>JAHZTW010000002.1:5757231-5789344 GCA_020283515.1 Alliaria petiolata | reverse complement strand
AAAAAAAAGTGGGAACAAAAAGGCTTACTAAGAAAACCGAGTCGCGAGCGGCCAACGCGAGTATATCAGCACAAGAAACAACACCAGGACATGCGTTTTCCACAGCGGCTTTAATAGTATCAACAACTTCAAATCCTCTCGCAGAATTCACGTTTGGGATCGCTAATTTCTCGCTATCGGTTCCATCCAACAGTACAGACGCATCGCACCCCTGAAAATTTCATTCTATACGTTTTAACAAACTGATGACAAGTTGGAGCAATCGTGACAAAATCTTAAGGGTAAACAAGAAAATATTTTTAGGAAAAAAGAAGAAGTAAAGATAGCAATACATACATTAACGAAGCAGTCATGGAAATGAAGACGAATGAGAGAAGCAGCCATCCGCATCTCGGCCTTCAGGGCGATCATAACTTGTTTACGGACAATTTGCACAAGATACGGGCATGATTTAGCATAAATGTCAGGGTTTAGCTGTGCCCTAACCCCTGAACAAAGCATACATAGGGTGAAAACGGTAAGAAAGACATGTCCTCCCATCACCTTGGTTTGTGTTTTCATTGTTTTAGATGGCTTGTTGAAATGACTTACTAGAGTGGTAGTTATTAAGATGTCGAAGAATTGGGGTTCTATTTATAGCGAAAAATGGATAGCAACGATATTTAGGGCTTAATTGTGCTTTCGTTAGTGGGGCTATTAAGAGAATGATTAGTGCATGGTGACGTATGGCGGCTTCGAAAGATTGATTTCTTGTGCTCAACAGGACGCATTAAGCTCCATATTTTTATAATTCTTGCAAGATCAGGCACTAAGATCCAATTTTATTCACAGATTCATGAATTTCTATCTTGTTTGTAAGTTGGCCGGTTTGATCTTACGTTTAATCCACTAAAATAGTGAGTGTGGTGGTTTCGAGCTAACATGCCATGTCAACTTTGTTTAAAATAGTGTAGTTTTTAAATGTGTTTTGAGGACGCAAGTGGATTTTGTGTAAAACAACTCTCCCCACTCGTATTTACATGTATTTTTAGGATGCATGCACAACTCGTTTTTCAAACTATTTTAATATTTTATAGAATTATTTATTTATATTTACTGTTTTATACTGTAATCTTAATTGATTACAACATTTATTTGTCGACTTTTGAATCATTTTATTCAATCAAATTTCACGGAAACTATCTATTATATTTTTATTTTTATTCTTGCAGTAAACAAATTGATAAAAACAAATTTTACCCGCCAAAAAACCGTAACTCAGAAATTTATTAATATGTTACATAAATACATAATCATGTTACAATCATTCACTAGTATAATCATAAAACAATTTATGTTGGTTACATATTTTCTTAGCCAACTTTTTACTTAACACTTTCACAAATGAGAAGGTAATTTCTATCTAAAGTCGATTGTTATAAACCCGAAATGGATTAAATCATTCTTTGAAAATTAAATTTAAAAAACATATATACCAAAAGTACTTAGCAACTCCGAAGTACATCTCTCCGAAGACTACCTTGATAATGATGGTATATTCCACGTAATAGTCCAATTTTTATGTTCGGTTTTAGCGTACATCCCACTTGAACTTTGTAAATTGCAGATTTTAAATTATTATTTTTTAGTTTACAAAGTGCATAGTCCAAATCGGTTCCACTTCGCGCTCTTAGCAATATACGGGCATGCCAAATAAAATATAGTATAAAGTCATGCCACATGCATTTTTGTACTTATTATTCTTATCTTCTTATGTCAATATTGTAAACTTATGTAAATTCCACATTCGATCCCTACGAATTAATTTTTAGGGCGTGTTCCCTTGTTTGTGCTCCTGAATACCTAATCTAAATGCAAACATTCAGATGGTGTTTGTTTGGTCAAGATGAGCATTTGAATTCGGATGGTAGCCAGGATGCAAATTAATAGAATTGCATCCAAACTGCATAAAATCAGGAGATAGGTAGCATATCAACTCTTCTAAATATTCAACACACTAAATCTCTAGAAATCAGGAGAATATGTATGAAAATAAAATGATCTTTATATTTCTCATTATTCATAACTATCACTCAAAATCAGCTAGCGCATGATTGCATCATACATACTAACTAAATATTACATTACAAATGATTTATACATTCTTGATATTATAAATTAGATCCATGTGAGTAAATTCAAAGCAAAATAGGATTGAAGCTTAAAGAGCTTAGAAAGATAGAAAATGAAGATATAACAAAAGATAGCTCATTTGTGAGCAATTTATTCAAATGCAAAACCAAAAGAAAGGGAAATAAACTTAAGATCGTCACTAAGAACAAAATGATTTTAGATTTGATTTCATAAAAGGTAAAGAAGAAGAGTTGCTTGGTGGAAACTCCCAAAATTACATCAATTGTTCTCATAACTAATATATTTATATGAACTTATTTGCTAGGAAATCCTACGCACATGAGTGTTGGCACTTCTTTAAGCTTATGGACATTGCATTGGACTTGTTTATTAGGCTTGTCTAATAATAGTATGTAAAAAGATTCACATTCATGCGCCAAAAGTAGATTTGCCACTTGATTTGATGAAACGAGGCCGGTTGTCGAAGGAATAATGGCAAGCCATATATCGACTTGAGCGAGTTTCTCCGCAGAACCTGCTGTTGCATCCAACTCCCAGATGAAACTCTCGACATAGTTCTTGTTAGTGGTGAACAAGTTTTGGAATTAAATTATACATTAAATCCAATCTAGAGACTCACTCTATTGAGATAAAACTCACTATAGTTGACATAATACTGTTACAAACGTATATTCTGCTTACGAAAGTTTTGGATAAAATGGGCCAAGTTTTGAATCCGTTTTTGTGGTAAGTCCGATTACTAGCTAGCTCAATAAATCAACATTTCCAAGAGTTGTCTACTTGCATCGGAAAAATGAGTTTTTTTTTTTTTGCGTTTTATGAAGTTTTTATATAATTGACGTAATTCAAAATTCAACGACTTAAGCTTATTATTATTCAAGTGAAGTGAGACCCATTCGTATAGAAAGAAAGGAAGTCAAAATTAGGTGTTCGGTAAGTATTATGGACATTAAATAGCTCAACCCACTGACCCAATATGGGCCCAAACTTGGTTGGCGTCACTGTTTTCTCATACGCAAACCAAAATAGAGAGACGAATAGGAAAAGTAAAACGAATCTTTGATCTGAGTTTCTCATTCTGCGTGCAATTTCGGCCTGAAGCAACTCAAAGGTTCTCTTCAAGCTCAGCTCTCTGCAACTGTCTCAAACCAAGACACATATATATATGTTGTGCTAAGTAAAAGTGAAACATCCAATGCATTAAGAGAAGAAACTTCAAACTCTATCATCCATAATAAGTTCTTTCACTACAATGAACCTTACTTTTTACTACAATCTTATTAACCGGGGAACTTATCATCAACAAGATGAACCAACCAGGCCACAGAAGTAATAAAAACGATCTGAACCAGAAAAGAAAGCTTACCATGACTTCATATGAACTTCATTGGGAAAGCGACTTTCCTGGCTCTGATACCAAAAGCCACGAGAGAACTAGACTACGCCTACTACGACAAGCACATTTTGACATATACACATCATAGAGCTGCAGAGATCCATCACTAACGCCTGTGCATATAAGAGAACTTACATTATTTAAAAGGGAATATGATATGCATCAACTTTGCATCACCACTCCCATCACCTGTTACCGCCTATCATCATGGGTTCCCGTGCTTTTGAATCCGCTTCCCTCCTTGGTTCCAGGTATCATATGGTTGTTCCTTGTTCTCCAACCGAATCATTCTCAGATGCATCTTCAAGCTTCTCAACTGCCATTTCATTTTCCTTACTCTGATCCATACCAACCACAGCCCGACTGGCTTCCTCGCATTGTTCACCTGAAACTTCCCTAAAATCCTTTTCAGCTTGTTCCTTACCTTCAGGTTTAGATTCCCCAGAGCTTCCCGCAACAATGGTATGTTGGTTCACTTTTGCTTCATCCACATTGCTCTTGTTTTCGTTGATTTCTTTCACCACAGCTTCATCCCTGGCCGCAACATCCTGCATACAAACGTCTTCTGAAGCTACATGGTTCTCCTTTGTGTCACCACTAGTACGTGCATCGGATCCCCCTGTATCATCACCGTCACTTTCAGACTCATTCTCAACAACCTCCTCGTTAGCATCTTCAGCAACCATGTTCCGCCTCTCGAGATACTGCAACCTTCTCCTCAAGTCACCCAACTCCCTTTCCATCAAGAACAGCCTTTCCTTCAAGGTTAAGTTCTCTTCCTCCAGCTGAGCAATATGGCTATCCTGATCATCCACTCGGTTCTCCAAAACATTGTTATACTCAGAGCCACCATAGTTGGGATAAATCATCTCAAACCGGCTCAGATCATGGTCCAATCTCCTCTCAACCTCAACATGCTCCTCCACATCACTCTCACTCGATCCTCCTTCGTCCTCATCATCCTCATCATAAGGTCCCAACTCATGTCCATCAGATCGAAGCCTAATCAGCCCTTTCATGGAGCCATAACCATCGACCCCCCATTCCTCTTTTGCCATATCACCCAACACCTCCCTGGACGGCGAGAACATCGGCGTGGGAAGTACTGCTGGTGTCACAGGACACGGAGACACCAACTCAGCGATTCCACCGGATTTCTTCGCCCTGATGATAAACGAAGTCGTGTTCCTCGGAGCATAAGGAACGTATCGGTTACCATACTTCTTCTTCGGATAAAACTTTCTGGTTTTTAACCTGTTCTGAGACTGCAGCTCGTTCAGGGTCGGTGGCTTGTAACCACCTGCACCGGCAGGACCGACCTGAATACCACCAGAGCCAGGTAGCTGCTGAGGGTTGTACATCGGGATACCGGAGTTATGCATCCTCCTAATCGGCTCCATCATTGGCCTCTTGTCGCTCGTAATCTTCTTTCCTTTCCAATTGTTCCGGATCATTTTCGAATGCTTCGATCCAAAGTTATTAGGCTGGTTCTGATACTCGGAGCTCAAGCTCGGGTTAAGGTTAAAGTTCCGGTTAAGATTCATCATCAGAGGCTGGTTGTTCATCATAACCTGTGGCTGCTGGTTCATACCCATAATCGGATGGTTCAAGCTCTGAGACTGGCCTAGCAACGGAGTCTGGCTCATAATCCGAGGCTGAACCGGGTTCATTACCTGCGACGGCGGCGGCGGATTCATCCTCTGCGGCGGCGGAGGCTGGCCTATCATCAGTGGTGGAGGTGGCGGATTCATCAGCTTAGATTGATCGTTCATCTTACAAACACTTGACGGAAATGGAATCGAATTTTATTTGAAAAAACCAAAACCCTAATCTCGCAAATTGAAAAGTCGAAGCAAATCGGCAGATAGATCAATGAATGAGAGACCAATCTGAGTGCTTAGGAGTGGAATCCCCAAATATACCGTAGATCAAAGAAAGAAAAAAAAACAGATGGATCAATCAAACAAAGCCAACAAGAGAAACTCTCGGATTGAGTTTTCAGGATTGGGATAAAGCTCGATTTCGTATTCAGATTTTCTGTGTTCAGTTTAAGATTGAATTTTGGGAGTTGAGAAACTTGTAATTGGATCTGGGAACTTTTTTGGCAGCAGGAAAATTACAAGGGAAACAAAAAAAAGGCAAAAAAAACCTCTTTGTACGAACGGCTTAAGAGATGATGAGATTCTTTAAATAGAGGCGAACGAAGGCTGCTGGGTCCAATCAACGACAGAGATGCGACACGTTGAATCAACGGCTAAGATTTATTTATTTCAAAGGTTGAGTCGGTTACGGTTTATTATTATTAGTTAGAAATATTGTAATACCTAATCACTTGTAAATTTGGCAGAAAAAAATTCAATTTATTTTGAACAAAGAAATTCAATTTGTATTTTTCTGGTAAAATAAATTCAACTCTAACAAAACGTGGTAAAATACTGTTTTTTTTATCTCCGTAGTATTTTTTTAACTTTTTGAGTGCAATATACACATATTATATCATCCCCCAAAGAATTGTACTATTTTAACAAATCTTCCTAGTTCCTATAATAAATCATTCAAGGGAATTATAACCCCAACAAAAAATATATATATATATATATATATTCAAGGTAAAAATGTCAACATGTTATGGTATCAAGCCGTTTCAAGTCCATCATGTTCTTCTATTTTTTTAGTCCTTGTGTATTATACTGTTTTCTTCTTCATTTCTCTTTCTCCTCTATCCTTAGTTTATGCTATTTATATGCCTATATTATATGGTATATGAACTCGACTGTATGTGTATACAACTAGGACGTATCCTTGTATCTATACGAGCTAGTGGCGGTATGAATAAATTGCAAAAATTAAACATTTCAGACAACTTTTGAACTTTTGTTGTTTACTGATAGAACATTGCCTAGAAGTTCTCTGTTTAATAAAAGGAAGATTAAGCGAGACTTCAAATGAATGTCTTCTCTGACCCCAATATACCATCGCCCACGCAAAAGACTCTGTCGGGAGAGTTAACGAGTGCAGTGAGAAAACATAGTCAAATAAAACATACTTGACTTATGAGGGAAAAAAAAACTGTTGGGACTTAGAAATTCATTCTATTTAAATAAATAAAAAAAACAATACTACTTGACTGGGTGCTCACTGCTTTGACGAGGAGAGAATATGTTTTTCCTTTTAACATTAGTGACATGGACCAGAGATCTTGAACCGTGATGTACGTTAAAAAAGAAAGACAAACTTTAGTTTACTATGAATCAGGCCAGAAGAGATATGGTCTTTTATCAATTCCATGGAATAAAAAGTTTGTAATTGTTGTCAAATATAACGAGTAAAAAAGAGATATTGTTGTCAACTACACGTTAAGAAGAGTCATTCCGCACGAATGTGTACAAATTCGACCAACAAGTTACAAGTGTAACATGGAAACCCCACTCCTAATGTTTACCGACAAAAGCAATCTCTGCCAAGGACGAATGTTTGACAAGTCCAATAATATTTTTTTTTTTATTGCATCTAAGCTTCTCAAAAAGAAGAAGAAATTTTTGCAATCCTAATGAATGTTTCTAGTTATAAAGCCATTCTCTGCAGTTCTAATATGCATGAGTCGGAAACTTTTAATGCAATAACGAACGAATATGGTGATTCTGTTTAAACGTCCGCAGAAACAAAATCACAAGAATAAGTTTTCAGTTGGAACCCAGCTAAGAGCCGATAGAATCATTTGGCATGTAGCAAACCGTACCAATATCAAAACTACCATTTACTATGAAGCCGACAGGCTCAATAACATCGATCTCTACGCCCGAAAAACAAAAAAAAACGAAGACTGATATTGATTGGGGATTGTATATCACATAGACAAAGATTGAACACCAGATATTACAAATCCCGGCTAATGAAACGGAATGAATAATGCGAGTTTCCAACATTTCTGTAACCCGAGTCAAGTAGGCCTCCCTCTCTAGGAAACGCAGGAAAGCATATCCGGTGCCCATGGTGTCTGCTTCAGGGCAAGAACTGCTTATGGAACCTTCCTGATATTATATGACCCACATATATTAGAATGTTACTTCTTTTTTCTACCACATTTGCAGTCATCTTGAAAAGAGAAAAAAAATGTCATGAAGAAGAAAGGAGCACATACTTTCTCTTCCTACGATCAATTCCAGCAGAACTCACATTCCTCGTTTCATTCTTAGGAAGCATGTTATTGTACTGCATTGGAGAAAGGGCTGGAGAGAGAGCAGCAGTTGCAGATGGCGGAGGTGGCAGAGTAGCTGAAGGTGCAGCTGGTGGTTGTGGAGCTATAGGCTCTGGAAGAGGCCGAGGTAGAATGTGCTTCAGCCTGTTGTTTCTGTAGTTCTTCCAATAGTAAAACTGTTGTCTATGTGCCAATTCCTGAAAAAAAAAACAGATTCAACAGAAGACAGGGATAAGGACATAAGGTTTATCTATCCCACGAATCGAAGAACACAATGCAGAATCACAGAACCAAACTAGCAGAAGGTAACTACAGTTTGTACTCTGAAAGCCCCAAAAGTCCCCAAACCCATTCCAAAAACACCAGTACCCTAAACATTCGAAGCATTCCCTATTTACACTGCTCATTAACATGCTGGTGTGGCATGTTTTGTTGCTGATTCTTATCACATTCGTTTACCTTGTTTGCAGGATGAGCCATAGCACTCCTGAAGTTGGGGTTTTGAAGAAGTTCGAGGAAATATAGGCAGTGTGGGTACCTGTAACAGAACACAAATACAAGAACATAAGGAGACGGATAAAACAAGCATAGAAATAAGATATTTTTCAAACCTTCATACGACTACCACAATTCCATTAGGTATTCCAACTCACATTATGAACTTGATGTACTCTGGTCGCTGCCAGTATTGAAGATACTTCAAGTAGCCAATAAATGCTTCATCTTCAAAATACCGATTCTGTGCCAGGTCTGCAAAACAGAATCCAAAGGCTAAGTGCAAAAGTTTTTTTCACATAAAAAGCATGTAAATGAGAAGTCTATGGAATATACAAAAACACAGGACCTCTTATCACTTTCTAATAGTTAGGAGTTACGTCTTCATGTAGCTTTTAGAGGTCACCTTAGTTGTATTGGTGTGCTATAAGTAGGTATATTCTAATGTTTTGCAAAACCGTTTGAGGGAAAAAGAAGAATCTCATTATCAACAGAGGGAGAAGACTAAATGGAAATTTTGCGGCATCTGCATATTGCAGATTAGGAGTTACCTAGAACACATGACATTACTTTCATCGTAGAACTCTAGAAACTAAGCATTTTTCACCCAATCAAGCACTTGGGATCTCATTAGAGTAATCAAAGATTCTACATGAAAGACAAAAGCTGCTTATATGTAAACCCTTGAATCTCTCAACTGAGGAAACTATTTCAAATTCCAAACACTTGAAAAAAGCGCAAACCCTAAGACTTGGAACGAATCCTCAACTCTAGACAAACTTACAGTGGATGTAAGTAGGATTGGCGAGACACTGGATGAATTCAAGTTCCAGTAAGAATCGTTGCCTTCCACCGTCGGGATCCTTGTAAGTGTTCTTTGGCCTGTCTCGATCACAGAGATGCGAATTAAATACTAAACCCAGCAGAGTGAATGAAGCATAAGAAAGTGCAGAAGAGGAAAATACACTCACGGGGATGAAATTTCTGATGTATCATCAATCTCCTTGGGCGAAGCCATGGACGAACGGAACCTGAATCTCAACAAATTGACGAGAATTGAATTTGGATTCTCAAATTTCCATGTACAATTAGAGGAATTAGAAGATAACTCAGACGTTAGCTCACCTTAGACTGTAGAAGGGGAGATATGCGAGTAGGCGAGGGTAAGCCAACGGCGACGGCTACGAGTCTCAAGTCACCGGGAGAGAACAGACGGAGACGGAGGATTGTGGTTCTTGAATAGAATATTGGTTATATACCAAACCTAAACCGGTTCTGAATAGAATTTCTGGTGACCCAATTTTTTTTTGATGAAACTGACTTCTGGATTTAGCAATGAAAATTTTAGTTCACCTTTTTTCGGCATTTTTATTTATAGGTCTCTCATATTCTAAGTTACTAAGTTTTGTAGATTATGGTGGTACTTTATTATTCACATTCATTTTATGAATCTCCTTCCTTCTCTCTCTCGAGTCTTGAATCAAGACCATGAATCACTGAATTCGAAGACATGGAAACTTTATGCAACCACTTCTTGGCGCACAAGTTGTTTGAAGTCTTGAGTTTGTCGATGTGTGAAATAGAATTTTGGGACTAGACTTAATATGAATGTTGTACTCTTCTTCATGCTAACTATGGAAGGATTATGGAAATGAGAATCTCTTCAGGTTATAGACTGGAGAGCATTTGGCTCCAACTTGTTAGTCCTCAAAAAATTTATACGTTGTAATGTAGTAAAAAAAAAAAGCTACAGATTTCTTCAAAAAACAAAAACAAAAAAAAAACTACGTATTTCTGCTATTTTTTCTGATTATGAATATCAATGAAATCCCCATCATTTAATCAACAAAGTTAAACATACCAGTCTCTTCAGACCCTGGACTGAACTACGCGACAGTTTTTGTGTATCCAGCGTTCGAGTTCTGTCATTTCAGAAGTTAGTACTAACTGGCCTTCAAAAATCCTCAAGTTTCAGGTGGTTTGATGACGTTTAGGCTTTATCAGTTTTCTTCACCATAGCTTGTGGATCCCAATTTCTAAATCTGATGAGATGGAGACGAGTAGCTGAAGAGAAGAATGCCACTCAGCTTTGAACACCCTTTTCTTATGAGCTTTAATCGACAGAGACGGGTTCGGTGCATTGTAGCGGATGTCGAATATGTGGATCACAGGGTCTGCAGAGCCAGATGAGATGTGTAAACCATCTGGAGACCAAGACTGGTTGATTAGAGCCGACTGCGATTCGCTGCTTTCTTGCTTCCATCCGAAAGAAAATAGTTCCGTCTGAGGCAATCTAACATCATACAACCTCAGTTGCCGGTCTAGCTGCCTGCACAACACAACACATGCAAATAAATTAAATTTTTGAGGCCTTTTCTTGCGGGATATATATATGATCAAGAGTTTGCTTTTTTTTTTTACCTTGTGTGAACCATGACAAGATTAACGTCGCGCGGGTTTGGCAGCAAACTTGTGCATCTGTTGTCTAGTCTATGCCTAAATGTGAGTTTTTCTTCTCGGGCATCAAACCCAACAAATCTCCTTTCGTCTCCACATGACAGGACGAGGTTGTTATGGCGCATTCCAGCAACTCCCATCACAGATGACGAGTGTAAATCCTTATGCAGAAGGGTTGACTTCCACTCATTGTTCTCACATTGTTCACGCCATATCACTACTGCGTGGTCACACCCACCTGTGATGAAACAAGGATCATCCCAAGGCGTAAACATGATTCTGTTGATAAGACCTTTGCTATGAGGCCTGTTCTTCAGAAATTTCGACTCACAACTCTGCAGATGAACAAAGATTTAACTAATTTGAGCACGTAACTACCTCCAGCAAGATAGTAACAGTATAACCATCAAGTTAGATCTCACAACAGATAGATAAGTCAAGGGCCGAATCAAATTCCCAATTATTCCAGCTAAATTGAATAGTTTTTTTTCTTCTACAAGTTTAAGCACATATTCCACTCATCAATTTGCAATAAAAGTGGTAAAACGCTAAAATGCCTAAAAGCTTTTCATATGTTTTTTTACCTCTCGAGCTTCGTTCAGATATAAGGCTGATATCTGAGGGTGACCATCATCTGCAGTATATACAGAGAAAAGTGCACTCTTGTGTGGATGCCAAGCTATATCTTCTGCCCATTTCATCTGATCTATTGCCACCCGATTAACCGTCTTAAACAGAGTAGCTGTAGACCTGCTCAATGGTGGAAGCATTGATGGATTGGTTAGTATCCAATGAACTATAGATAAAAATTTCATGAAAATAAGAGCCAGAAAACGGTTTGGGTTCACGAGACCCAAAATTTGCCAGTAGCTAACTTTGTACAAACTATATCTTTTAATATCTTTTACAATAAATATTGCAGTTTGTTGACAAATGTAAGCAAAACTAAATCTCGCTGACTTATCAGTTATCACGTGGGTGGATGAAGATGATGTCAATTGGAAATCCATATTAAAAAAAACTTGTTACATTTTAAAATCAAGGAACTCTATACGGATTTGAAGTTGTATAATCCAATAACCCCTCCTAAAATATTTCCATATAAATAACCATTAATCAAAACCTCAAAAAATCAGTAAGAAATATCATAATCAGTAGACCAGGCATATTTAAGGCAGACTTACCTATCAGACCGAAGCTTCCAAAAATGAACCACCCCATCCAATGCACTGAAGAATAACCAAAACCAAAACGAAGAGAGAAAAAAAAAAGATTAAGCACAGGAGTAGAGAGTATATTTTTCTTAGTACAGAATCCAGACAAAGCCCCAATCAACAGTTATGAGACGAATTTCATCCACGAGACTGGCAGTAAACACATTAGCTCATGCCTTTCGTTCACTTTTGGAAAAGAAACAACCAAAAATAAAATAAAGCACCTTGTAGCAAATAGCTCAGGGTTTGAAGGAGACAGAGCAAGACTTCTCATTCTTTTCGTGTGGCCACTTGGTAGCATAGCTACAGTACGACTATTAATTGTGGCACGCAAAGAGCTTCTACCTATAAGCGCTATCAACTCATCATGTCCTTGGAATTCTGAAAAAGAAAACAAAAAAGAAACAGCAGATTCAGACGCAATGAGAAGCTAAAATGTGGCAAATCCACCAAAAGAGGCGGCCTTTCACCTGATTTTTCCAGTTGCGCTTGTCCAGAAATGTTAGAGGAAACTCTGATCTTTGGCTTTGCAGAATCTTTATTGGCGTGGTTATCTCGAACTTGAGCTTCAGTTTGGTTATCTCGGCCTTGGGTTTCCCTTACCACTTCAGCAGGTATAGTACGAGATCTCTTGGGTTCAGGACCACTTTTTTCTTTCATTGGGATGTTATAATCCCTTGTAGCCATGGGTTGAGCTTGGGTGGTATCATTCACTTCTGGTCTGGCAGAAGCAGGAGCTCTTCGCTTGAAAGAAGGCGGTAATATAATGGATGGCATTTTCAAGGATTCCATCTCACTGCGTGTATGTGGAGAAGAGGTTTCATACCCCATCTCACTACGTGTATGTGAAGCAGAGGTTTCATTGGCAGCCTTCACCTTATTTCCTTCGGCCCAGAACTCTGGTATACCAAGTACACCTCCAGTTTTTCCAGGCCCCTTTGATTTTGTCTTAGAAAAGGTAACATTTTGAACACGATCAACTAGTAAGAACTTGGCCTCCGCATCTGCCATCAGTTTTCTCTCTTCAGCAAGCTGCAAATGTTTCAGAATTTTTTTAGAACAAGATCAATATAGACCAAACAGTAGGACTCTCGCATGTACACTTCAAGGGGAAAACATCAGAAGAGCAACCAAATTAACGGAAGCTGGAAGCTTCTGCGCAAGAAGATGACATTCGGATTGTATTTATATACGACAATCGAATGAGAAAGACTCAATATTTATGTTGAAACGAACTCTAATTGAAACATTCATAGCAAATTAAAAAAAAAAAGGGGGGGAAATCCTAGGAGCTGTGAATCAACCGAATCCATAAAAAAATGCAAAACCCAAGTCAAGAAAGCAAAGAAGAAAGAAGAGACCTTCCTCTCGAGGTTAGAAATCTGGTCTTTAAGGCGTTGGATTGACTTGGCACGCTGGTCCATGAACTCTAATAGAGCTTCTCTATCGTCTGGGGTTTGAGTTGCGAACGTATTAGCTTCTGCTTCCCCTTGTTCAATTTTCGGTTTCTTCATCGCCGTCGTCGCTATTAGAGTCTCGTCTTCCTCCTCCCTTTTTTTGCGCGCCCGATCGTGAGAAGTGGGGATTGATTTTCCCAGTCGTCGTTTTCGATTTCACAATCACTCTTTTCACTTTTAGCGGTTTTGTCACTACTTGACTTATACTAGGGCTAATAATAATATACACGGAGTCGCCAAAATCTTTTAGTACGAGTCCTCTCCTATATTTGGAATTTAAACCGGCAAAATTAGTCCCCCGAATTTTATCATTTTGCCCCCAAAATAAACACTTCCATAAATAAGAATTATCCTATAGTTTATTCGAGTGTACAAGTCTTTTAACGGACGTTTAACGCATTGATATATCCGTTAAACAAGCTTCAATATAAAAGAAAACAGAGAACTCAGATCAAAAAGAGAGAAAATATGATGATATTGATTTAGGATTATTCTGAAGAAAAAAGAAGCGGACATTTGTAGCTGTGTGATGATAACTGTGATTGTTGCATACATTACATATACGGAACGTAAATGAGACTATGTTTCTAAGAAATTAAAAGACTGATCTCAGCATACAACAAAATTAACTTCTAAGAAATCAAATACCAAAATGGCTTCAAAAGATGAAAACAGTCGTCGGTCCAGAAAACAGGTAATTAGCTTCAGCATTCAGAAAATGTAGACAGAAGCAATGGAAGTCAGAACAGATGTCAAGAGTATGGAGACAAAGTTCACTCCATTGTTGTCAAGAATGTCCACGCCTGAAATCTTCTTTACGGTCGGCCCCGGTTTCCCTACAACCTGCACGCAGCATTCGGTCAAATACTCTTCTCCCTCAGATCCACGTATAACATGTCTTCTTTTTAAAACTTTACCTTGTTCCGGACAGAACAGAAACCACTGAACTGGATGGTTGCTCCAAGCACGGAATCAATAACACTCCCACATAATCCAGCTAATGCAGAGACTGGAAGGACTAAGAGTTGCTTCAGAGCCACCACATCACTTGCACATCTTGCAGTAAAGAGTCCGAACACAAGGAATGTCACTCCAACAGTGGCGCCGGCTGCCACAGCAGCTAACAGTCCTGCCTTTGTAACTCCACCATTTGTGCCCTTCTTCACCGGCTGGGAGTGAGACCAAACAAGTTTAGCTAAATATTAATTAGCGACTTGCGAAAAGGGAAAAAAAGAAACACAAACCTTTAGCGTTGTGATAAGTCGAGGTTGAGCATCACTAAGCACCCCAAGCTCCGAGGACCAAGTGTCTCCATTACAGCACGCGTAATGACCGATGATCCCACCGATAAGAGCTGTTGCAATTGTGGACTCTTTCGAGTCCAAGCACTTGTCCTGCCATCCCGTTAAAGTACAAGCGACCACAGCTAGAACTGATGCAATTCCACCATTGCAAAGCACTTGTACCCTGAAACAAGATATTTCAGGAATAATACCCTGTCAAAGCAATTTTTGTTGGTCAAATAAATATCAACTTCTGAAGTTGAAAATCATCATATATGCCAATGGATATATTGGTTGAGCAAAGGGAAACATCGACATCATTAATTAATCAAGTAATCATAATTATCGATCCTATGTCCTATTGAACCACATATACCCACCAAGAAGAAAGATTATGATGTACCAAAGGAAAAGGAAGTATATTTGTTTAGAAAAGGTCCAGTATATGTGGTTCCACCGTATCCCAAAGTCGAGAGGCTGAGTTCGACAACTAAAAACTCACAAGCTGATATACTATATGCATCTGGACTTTGAACAAACAGACTCTACCAGGAAAATTTCTTTTGATAATAATAAAAAAAAACTGCTGATAAGAAAATTTACCAGTTTCTTTGCCCACCTTCCTTGAACTCGACATCAACGCGTCTTTTTTTATCTTCGCCAACCTTAGTAAGTTTCGAGGAAGTAAGAAAGAATACGAGCAGCAGGGCTCCGTACCTTTCAGATTTCACAGATCAAACCCGTCGGAAAAACAATAGAAACAATTTTTCTCAATGAGCAAACAAGGGAATGTCATCAAGAGCGGGAGAAGAAACCTGAAACCGGCAGTGAAGTGGATGGTCATAACGAGGAATCCAGCAACTCCGCCGGAGAGATCGAGCGACTTCCGCTTGTACGATCGGAAGGCGATGAGAGAAGAAATAAATACGGCGAGGATAAGCCTGAACTGCGGCGACGTTTCCATTTTCCGGTGGCGGAGAATATGTTGATGAGGATTGAGGAATCTCGAAGATTCAGTTAGTTTGGTGCTCGGCGACGGGAGAGAGCAGTTTGACCCCAGCTACTCATCACTCATCACTGATTGGTTAAACCGGAACACATATGTTACGCAGGCCCAGACCTGGTATCATAGATTGGGTCTTAAATGGGCTGGCCCGATAGATCTGTAACATATGAGTTTGGTAAAACACTTTCTATATTAAACCCGACCATGTCGTGGGCAAATGTCGCTTAGTGTACTTTTTGTTTTTGACTTTACCAGTTACCATATTTGAACTGTAACAAAATTGCAAATTCATCTGATCTATGATCTATCTGTATAGTCGTGGACTCGTGGGCCAAATATATAGATTGGCGAATGACAGGCAAGATAACGCGGGAGAACATATCTTCCTACGTGGCGGGACGAAATCCAATATGGGCCCCAGTATCGATTTCTATTATGACGTGGCATCACCCAGATCACGATAACCGTATCTCTCTCTCTTCTCCCCCCTCCCCTCTGGCTCGCCCTTTGTAATTTGTATTATCTGGTTCTCCCTCTTAAGCAACAATGGCTGCAGCTGCTTCGTCCCTTACAATCGCGTCGTCTTTCTCCGAACCACGGACTAAGATCCATTCCGCAAAGCGCTCGAACCTCCCACTTCAATATTCCATCCCGTACAAGGCCGATTCACGGAGCAGGAGTCGAAGATTGGGACTCGTCGTCAGTTCCGTTTCATCGCCCCAAGTTGAGCTCCGTACTGGACCCGATGATCTCATTTCCTTCCTCCTCTCTAAGGTCTGTATCTCTCCTCTCGCCAGATAATTAATTTTTCTTCCACCGAGTATTCCCGTTGCAGTTGCTTACCGGCAGGCAGTATCCCGGCGCACTCAACTATACGCCGGTCTTATTCAGAATTCCACTATAACTCGGAAGATCTGATCTGATTCGATTTGGCGCGTTTATTTGAAAAATTTCCCGGTTCTCGTATAAGATTGATCTCCGCATAGCAAAATCCAGAAGAGTTTTGATGATTACGGAGTGGTGTGGTGTGGAACAGGTTGCGAACAGCGACGGAGGTGTGACGCTGAGCCCGGAGCAACACAAGGAGGTGGCACAAGTAGCTGGAGAGCTTCAAAAGTTTTGTGTAGACGAGCCTGTTAAATGCCCTCTCATTTTCGGAGGTAAGAACCTATCTTGCTGCCTGCGACTGTGAATGCTTCTTCCTTTATCAAAACGTGAACTCCTGAATTTTTCTGCTGCAGATTGGGATGTGGTGTACTGTTCTAGACCGACCTCTCCTGGTGGAGGCTACAGAAGCGTGATAGGCCGCCTCTTCTTCAGAACGAAAGAGATGATCCAAGGCATTGATTCTCCTGATATCGTGAGGAACAGAGTTTCCTTCACTGCTTTCGGTTTTCTTGAAGGAGATGTCTCCTTGACAGGTGAATTGCAAAACCCCATATACATATTTGGTCAAATCCAATGCATCTATGATCATTTTTCCGCTTTTAATGTTGGACTTTGGGTGTGATCTTCGTAGGGAAGCTGAAAGTGTTGGACAGTGAGTGGGTTCAGGTGATCTTCGACCCTCCGGAACTGAAGGTAGGATCTCTGGAGTTTAATTACGGTTTCGAAAGCGAAGTGAAGCTTCGGATCACGTACATTGATGAGAAACTTAGGTTGGGATTAGGCTCTAGAGGATCGTTGTTCGTCTTTAGGAGGCGTCAATAAAATACATTATATACTTTGGTGTCTCCTCTCTCTCGTCCATTTGTTTTTCCCTCGTGCATCAATCAATGCAATTCACTACCGAATTAGAAGAAACAAGATATGGTTACCTGCGAGAGTGTGTAACGATCTAAAACCACAAAGCTACATGAATGGTGTTTTAGATGGAACTTTGTTGTAATGTAAACTTCAGATGAGTTGTTGAGGAAGCTACATCTTATCAGTTATCATCTGGTAGCAATTTATGTTCAAATTCAGAACCTCTCACGATAATCACTCGAAATACACCATCGACATTCAGAGTTGCCACCTGTGAGGAACAAAGCATACATGAGTCATTTGTATAAAAAATCTATAATGCTCTCAATACACGTTTACTCTAATATATATACATAAAGATGCACAGATGTGAATGAAGATTACGATGAAGTCTCGTTTAATTACCACAAGCCTGGATAATTTCATTACAATCTAAACACGTCATCTTCCCCGCCTATGTCCTCGCCCTCTTCCTCTTCCCCTTCCCCTTCCTCCTCCTCTTCCCCTTCCATGGCCAAAGTTATCGTCTGTTCTCCCGTAATCAAACATATTCATTCTGATATCTGCTGCCCCGGTTCCATGCACCTCCTGTCCCTAAACAACAAAGTACAATCACAGCTCTCTCATTGTAACCATTTCTGTTTGCATGGTCTTAACACTTAAGCCAGAAGCCATTGAATGACAGATAAAAGGTGTATTATTATTAATCAAAATAATGGACTTGTTAATTAATTCAATGGTGAGCACAAAGAAGACGGATAATAGGGACAATAAAGGTCGTTGGGACTCACATAAGAGTCTTCAAGATCAAACTGATTCTGAAGCTGCCATGCAAGATCTTCATCGCGGGTAGTGTCGCTGGGATGGTCAGCTGCTGCAAGAACTCCCCCACCAGTATTCCTCTTTTCCCACTCCTCAAGTGTAAATACTGCAGAGTCGTCTTCTTGTCTTCCCCTCCCTCTACCTCTACCTCTACCTCTTCTTCCTTGGTATTGCCGCTCATTTGAACTCGAACTTTTCATCTTCTCAAGAAGTATTTGGGCAGCCGCTTGGTTCTGTAAAGGAACAGCTTCCACCACTGCAACATGGGAGATGTTATGGCGACTAAGAGCATTCGATTTCGAGTTACTTGGCGAATGATAGATATCTCATCTAATGGATCAACACAATAACCAGATGAAAATGCCAAACTAATTTAAGGTGTCGAAACGTTCTGCTATAAAATGAGCGTTTGATATAGAGCGAGTAGGGAACAAGAAGATGGCACACCTTGTTTAGGTCTTGTATCGGAAGTGCTTGGCTTTTCCTGATTTTCAACTTTGACAGATATTTTTGGATCAGAATCTGCAGGATTCCTCTGTAAATTCTTATCTGTACCTTTTTTGTTCCCATCAATTTCACTAGTTCCACCTTTTTCTCCACCGGCATGTTTTACGGTGCTTTCTGCAGCAGTAGGTACAATGTTCCTAGAAGTCGTCTTGTAGTAATCTGTCAACCATCAGACATATGCCGACAATTTAATTATTTTTTTTTAATACATTCTCCAAACTTCCATCACAACAAAAATGAAGAGCAGTTCAATATACCATCATTTTACCACACAATGAAAATGCAGTCACTCAAGTTTAAGTATTTAAACAATGGAGACCCAACGGTGTTAAAGTTGGATTTCAAGCCTATGAAAAACATAGATAGGACACCCACATGAGTCATCATAGGCTACACTGGGATTTTGGAGCAAAAAAAAACAAAACTGGTAGATAATTCGATTTGTTAACAAATATCGGCCGGGCGTTACAAAGTGAAAACAAACATGCAACAGACTACTAGAAGAAAACTGAAAGACAATGAGCAAAATAAGAAAACCTTGCTTACCACGGTGATGGGAACCTGTTCGAATCTGCAGCTCCTCAAATGGAGGAGGGCCATCGCCAGCTTTGCCTTCCTGAGATTGCCTTCCAGATGAACGAGACAAACTAGCGTATTTCTTCTTCATCTGCCATTCTTCAGTGAGTGATTGCACATAACCGCCCAATACAGTCACCTCTTTTGGAGTCAAACATACTAGACCGTCACGTATCACAGCCTTATTTTCTAGACGGACCTGCCAACGAGACAGAAGAAAATATCAGGAAAATACATAAGAACACCCTCTTGATGCATGACCAAACACGTAAGTGCACTAGCTTTAATCCTGTAATAATGAACAGGAAACACAATATGAATCTGTCAAGGAGAATCGACTTAGATTGATATGCAATACCTTAGTACCAGGAGTCACATCATTGCTAATCGATGGTATATGAGAGTACTCAAGTGCGGATATCTCTGTCTTCCCATCAGTCAGAGCAAATTTGAGCACTCGTTTACCAGTCGAGCTTCCCAGAAATTCCTCTGCGCTACTTTTCGTAACATCCCTAACAGAACTTATCTATGCTCACAAAAGAAAAAGCATTGACAACAAAATTAGCACAATACAGAGAAGCTAGAAGTTCCAAACTAAAAACTAGGAAACCCAACAATCAACTGCAACTAAACTGAGCATTCTGAAACTTTCACATACTCCTTTTCCAAAGCTTTAGCTACTTAAATTCACAGTATATTGGTCTATGGTTCTCTTTCCGTAAGAGTCAGCTTATTGAATTAGCCAAAACCAACAAGTTTATGATCAGATAAGATTGTCACATAAATCTACGCAACTGATTCTTTGCTACTGTGTTTAGCTGTTTGTTTGCAGTGTATGAGAAGAAGCAATCTATCTATCTACCTGAAGAACTTTGGGGCCTTGAAGATGAGAACACCTGCGCAACTCGGTCGGGTCGGGGAGGGACTTACCTCCGATTATCCTAATATCCATGTTAAGCAGCTCCGCCTCCACTGACTCCACGACCGCCCCCGTTTGATTATTACCGCCGCCGGTTAAGGAGGAGATTTCAATGACCATAGCCTTCAAGTAATCGACGTCTTTGAAGCACCACCCCCGGCTAATTAGGGCATTTATCACGACGGCGTGGGTTTGGACGCCGCCGGACGAGCTGGATGTTCCTTCCATTACCTCGGTCTTCTCGTTGCGCAAACGACAAGGGGGTTCGCCGGAGAAGTACAAGATTTTATTAATTTGGGCGAAATTGCATAAACGAAAAGTATTGAGTTTCTCAATTTTGCAAGAAAAATCTTTATTTTCTACTATTTTGTTGGACAATACCCTACTGTTTTAGTAATTTTGTTGAAGTCCCAAATATTTTTTACTTTCAAAAATAGTAATAACAGTTTTAACGGCCCCCTAGCACATGCAAAGTAATTTGAAAGTTTTCTATAGAAGGAGTGTTTCCCGGATTTGTTTAGTGGGCCTAATGGCCCATATGAAACTTGCAATATGGACAGTATAACTAATTTGACTGTGTGTACCTGCCTTATCTGTGGAATCCCAAAGTCGATAAACAGTAAAACAGTAATGACGATGGACGATAATAATTCCGTCTACGTCGGCGGCCTCCCTTACGACGTCACCGAGGAGGATCTCCGCCGTGTTTTCTCCATTTACGGCACCATTCTCAACAGTAAGGTAAATTTCTCTTTTCCTTCTTGCTCCAAGTTCCTAATTTTGGTTTTCTTTATTGGCAGATTTTTTTTTTCCCAGATGATTCAAATTCGTTTCGGGTTTGAGATTTTAATCTGATTGGATGATATCTACTCAGCTGAGCTTGGCTACTATTTTTTTTGACATATGCAAGATTGTGAATGACCGGAGTGTAAGAGGGAAGTGCTATGGCTTTGTTACATTTTCAAATCGTCGATCGGCTGATGATGCTATCCATGACATGGATGGAAAAGTATGCTTCTTCTTCTTTTGTTTTCCAAAACCAAAAACCAAAAAAACTGAGGCTTTCATTGCTATAGCTCGATGTTTTTTTCCTTTCTATTATTTATAATCTTGATGGTACTGAGCTCGTAATCAGAGTATTGGTGGGCGTGTGGTGCGTGTGAATGAGGTGACGACAAGAGGCGGTGGAAGATTGAATCCAGGTCAGGGGCGGTTTCAACAGCACAGCCCTGATAGGAGAAGTGAATGCAACTATGACAGGGATCGGTACAGTGATAGGTCCCGAGAACGGGATAGGTCTCAGGACAGGAGGAAAGATCACTACATAGAGAAGGAAAGAGCGTATGAACATTCACATGATTTTGAGAGGAGAAATGATCATGATTTGGTGGATAGAAATGGTTACAAGGAAAGAGTTTTTGAAGGTGATGAAGGAGATTGGCGTGGGGATAGGTCTTATGGTGATAATACTGGCAGGGGAATCAATGGGAACAGTGCTCGCGAAGGAAGGAGCCAAGAAACAAAGAGAGATGATAGGTAAACTTTGTGTTTAAATTTTTTGTAGTTGTATAATACTTCACAGTGGCCGTTTAACTTTAAGATATATGATTTCAAGCTTCTAGTGTTCCTAGTGTTTCTTTGAACTGTAGACATTCGCTTTTCCTATAAAATTGGTCTGCTGGGTTAGGCGACAGTTGCACCGTAGCATGTAGATTATGTTTGTGCACTGCTTGGACTTTAACTGGCAACACTTTGATTGCTTTGGTTTTGTTGAGATGTCTGAATCCTTGTGCGCTTTTATCGATTTGACAGTACCATGCCTGATGGTGGGCGTGGCAGAGATGGCAGAGATCACTTCTCTAATTCAAGTGGAGATCACAGTTTTCAGGTAAAGATGATGTTTGTTAACGTGTATTTTTGCAGCGTAGTTCATGTGTAAACTTGCGTCTTTTACACAGGTGAAAGAAGAACTGGAAGCGCTGGTTAAGATGCGTGAGGCACTTCATGATGAGGTATGAGGTCGTTTTACTGCAAATATAGGCGGTTGGTTGATTTCATGAATCTTTGCCACAGTTACTCTTCGACATATAAACCAACAAAGAAACAGTTTCCTTACATAATCATGGGAGATGGAAGAAATTATAGTCTTAGTTTCAATTTCAAGGTACTGGTGATGGACGACAGATTGGAAGAAAAAGAAGCAGTGTGCTCGGAGCTACAGAAAAAGTCTAAGGTGTGTGTGTCTTACGAACCCGATATATTGTAATTTTACTACTGATTTGTTCTCATTTTGAAATGGTTAACACAGAGATTAGAAGATTTATTGATCAATGAAAAGAAACTGGCTTCACAACGCCGAAAAGAATTGGCAAAGGTAAACAAACATAGTAGGTTCAGGTCGTGTGTTCAAGGTTAGTTTTGTTAGGGTAATTTTTGTTGACTAAGTTCGACGTTTGGTCTATGTTTCTGGTAGCTACATAAATCATTTTCAAGGGTTAGAGAGTGCACTGACAATCTGAAAGAGTGCGAACAAGAACTCCAGGTTAGTTTCTAAATTTTCGCGTTCTAGTGATTGTCATTGCATAAGGATTAGTGGTGATGGAAACAAGTCTCTATTTTTTTTTATGCAGTCACTTGTTAATTCAGCAGCTAGAGAAGGCGTGGCAGGTGCTGATGAAGGACTGGGAAACGGGTATGTGTAGTACAAGGCGTAGCGTAATGACTGCAGTCATTGGCATGTATGATTTGTTCAATCTTAAGTGTAGCTTTGGTTTTTTTCGAGTCGAGCTAGTTAGGTTTGGTACTGGTTGGATCAGATCAGCTGGTGTTTGGCTTGGAAATGTTTAAGAGAATACTTTAAAGTGTGCAGAGATTAACTACGTGAAACGCTCTTTTTAAAGAGTTTAATTCTTATCATTTGCTCATCGTAAAGCATATCACTATACAACAATGGATTTCCTAAATTTAATTTCTGAACTTTTTTTTTTCTTTTAAACCAAGATTATTATTACTGTTGAAAAAAGTGACATGTTATTATTTTATTGGTTGACGTTGACAATTTTTTTTTTTTCTATTGGTTGCTTATTTCTTTACTACTAAGCACAGTAAGTACTGAATAAAGATACTTGGCAATAGCTCAATTGTGAAGGGGAAAAAGAAAACTATTAAAACTGGTAAGATTGACCCGACCATCATCGCCACCGTCCATTTGCTCGTAAGCACAAATATTTTTTAGTTTGATTAAGATGTGGCCATCCTTTGACCTATCGTTGCTTGTAAAGCCAAGTTAGCCAACCAACACTCAAATCATTATAAACGACGATCTTTAAACCAACCCCATTTAAGATACTCTATGCTTTTCTTCTCATATAAATTTCAGAATAGTAAATATACAATATATGTTCTCAATCGCTAATTAGACGTCTTGGATGGGCGGCATGGGCCTAATGCCTAACCATTAGAGAACCTCAAAACTGGATTTTTCACATATTTATCATCGATTTAAAATATGGATTTGTTCCTCACATATTTATCATCGATATTTATCTTTAGGGTCCATCTTCCTGTGGTGGGGCTATGGTGGAAGGTTCTCCTTGTTCTATTGGCGAGAGTCGTATTGTCAAATCGATGTGAATATGAATATTTTAGTGGTTTGACAACTATGATTACTGAAAAGAGTAATTAGGTGACTTTTTAATAAGCGCAAGTGTTAGTTGCAGTCTTATAGAAAGCACTCTCAAAAGTGTCTACTTGTGTGTGGAATTAGAAAGTTAAAAATGTGCTATAGTAGTAACTATTATTATAGTATAACACTTCTTAAGAAATAGAATTGTATTGGGTCACTCAAGTAAATCTAATGCTAGTTCTTTACAAAAAATTCAATGCAAATCGATAAATCACAGATGCTAGTTGCTCATGATGCGGCATGAGTCACGCCCATATCAAACTTTACTGTATGTGGTTTCGTTCGATGTTTTCTTAAACTCGAATTAAAAACTGGTATATCCAAACTTCATTCCATCATCCAATTAACTCTGGTTTGGCCTAACAAGTGAACTTAAAATATTTTATATTTCCACCACAAATTTAAATCTTTTATAAAATACCCTAGATTTTTTTATTGGCCATTATCAAATAGAGAAACTAGACTCAGCTCTTCTATATATAACCTACAACATTGAAGTTGATCCTTTCAAACCAAACACCCCAAGTAAAACATTTACAAATGGAAAAAAGCCAAAGATGTAACAAAGACACAAACACCAACATTGGCTTTTGCCTTCTTCCCTCTGAGCTCATACAAAACATTTTATTCCATCTTTGTACGCCAGAGATCATCCGAATGAAACTACTCAGTAAGTATGTTTTAACCACAATCTCTGACCGGAGTTTCATCCGTCAACTCAACGACGGATCACAGAGAGACACCTGGATCTTCGTCTACACGAGGCGTTGGCGTCGCGACAAAGGTGTGCTTCACGGATTTTCCGACCGATCTGTACGGTGGTTCAAGATTCCGGTGGCTGAAATTTTGACCGGAGAGATTTTCCCCGGCGAAGATTTATATTTACTAACAGCTAGCGGTAATTTCCTTCTCTTTGCTTCTAACACTCATAGTGGGATCATAGCCGTTGATTTGGTGGACAAGAGCGTTAGAAGAATCAGCTCATGCCCGTTAGGTCCACGTGGAACTTCGTCTTGGAGGCGATCCGGTATGAAGCTTGTGCCCGATCCATCCGATCCGGGTCATTTCCGGTTTATGTTTGCTGAGATGGTAAATAACCGACCGGTTCTATTTACTTATCATTCTAATACAACTACGTGGCATACTAAAGAAGCAGAAAATACGAATAATCTGTCTTTTACGAAAAACATTAGTAGTAGTAATGTATTCTTGAGCTTATCAAACCGACCTCACGAGAGTATTGTGATGTGCGTGGACGATGGGTCGATGATAAATCGGTTTCCGGCGATTTTGAGACCGAGGATGAACCGAGACGCGATCAGAGAATGCCCGTCAAGTGTCGGATTCAGCAGGAACGATCTAGAGAGTCAACTGTTGCATATACATGGAGACGAATACAAAGTGGTAATTAGGTTAGACACGATAGAGTTATCAAAGATGAAGAAAATGAAGAGTTTAGAGGTTTGGGAAATAAGCTCAAACGGTGAGAAGTGGGAGTTGGTGTCAAGAGCTCCAAGTGAAGTGATCAGCAACAAGCCTTGTGGTGTGATGATGGGATGCTTAGAGAGGAGATTAGGAGGGGTGATTAGAGTGGCTCTAATGACTAATCATGAGGGTTTGTGGAATATTATTTGGTTGGATTATGATAAGGCGAGGGATAAGTGGGAGTGGGTCCCACTACCTCATTGTAGATTCTTGCAAGGATCAAATATGGCCGGGATTAGCTTCTCTTCTGGCCTCACTTTTTCTTTGTAACAACTTCAAAAATGTTAATTATTGTATACATGTCGGTATCATTGATCACCCGACCAAACGCCTTTTTTTATATGATATGTTGGAATTAATAAATGAATTTCACGGGCTGGGACAGTGTCATGCTTCGTGAGGATTCAAGTCAACCACGGATGCAAACTCTATATGAAATAATTGAATCACGGGCTTAGAAAAAGGTACGATTTGAAAATAATTAGAGGGGAAAAAAACTATATGTTTTTTTTAAGAAGGCATGGAAAAAACTACCGTATATGAAGCTTGATTCCAATATACAGTAGTTCAAAAAAATTGTATCGTCACATGATAAACAAGGGAAAATATGCATTCAACAACACAAATATAGTTACAACGGGACTGTTATCATTGATTCATTAGAATCGGGTACAAAATGAGACTATATTTTCAAAAACTAGTGACCCATATAAAGAAAAAAAAAAATCATACAAGCAACCATATATAATAATTCTATTACACATGTGAAAACCTCAAATCATGATTTTTTGTTGCTAAACGCAGAATGCTCTGATGATGGTTGAACCAATGTCATTCTACTATAAAAACAAAAAACAGAATATGTGACCCGGCGTTGTTATGCAGCACTCATCATCCACAAAGATGGAGATCCAGTCAGATTGCGTCCAACCCACGACCTCAACTTTTCTTAAGTAAAGAATCTTTATAAGGTAGCTACGTGGATCTCAAGCACATTGCTCTCGCGTATAAAGGCAACAAGATAAGCTTGCACTAATAACTGTACCAAACGCATGCGAAGTGCACGGAGACTATAGGTCCGGAGAATGTCAACATAATAAAAAAAATCATGATAAATCTCGTATAATATACAAATTCATCTACAGAGACAAAACCATCTGAACGAGTTCTAGCTACCACTACGAACCAAACAGTCGATTTTGGTGTTTAAATGGCGAGGAATAAAAGACAGAGAGAGATCAATGAAACAACTTAAAAGAAAACGAAACAAACTTTGAAACACAACAATTAACAGCGTGGAAAAGGCTGGCCAATCTAAAAGAGTGAACATCATCTTCACCAGTTCAAAACGGTTTGTGTCAAATATAGTGGACATCTTCTACTGAGCTATCAGACATATCATAGCCTAAACTAGCGACTTTTATGAAATTTTTATTGTTCATATTTTATATGAGAGTTAAGTACACTCTATGGGATTAATTTTTTTTTTTTTTTTGTCTTAACGTAGCTATCAGTTATGTAACATAACTTAGGTTAGTTGTGTGGCATGCACTATCAATTAAAATTTTCAAATATTCTTGTAATATTATATGGGATCTGTTGTAACACTGACAATGCTAAACTCGTGGGTTGAAGAGAGCACTGAGAGTTTGTAGTCTCTAGATTATAGTACTTATGGTCGGTAGATCACTAAGCATTTCAGGTTCTGCGGTGGTTTCAGAGCTTCAAAATCGATGTCAGGGTTACAATTATAGAAGGCCTTGACACATTCAAATGTTCTGAATCAAAGAAATATCAATACAAACCTGTTACACCTCTCTCGACAGCTATGTTTCAACTGAATGGGATTTAGATCTGAGATTATTGTAGCTGACAAAAATGTAAAACATTTCAAAGCATTACTTACTAGTAACAATCCATTCCTTTGCAACCTAACTGGAATAGCAGATGGGACCTTTTACTGTTCTTTCACATTAGAACACAAAAAACACAACAGCGAGCATTAAAAACCCGACATCTCTAAGATCTGGTAACGCAGAGAAGAACATAAAACTGATTTTGTATTACTTGATACGAGGATGAGAGTAGGCAACAGGTTTACAAAATTGATACTATAAAGAGGCCAGGAACCAGAAAAAATGTGAACACTTTTGCTAGAAACCTCTGTAAAAGCAAAAAAAGGCTAAGATATTCAATTCGAAATCAAATGCTAAACCTCTTTAAAGGGTGCAAACAATGGAGCCTCTCTCATACATTAGAAGCTATCTTCCCCGGAATCAGCTCCATCAACTCGTCATCAGCCTTGTCGCTGCTGGACACTTGCGATGGACCGTTGGTCGGTTTCTTAGTCACGGTCACGGACTGCTGATAACCAACTCCTCCACAGATGGTAACAAGGAGACAAACCAAACCAACGGGAGTGGCGTGCTTATCCCAAATCAGAACATTGATCACAACGGTCAAGAACTTGTTAACAACACCGGTCACCGTTAAAGCCGTGGCGGAGATTGCCTGCCTAGCAGCGAATCCGAAGAAGCTGATGAGGAAACCAAACACACACGACAACGCCACGGCGAAAAACGCAACTGGCTCGAACAGATTGCCTCCGTTTGCACTCACGGCCGTGAAAACCTCGGTGTGTTCCCCAGTGAGAAACCAGAATATGGGTGCGATCATTAGTGACAATAGATTGTTGTAGAGAACGAATCCCCAAGTGTTCAATTCAAGACTCGAGACCATATGCTTAATGTAAACCATTTCAGTGGTGATGGTAACGAGGTAAGCCAATGCCCAGGAATATGCGGTAAGAGTAAAAGCCGAGTCATTGGCGACGTACCCAACAGCACCTGCGAGGATGACGACGAGGGAGAAGAAGGTGAGCCTCGAGGGGCGCGGCTGGCCACGGAAGACCGTGTCGGCGATCGCGACGAGGAGCGGCGTGAGGGATCGGAAGACTATGAAGGTGTCGACATTTGCGTGTCGGAGGAGGTTCGTGTTGGTGAAGATCGCGAGGTAGAAGACGACGGCGGCGGGGAGGAATTTCTTGGCGGTGTCCCAGGTGAAGGCGTCGTGGTGGAGGAACCCTAATTTGCCGAGGAGCCAGACGCCGAGAGCGGAGGTGAGGTATTGGAGGGCGGTGAGAAGTCCTGGGTAGTTGAACCAGGTGATTGCGAACTTGTTGATGACGGCGAGGAGGCTGGAGCATAGCGCGTAGCCGATGACGAGGCTGCTCGTCGCGTAAACCTGCTTGGTGGAATCGAATCGGGAGGACGACATTGTTGTTGGATTGCAGAGAATTTGTGACCAGATCGGAGAAGAAGAGGAAGAGAATGGATCTGGATCGAATCAGAGACTACACCTATTAGAGGGAGGAAGGAGACGACTTCATGAGTGTCGTACGGGATTGGTAATTGCCTGTAATCTTTCAGTCTTGACATTACTTTGAGTTAAAATTTGTGTTAATTTGGTCAAATGACCGACCACAGATGGAAGCAAATTAACAAAGTGAATCTTTTTAAAAATAAAATCAAATCAACAAAATCGTTGTTATTAAAAAATTACATTTTTAAGAGATTCACAATCACTGATATCCCTGCTTAAGAGACTCTTATATGATGATATCCAACTGTTACAAGAATCACTTTTCTGTTAGAAACTTTGATTAAATAAACAACCAAGTCGAGTATTGAATAAAATTAGATAATTTTGGAGGTGCACATCAAACAAGAAAAACTTCAAGTGGGACAGCACAACATTTGAGACTAGAAGAATAGTCATGTTTACTAATGGAGGAATTATTTTTCGTAAATTGATCATATTTTGAATAGTTTTTAATTTTTGAATTAATTACAATAAAAATATGAATATCTATAATAAATACAGAAGCAAAAAAAGTCAAATTCAACCGTCTTAGTTTTTGAGTAATGGAAGGAGGAGTCTCTAAACCAACCGGAAGGTTTGCTACATGTAAAACAAACAATTCTAAGACAAAGAATGTTTCCGTAATTTAGAAAATTGGTAAGTTAATTTCCTTTTTACCTTTTATCGTGTATTTAGGTGAAGTAATGTTTGCGTGAGGGTTTCAGATTCCGATCAAAGCCATTAGAGTGAAGTAATCTCTCGATCCATTCTTCTCTTCTCTTCTCCTTCTGGATTTCATCAGAATACTCTAGAGACAATCATTGAGGATATGGCGGCCGTAGGAGTCGACTCGAGGCGTCCCGGGACTGCGATGGAGGAAACCTGCAACGCCAAGGGAGCTGTTGCGAAACAAGGGGAGGGACTTAAGCAGTACTATCTCCAGCACATCCATGAGCTCCAGCGCCTGCTCCGCGAGAAAATTAACAACCTCAATCGCCTTGAAGCTCAGAGGAATGAACTCAATTCCCGAGGTCTTTTCTTCCTTCCTTAGCCCTAATTTTTTTCCTATTTCCCTCGAATTTCTGATAGATTTCTTTGTTAAATTGGATATTTTGATTAAGTTCTTGGTTTTTTTAACTCGGATTCCGTGCTGGGCTTTCGAATTACGTTCTCCTTGGAGTTGGGTGCTTTTAAAAAAGTTATGAATGTTTTAAATTGTTGTGGTGATTGATGGGATATAGGTTTTCCGATCTGAAAGTGGTTGGGTGGCGATAGGATCATCTGTGTTGCTATTCTTGATCTCCTGTGTTGGATCTCCAGAACTGTACCTAAACCACGCTTCCACAATGATATGTGCTTCTGGGCCTTGCTTTTTAGTAGCAAAAAGCTATCCTATTCAGATTTCTTGATTCTGTTTGATCCCTACGGGTGTGTTGAGTATATAGCAGCTTCTTTCTTCTAGTTGGTTGTTTAGCAAACTATGTATTAACTGTGGTGAGGATGAGAGATAGAAGTGATAGACCAATATAAACGGGACGGGAGAGCTATAAGTGTTAGCCACGTACTTAGTTTGGTTCATCGTTTAAGCTGAGTGCTTAGAGTTGTCTGGAACATATTTAGAAGTATACTGCTAAATGCGATGATCTTTCATATTTATGCCTGAAGCTTTTCTTATTAGTCTTTATAAATTGTAAGTTAATTCATAATTATTAAACCTCTTTGACACTATAATTTTTTCTGAACTAAACAGTACGAATTCTCAGAGAAGAGTTGCAGCTGCTTCAGGAACCTGGGTCCTATGTGGGTGAAGTGGTAAAAGTGATGGGAAAAAACAAGGTCTTGGTTAAGGTATGATTCTTTATATCATACTCCATTGTTTAGGATTAACTTGACCATAGCTATCAATAAGGCTTAACCTCCCTTTTTTTGCAGGTTCATCCAGAGGGAAAGTATGTTGTTGATATTGACAAAAGTATAGACATAACGAAAATCACACCATCAACAAGAGTTGCTCTCCGTAATGATAGCTATGTTCTCCACCTGGTCCTGCCAAGTAAAGTTGATCCGCTGGTTAACCTTATGAAAGTTGAGAAGGTTCCAGACTCAACATATGACATGATTGGTGGTCTTGACCAGCAAATTAAGGAAATAAAGGAGGTATGTCTTGTGAAAGAAAAAACGAAGCTAAAAGTCATTGATTTTTTAGCTATTCCCCTCTGTTGTTTCATGCTTTTAATTTTTCTTTAATTGTTCATCAGGTCATTGAGCTACCTATCAAGCATCCTGAATTGTTTGAGTCTCTTGGAATTGCGCAGCCAAAGGTACACATGCGTTTCAAAGCTTCTTCTCTATATTGTAGCAATGTTATGTGGATTAGAAATTATTTCATCTTCCTATTTTTCTAGGGTGTGTTGTTATATGGTCCACCTGGAACTGGGAAGACACTTTTGGCTCGGGCTGTTGCACATCACACTGACTGTACGTTCATCAGAGTTTCTGGTTCCGAGCTGGTCCAGAAATACATTGGAGAAGGTTCTAGAATGGTCAGAGAACTTTTTGTGATGGCAAGGTTTGTATATGCTAGGCCCCATTATAAATTTCAAGCATGTAAATGGTGTGGTGGGTAGGAAAAGATGGAATCGTTGACAAGATTATTCTTTTTACTTGTCCACGCTTAGCATCTGAAGTGGACATGTGCTGTTAAAGAAAGAGAGGAAAGTGATCTCTCTTGCTACTAGGAATATGGTTCCACGGTGTAGACAATCTTAAGGATGAATATCTTCTATAGATTAGCACGTTTACAAATATTCTCTGTCATGGTGCCTAGCATTTAGGACACAGTACAAGATATTTTTTAAGGAGCAAAGTACACATAGATGAGATGATTGTGTTGAAAAATACCTTTCCTCGCCTGTTGGCTTACCTTGGTTTATTTTTTTCAGGGAGCATCAACCATCAATTATCTTCATGGATGAAATCGATAGTATCGGGTCTGCTCGTATGGAATCTGGAAGTGGCAATGGTGACAGTGAGGTGCAACGGACTATGCTTGAGCTTCTCAATCAACTTGACGGATTCGAAGCCTCAAACAAAATCAAGGTACGTGTTGGGTTGTGGAGGAAAAAAAATCATGAAGCTGAAAAGGATGAGCCTGTGGTATCATAGTCTGAATTCGCAGACAAACTCATTTACTCTCTTAAATGATTGTTGCAGGTTTTGATGGCGACAAATCGTATTGATATCCTGGATCAAGCTCTTCTCAGGCCTGGAAGGATTGATAGGAAAATTGAATTCCCTAATCCTAATGAAGATGTAATGCTTGTGCTTATTCTGCATATTATGGAGTTACTAAGTTGTAGAACACGTTTGGCTAA
>JAHZTW010000002.1:5720079-5756405 GCA_020283515.1 Alliaria petiolata | reverse complement strand
CTTTTTCTTCAAGTTTGTCGCTTGCAAACTTGAGTATTCAATTCCAAGACTAACGCTTGTTGTCTTGGTGCATTCCGACTGCGTCAAGTGGTATCAGAGCAGGCTTTTTCCTTCTCTTTTCTAAGCTTGAACAGCTATGGGTGATCGAACGTTAACCGAAGCCGACATGGAGGGTTTAAGAGGTGAACTCGCCAATTTAAACACTCAGATGGCGGATCTGTTGACAACGCTTAACAATCAGTTTGCGGCTTTACCCCAGCAGATTGCTAACGCGATACAAGGAGGAGGAGAACAAAGGGGACCAAATCAGATTCAACAAGGCAGAAACAATCAAGGTATTGTCCAGCCAATTCAGGTCCAGCAAGGTGAAATCAACCGACTGCCTGTTGGGAACAATCGACAACAAGGCAGACACAACCGTGTTGTTGATAACAACTCCAGCTCGGAGGAGGACTCTGAAGAGGAAGCTGAAGAACGAGGAAATCAACAAAACAATCATGACTATCGAGTCAAGGCTGATATTCCATTATTTAATGGAACTATGGCAGTTGAGGAGTTCTTGGATTGGCAGATCGACGTTGACAGATTTTTCGAAGTCATGGAGGTTCCTGAGAGTAAGCAAGTTAAGATGGTGGCAATTAGGTTGAAGAAGACTGCTGCTGTTTGGTGGGATAAATTGGTTATCCAAAGGCAACGACAGAGGAAGGGTCCCGTTAGAACGTGGCGTCGAATGAAACAATTGATGATGGAGCGTTTCTTGCCAGAAGACCACGAACAGATTCTCTACAAGATGTACATTGATTGTGTTCAAGGAAACAGAACAGTGACGGACTATACGGCCGAGTTCATACGTTTCTCTGAACGTAATGACTTGAATGAAACAGAAAATCAGAAAGTGGCGAGGTATATCAGTGGTTTAAAGGGCTCTCTTCAAGGGAAAATAGGGTTACAGACTGTGTGGACGATTCAGGAAGCATCTAGTCTAGCCTTGAAAGCAGAATTGATGGAGAAATCATCACGAGGGTTCACAAATTTCAGGAGACCCTCAGGTCAGAACAACTTCGAACCAGCCGGAGAGAAAAACAAAGGCGTAGTCGACAAGGATCCAAATACTAACAACAAGGGAGCTAGTAGTTCTAACAGCAACGTTCAAAAAGACAAAACACCAGCTCCGAAGCAGAATAATACTTATGCTAGACCATCCCTTGACAAGTGTTTCCGTTGCCAAGGACAAGGTCACAAGTCAAATGTATGTCCCAGTCGAAGGACGGTTGCTTTATTAGAAGAAGAAGAAGATGATTTTGCGAATAATGAGGAGTATGAAGGGGTTGAGTTTGCGGAAGAAGAATCTGAGGACAGAATCAACATTGTTTTACAGCGACTGTTACTATCATCCAAAGAAGAAGGACAACGCAAGAATCTGTTTAAAACGCATTGTTCTATTCAAAACAAGGTTTGCAATGTGATTGTTGACAATAGGAGTTCCGAGAATTTAGTTTCTCAAAAGCTGGTAGATTATTTGAAACTGCCCACGACTCGTCATGAGAAGCCATATGGTCTCGGATGGGTGAAGAAAGGATCTAAAGTAGGGGTTAACGAAACTTGCAAAATTCCTTTATCAATTGGTAAGCATTACAAAGAGGAGATAATCTGTGATGTTTTGGATATGGATGTTTGTCATATTCTCCTTGGGCGACCATGGCAGTATGATAACGACATTACGTACCGAGGACGTGACAATGTGATCATGTTTACATGGGGAACTCATAAGATTGCAATGGCTCCTGTTAAGGATTTTGGTAGTGTTACAAAGGAGAAGAAGTCAAGCTTCCTAGTCATGTCGCATGATGATACAGAACTTGACAAGGTTGTTAAGGAATCAAAGTGTTTTTATCCGATTGTGATCAAAGGGTTGATGAGTGCCGTGACGGAGGAGACAACAACTCCACGTGAGGTGTTAGAAATTTTGGAAGATTACAAGGAGTTAGTTGCGGAAGAGCTACCTAACGACCTGCCTCCTATGCGTGATATTCAACATCACATTGACTTGATTCCAGGTTCTAGCCTACCTAATCTTCCCCACTATCAACTTAGTCCTAAAGAGAACGAAATTGTAAGGGACCAGGTTGAAGATTTGCTGAAGAAAGGGTTAATCCGTGAGAGCATGAGCCCTTGTGCTGTACCGGTTCTTCTCGTTCCAAAGAAGGATAATCAGTGGTGAATGTGTGTTGATTCAAGAGCCATCAACAAGATAACAATCAAGTACCGGTTTCCTATCCCTAGATTAGAAGACATGCTTGATGAGCTAAACGGAGCGAAGTTATTTTCGAAAATCGATCTTCGAAGTGGATACCACCAAATTCGCATCAGGCCTGGAGACGAATGGAAGACTACTTTTAAGAGCAAAGACGGATTGTATGAATGGTTGGTGATGCCTTTTGGATTATCACATGCTCCTAGTACTTTCATGAGGATGATGAACCAGATTCTCCGTCCTTTCATTGGATCCTTTGTGGTAGTTTACTTCGATGATATTTTGATCTATAGCAAAACCAGGAATGACCATTTGGAGCATTTAAATCAGGTTTTGCAAGTTCTCCAAGAAAATCAGCTGTACGTGAACCTAAAGAAGTGTACATTCTGTACAAACAAGCTGTTATTTCTGGGTTTTGTCATTGGTGAGGATGGGATTCAGGTGGACGAAGCTAAAGTGAGTGTAATCAAAGATTGGCTTGTTCCTAAATCCGTAACTGAGGTACGCAGCTTTCATGGTCTTGCTACTTTCTATAGAAGGTTTGTGAGAGATTTCAGTACCTTTACTGCGCCTATTACTGAGTGTTTGAAGAAGGGAAAATTTCAATGGGTTCCGGAACAAGACGAGAGCTTTGCATTGATTAAGGAGAAGCTTTGTACTGCTCCAGTATTAGCATTACCGGATTTTGATAAAGTGTTTCAAGTGGAGTGTGACGCAAGTGGCGTGGGAATAGGGGCCGTATTATCACAAGAGAAGCGACCTGTAGCTTTCTTTAGTGAAAAGCTAAGTGAAGCACGTCAGAAGTGGAGTACTTATGATCAGGAGTTCTACGCTGTGTTTCGAGCTTTAAGACAATGGGAGCACTATCTGGTTCAGCGTGAGTTTATACTTTTTACGGACCATCAAGCTCTTAAATTTCTTCACAGCCAAAAGGTGATCAATAAGATGCATGCTCGATGGGTTAGTTTTCTGCAAAAATTCCCTTTCATCATACAACACAAGTCGGGAACACTTAATAAGGTTGCAGATGCTTTGAGTAGAAGGGCTTCCTTATTAACTACCTTAGCACATGAGATTGTGGGTTTTGAGTTCTTAAAGGATTTGTATGAACAAGATGAAGAATTCAAGGAATTGTGGGTCAAGTGTTGCAAGAAGCATCCTTCGGCTGATTTCCATGAACGTGACGGCTATCTTTTTAAAGGAGATAGGCTTTGCATTCCTTGTTCTTCTCTGCGCGAGAAGCTGATACGAGATTTACATGGTGGTGGTCTTAGTGGTCATTTGGGACGAGACAAGACAATCGCAAGCTTAGAGGAAAGGTATTATTGGCCGCATCTTAGGAAGGATGTTGGAGCTATTGTTCGGAGGTGTTATATATGTCAGATTTCTAAGGGTCAATCTCAGAATACGGGTCTTTATATGCCATTATCTGTTCCTGACGACATCTGGCAGGATCTATCGATGGATTTTGTGTTGGGATTACCACGGACTCAACGTGGTGTGGATTCTGTCTTTGTTGTTGTTGACAGGTTCTCCAAAATGACTCACTTCATTGCTTGTAGAAAGACCGCAGACGCAACCAACATAGCCAAATTATTCTTTCGAGAAATTGTGCGTCTCCATGGAGTTCCTAAATCAATAGTTTCAGACAGAGATACCAAGTTTCTCAGTCATTTCTGGATTACATTATGGAGGATGTTTGGAACAAGTTTGAAGAGAAGCTCTACGGCTCATCCGCAGAGTGATGGACAAACTGAGGTGACAAACAGGACGTTGGGCAATATGATACGAAGCGTTTGTGGTGATAAACCAAAACAGTGGGATCTCGCTTTGCCACAGGTGGAATTCGCATACAACATGGCTGTGCATTCAGCTACAGGGAAGTCACCATTTTCCTTGGTGTATACCTCTGTTCCGAAGCATGTGGTCGATTTAGTTCCATTACCGAAAGCTCCTGGGGTTAGTGCGTCAGCTGAGGCAATGGCTAAAGACATTCTGGAAACTAAAGAAGCAGTTCGAGCAAGATTGGAAGCAACTGGGCAAAAGAATAAAAGGGCTGCAGATAAACGTCGCAGGCTCAAGGTTTTCAAAGAAGGAGATGAAGTAATGGTGTTTCTCAGAAAAGAAAGGTTTCCAGTTGGTACTTATCGCAAGCTTCAGCCTCGCAAGTATGGTCCATTCAAGATATTGAAGACACTCAATGACAATGCTTATGTGGTGGATCTTCCCGACGACATGAACATCTCTCATACGTTCAATGTAGCTGACATTTATGAGTATCATGCCGATTGTGTTCTTTATCCAGATGAGAACTCGGGGTCGAGTTCTTTGGAGGTGGAGGAGACTGATGCAGGAGACGGTTAACAAGATATTTTCCTATTTTAGTGTTTTCCTTTTCTAATTAGGATTCTAGTAATTTTCCTATTTTATGCATTAGACTTTCTCTATAAATAGAGACCCTAGGTTGTATGTTTTGGTTACAACTTTTATTCATAATTTTCAATCAAAGTCTTGAGTTTTCAAGCTTTATCTTTCTGGTGGATTCCAGAGCTTTTTCTTCAAGTTTGTCGCTTGCAAACTTGAGTATTCAATTCCAAGACTAACGCTTGTTGTCTTGGTGCATTCCGACTGCGTCAACTATAAATAGATATATCCTATATAGGGATGCGCGTACCAAGGGCATTCAATTGGGGCAATTGGGTACTCAGACGCACCAACAGTAGAAATTGATACAAGGGAACAGTCGACGGTCCAAGAGAGACAAGGCACCAAGAAGAATATGCTTAAGACCATTTGAATATGCATATTCTTCATGTGTTTAGTGATTAGTATGTGGCATTATGGGTTCATGCGATAAAACCGTTCCCTACAAGGTAATCAAAATTTTACTGTGGGAATGAGGCAAATGGGACGATTGAGACATGGGGACTTGAATGGAGAAGTGAGAAATAAAATTACTAATCAAAAATTCAAGAATTAAATTATACAGTTCGAGAGGTTAAATGATCTTCTTAGGTGATTATGCATTTTAAATTTAAAGGCTGATTGTTTAGTTTGTAATGCTCGTCGTCATGATATCATGTAGCCGCTACATCTCCGACTTGGATTTCTAAACTTTTGACAAACAAAAGCAATAACTTATTAAATTGATGACGACTGTCTCTATATCCTTAAGAAAATATAATACGGAATACACTGTATTTTTCTTAGTTTTCCTGAATTAAAAAAATAATTTCGCCGACAAAAAGTATATGACAATACGAAGGTTTTTTTTTTCCAAAAAAATAAAAATAAATAAATAAATTGTTGAACAAGAAAAGAAGATGTCTTGTTGGATAATTCAAGTTCCTTATTTATATTGATGTTTATATGCTAATGCTCTCGCCGTCTGTGTGATTCATTCATCTCCGCTAATACTAGAGATCTCTCTCCGATAATTTGCGCAATCGCAGAAGAGATGGCAGCCGTAGGAGTGGAGGCGAGGCTTCACGAGACAGCGATGGAGGAAACCTGCAACGTCAAGGGGTCGGTGGCGAAACAAGGGGAAGGGCTTAAGCAGTACTATCTCCAGCACATCCATGAGCTCCAGCGCCTGCTCCGGCAGAAGACTAACAATCTCAATCGCCTTGAAGCTCAGAGGAATGAACTCAATTCTAGAGGTTTTTTTTTTCCTTCTTTTACTCAAATTTCTTCCTATTTCCATTGAATTCCGGATAGATTTCTGTGTCAAATTGGATCATGTTCTTGGGTTTAGCAATCTCGGTTTCCGTGTTAGGGCTTTCGATTTCGCTCACCTTGGAGGTGGGTTAAATTTTTAAATTGTTTGGATTGAGGTTTTCCGATCTGGAAGTTGTTGGTTGGCGATGGGATCTTCTCTGTTCAGATTACTTTGATTCTGTTTGATCCGTATGGGTGTGTCTTCTAGTTGATTATTTATAAAAGTATGTAGCGACTGTGATGATGATATAAACGGGAGAACTATCAGTGCTAGCAGCATAATTAGATTGGTCCATCGTTTAAGCTGAATCTGTTGTCTTAAACATGTTCAGAAGTATACTGCTAAATACGATGATGAGAGTTTTTCATGGCTGTTAGTACTGCTACATTGGTTTTTCGACTATGGCCTTTTTATGAAATCCTAGCTCTTTCTTTACTCTCTTAATTGTGTTGTAATAGTAATACTCATGGAAGGAATGCATATAAGGAGTCGTTTCCACTAATCCATGATTTGAATAACACATTTAAAGTTATTGAACATAATTACTGTTCATATTCATTAGGATCATCATCATTTTTTATGCCTGAAGGTTTTCTTATTAGTCTTTATAATTTGTAGTTAATTCTTAATTTCAAACCTCTTTTTAATTTTTTTTTTCTGAACTAAACAGTACGAATGCTCAGAGAAGAGTTGCAGCTGCTTCAGGAACCTGGGTCCTATGTGGGTGAAGTGGTAAAAGTGATGGGAAAAAACAAGGTCTTGGTTAAGGTATGAATCTTTATATCATACTCCATTGTTTAGGATTAACTTGACCATAGCTATCAATAAGGCTTAACCTCCCTTTTTTTGCAGGTTCATCCAGAGGGAAAGTATGTTGTTGATATTGACAAAAGTATAGACATAACGAAAATCACACCATCAACAAGAGTTGCTCTCCGTAATGATAGCTATGTTCTCCACCTGGTCCTGCCAAGTAAAGTTGATCCGCTGGTTAACCTTATGAAAGTTGAGAAGGTTCCAGACTCAACATATGACATGATTGGTGGTCTTGACCAGCAAATTAAGGAAATAAAGGAGGTATGTCTTGTGAAAGAAAAAACGAAGCTAAAAGTCATTGATTTTTTAGCTATTCCCCTCTGTTGTTTCATGCTTTTAATTTTTCTTTAATTGTTCATCAGGTCATTGAGCTACCTATCAAGCATCCTGAATTGTTTGAGTCTCTTGGAATTGCGCAGCCAAAGGTACACATGCGTTTCAAAGCTTCTTCTCTATATTGTAGCAATGTTATGTGGATTAGAAATTATTTCATCTTCCTATTTTTCTAGGGTGTGTTGTTATATGGTCCACCTGGAACTGGGAAGACACTTTTGGCTCGGGCTGTTGCACATCACACTGACTGTACGTTCATCAGAGTTTCTGGTTCCGAGCTGGTCCAGAAATACATTGGAGAAGGTTCTCGAATGGTCAGAGAACTTTTTGTGATGGCAAGGTTTGTATATGCTAGGCCCCATTATAAATTTCAAGCATGTAAATGGTGTGGTGGGTAGGAAAAGATGGAATTGTTGACAAGATTATTCTTTTTACTTGTCCACGCTTAGCATCTGAAGTGGACATGTGCTGTTAAAGAAAGAGAGGAAAGTGATCTCTCTTGCTACTAGGAATATGGTTCCACGGTGTAGACAATCTTAAGGATGAATATCTTCTATAGATTAGCACGTTTACAAATATTCTCTGTCATGGTGCCTAGCATTTAGGACACAGTACAAGATATTTTTTAAGGAGCAAAGTACACATAGATGAGATGATTGTGTTGAAAAATACCTTTCCTCGCCTGTTGGCTTACCTTGGTTTATTTTTTTCAGGGAGCATCAACCATCAATTATCTTCATGGATGAAATCGATAGTATCGGGTCTGCTCGTATGGAATCTGGAAGTGGCAATGGTGACAGTGAGGTGCAACGGACTATGCTTGAGCTTCTCAATCAACTTGACGGATTCGAAGCCTCAAACAAAATCAAGGTACGTGTTTGGTTGTGGAGGAAAAAAAATCATGAAGCTGAAAAGGATGAGTCTGTGGTATCATAGTCTGAATTCGCAGATAAACTCATTTACTCTCTTAAATGATTGTTGCAGGTTTTGATGGCGACAAATCGTATTGATATCCTGGATCAAGCTCTTCTCAGGCCTGGAAGGATTGATAGGAAAATTGAATTCCCTAATCCTAATGAAGATGTAATGCTTGTGCTTATTCTGCATATTATAGAGTTACTAAGTTGTATAACACGTTTGACTAATGTATATTTCTAAAATGTGTTGCAGTCACGTTTTGATATCTTGAAGATTCACTCGAGGAAGATGAATCTGATGCGTGGAATTGATCTGAAAAAGATTGCAGAGAAGATGAATGGTGCTTCAGGTGCTGAACTGAAGGTAAAGTGTTTTTGCTCCTTTGCTGCTTTCTCTCTCACTCTACAATATGTCTCCGTCCGTCTTATGTTTATTGGTTATTACGGGCAGGCTGTGTGCACAGAGGCGGGCATGTTTGCGCTGCGGGAGAGGAGAGTACACGTGACACAGGAAGACTTTGAGATGGCGGTAGCGAAGGTTATGAAGAAAGACACAGAGAAGAACATGTCTCTGCGTAAGCTCTGGAAGTAGGATTCTCTTTGTTGTGTTCCTCAGGGGAGAGCCACAATTCATTTCAGACCTGAGGAATTATGGTTTCTGTCTGTGGTTCTTTCTGAAATATTTTCGGTTTGTTTGTAAACAAATTTGGCTGCCTAAACAATAGTTTAAATTTAAATGGTCTTTAGCAACAGTTTCGATTTTATCGTCGCCAATTCAGTGATAGTAGTCAAAGAAAGGAAACCCACCAAAGAGTAAAATTTAAATGGTATTCTTACACTAATTTTTAAATTCTACCTATGTGTCATGATGGACTCATGGATAATCATCATTTTTTATTTTTTAACTTTTGGATAATCAAAACTTATAGTTGTAAACAAAAAAAAATAATAATCAAAACTTACGTTATGAAACAACAGATCCCTTGTTTCCCCTTACAACAATGAGCAATAAATCCCTTATTGGTGGATGTTAAAAAAAAAATCCCTTATTTGGTGATGTATTAAGATTTGTTAATAAAAATAATTATGATTAAAAAAATTATGCTTCAAATACGATATAGAAATAAATTTACCAAATATTTAATTTTGTCAAAAGCAACGTATGTTAAGGAATTTAAATTTCGAATTTGCTAATGGAATAAATACAATTTTGAAAAGGGAGAGAGAAATAACGAGACCGCGTGGAAATAAAGCTAAATAGGATCCAACGGTGGAGAAAGCTGCGTTAAAACTGCAGAACCATCAAAAAGAAGGAATCTAACGGCGATAAGAGTAGCGTCAGACCTAAGCGAAAACCCTTCCAAATTTCTCTTTTAAAAATCCATCTCTCTCTCCAAGCTCCCTCTCGCCGCTTCTCTTCTTACACCTACCTCAACGCACAAACCGCTCTGCTCTCGTGATTCCGAAACTATGGTAACAACAATTCTCTTCGATTTTGATTGTTTCTTCTTCTTGTACGATTAGATTACGTCTCTTTAGCTAGGGCTTTTTCACTCTCTCAGATCCGTTCATGTCTTTGTTTCTGCGTTCGATTTTTTTTTTCTTCTTCTAAATTCGTTGTGGATATCTTGTTCAGGCACTACCTAACCAGCAAACCGTAGATTATCCTAGCTTCAAGCTCGTCATTGTTGGTGATGGAGGCACAGGTACTAATCTTCGGCCTTATTTTTTGATCGAGCAATCGCTGTTTCTTTTCTCTGAAGTTTGATCTTCTTTTCGGAAAATATTCCCTTCTGAGAGACGCAATTGAGATTCTGATGATGTACTGAGGCGGTTGTTCCTTTGTTAAACTACTGGTGTTCCGTTAATATCAATGCTAGGTTACGTTAATGGTGATTTTGTGATCGAGATGAGCTCGTATACGAAATACCTTTTACTTGCGATAGATACACTGTTGTTTTCATTGGTTGATGTTGTAAGATGGTTTCACTGATTTTTGCTAACCATAGTGATTTTGTGGCTGTGCAGGAAAAACCACTTTTGTCAAGAGGCATCTTACTGGGGAGTTTGAGAAGAAGTATGAACGTAAGTATTAACAAAGATCGCTCGTGAATCCACAGTGTCAGATTCTCCATATCTTCCAACTGATTTTCTGATGTTTGATTCCTGATTTCGTGTGTTGCAGCTACCATTGGTGTGGAGGTTCATCCTTTGGATTTCTTCACAAACTGTGGCAAGATCCGTTTCTATTGCTGGGATACTGCTGGGCAAGAGAAATTCGGTGGCCTAAGGGATGGATACTAGTAAGTGAACAGTTTACTCTCTCTTTTAATAAGATCTGGTTTGAAGTAATCTCCTAAGATCACTTAACTACGAGTTAATATGTATACAGTTAATCTAGAGTATGCATAGTTTTGAATAGCTGTGGTTAGGATGTGACATTGGCAACCTATTTGTTATCTGGACTGTAAAATACTCTTATGGTAATGGGTTGATTTGGTTATATATAAGCTAATCTTTGTGAAATTTTTTTCCTTGCAGCATTCATGGTCAATGTGCCGTAATCATGTTTGATGTCACAGCACGGCTCACATACAAGAACGTTCCGACATGGCACCGTGATCTCTGCAGGGTGTGTGAGAACATCCCGATTGTTCTGTGTGGGAACAAAGTTGATGTGAAGAACAGGCAAGTGAAGGCGAAGCAGGTCACATTCCACAGGAAGAAGAATCTGCAGTACTACGAAATATCAGCAAAGAGCAACTACAACTTTGAGAAGCCCTTCTTGTACCTTGCTAGGAAACTGGCTGGTGACCAAAACCTTCACTTCGTCGAGTCTCCAGCTCTTGCTCCACCAGAGGTTCACCTCGACCATGCCGAGCAGCAGAAGAACGAGCTTGAGCTCGCTGCGGCTGCAGCTCAGCCTCTCCCCGATGAAGATGATGACGCATTCGAGTAAAATAATCTTGAGGAATATGTCTGCCTGTGGGAAGCTGTTGTTTTTTCTTGGTCTCTTTCGTTTTGGATTTTCCTATGTTGCTTTGATGTTACATATTTAATGAATCTTTTAGAACGAAATTGGGGATATATTGGAGAATTGTTCCGTTTTGGAATAGAGCGAGTTGTTTTTGAACCCAAAGAGAATTTGCAGCTAAAAGTCTTTGTTTTTCCTGCCCAAGTATGTGATGGATGATTACTGATGAGACCATTAAGCTACTCGGTCAAATAAATCTTTAAATCAATTAATCTGTTAAATTAATAAGTATTTAAACATTCGAAATTGGTAGTTAGTCCTTAATATTCGACTTGTAGGAATCATTTATATATTTTGCAAGTCTTCCTCAAGTCCATCCAACACAAAGAAAAAAACATGTTCAAATTTACATTTACAAGCTCGGAACAACAACAAAAATAAAATAAAAACAAATATCCTGAATGAAAAACAGAATGACATTTGTACAACCTCCTACACTCAGTTTTTTTATTCTATGTAACACAGACTGTAGTTGGACAATGATGCTCTGCTATCTGTATGTTGTACTGTTATCATCAGAGATGAGGGTTCTTATCTGCATCAGATGTTCCTCATTCGAAATGTTCAATCTCAGACGGAGATTTGTGATCCACGTTTCTTGTTCCCAAGTTATGATTGGCCCTGATGCGTGCAATCTCTCGATACTGCATCGGTATGCATCCAACTCTAACCTATGAACATCAACAGCCTCTGGACCTTTTCTTGAAACCCCCAACATCTTGATGCTTCCGTTGCCACAAGAAGATGATTCTGTGTCACTAGAGTTACCGTTTTCTATAAGACTGAATGAAACAGCACCGAGATCATCCATATACATGCTACAACTACCAACAGAAGAAGCAACACTCTCTCTATCTTCTTCTTCTTCTTCTTCTTCTTCTTCTTCTTCTTTTCCTTTAAGAAACTTTGGCTGATAAACAGCTAATGCTCTACCTAATCTGCCATTTCTTTCGACTTCTGTAGTTTGATTGTCTGGTTCAACCAAAGAGTAGGTCCGTTTCTTTGGACCCTTTGGCGAGAGTACATCAGACTCATCAAGCTTGTCTTTGCTCTTAGATGAAATATAGTGATTCACCTCTCTCCTTATTTTTTTTCCGATCATGATCCACTCGTTATCTTGCCAAGATTGTCTAACCCGAATGTCGGATTTGTTTGCCTTGACCTTCAGTGAGGAACCAAGTAATCTAATCAAGAAACAATCTTTCTCCAAAACTCTTGAAACGATTGCAATCTTCCATGAACAACTTTCGAAAACCTCAAGAATGTCACCAGGAGCCCAAGAATCTAGGACTTGTAGAGGAGGAGGCTCAGGCCTCATACTCTTCCTCGGTACCCTCTCTGTAACAGCATCGCTATCATACGTGACGGTGTAATAATGCCCGTTTCCTGATATTATCTCTGCAGATCGCCAAGCACCAGATGGAACCGATGATTTGCTCAACACTTCCACTTTACTTCCCTTCTTGAATCTCATGATTGCTGCTGCTTCACAAAGTGGGGACCTTTATGTGAATTATCTTTTCATACACCATAGACCATACGATCAGAATTTAAAATCACATTCGCTAAAAAAAAAATCAACTTCTTATCCATAAGCATTCCTTGAGTTGAAACCACAAAACAAGATCAAGCAAAACACCGAATCAATCACAAAGTTTTGAATGATGATCTTGAGTCCTGACAAGCGCAAATACATTCAAATATCCAGAAATAAGTTGGACCAATAGATCCATTAGAATCTATCACACCCAGAAAAATTCAATCAATTGGAGTGAACATTTCAGATTCTTTTGCTTCATAATCACTAGATTGCAGAAAAGTCCTCAATTGCAAACCAGAAAATAAACTGTCGAGAAACATACAATGGATTCAAAACATTTATGAAACTGAAACTGAAAATAGAATACGACTCAATCTCTAGGAGGATCAATCTTCATTGCTGAGAAATTGATTAGGGGAAGAGAATCAATAAAGAAAATCTTCAAAATTTGCATCGTTAAGCGGACATCAAGAGACTTAAAAACTCAAAACTTCAAAAAAAAAAAAAAAAAAAGCATAATAGGAAAAAACAAATGGGATTGTGAGTACCTTAAAACGAAGTTTGGTCACTTAGCACGCAAAGAAAGCCATGATTCAAACAACAAAGCTTCACTTTTATTTTGTTCTCTGTGATTTTCTGGGCAACCAAACAAGGATCAAAGGGGCAAAAAAAGAAATTAAAAAACTTATGGAAAAGAAAAAAATAAATTACACAACAGCAAATTAAAACTAAATCTATATCACTTTAGTCAGTTTAATTTTAAATGAAAAAGATTAGAAAACGAAGAAGAAAATTATAGTTCAAAGTTGCGAACCTATAAAAACTCCCAAGGGCATTTATCCACAAACCGCATGAGAAATGGCCTTTTGTTTCATTTTGTTTGATACTGTATAGTATTATTTTCGCATAAATGGGTAAAATAACCATTTGAAAAGAATTGATACAATTTGGTCAGTGAGTTTGATGTTTTATTGGAAGATATGTTCCCAAAAAGAAATCGTTTCTTAAATGTATCTTAAATCGTAAGTTTGACCTTTTTTTTTTTTTTTGAACTTATAAGTTTGACCATTTCGAAGCGTTTTATTTAAAAATTTCTGAAGAGAGTGAAACATGAAGAGAATAAACACAAAGAAAAAAAAGAGTCGGAGGTAGTTGTGTGTCATTAGGCTCATAGTAATTAATTTGGATTTTTAAACAGAGTTGTATCACTCAAGTAGGGAACCATCGTTGTCATATATTATCAGTGAGGGGTTTGAAAAAGATTCAAAGTGTATCACTTCATTCACTTCTATACTGTCAACGTTTTTTGCCGGTGAGCTTCAAGTTTGTAAAAACTTAGTGTAAAAATGGAAAGATTAAAAGTGGAAGAAACAGACTCAAAACTGTTGAAACATATATATAGTTACATACACAGTGTAAATAAGACTTGTTTTGGTGAAACTTTGTACTTTAGAACTTTGATATTCTTAAAGGAAAAATGGTAGCAACTAGCAAGAACTTGGATCATTATAAATAAAAGAGAAGGAGGAGTCTTTGCTAGGGTTAGTCGAAATAGTCAAAACAATAATTGTTCTGTTACTCGGTCTCTACTAACGAGTATGAGTTTGCTCGTAAAATCGATGATTTTGATGTGGTAATAGATCAAATACGGAATTAAGAGAAAATATATAAGTTTTCTTGTCCTTAGATATATGAGTGTATTGGTGGTGGAGTTAAGAGGTGTCTGTGTCTTAGTATCAATGTAATTCTAATTAGACAAGATCTTGTTGTAAGATTGTCTTAATAATTGATTGTGTATATTTTGAAGATTAAGCATGTTGTTGAACCTCAGTGAACATGTGTGTTTTTTCTTCTTCTTGTTTTTTAATCGACATCTCAAATACTAAACACGCTTGTGCACTTATATATATTGAGATTAGTAGAGGTTAATGGGCCATGAGCTTCCTGAGCTTCCAACCATAAGTATATAATTAGAGAAAATTTTATTGCCGGGTTAGATCGTTTCTATTCTACCCCATCACGCCATAAGTATAGAAATGTATTATGTTAATTCATTAAACAAATTATCAATATAGAGACGTTAAAAATAATAAAATTCGATAAAAGCAGTATTTGTTTGTTTCTTGGTGAGCATGAGCAAAGTGCGTGTTCGGGTGTGCCAAAAAGTTTCGATACTTACTTATTTGTTTATGAGCAAAAAGAAAAGCGTTATGGGAGAATGGTCAGGTCAGGTGGCTTAGATAATTCCCACTTTACTTTTTTGATCATAAGGAAATTGAGATCGTAGGGTCCATATTTTTGGCTTCTAACGTACCCGAAAATGTTATAATAATCACGTCTCTGTCTTGCACTTGATTCACAACGGATAATGGCACCAACTGTTAATTGTTCATAACTATTTGATTAAAATATTCCATGCCCATAACTCAAATTCGGTTCAATCTGAGATTGGTTTAACATGAGAGTATATTTGAGGTTTGTACGTAAAAAATAATGTCTAAAATTGTTTGTGCATCAAAAACATAATCTAAAATCATGTCTACTCATAATTCCATTAGCAAAACAAAACACTTTTTTTTTTTTTTTTTTTTTTTTTCTCTTTTGGTTTTGGTTTTGGCATTTCAGGATATAATAGAATTAGATTATGCCGAAGCTACTTCTTTTTATAACCATATGATACCGCACAATGTTGTATGAAAACACAGCGCGAGTCCTCAAACACTAATTGTGTTTTGCCTATCCGCAGGTGCAACGCACTGCCAGAGGGAACAATAAGGCGGGATATCTGCCGGATTCAGCCCCAACGCAGAAATGTCTCGGCCATACTCCTGTTAAAGATATTTTAACCGATATGATGCTTCCTTCTTTCTAAAACAATAATTTTCATGAGGAGGGTTACCTGAAGATCGAGGAACAACTGCATACACATCTTGTCTGTTCCAGAGACATTGTGGTCAGATCTACCTGATGCTGCACCTGCCTGTTTCTGCGCATTTTGTCGATGTTTCTGAAGCAGTGTCTCTGTTCTTCTCGCCTGTAAACATATTTACCGCCTTTTACTGCACATCAAGTACTCACCAACCATTTCTGAATCTTTATAGTAATAATAAGAATTTGAATACGATTTTCAGGGACAAAAAAAAATGATTCTAGTTTTGGTTAGGGTTATTTGTCTATTCAAATCCTGTTTTTTTTTTTTCCTTTTGGGATCATTTCTGAATATAAGATTTGTTTAATTGTTTATCAACAAATCTTCTTTTCCGTAGATATTGAAAAATGATGTGCCATATAATTGAAACTGTTAGATGTGTTTTCTATCTTGATTTGTACGTAAATTGATAAATCTCAGTTATAAAAGCTAGGGTCTCACTTGTTTCTTATACTTATCAATTATCCTCATAAAGTGTTTAAAACAAAACACTTACCTCGCTAACAAGTTCAGCAGCTAATCCATAATAGCACCTGGTTATTTCAGTGAGAGTGCCAAGCAATAACTCCTCCCTTGTTTCGTGGGTCAAGTAATGCCTAGCCTTATCTCCCTCCAAAAAGGCCTATTAATACGAAAGAGCAATAATCCACACTTCAGAACTCATCAGTCAAGTTACTATGAACTTAAAACCTCAACCCCGAAGCTAAACGATATACCTTTACAGGACGCAGTAGTCCAACGACGTATGGCGAGCGCCTAACAGGCAGTGGTTTATTAGGCATCATAAATGTTGAGGTTATTCCCTTGAGCTGCCTTAGGCCCTATAGGAGAGAAGAAACCATTTACCCATTTACCATTAGAGACTTGAATATGTATGATAATTGGATAATAAATGTAACCTGTTCAGCTGTAAAGCAAATTGTACTCAACACTGTTCTTGCAGGTGCTCACTAAGGCAGTCGAACAAATTTTCAAGTGCATAAATTAAACAATGGGCCTAATGTTTCTCCAGGGCTTTACCTCAACAGACTTGTCAACAATGACTTCAATTATAGTCTTGTTAACTAAAGGTAGGACGTTCCCTAATGATTCTCCACCATGTAACACGCTCTTCGTCACCACATCCAGAACTTCAGAGGAGCATGAAGATAAATAGTGTGACACATGTCCAACGTAATCGCCACGGACTTCTGATACTAGACAATTTACATCATGTATAACCTGCAAGGAAGGTAACGTATAAATATTCCAATAACAGCAAATGATCAACCACATGGTCTATCTGTCTATGTGACCAGATTTCATGTATTTATGTGAAAATCAGATAATTCGAGTTTACTTGTTTTCCATAGCATTTTTGTCACTCTATTTTAAATTTTTAAGTTCACAACAAGATATAAATTGAAACCAGTTTTTAAGCTATCCCACAGAACATAACAGCACCTGAATTAATGAACACGAAATTGCAGAAATCCTCAAAAGTCCAAAATAAGAGGAACTGAGAAATAATCCACATAAAAAGTGACTTACATATACAAAATCTTCTGCAGTGGCTGAAACTGCCCATTCACATCCAGGACTCACACTGGCATTACCCTTTCTAGCATTCACCGCAGATGACACCCAATTGCAATATCTACATGTTATTAACACATTATCAAAATGAGAACTGAAACAAAAACTAGTGAGAGATGATAGTATTATAGTCAAATTTTACAAACCTCGAAAGAAGCTGCAAGGTCAAGCGAAGAAATTTATCAGCAGCAGAGAAAACGAGGACATCTTCTTTCCAACATGATCGCAAGCTCTCCAAAAGAGTAACGCTCTGTCTGAGCATTAAGTTGGGCGAACTCCGTTTATCTGATTCAGAATCCTGAATGAAAACCAGAGAAGCAGAAGTAAGAGCAGAATCCAAGCCTCCAGCTATCTCTTGAAACCTGAAATTATGTACTTGCGAGTTATAGAAGCTGAGAAGCCACTATTCTAATGGTAAGTCAACAGCCATCTATGATATTTCTTGAGTACCTCAGTGAAAAGTACACTCCCACATTCCATTGCTTCATGAATTCGATACATATCGCTTCAGCTCGAAACTTAATGACGGAAGACCTTGACGGACAATAACCTTCACAAAACGTATATGGTATGACTCAACTGAAAAGTATCCACATAATTTCATCACCAGGTATTAAGATAAATTATTTGCTTATATAATACACACGAAAAATCAGTTCACAATGCATCTAGTAAGCCATGCGATCAAGCTCAGAGAAAGATGTAGATCAGTTACTCTACCTTCAAGATATGCCAAGAAATCCATGCTTGCCTTGTAATTCTTCAAGAACTCGGTAGGCCTTCCAGGAGAAAATGCTCCTGGTTTGAATTTCTGGATTGCCGAAAGAACTTCTTTCAGGATTGAATTTGCCAAGAAGCTGAAGACATGCAAACCCGATTTGTCTGTTTTAGCAGCAAGATACCAAGAAAAGAGTACAATGAGTGAAATAGGAAACAACAACACTCAGAAGGAAACAATGTCCAATTATGATTAACGAACCAGATTGGTATTACATTAGAATATGAAGATAAAAAGCAATGAAACTTAGGTTACTGTGTAGCTGCGTAGAATTCTTCTTAGAATATATAACAGGAAAACTTCTTGACCAGAGAAAAATGGAACTTTAAAAAAAAAATTGGGGATCTACAAAAAAATATGATCACACAGAGATTTTGAGCGAATTACCCGTCGAAGATATTTCTAGCAGCATTTTACAGTCCTTCGCAATGAAATGCTTGATCTGTTTGTAATCGTTTTCAAGTTCATCTCTTGATGTTCCAGCAGCATCCGCTGATGTTTCATGTGAAATAATTTTATGTATGAATGGAGCCACAATCGTTGTACGAAAAATTTCTTCTGCGTTCTTGGTGTCATCAGTGGCAGCGTATGCACGTAGGCAGTTGTAGAGGACGCTTGTGTCGCTGTTGTTTAGCCCGCCAATGAAGCAATGACCCAGGCTAGCCCCCAATAACACACTAGCACTCTGAATCCTCTTCTCCATGTTCTCAATGAAAGGCAGGTTCTGTACATGCATAACAGACAAAAATAGTGAGCATCAGTTGTAAGACATTCTATTGTCTTCTCAAGTCCCATACTCATAGCTAGTTTTGATCCCCAGGATACTACACTTAAATGCACTATACCCAAAGCCTCTCTCTCGTCGTTATCAGATAAGATGCACAACTTTTTGCTATCCTCTTCATTTTGAAACTCAAGAAAGGCTAGGACTGAAAATGAAAGATTTTCTACAATCTATTGTCGCAAAATATTCCTTGGAAAACATTTCCTGATGTTTCTACTTTGGACTGTAAAAGTAACAGAGGTGCATTCCTAATGTAATCTATACTTTGAGATGGACAAGGAACTGTGACTTAGAAAGAAAAAAAAAGAAGAAGAAGAGTAAATGAACGGTGGAGACCTGTGCATGAGCCATATAGAACTTGAGCCGATTCATTTCACTAGCTATTCTTTCCAAAAGCATGCTCTGGGTTTCTCTCGTGGTTATGCCATCTTGCTGCGTGGGATTTTCATCATTCATTGAACACCGTCCCATGGAATTAGCATCCTCGCTTTGCCAATCAGGAGGAGTACTCGGTAGAACTTTTATGAGCTTTTCAACCTACATTTACAATGAACAGCCATTATATACTTGACGCATTCAGGTTGAGAAAATCAAAAAAAAAAAAGAAGAAAAAAGCAATGGAGAAACATCTCGAGATTCTGAAGGAGACATCGACGCAGAAAACATAGTTGCCCAGTGGGAAATTAAGATTCAGAAGCGAAAATCAAGTACCTTGGACACCACATGAAAAGTGTCGAGCAACAATTCGAGAACCTCCCTGGCAGCAGCAGCATCGGAACGCTGGTGCAATCCAGTCCTTAGTGCGAAAAGCGCGGCCTCGACAGATCCACGAAATCCAGTGATCTTCTCACGGAGCTCAAGGAGCGGGGGGCGCATGCGGACTACAGCCGCGTCGATATCGACGAGCTTAGTGCTCAAATTCACGAAATCGGCATAGTCCCGATTGATGAGGTCAACAAGCTCGCGGTTCAGGGATGAAAGGTGTGACCGGAGCTCGGATCGGAGAGTGTCGAAGGGAACGAATGTACGGAGCTCTGAGATGAAGGACTCGGAGTCGAAGCCAGGGGAAAGGAAGAGGGATGGCTTGAACCATGGAGGATGGGAATCGTAAGGATCCGAGAAGAAGTCTGAGGCGGATCTCGGCGCTGACGACGGCGACGGCGACGGCAACGTCGCGACCAGATCTGACATTTTCGATTCGTTCTTTCCTCTCTGCGCGAAAGCCTGAGTTGATCCCGGTTATAGAACTGAACTGCGTTTTCGCGCGCTCAATCCAAACCAAACCGGAGGGATCGATAATCGGGTTGATATTATTTATTTTGAAAATCTGTATGATACAATATTAAAATGGGATCAATTGCTCAAATACGTGGTCAAACTGGGTTTTAGGTTACACACTTACACTAGACCAGGCCCATTAACTCAAAATTCGGTTCAAACTCGAAATAAAGTAACATAGCGGCGAATTTGAGATTTGCAAGAAAAAAATACACTGAAATGGTTTGTTCATCAAAAACATAATCTAAAATCATAATCTAAAGCAGTGATTACGTTGCTGCTCCATCCACGCATGAAACTTCACTCTTGCATCCTTCACTTCTAATCCACTCTAACACCGAAGAACAATCTTCTCGTCTTACGAAATGCCTTGATAAACAACAGATTCAAGAACCCATAACCAAATGAACATAATAACCAAAAGGATGCCTAACTAAGTTTTTTATTTATTTATTAATCTCTCTGTACCTATTTCTGGGGCGGTACCCTTTGAGTGCATTAGCTTCTCGAGAATTCCTTACGTCTTTGTTCATTCTGAGAGAATCGGGCACCACAAGCGTCTCTGCTTCCTTCTCATAAGCTTCATAAATGAACTCAAGTATCGTATCCTGCAAGGGCCAAAGGATAATCACCATGCTCGACACCAAACCAATAGCTTAAACAAGAGATTGAATAGAAACATAACATGTACCAGAGGTTTAGAAGCATTAAGCCAGTGGTACATAGGCTCACACCGGAACCACGTCATTTGCCTTTTTGCAAAGTTTCTGCGCACCAACCAAATCAAGCCTACTGATTTTAGCTTAACCCTTCAGAGCAGTTATCAGAATTAATATTTTTAAAGTTATTGCTCAGGCACAATCACCTGGATACTTGCTGAAATTTGTTCAAAAAACCATAAAATTCTCCAGGGGAGCTTACACCCCCTTGTCGACGACATTTGGATAGATATTCCATGGCCTGAAAACGAGGAGTCATGTTTCCATTGCTGATCCAAAATGGTACCAAAGCACTAGAGTACAAGTAAATAGATATGATAAAACTCATAAAGTGTAACAGTTTTTCAACTAGATAAAAATGGTAAATGTGGATGATGATGATATGCTAACAGTACCAAATCCATATTCTCATTAAAATGGATTACAATGATCACCTGTCTGTAACCAATGGCACGAGTTGCAGAATTTGTGTTTGGAAGAAGACCAAGATCAAGAAGCCATCTTGCTTCTGACAATACTCCATCGGCACCTGAAGTTGAGAGACAATAAGCATCAATGAAAAAATAACTCAGAAGAAAAATTACATACGACAAAGCAAAGAGCATGCAAATTGTTTTTTTTTTCCTGGGAAAAAACTCATTACCGTGAAATTATTACTAAAATTAGGTAGTCGCACTTAATTCACCTGAAAGCATATCTTCACATCTGAAATCAATAGATCTGTAGAGATCAACCCGTGGGCTTGACAGGAAAAAACAAAGGAAATCATAGTCCAAATCTGTCTGTATGTTTTGGATAGAGACATCAGTGGATGAACCATCCCCATCAAAGTCGTTGGCTTCAGGAGAATTCAAATTTTCTCGGAAAGAATCATATGGAACGCGGAAGGAAGACGGAGGAGATCCAGTTGACTGCCAGGAAAACAAACATACGAGTTTTGAAAACATAGACACTTTACCTCAAGAAAACAATTAATAACTCGATAATTATCATTAAGAGGGGTTTTGTTTGAGAAATTCTACTAAATTTACAAGAATGAGAAACAACAGTTGAAGCTGATAATTGCCAAACCTTGAGTATCTCGAGGCTACGCCGTAGTCTGTACCAATCATTACGAGCTAAAGAAGAGGCTCTTTGATCACCAGCATTGACCACAAACTCAACAGCTGCATCCCAGTTATGTTCGGTTTGAAAATCAACTAGCATATCGTGGACCTCAGAGATGACTTCCGGAGAAGGTTTCGGCACATCCGGCTTCCCATAGATAAACCTAACATTGACAAGATTTTGCAGAATGTTTTTTTTTGAATCGCTTTAAACATATACAAAATGATAATAGACAAGTATATAAGCTACTGACATACCATCGCAGGTACAATCCAGTACCACCCGTAACTATGGGAACACGCCCTCTACTAAGAATATCTTTAGTAGCTTGCCTTCCATCTTCGTAAAATTGTCCCACAGAGTAGTCTAAAATAAAGAATGCAAAAAATGTCAAGCTTCTGGATTTGCATACAAACATTTGTGGCATTCACAAATAACGTAGAAACGAGAGCTGAAAAAAAGACCTTGAGACGGATGCAAAATGTCGATAAGATGATGGGGCACTTCCTGAATGATTTGTAAGACAATACAACGTCAAGCTCAAAGGTATATACTTTGAAACGTAATCTGATCATGGCACCAACATCAGATACGATGAAACAAATCTTACCAAATATTACCAGAAGGATACCTTTCTATCGCTTGCTGATGGCTTGGCTGATCCAACATCAAGGCCTCGGTACACCTGTTGTTGGGTACAACAAAGCAAGAACTTTTTTTAACAACACCAACCAAAACATAGATGCAAAGTTCAAGAATTGATCATCCTAAAAAGAAGATAGAAGCTTCAACTTCAGCATTTCAGATATCATTGGATCCAACCAATTAGAACGTCAATTTACAGGTCTAGTTTTTAAAATGTCTGTTGGTTTAAGCAAGGCCGTCGTGTTTCTGTTCAAGACCCAATCAATTGATAGGGACAAAGAATGGGATTGAAATGGACCTGAACGGAGTCAGCACTGATGATTTCGCCATTGAGACGCTTGGCGAGCTCCAACGCAAGCCTGCTTTTTCCAGCGCCGGTGGGCCCGGAAATCACAATCACTTTCTCCTTGTCGGAATTTTTCTTAGTTCCGTTCAGAGAAACAGAGCAAGCCGTGGCTCCGCAGAAACTCCGGCTGAATGCAAAACTCGGCGGTTGCAGCCTCAAGCAGCAAGTACGGGTCAAAATTACGCCGCCGCTAATCACCATTACAGGTTCTTCGAACGGAAAAAGAGGCTACAGAATTCGGAAGTATAGAAGAAGTTTGCTAAGGGAAATAGGTTGACGGAAGAATGACCCGCGCAAAAGCTCATCTCCAAGAGAGACGAAGACAGCGAGCGAAGGGATTAGAGAACAACGACGGTTCGGTTAGGTTTACAGATTAACCGAATCCAAATTATGACCCGATATGGAAATGGTTTAGTTACATTGCCGGCGAAAAACCGGAACGTTTTAAAAACAATGTTTTTTTTTGTTTAACCAATTAATTACAACATGTTACCAAAAAAAAAGAGGCAAAAATTAAGCAGTTTTTTTCTTCGTTTTTCGTTTTTGTTCAAGTTCAAAAATTAACCAGTAGACTTTTTGAACTTGGTCTTCTTCCAAACACAAATTCTGCAATTCGTGCCATTGGTTACAGACAGGTAGACTCTTTATTTTCTGTATTGGATTGTGCATAACGACCTGAGAAGAGAAGCCTTTCTTGTTTTAAATCTAGTGCATGATCATTGTAATTAGCCAAGGTGGTCTGCAGTTAACTGTAGCTGTAGCTGCATGTCCATTTCCTAGAAACACTGAGAGATACGGTCAGGAGCCAAAAAAAAACCAAAAAGGGCGCTCTATTTCTCTGATTTAAGCATAAATTCGAATTCATGAAACGTGAGAACAACAAAGGCAGCAGCAAGAGTCTAGAGCTAAGAAAATTCCTAAAAGTAAGCTACAATTTGTTGCTAGTAACATAAAGGTTTAGGGTGTTTTCAAGGTGAACAACTCAGAACTTGATTCCAAATCTATGCATAGAATACCATGTCACTTTATATCTTTCAATCCATTAGACATCATCTCCTGATGATTGAATTTGGGTTACCAAATATTACCGAAGACTCGACCTATGAATGTGATTTTACATTAAAAAAGGTCAAATGTAACTACAGACAGTGAGACTTACTAGATGAAGGAGATCCATTTGTCTTCCTGTCAGGAAACTCTTGTATATCTGGTAATCCACACATCTCCTGCATTGTTACATAGACAAAGACATATATCTTCAGCGTATAGTAAAGTGAAAATCAGGAATATGAAACTTTTGTTTTTTTCTTTCTCTTTTTGCAGTATTTTCTAATAATGAAGGTGGTTTATTATTCAATACTCTTGTGGTTGGTTCTAAACTAAACTGAGAAACACATGTTTCTGAAATCACAGGGTGTAGTGTCGCTGGATAGCCTCGATGTCAAGTCCCTTCTGCTTCACTACTGATTCCACGTGACCTTTCAAGGTATGACGCTCTCTTAACCTAAAACAAGAAGAAAAGAGTTGTTTGTAAGGCCATATTCTGAGGAACAGAATGTTATTGGATTAATGAGTTACTTGAAGAGCGTTGCCTTGCGACTTCAGCCCGTCTCTTGGCCTGATCTGCTATCTCTGAAAGTTCTCTGTAAGTGCTCTTGTCGTTGAACATTTCTGAGCTTTGAGGAGGCTGCAATCCGTGAAGGGTGCGTTGAGCTTGTGCCCATTGTGCTTCCCTCTCTCCCTTTCCGTAGTCTTTCTTTGACGTGAAAGCGGTCTGAACAAAAGGAACAAAGTTAGAAACAAAGGACTTGTGTTCTTCTTCTCATTATCTGTCTCTAATTAAAGCGCACCTTGTTCTCAATGACGTTATCCCAGGCTCTACCACTCAGTGAATATCGGATGATGAACTTGAGGATATCCAATGGGATGTAAGTAACTATACTGTAGAGCCAGATAACTCCTGCCCATCCCCACCCAGTACCTCTGATTCTTGCAAAATCCCAGTTTGCGTACACGGCAATGAGAGTAGCAATCTTGGAATGAAAAACAAAGAACAGTGTCAGTACATTGAGGCGAGGCTTCTTCTTCCACATTATTTGTATTCTAAGAAGACTGAAGCTTTAAATAACTCACCAGCTGAGCTATGAAAAAGGCAGAGACCAACCAGAAGCCAGGACGTTCAACATATGACCAGCTACGTGACCTCGTGACAAAGATAAGCGCTTGGCTAACGATACTAACTTGAAGGTAAATAGCTGCTGTAAGCTCGTGCGGATTGCCACTGATAGGTCTCACCCCAAACTTTGCCTGCACCAGGAACAAACTGAGGATGAAAGACGCTTACTTGATCTGGTGAACTGAGTCCTGAATAGTAAGGTAGAGAGTTCTCTTACCGTGAAGAAGTCAGTGCTCTCTGCAGCCCAGAAGAAAACTACAGTCATGACTGCTAGGTAAGTGCCAAGAACAACGCCAATGGCAAATATCTCTTTTGAGTTTCCATGAATCAGGAAGTGGAGAAGGCTTTACTCTGTCCTTTGATATCGTCATGATAGTACCATCATTAACACTTATAATGAGATCTAGAGAGTAAACCGTCTGTGGTGAATTCAAAAAGAAGTAACGGAAATCGAAGCATAATTGAACAAAACCATGAACTAAACGAACTACTTTAATTAGACAATCCGGGAAAACCGCTCTAGAGTTAATCAAATCAACCGCCAAAGGAGAAAGGATACGAACCTAAGATCAGCTAATTTCTGGAGCTGTGGAATCACACCATTCTTATTCGACTCAGCGACGGCGACGCCAATGACCGCCACAATCAGAAACCTCTGGAAAGGCGTAAAGAGATCCCATGCGACGGCTTCCTGTCGGATCAATCCGCCGCCGATAGATCGCGCCGAGCTAGCCTCATCCGAATTGACAAGCAAACCCAGGAGCGATATGCAAGCCAGTCGCCGAGACGATTGCATTGGCTAGCAACTACGGGTATAGTGTGACTTGACAGCTTTTCTTTTTCTTTTTTTTCTCTTCCTTTTTAAAATTCGAATATTTTTTTTCTTTCTGCAAAAGATTTAAATTTAAATTAATCTTTTAGTAAAAAGATGGGGTAAATGAAAGGGGGGTATTGGTTCGTAAATAAGATGTAAACCTAAGGGTAAATCCAAATGGGATCATCTATAGGTTAATGAGAGATGGTTCGTTCCTCCACAGACGGCGCGATGGAGAAGTATGGAACGCAGTTCGTGGTCGACGCTGCACATTTCGACGAAGCGGTTGAATTCTGCAAGTCCACCTTTGGTGCGGTGTTGATGGGGCGTCATGGGAAGCCGACGCGCTGTGCCGAGCTCATGCTTGGCGGCTCTAGGGTCATCTTGTGCGAAGTCTCCGCCGTTTCCGAGTGAGTTCTCCCTCTCTCTCCATCTCCCTCTCTGTGTCTCTCTCTCCCTCTTCATCTCCCCTTCTCTCTCTCTATGTCAATGCTAATCCGGGGGAAAGCCGTGGAATACTGCTAGCCACAGGAGTTGTTGAATCTACCGTCTTTGATGACCCCTATGGTTTCAAATGGGTCGTAATTCCTCGTGAGCCAGCCGTCCAGATCAATTGTGCAATAGTAAGAAAGAATATGTCTCACTATTTGAATCTCGTTTTTTTCTTTAATTTATCATTGACCTGACTGACTGAGCGATTATTTTTTTTGATTTAGTGTAATACTCGTCCTCATCATCTTCCAGCTCTCTGCTCGAAGATGGAGGAAATGAATAATTTGAACATGAATGAGTTTGATGCACCAACTGAGAGGGTGCCAATTTGAGACCCTTAATCTTGACATAGTACGTGTGTTTATTTTCTCCTTATAAGTTTTCATCAGAATTTTCATTTGAATTATGTCTTACTTATTATTTTCTTCTCTTCTACAGACATCAAAGAAGCTTAGCAATCTCAACAAGAAATTTGATAATGCCGGTGAAAAAGGCAGAAAAGCCTACTACTGCAGAATAGTTTACTACAGCGCCTGTGAAACTACCCTCAATGATCTTGTCAGTTTGGTAAGATTCATTTGTGTGTAAATTTATCTGGTTTATGTGTTAATTTATCTGGTTTATATGGTATGTTAATTTATCTGGTCTGTTTATCTGCTTTAATGCTTTATCTGGTTTGTAATTTATGTTAATTTTTTGTTTTCCTCCACAGATGCGTCGAATATGTGGAATCCTACGTGGGGTAATTGTATCTCTGTGCACAGAGGATAGGTGGAACAGTGGGGACAGAGTTCAAGCGATATACCTGCTAGCGAAACACCAGATGGATTCTCTATTTGTACTTCTACCAACACCTCAAAATTGGACTGAGGAATTGCCCATCAAGCTGATTTCTAATCTGGTTGATTCGGTTGCGTTGTTACTCTCGTTCGTGTTGGCAGCCAGATCGTCGGTACTGAGGACTTCTCCTCCACCACCTGAGGAGAGAGATATGGCTGCCTTAATTCAACAAGAGGTTCTATTTTGGAAGACTGTAAAACCAAAACCTGGTGGTGGAATCAATTGATGTTGTTTCTTTTTTTAAATGTATCTCATTTTGAAGGACTATTTCTCTTTGTAGTATTTGTCTTCTGCTTGTCCCATGGATTAACACTAGAGCGTCTCAATACACTAGAGCGGTTTTCCCGGATTGTTCATGGTTTTGTTCAATTATGCTTCGATTTCCGTTACTTCTTTTTGAATTCACCACAGACGGTTTACTCCCTAGATCTCATTATAAGTCCATTGATTAGTTCATATTCTCTGCTCAAGCTGATGAAACTATTCCAAGTGTTAATATTACACTGGTCTCACTAACGAACTCTCAGACCTTTCTTAACCTTTTTCATCCGTGTTTTTATCTATTCTGTGTCTGAGTTCTTTAGAGAATTTCTTACAGCAGAAGTTCAGATCAACCCCGCTGATCTTCTTGGACCATACGTTAGTTTGTTTGCTCTTTTTATGCTTCTTATACAAGTTTTGAATAGGTTCTGCAGAAGATGAAAGTAAGCTTGTTGCGCATTTGTCTTTCCCTCTGGCTAGGGAATCCGATGTCGCTAGAAGGAGGTATATGGGCTCAATACAATGCCCTCCCTCCTGACATCTTATTTCCTTCTTATGAACTTCGTCTCAAAACATTTCTAATGAGCAATTCTAATTCCTATAGGTAGCTTGCACATCGAGACTAACTTCGCCGATCAGACAAACAAATGCCTTGCTCGGGTGACTCACATTGCATTGCTCGTTTACAAGGGAATCCGATGTCGCTAGAAGGAGGTATATGGTCTCAATACAATGCCCTCCTGGACATCAGTTCATACCAACTGAGGTATGATCTGTGGCAACTGTTTCTGGTTCCAACTCCTATGACCGCATCATCATGAATTAGGTTGCCTTCTTTCAAGCTCAGTTTATGTTTTATATAACTGAGCCAGAAGAGAAACACAGATACATTGCCTTATTTCTTTCTTAGGCATAGCAAAACTGCCTTTCCAACATGGTTTCAAGAAACTGGCAATTTTTAATCGAAATGACACGTGCCACTGACATGGCCACGGTAACACTTATGGGATAGAAGAGCAGGCGTGTCTCCATGGACTCAACTTTCAACCAACAGTTACAAGAGTACCCAGATATACGTGGATGGTCAGGTAAATTCATAATATAAGACATCCCCAAGCCCAATAAAGTTCTTCTGACCCATGAAATTTGCAGAAGGACTTTGATTTCAGATTTTACGAGGCCCCTACCTTAAAGTTTTCTTTCTTCCTAGTGACTGCGTTTCTTTCATCTACCATGTAGACTATTTTTGGAGCTGGTAAAGAAGGAATCATTCATTCCTGGGACCTTCGTGGAGGCAGAAACACCACTGCTTTTCAGAGCAGTCTTGCAAAGGGAGAGCTGGTATTGGCTTCTGTAACATCTTGCATGAATTTCTCATGTTCTTTGGCTCTGCCAAACATGTATTTATTTGTCATCACGTTTGTGATATTTTTTTGTCTTGATATTGGTAGCGTTCGGATGAGCCACTTGCCTTTCGCATCTCTACATCTTGCACCGATGCTGCAGATGATTGCATCACTTCTGGTAACTTCTGTCTTTTATTCTGAATCTCACTTGTACCATCATTCAAGTAACCTTTTGAGAGGCTTCTCTGGTTTTTTCTTGTGAGAGTTTGCATATTTGAATCGAAATTTTGACTCCTAACATGTTCTTAAGAAACCCTGAAAGCTGCTTATCTCAGTACTTGCTGGGAAATACCGAAACAGTGATGTGGGAATCGTGATAGTCCCGAAACTTCCAGCAGATGGTCATACTGAAACTGGCAGCATTAGAACAAAATTTTGCATCTCAAATTTGAATCATTTGCAGGCACAGTCAGAAATCGTCCCCAAGGAAATCTATTCCGTCAATGTAAACCCATCTACTCCCCCATCAACTGGCATTTCACCTTGACGATGGTTGGTAAGTCATCCTATCATCAGCAGGGAGACTCGTGATTCTGCAGAAAAAGTTGTTGCTTTTGATCGCACAGACACATAAGCCTATCTGTGTAAGCTCCCCTGGAGAATTTTATGGGGTTTTGAACAAATTTCAGCAAGTATCCAGGTGATTCCTCTGTGCCTGAGCAATATTTTTAAAAATAATAATTCTGATAACTGCTCTGAAGGGTTAATCTAAAATAAGTAGGCTTGATTTGCTTGGTGCGCAGAAACTTTGCAAAAAGGCAAATGACGTGCTAGTGAAATGAATCGGCTCAAGTTCTATATGGCTCATGCACAGGTCTCCACCATTCATTTACTCTTCTTCTTCTTCTTTTTTCTTTCTAAGTCACAGTTCCTTGTCCATCTCAAAGTATAGATTACATTAGGAATGCACCTCTGTTCCTTTTTACAGTCCGACGTAGAAACATCTGGATACGTTTACCAAGGAATACTTTGCGACTATAGATTGTAGAAAATCTTTCTTTTTCAGTCCTAGCCTTCCTTGAGTTTCAAAATAAAGAGGATAGCAAAAAATTATGCATCTTATCTGATAACGATGAGAGAGAGAGGCTTTGAATATTGTGCATTTAAGTTTAGTATCCTGGGGATCAAAACTAGCTATGAGTATGGGACTTGAGGAGACAATAGAATGTCTTACAACTGATGCTCACTATTTTTGTCTGTTATGCATGTACAGAACCTGCCTTTCATTGAGAACATGGAGAAGAGGATTCAGAGCGCTAGTGTGTTATTGGGTGCTAGCCTGGGTCATTGCTTCATTGGCGGGCTAAACAACAGCGACACAAGCGTCCTCTACAACTGCCTACGTGCATACGCTGCCACTGATGACACCAAGAACGCAGAAGAAATTTTTCGTACAACGATTGTGGCTCCATTCATACATAAAATTATTTCACATGAAACATCAGCGGATGCTGCTGGAACATCAGGAGATGAACTTGAAAACGATTACAGACAGATCAAGCATTTCATTGCGAAGGACTGTAAAATTCTGCTAGAAATATCTTCGACGGGTAATTCGCTCAAAATCTCTGTGTGATCATATTTTTTGTAGATCCCCAATTTTTTTTTTAAAGTTCCATTTTTCTCTGGTCAAGAAGTTTTCCTGTTATATATTCTAAGAAGAATTTTACGCAACGATACAGTAACCTAAGTTTCATTGCTTTTTATCTTCATATTCTAATGTAATACCAATCTGGTTCGTTAATCATAATTGGACACTGTTTCCTTCTGAGTGTTGTCGTTTCCTATTTCACTCATTGTACTCGTTTCTTGGTATCTTGCTGCTAAAACAGACAAATCGGGTTTGCATGTCTTCAGCTTCTTGGCAAATTCAATCCTGAAAGAAGTTCTTTCGGTAATCCAGAAATTCAAACCAGGAGCATTTTCTCCTGGAAGGCCTACCGAGTTCTTGAAGAATTACAAGGCAAGCATGGATTTCTTGGCATATCTTGAAGGTAGAGTAACTGATCTACATATTTCTCTGAGCTTGATCGCATGGCTTACTAGATGCATTGTGAACTGATTTTTCGTGTGTATTATATAAGCAAATAATTTATCTTAATACCTGGTGATGAAATTATTTGGATACTTTTCAGTTGAGTCATACCATATACTTTTTGTGAAGGTTATTGTCCGTCAAGGTCTTCCGTCATTAAGTTTCGAGCTGAAGCGATATGTATCGAATTCATGAAGCAATGGAATGTGAGAGTGTACTTTTCACTGAGGTACTCAAGAAATATCATAGATGGCTGTTGACTTACCATTAGAATAGTGGCTTCTCAGCTTCTATAACTCGAAAATACATAATTTCAGGTTTCAAGAGATAGCTGGAGGCTTGGATTCTGCTCTTACTTCTGCTTCTTTGGTTTTCATTCAGGATTCTGACTCAGATAAACGGAGTTCGCCCAACTTAATGCTCAGACAGAGCGTTACTCTTTTGGAGAGCTCGCGATCATGTTGGAAAGAAGATGTTCTTCGTTTTCTCTGCTGCTGATAAATTTATTCGCTTGACCTTGCAGCTTCTTTCGAGGTTTGTGAAATTTGACTATAATACTATCATCTCTCACTAGTTTTTGTTTCAATTCTCATTTTGATAGTGTGTTAATAACATGTAGATATTGCAATTGGGTGTCATCTGCGGTGAATGCTAGAAAGAGTAATGCCTGCGTGAGTCCTGGATGTGAATGGGCAGTTTCAGCCACTGCAGAAGATTTTGTTTATGTAAGTCACTTTTTATGTGGATTGTTTCTCAGTTCCTCTTATTTTGGACTTTTGAGGATTTCTGCAATTTCGTGTTCATTAATTCAGGTGCTGTTATGTTCTGTGGGATAGCTTAAAAACTGATTTCATTTTTTATCTTGTTGTGAACTTAAAATTTTAAAATAGAGTGACAAAAATGCTATGGAAAACAAGTAAACTCGAAATATCTGATTTTCACATAAGTACATGAAATCTGGTCACATAGACGGATAGCCATATGGTTGATCATTTGATGTTATTGGAATATTTATACGTTACCTTCCTTGCAGGTTATACATGATGTAAATTGTCTAGTATCAGAAGTCCGTGGCAATTACGTTGGACTTGTGTCACAGTATTTATCTTCATGCTCCTCTGAAGTTCTGGATGTGGTGACGAAGAGCGTGTTACATGGTGGAGAATCCTTAGGGAACGTCCTACCTTTAGTTAACAAGACTATAATTGAAGTCATTGTTGACAAGTCTGTTGAGGTAAAACCCTGGAGAAACATTAGGCCCATTGTTTAATTTATGCACTTGAAAATTTGTTCGACTGCCTTAGTGAGCACCTGCAAGAACAGTGTTGAGTACAATTTGCTTTACAGCTGAACAGGTTACAGTTATTATCCAAGTATCATACATATTCAAGCTTGATTTGCTTGGTGAATTGTAGCATCCACTAGCTGGAGTGGGCATTGAAAAAAAGAAGGATACGCATCCAACAACAACATCTTCGTAGTTCCTGTAACAAATTTCCTTGGCTTTTCGATATGTTTTTCTGATAAAGTTATGCAGACAGATATAAACGGCTGTTAACCTAAAAAAAAAAAATCGCTCCTTTTTGTCACAAGTAACCAACCAAGCTGAATCACATCAATACTGACGAAACAGAAAAATCATTGTTATTCTCGAACAAAATGCAAAACGAATGTTACGAACTGCGGAAGATATCAAATAATTAATGATTCTGTTTAGGGTAACACAAGAAAAAATGATTTCTTTAGTAGTGCTCCTCTTAAAAGTAGTTTTTAAATATATTTATGCATTAAATACATATTACATAGTTTGATGTTTTAAGATAAAACTTAAGATAAAACTTAAAAGATAAAACGATGCTATTTTACTGCATCCACCACGTTCTCACAAATACAGTGTTAGGTTTTATCCTGCTCCCACACATTGTAATCTTGCAAGTGACTTCTTGTCCTTTAAAAAAACCCAGCTTCTCCAGTTAACTTCTGTTTTCTTTGCTCCACACAGAAACTTGTTTCCACACAGAATCGCCGGTCGTAGACGAACCCTGAAAATGAATGATGACTTGCTAATTAGATACAACTCAAGTCAGACAAAAGAAGGAACCAAAAACAAAACGAAAAAGAGAGAGGGAGAGAGAGTAAGAGTTCGAAGAAAACATCACCGGATGCGTTTCCGATTCGTCAAGCTTTTGTCTCTTTGGCTCTGGCTCCTCAGGTAGAATCTTATAACGAGACACACGAGTCAAACTATATTCACAAACCACCGCTTTTTGACTACTTCGACCAAGATGAGTTTCCGATAGCAGTTTCGGGTTCATCCCAACAAATTTAAGGTGTTTAGGTGGTGGAAGGGGTAGCAGAATCCTGTTCATTCTCCTCCATGTGAGCAAAAGAGTCAACACCGCCCACAAAAGCATTCAAATCAGTCATAGCCATCTCCACTCCCTCCTCCAGCTTCTCCAGTTGAAGACGGTCCAAAAAAAACTCAAGAATGGAAGCATCAATCATCTGATCTGACCGCCTTAATACTCTGGAATACTTCTTAACATGCACTTTGAACCAGTGATTTTTAATGCAATCAGTTGGCCTCAGAAACTCAAACTGAGGGTTCTCGCCCACTTTCTCCCTCAAAGACCAAATAAAACCCTCCCCATACCGTGCCTGAAACAGCGCTGTGAGCTTCATAATACCAATCTTCTTGGGTTTGATCCCAAATTTAGGCAATCCAAATGCAAGATCGGGTTGCGCACACTCGTGAGTAGCTGAAGCATCAGGTTGTATATCCTGAGCTCCATCTTGATTCTGTGCATTGTATTCAGTAAGCTGAGACCCCGGTGTTGGCTGCATTTCTTTTAGTTGGTTCATCGTCACTGAAAGGTGCTCAGGCTGTGGAAAGTTATCAGAATACTCTACATTCTCCATGTAGGCAAAGCAGTCAACACCACACACAAAAGCATGGATATCATCCGATTGAAGGTGGTGGAAAAACCCATCAAGAACGGTTGCCGTAGGAGCATCACTCTTCCTCAGCTTTTTGGCACGCCTTAAAACAGTGGCATACGCACCATAAAGCCCACAATAAAATTCAAAGATCCTATGAGTTGGCTTCATAAACTCAAACTGAGGGTTCTTATCCACTCTCTTCATCAGATCCCGAGAAAAATACGGCCCATAACGAGCCACAAACTGCGCTGTGAGCTTAATAATAGCAAGCTCATTGAGTGAGACATTACTATCAGAGAATGCAAGACAGGAACGTAAGAGAGGCTGACTACGACGATTCCATATAGGACCAAGATCGGGTTGTGCATCACCTACACACTCATGAGCAGCTGGAGCATCAGGTTGGATATCCTGAGCTCCACGAGGGTATTCAGCAAGCTGAGATCCCAGTGAACCAAGCGGCAGAAATTGGGTTTCAAGGTAGAGCATCACCGCATGGCGGTCAGGTAGTGGAAGGTTGTCAGCAGAATAATCTTCATCCTCCATGTCGGCGAGACAGTCAAGACCACCCAGAAAAGCATGCAAATCAATCATGGCCATCACCACTCCCTCCTCCAGCTTCTCCAGTTGAAGACAGTCGGAAAAAGCCTCAAGAGCCTTAGAAGTCTCATAGTCATCACTAATCCTCATCTGCCTCCAGATATCCTCGAATAATTTGGAATACGCACCAACACGCCCGCTATAAAAATTAAACCTGCCATCAGTCGGCCTCATAAACTCAAACCGAGGGTCCTTATCCACTCTCTCCATCAAGTCCCGCGAGAAACACGGCCCGTACCGCGCCTCAAACTGCGCAGTGAGCTTGATAATACCAAGCTCCTTGAGTGTGCTCCACTTTTCAGGGTATTTAGATGCAACATCGGTGAGAAGAACAAGATTCGGTTGGGGTTCACCTAGAATATCCTCATCATTTTTCAATCGTTTAATAATCTCTGAAAGACGTTCAGGTGGTGGCATGGCACGAGAATAGCCTTGATCCTCGATGTAGGCAAAACAGTCAACAGCACCAAGAAAAGCATGCAAATCAACCGTTTTCATGTCAGCTAGGTAGAAAAGAACCTTCAGAAGGGTCGCGTCAGGAACCACATCGGAAACTCTTACTAGATTGGAGTAGGAACAAATAAGCCCCCGGTAAAAACTAACCATGCTACTAGTTGAATTCATAAACCCGAACCGAGGGTTCTTACCCACTCTCTTCATCAGAGCCAGCGGAAAAGACGGCCCAGAACGCGCCACAAACAGCGCTGTGAGCTTAATGAGAGCACACTCTTCGGGTCCCAACTCTCGGGGTACTGTAAATTTAGATTCTCTCACAGGCACTCGAGGCGGAGAAGGAGGATCTTCAAGACCATATCCTACACACTCATGAGTACCTTCTGGAGCATCCTGAACAACTTCAGCATCTTTATTCAGAGGATCACGGTAGTGCTCAAGCCTTTGCTTGTAAAGCTCGTGTAAAGGGCCTGGGCTCCACATAAAGCTGTACTTTGCATCATCCGCATGAGCGGCCTTGTACCTGCTCTCAGCCTCTGACCCAAGCATTGTTGACTCAAGTTGGGAAACATTACGTGCAGTATTGTCGACAAAATCTCTCTTTGCTGCCTCCGTCCTTCCACAACCGCGAATCAGCACCGAAAGGTCCATTCTCTCTACGGGGAAAAGGGGGAAAAAAAAAAAATCAGATTCATCGATTTTCAGGGATTACCAACTAAACTATCAAATCTACTGAAAATAGGTTGATTAGCGCGGGGATAAATTCGGGAAAACCCCATGGGAGAAGGCAGAGAAGAGGAATCGGCGACAAGAGTTATTAATTAGGGTTTCGGAAAGAGATAAGAAACACCGTACCTCACCAGGGAAATACAGCACCGCCGCGAGAACTGCCGTGACGTCGAGAAGAAGCGGCGGAGACAAGAACCGACTTCGAAATACAGGAAATCGACAAGACAAAGGAAACGAGAAAGATCCTCCTAAGAAGAAAATCGAAATCAACCGAGTCCTCCCAACCCTAGGCTTTCGCATTTATAACGTTCCCGTTATAAATGGGCCTTCTATTAATTGGGCTTATAAATTGGTAGAACATACATCTGTCATAACCTTTCATCATCAGACCGACTTAACTTTATGAGATGTTTCTTGGTCAGAAACTCGGAACCTTTACTCACGTACGATTCCGCCATTAAAAAAGATCTTAGAATCAACAGCATTCTTATAAAACCAAAAACAAAAACAAAAAAAAATCAATAAATTATTGAATTACGAGATTGTAATTCTTGTTGCATTTAACGAAAAATCCTCCTAGTTACGGACATAAAAGGTTATATACAGGCCCGGTTCTTGGGCTGTGCAAGGAGTGCATTTGCACTGGGTCCACTTAATTTTTAACTAAATTTCTTTAGATTTTAGGGTCCATTTTTTATAAAACATTGCAAAATAGGGTCTGATTTTCAGAGAGTATTAAATATAAGGCAAGTTTCTAAAACAATTTGGACTAAGCACAGGGCCAAGTTTTTCATTGGGCCGGGCCTG
>JAHZTW010000002.1:5675535-5718126 GCA_020283515.1 Alliaria petiolata | reverse complement strand
GCCAACAATGAATCTTTCGAACTCTCCAGAAATCTGAACTTTCTCTGTTAGATTGATCCACTCACAGTGTTCTACCTAGTAAAATCTGCAATCAACTATTATAATAATGGTTCTTCAAATGTTAATGCAATGTGGTTAGTTCCAAGAAAAGCTTATAATTTCAACATAATTTTGACTCAATAAAACAACTTGGACTGACTCAAGAAAAACAAAACAAAGAAAAACTGCGTTAGTCCCAGCAAGTACCCTCCCCCAGACTTACTTCACACCGACCCGGTGTGAAAATAAACCAGAAAAAGGACACGACAAATGCAAAGAAAGTAGAGATAGAGATAGAGATAGAGGCGCGTACCTGGGCCACGGATCGATCGATCTGATTTAGATCGATCGATCGAATATGTTCTTGTCCGTCCGTGAGAATCGGATCGATCGATCTAAATTAGATCGATCGATCTAATAACTTCCTGCCCATTCGCGTCGTTTAGATCGATCGTTCAGTTATCGAACGATCGGTCTAAAAACTCCCTGTCCGAGCTGCCCAATCAGATCGATCGTTCCCTCCCTGGAACGATAGATCGAACTTTTTTTTTTTTTTTTTTAGATGAGAAACGTAAAACCAAAACCAAAAATTAGAAAAGAAAAGAAAAATGAATTATGTACACTTACCAGTGGGTTGCCTCCCACTAAGCGCTTGTTTAAAGTCCTTAGCTAGACTTTGGATGTCGGAATCAGTCAGGTGGAGCATGAGAGCTTGTTTCAAAATAAGCTCCACATTCAGACATAGATAGCTTCAAAACTCTGTGCAGCAGTCCGTTCACAGCATCTTGCCCTTTCTCCTTCATCTCAGGTGTAAGAATTGCTCTAAACTTGGAGAAAGGCTTTGGAAATCTTTTGCACTTCACCTTATACTCAATTGTGTGTCCATCACAACTCTGAGGTATCAAAGTCAGTTGAGGATCTCCCTTGATCTGTTTGCTCTTCACTCTCTCAGTCGTTGTTGCTTTTTTAGTGGGTGCCTGTGGGATCATGTGAGGATTTCCACCTATAACTTCATCAGCTGCACTCTTAGCACAAGATTTCTCCTCAGGAACAACTGCTAGCTTATCTCCTCTGACCGCAGTAATCCAAGAGACGTGGTTGGGAGATCCACTAGTAGGGATTGCCTTGTAGAAAACCTTTTTGGCAATGTTATAGAATGAGATCATCTTATTAGGCAAATCGACAATCGCACCCACCGTGGCCATGAATGGTCGCCCAAGAATCAAAGGTATATCAGAGTGCTCAGTCATCTCCACAACCTGAAAATCAGTAGGTACTAAACAATTTCCCACTTGAATAGGTAAATCGAAAATGGTACCATATGGAGTTGTTGTGGAAGAGTTGGCGAAAGTGAGTGTCATCTGAGGAGGTTTCATGTCAACTATTCTCAACCTCTCTGCGATATCCTTTGACATCAGATTCACACTAGACCCAGAATCACATAGAGATTGTGCAAAATCAACTCCTGCAATAGAGCATGGCACAACAAACTGCCCAGGGTCTTCTACCTTAAGCAATCGCCTCAATGAGGGTGGTGTACTCCTTGCTTTGCTAAAGAGTTCCTCAATCTCTTCAAGACTCTCGCTGCATGAGCTAAAGAAATCACACAAGGGATAACTCTCCCAAGCTTCAACAAATGAGACTTCACGCGAGATCTTTCGCACCATCTTGTTAAAACCAGCCAGCTTCTCTTCACTAATAGGTTTCCTAATGTATTTGGATGGGATTGGGTATGGTACCTTAGGAATGTATGGCGGTGGAGTTGTGTGCAGGAACCTCTCATCTGAATCATCAACAGTCTCAGCAGTTTCTTGTGCATCCAACGTCTCCATTGGTTCCGGTGCAATCTCTATCACCTCTGGAATCATCACTGCATTACAATGAGCTTTGTGTTGCTCAACTCTTCCTGAAAGATTACCATGTTGTTGCTTACTAGCTTCCGCGATCTGAGCAACTTGAGTTTCTAGGTTCTTCACATGAGCGTTCACTGTTTCGTACTTGTTGTTGAGATCATTGTACATGCTATCCACCTTGACATTTATTGCAGTAACAGACTGTTGTTGGTTGAGCAGGAGTTGTTGCATAAGGACTTTAAGCTCGTCATTCGTCGAACTCGCAGAAGCGTGGAATGGAGCTGGTGTTGTTGTCTGGAAGGTGTTAAAAGGTTGTTTCTGCTGAAATCCACCCTGAAATCTGTTTTGACCCTGAGTGAACCCTCTGTTTTGCACATACCCCTGTCCATTCACAAAGTTCACTTCATGTTGTGCATCAGTCTCATCAGTAGCAAAGTTCATTGCATTTGCTCCATCTTCACAGAATTGCACACCTCTCTGGTTTGCCTTCAGCAATAGATTCACCTTCGCATTCAGCTCATCAAACTTTTGTGATTCAACACTGTTGACACGTCTAGACCGATCATATTCAGGGCAGCGATTGTTAGAACTTGCAGCCAAGTTCTCGATCAGTTGGTATGCTCCTGTGATGCTCTTGGTCGTAAAGTCTCCATTGCTTGCAGCATTGAGATTATGCTTGTAGTTCCAATCAACTCCATCATAGAAGATGGTAAGAAGTTGCTCATCTGAGTACCCATGATGAGGACACTCCCTGCGGTACTCTTTGAATCTATCCCAAGCCTCACAGAAAGACTCTCCTAAAAGCTGCTCGAAAGAAGTGATCTTGTTCCTCAATGAAGCTGTCTTGGACTTGGTGTAGAAGTGATCCAAGAAAGCAGCTCTGGATGCATCCCAAGTCCGCAAAGATCCAGGAGGTAGGGACTTGAGCCATCTTTGTGCCTTATCCGCTAAGGAGAACGTGAAGAGTTTGCACTTGATGTAATCAGCAGGTATTCCATTTGACTTGGTGGTGCCGCAAATCTCTTCAAAGTTTTCTATGTGATCCATTGGGTTTTCAGCAGGCAACCCATGGAACATGTGCTGCTTCACTAGAGCGATCATCTGCGGTTTGATCTCATAATCTGTCCTTTCAGGAGGGGGTGGACAGATTGTAGCTCTGTTCTGGTAGAAGGTGTGAGGGGTATCTACATCCCCAATAGCACGCGGCTGTTGTTGCTGCAGTTGTTGTTGTTGCAGGAGGAGCTGTAACTGTTGTTGCACATTCTGAAGGCCTGCAGCTTGAGCTTCAGCAAGTGCTTGGTTGTCTTGTACGTCTCCCATGATGACGTGAGTAGACTTCTGTTTTCTGGCCTTGTTGTTAGTTCTTTCTGCCCTTGCAAGTTCTTGGTTATCGAGACGAAGTAGGTTGTCAGAGCCTTCACTTCTTCTCTGCATACACCTGAAACACACAAGAGAGAAAGAGAAAAGTTAGTGAATCTTAGACTAAATTCCAATCTTAGATTCGAAGGTAACACACTTGAAACTTGGCAACGGCGCCAAAAACTTGATACAGAGGTTTTAACCCTATATAAACTACTGCAAGTGCACAGCAATGTCGTAGTATTTAGGGATCGAATCCACAAGTTCCAAAGGCTACACTACGATTCTTTAGACCAAAATTAAGCTAAGACGAAGATATGGTTTGTTGTTTGCAAGGTAAAACGAAAATAGCAATTAAAAACGGTTAAAGATAAATAAAACAAGCGTTAGGTCAAGGGCAATTCGCAGGAATTCAGAGATCACGAATCAGACAATTATTCAGGGAATGGATTATGAACCGTTCTAGAACTCAAAACACAGTTGTATAATCAATCCACCGTCGTGGTATCAATTACTTTGTCTAACAACCTAAGTATCTAAACTGTCGTTTGAACTTAGAATTCTAGACAAGCATTAATTTCGAGTTTGATATGTTCACAAAACGCCTTAACATCAGCTTTCGTTGGCTAAGGACGTTTTGCTCATCTATGTTCTTTCAGGCTTTTAAACAAACACTTTTGATGCGTTAAACAACCTAAGATCAGAAACTAGGTAGCTAATCAAGTTTCAGCAATGAGATCAACAATAGATGAAGAAACCACAAGATAATTCCCTATCTATGTCTAATTCAATGATTCATAAATTCCCTTGAAAACCCTAAACCTAACTATGGATCTACTCAGACATGGAAGCAGAGAACAAGCAAAGAGATGAAGAGAAATTCATTATCAATAAATAAGAAATCCAAAGGGGTTCAGAAATCTTCTCCAAAGATGCAGCAACTCGTCTCCCCAAGCTTACAAATCACAAAACCCAAAAGTATGAATAGAATAGAAAGCGTTGGCCTAAACAATGGCCAAAGATAAGTATTTATAGGTCTAATCACGTTCTGGGTCGAAATCCACTCCAAAACCAATCGAAAATAGGAAAAACCGAAATTTCCTTTTCTTCTGCGTAAGTGAACCGGTCGGTTTGGGGTCGGATCGATCGATCCAATATTAGATCGATCGATCTAAAAAGCTCCTGGAATCTTCAAAACACTGGATCGATCGATCTAAATATGGATCGATCGATCTAATATCCTTCTGGACTTTTTCTGCACATGCTTCATCTTCTCGTCAGGATGGACAGTCTTCACGAAAACCGGCATAACGTTTGATCTCACCGTTGGATCGACTTCAAACCACTTTCAAATGAAAGCTAACTCAATGGTCTAGGTTGTGCCAAAAATTCAGCTCGATCCATCGGTGGGAAGTGCTTCAACGAAGGCCAAACTTCAGACGTCTCTGCATGGTTCTGCATCTCCATATGCTCGTTTGTACCCAAAATGACTCCTTTTCTTCCAAAGTGACCTAAAACCTGAAAAGACTCGATAAAGGACTAAAAGACTCTAAAAACACATTTTGACTCGAAAAACCATTGAAAACATTAGGTTAGAAATCCTCAAAAACGCAATACATCATAATTCTTGTTGCATTTAACGAAAAATCCTCCTAGTTACGGACATAAAAGGTTATATATGTTGCATGCATGAATAGATGAATGTGATGTATATATGTTTTGAGTTCATGGAACAAAAACATCGATTTGGCGGTTTATATGGCTTTGTGTGATACATGTCCATGTGCGATTATGGTGAAAAGGACCAATTGGTGTGTCATGGAGAGGTTTAACTAGAAGCGTACTTTTCAACTACTCTTTTGTACAATTTGCTTGGCGTTATACTACGGTGAAAAGGACCATCGTTTCGTTCCAGTCCAACTGACTTTGGTATTCCGGGATCCTTCATAGAACATACATCTATCATAACACTTTGCTGACACTCTTGTTGTTTGAATCCAGATCCAGAGGACACGGAGGTTATTTTAAGGGCTAGGGAGTGATGTAAAGAGGTTAAGTTGCAAGCTGAGATCAATAAATGCATTGAAGACAGGCTTGGCCTCGCGTAATGAGCATATCCAAACGTTGAACAAAGAATTCCGACAAGCACAAGCTGAGGCACGACATGTTAATTAAATGACAGAGAAGGATGGGGAGTACGTCCTGAATTAGACAGTCTAAAAGCAGAGATGAGTTAAACTTCTTAAAGCCAGTTTCTTCCTCATACAGTGTGACTTGGGTCCAATTCTTAATTTGACTGACAGAACCTATTTTCAAAAGTAATCATCATTCATGACAGTCATAGACGAGCAATAGAAGCCGAGAGGATTCCAAGGTCTCGATCGAGAACAGTTAATGCAGCTTCACACTCGGATACAATTCTGGTTACAAAAGACAGCTCTCCCTCGATGATCCAAGCTAAAGTACTGCATGCGAGTCTCTTAGGCTCTTCGAACAAGCAAAGTATAACTGGACAGAGCTACAGTCATATCCAGAGAAAGAGAGAGAACTATTTATGTTGATTGAAGCTCTTAACACAATACCTATTCGGATAAGAGGAAAATAGTTATGTTGATTGGAAGCTCTTAATAAGTAGGATAGGTGGACTGTGAAGTTGAAGTCTTGGGGGCTACATCAAGCTAACTTATAACCAGGTAGATAAATAGGAGCTATATCTTAAGCAAACCGTATCTTGTTTACAGTTAAATGTGTGTTAAGCGACAAGTTGAGTGAAATAATAAACGATGTAACATGATCTCCCCGAATCTCTATCTGCTTCCCTAAACCCGGGGTCTACTACTCCACAAGACCCGGATGGGAAAAACCCGACATCAGGTGCTTCACCTCCCCAAGCTTCATAAGGTCTTTAGAGGCCAACCTCACGTCCCCATTGGATGAGCTAAGATTTGGCTATATCAATACCACTTGGGTCTGCCTATAACAAGATCAGACAGAATAACAAAGCCTAGCAAAACAAAACCTCTCCTTGCAGATCATAGCATACTTGGTGAATATCAAGAAATCCAAGAGGCCCACTAACAGAGAACTCCAGCTTTGCTGCTGCCTTTAGCTAGGCGCTTTAGCACGTTCACGTAAACTTGTATACCCGGAAGCTTAGCCGGGTTCCAGCCTTTTTTAATTATTATCTATTGTTTTTTGTCTTTTCTAAGTCAACTCTTTGTTGTGTTAGTTTAAAACCCTTTTTGCTTTTTGGCTCTTCTCTCTTCTTCGCTCATCAAATCTGGTCAACGGAAATCAGCCATACCCATACGATATCACTCCCCATTGGTTTGTCGTCAAAAACAAACAAAAACGGCCGACTCTATGCTTCAACTTTTTTTTTTTTGTTGTTTCCCCATCATATTTAAATTTGACTTTTTCAAATTTTAAATTTAAGTCACCGAAAGCTTTAATCACAAGAATGAAATAGTCAGATCAAGATTGAGTTGAACACATAAGATCATTCAAACTAATCTGCTCCATGTATTGCTTTTTCAAGTAATCTTATTTCTAAGCAAAGTGAGGTTACTTGTACAATGATTTGAAGAACTTTTTAAGTTTTATTATTTTGAATCCTCAATCTGGAGCTAGTAAGATTGGCTACGCCTACAAGATATTTAACGAGCCAGTAGGAGACTATTTTGTATGACGCGGATCTAACCAAAAGTCGAAAATTGGATATGCGTACCAGATCAAACTATACAGCTCTCACAAAAATATACAAAACAAATCGCATATTCACAAAAAGTTTTCGGATGAAGTAAAAGGGGTAAATGAAAGATGTGATATCAATAAACTTTGATAATATCGGAAGAAAAGTTTGTTTGGTATTTATGGTATATATTCCTGACTAGATATTAGTTTATATATGCATGTATACAATCTAAAAAAATAAATTAAGAAATAAGTAGTCAAATGTCATATGAACTCGCATTTGATTTGAGGAAAAGATCCACATGTGGAGCTTCAAGTTAGCTGCAAGGCTCCAAGCAAATACAAATCTTGTAAGAGTTTATCCCTAGCTAGTGTTTATTTGTCAACGTTCGATGTCTTGATTTGTAATGTATCCATGCAAATATATTTTACCGGATTCAAAAGTATAAACTATAGTCTTATTAAAATGAAGAATAACACCAAAGTAATGCAACAGTACAATATATAAGATTTTACGATTTAAACTTCCAAGTATGTATGATTCTATTCAAGACTATCTACGAAAATTCCTTATTTTCATTCTACACTTTGGTACTCAATCTATCCAAATAATCGCATATAAGATATATAACTTTTAATCAGACAAAAAGATAAAATATGCAAATAAATTTGATCTCTTTCATCTTCAAATTTCAACTCTCCTTGGGACGCTGGCTCACCGAATCTAATTAGTCTTTCCATCGAAAATTATTTTAACAACTTTAAATCTTGAAAGCAAAGTTCACTGATCATATTCGTCATAATTTAAGCCATAACTTCAGGAGCTTGAATATGCAACATTAAATGTCTCTAAGCTTACGCTTTGAATTTTGAAGTCTTGTAGTATATATATATATGGTTGAAACTGTGATGAATAGAGAACCTTACATACACAAAACCATATAAGGAGACGTCGTTAGTATAATATTGTTTCCAAGTCCAAATCAAGCCATACGATGCAGAGGTTACAAATTGGTTCTCGGCCATCCGAAGAGTTTTTGATCAACCTCTCGCCGGATTCTACGAGCCCCGATGGTTTCGTGGTCTATGACGTCTCCAAGAAGGAGCTGCCTCTTCACAATAATAGTTACAAGTGTTGGAACAAAAAAATTTAATAAAGACAATTGAGCTTTATTATTTTGTGTTTTTGTGTGAATAAAAAATGGGTTGAGGCCCAAACAAATGGAAGAGGATAAAACAAATGGAAAGTTTCCATTAATTATAATTCCTTGTGGAAGAGGCTTAAATAAATGTAAAGTTTCCATTAGGTATAATTACTTGTGGAAGAAGCCTAAATAAATGGAAAGTTTCCATTAGCTATAACTTTTTGTGAAAGTTAAAGTATCCCACATTGGAAACTTGGAATGTTTTCAAGTCCCCTCTCATACTATATATATGATGGGTTAGCCTCTCTTTTCAAATCATCCAAACACAGATCATCAGATCAAAAGCAAAGGCTAAATACAAGTTCCTTCAATCTACTACTGCATCAGGTAGTTTCTTTAGTTCGAGAGTATTAGTTGAGATACAAGTTCGTTAGACCCGCAATCAAGTGATGTGATTCGGGGTTGAACGGTTGTATCCTGGTACTCATGAATCGTGATAAAACCTGTCACACTACGAGTGATTCTTTGAGTTAAGGAAAGAGATTGCGATCTCGACTCCGTTCCAGTGTTTCGGTTTTAGCGATTTATTGTTTATGATTTTTCTTAACTCGTTTTATTCGGTTTTGATTATACTTTTATTTTGTGATTAAATCAAAAATTTCGTATTTCTAAATTATTAGTCTTACAACAAGTCTGTTAATGGAGAGAGAGCTATTCACCTAATCCCTCTGCTTGTTCTCTTTCTCTGTGCTTTTGTTTTTTGGGGTTTTTCAAGTCCTACTACTAATCACTAATAACAAACGCCACGTAAAGGGATGAGCTTTGCTAATTTGTGATCATTTGATAACGATATCTACGATTTTATATACAATATTTTGTTGGATTCTTTATTTGTTAGTGTTAACGCGAATCTGAACAATTCAGTGTATTTTATAAATCTCAAATTAACGATTGATCTCTTTTTTGAATTTGAAATTTATGAAATACACTGAATGTGAAAAATCTAAACTTACCAAAACTATTTCAAAGAAGACACTTATGAACTAATGATATACATAAACCATAGTTAATTGAACTTACTCTTTAAAAAGAACACAACCAAACTATATATATATATATATATATACTGTATATAAGTTCAACACTAACACCAAAAAATAGAATATCCCTTAAAAAGTTAAAACCATTTAAAGCAAAGTATGAAGATAGAATATTGAACTGTGTAATGATGAACCTCTCATATACTTCCAACATCTTCCACAAATACATCTTTTTGGCAAAGAAAAATAATCACAACCAGATTATATATATAGATGTGGTCAATACTAACACCAAATATAAAATATCCCTTAAAAAGCTAAAGCCATTTACAGCAAATTATGAAGATAGAATATTGGACATGTCTCTCTAATGACTCGAAAATTATTTTAACAAATTTAAATTTCGAAAGCAAAGTTAACCGATCATATTCATCATAACTTAAACCATAACTCGATGAGCTTGAATATGCAACAATTAATGTCTCAGAGGTTACACTTTGATTGTTTCAAGTCCAAATTAAACCACACGATGCAGAGGTTACATATTAGTTCTCAGCGATCATAAGAGTTTCTGATCAACCTCTCGCCGGATTCTGCAAGCCTCGTGGTCTACGACGTCTCCAAGAAGGAGTTGACTCTTCACAATAGTCTCGTGGTCTACGACGTCTCTCCAAGAAGGAGTTGACTCTTCACAATAGTCTCGTAATGGAGAGAGAACTATTCATCTAATTCAATTTGTTATGTGCTTTTGTTCTTTGGGGTGTTTTCAAGTGATGCTACCAATCACTAATAACATACGGAATGGCCTTTGCTAATTTGTGACCAGTTGATTACGATATCTATCATTTTAATTACAAAATTTCGCTTATTTCACAGCTAATTTTCATTCCTATCTCTAACTTAATCGATTTGAGTGTAGAAAATAAATACTCTAAGGATCTCATACTATAGGCTAAAATACAGTCGCCCAAAAATTTCCAAATTTCAAAACTATTCCAAACGTTGGACTTTTGACATGTATTGTAAACTTGTAACATCTCTAATCATGGTAATAATTGCTTCAATTTTTGCCTTTTTTTGTTAACATGTAATATGGTTAACGTCAAAAGACTATTTTTTAAACGTTCCGGTTTTTCGCCGGCAATGTAACTAAACCATTTCCACATCGGTTCATGATTTGGATTCGGTTAATCTTTAAACCTAACCGAACCATTGATCTCTAATCCCTTCGCTCGCTGTCTTCGTCTCTCCTGGAGATGAGCTTGTGCGCGGGTCATTCTCCGTCAACCTATTTTCTTTAGCAAACTTCTTCTATACTTCCGAATTCTGTAGCCTCTTTTTCCGTTCGAAGAACCTGTAATGGTGATTAGCGGCGGCGTAATTTTGACCCGTACTTGCTGCTTGAGGCTGCAACCGCCGAGTTTTGCATTGCGCCAGAGTTTCTGCAGAGCCACGGTTTGCTCTGTTTCACCGAGAAACTCGGAGTAAACTCGTTGATACTTGAACCGTTCACCGAGAAACTCGGAGTAAACTCGTTGATACGATCCATTGGGCCTAGTTGGGCCATGAATTCTAGTTCCCAATAGTTAACGTTTAAGGCTTTTTTTTCTATTTGGTATATTTATCATATGTAACGGGTAAAACGCTATTGCAGAAATTATCACTTTGTTGTTCAATATTATCGGAGAGTAGCTTCTCGAACAGCTTCATCATCTTCTTCCCCTTTTCTTCTTATCTTCTCCCTCAATTCTTCTATTCTTCTCATCTATTTCTTTATTTCTCTTGGTAATCCTCTTCCGAGGTTATCAAATGGAATCAGAGCCCTCGGTCTTCTGACTGTGGGTCTTGCGATTTCGAAAATGGTTTTTGATGGTGATGAGGTGACATTGTTCAAGCAGTTTCAAGTTCGGATGGAGAACACCAACTCTCGGATTGAGATCAGCAACGCTCGGATTAATGCTAGTTTAGATCGGCTGGAAGCTCTATTAGGGTTAAAGTACGATCGGGTTCAACCGATGGACAAATCTGTTGATCCGGAAGCTGTGGAAGATTCTCTTCTGACACTCAGCGAACCACAGCTGATTTGCGAACGAGCACACGTTCTCTTCTGACACTCAGCGAATCATGGCGACTAAGGCTGAAGAAGACTTAGATCCGTTGATTGAAAAGACCGTTGAGTATGAAAACGGCTGAATCCATGGATCTGCAACTCCACCAGAAAAAAAGACGCCGATCTATCAAGCGGCATCACAGATTTCGATCCAGAAAAGCAAAATGGCGTAGTCGATCTCACTCGAGAAAGGTAAGATCCGGTGTTGTCTCTTTACCGTCGGCAGATGGTAAACGATTCCGATCTCCTTCCTCACTACCGAAATTTCAGATTCTATCCCAAGATCGATTGGGTAGTTGCGTTGCTAGTGTTCTGACTCTAGCCACTAGAGCTGGAACTGATGAGAAACAATGTTTTGGAACTGGGAGAGCTAACCACGTGTGGAAGCCAGGAGGATTGACAGGGAAAACGTTTTATCCATGTGCAACAGATTTTCCAGATTGGAGAAGCAAGATTGGTAAGTTTACAGTGAGCTCTTATGTTAGTACGGAACCGTGGATACAGGAGAAAATTGATGTGGGAGCAAAAATGGGTATGTATAACAGAAACTGGTTATGGGAAAGAGACACCGCGTGCAGTAGAAGGAGAAGGATTGTCTTATCCTTGATAACTCGTAGAGAGGAGTTTGTTTTGCAGTTGAATGAAAAGCTTCTTAAGGTGGGTTTTCAGTGGGTAATGAGATCAGATTGGCATAAGAGAATGACTTGGGAGTTTCAAGTGGTGATCCTAAATGATGTGTTGAGATTATTAGTCTACTTTGGGGTGCAAAACAAAAGGTGACAGACAGATTATAAGTCTCTGTGAGTGAGATTACGGAAAGTTGAAGCAGGAACTCAAGCGCCTTCGGTTTCGGATATAGAAGCTCTGCTCATTGATCAAGGATTATTAGAGGTGCAAGGGATGTCATGGCTCCTGATGTTGTGTGATTTAGATTCATGCAGTAGCTGCAAGGAGTTCACGTTGTTCTGTAGAAATGGATACAAAGCGATAGTAGAGAACAAGGAACTAATGAGGGAATTGATTGTATCATTGAGTCAAGAAGACTATTTCCACCTTGAGGACAAGGTGGGTTTTCCAGGGGGGAGTAATAGTATGTCGAGAGTGATGGTTAGTGATACAAGAAAGACACATGATATGGCACATAAGTCTGATCTGAGGGGAATGGATAGTGTCTTAGTGGGTGTGGGAAGAATAAGGATCTTAGGAAAACATAAGAGTACATTTGAGGAGAAAGCTACAACGGAAATTCCAGATCAAGTAGGCGTTGGTTTGGGGTCAAATTGTAAGAATTCTCTCTTGCTGAATCTGACATTTATTGCATTCGGAGAGTGTGAAATCTGACATTTATTGCATTCGGAGAGTGTGAAACAAACTGCTGGAAGCAGCAGATTGAAGGACAGAAAATGCGGTGTGAAAGAAACGTTCGGATGCTGCAAATTGAAGGACAGAAAGTTCATATATTGCTATGTGGTTTATATCGTCAGATTTGAAGACGCTTTCATAGGAGCTAAGGATGTAAAGTTCTCAGCGGAAGCATGCGGTTCTGGTGAGGTCTCTAAGCAATTGAGTGTTGGTACTGCCATAATTCAGACGATGGATGAAATGCACAATACAAATCAGTCTCCTAGCATGGAAGGATCTGAGCGAGAGGCACAAGATCTAAAGAGTGGGCTTAGAAGTGAAATTATGAGTTCTAAGCTACCTTTAAGCTCTGGTGCGGATTGGGAAGAGTTGAGACAGTGGGTAAAGATTTACTTATGTGGGGACGAGGTCTATGCTATCCTGGTGCAAACAGGTTTTGAAACATCAGGTTACTTAGATGGACATAAGAAGCTGGAAAGTATTTGCATTAGGAGGGACCATTTGGAAGGATTTAGAAATGAATCTTTTGAAGCATCGGATGAGCGTTTAATGAGAGATTATGCAGGGGAAACATAATTTAAAGTACATGGTTCTACTTCGGGGCATATGGTGATTTGTATCTTCAATCCAGTCGCAATAAACAACTCTAAGCTGGAGGAACACTCTGCTCATTCTAAATGGCCAGTTGGAGGAGTTACTCGAGGTTTGTTGGGGTCCAAATGGGATCAAGTTGTTCTTCCCGCCTCTGTAAATCGGCTCACAACACCTACACTGTCTGTTGAAGAGTTTGGAGCATGGAAAGCACTTGCAAACGTAGGGTTTACATCGACCTTGGGTGTTAACTACAAGAAGGTGGTTGCTTCATCATCTTCTTCCCCTTTTCTTCTGATCTTCTTCCTCAATTCTTCTATTCTGTTCAACTATTTCTCTATTTCTCTTGATAATCCTGTTCCGAGGTTATCACTCGTTCGGCGGAATCAACGAGTATTAGCCTAGTAGCATCGGATTTTTAGGGATCCAAGATAGTATCAGCATCGATTAAAGATAGAAGGGACCTTATGATAGAATCGTGTGGATGGGTTCCGGATTGGGATTCTTCATCAATTGGCTGGGTTTCTGGAGGAGAGGGAACTCGTAATCGCGTAGGATTCCAATTTCGCCGTCGACCATGGTTGAGTGTTCTGGAGAAAACGGGGATGAAGGAGGGGAACGAAAGAAAGAGGTTTTTTGAGGTTTTGTGTGGTTAGTACTGACTGTGGCAATAACGATGTCGCTTCAAGGTGAAACCGGATGAACCGTACCTCAAATCCTTCCGGTTTGGTTTGCAGTCTAAAAGCGGGTGCTGCTCATTGGCCCGGCAAAAAAGATAAAAACCGCTCAAAAGCGTAAGCCCGGATCGAGCCAGCGTACCGGTTAAACCAAGTTTAACATATATATACATATTCTCCCCACTTTATATTTTGAATCGAGGTGGTCACAAGTTTTATAGATTTTCTCTCTTTGGGCATTCTTATTGCTTGTTTTGTCTTATCAGATTTTATTATGTATATATATTTTAGGTTTGTTTTGGAGATTAGTTTAGTAGGTTTGTATAGAAGAAAAAAAGTTTTATAGTTGAGAGTTGAGATGGTATATTGATCGGCGGCAAAACACGAAGTAAATAAAGGACATTAGGATTCGCAAGTGGGAGTTACAAATGAGACAGTTTAAATCAGTTAGAAGCGCCGACAAAAATAAAGATCTGAAACCAGTTTCTATTGGTTAAACCAAGATTCGTTTCCTCATGCAGCCAGCCAATGATTTTCCGCCACATACACGCATTCCAAACCGACCACACATGGAGAAGGATGGAGGAATAATATACTTTAGGAGACCAATTTGACGAAGAAATATGGATTTTGCATTATGGTAGCAATTTTGATTAGTAATAATGAGGTCATGTTTATGTATAGTTTTTATAAACTTTTGCCATTCATTCCTTATGATTTTTCATGTTTTTCTTTAATTCCAGGAGCAATGTACAAAACCCACATTTTGTGTGTGGATTAATAATACATTTACCATCTTAAAAGCTATTTTTTTTTCTTATAAATATATATCATTACTCCCTGTTGCAAAGTTTAAATCAAAATTTAAAAACTATATATTTGAAAATTTACCGGTATCCCATAACCACGTATTTTGTAAATTTTCATTTGCAAATTGATTTGCTTATGCAAAAATACTACATATACAAGTTGCAAACCAAAAAATAAAATAAAAAAATACTACATATATTATTAGTATATTCGAAGGAGGAGCAAAGTCCAAAGAAGAGAGCTTTCAAAAATTTGAATTTCCTAACGGATCTCTGACGTTTGGTCCAGAGCCGACGACGACCTCCAGCCAAAACAAGTTTTATCTCTTTTCTCACCTTCTCTCTTTCCGTGCTCGTGCTTAAGCAAAATGATCTCCCTGAATCTCTATCTGCTTCACGAAACACGGGTCTTCTCCACAAGAGCCGGACCCGGAAAAACCCGGCCCGTCTCTCTGCTCTCCTCGTCACCGGCGATAAGCCCTTCAGTTGCAGATACCCACTAGGGATTTCATCGATTCCCAATCTTCAGATTCGCGATTCCGCCTGGGTTGTTCTCGAGATGACCCAGATCCATCGCTGCAGTTTGGTCATCTGACCCGAATCCAGACGGCGATCTAGAGAAACCCGTCTCTGATGAAGCGGCGGAGAAGAAAGCGAAGAATCTTTAGCTAGGGATCGTGTTCGGTCTCTGGTATTTCCAGAACATCGTCTTCAACATCTTCCACACAAAAAAGTTAAGGCACTCAATGTCCTCCCTTATCCATGGCTTCTCGCTTCGTTCCAGCTCTACGCAGGTTCTATCTGGATGCTCATCTTATGGTCCATTAAGCTCTACCCTTGCCATAAAACCTCAAAACCTTTCATCATCTCCCTCCTCGGCCCTGCAATGTTCCACATAATCGGACACATCTAAGCTTGTGTCTTGTTCTCCAAAGTCGCCGTTTCTTTCACTCATGTAATCAATTCAGCAGAGCCTGTCTTCTTGTTGGAATCTCATCTTTAATTAATCATGCACAAGTAAAATGCAGAGAACGTGGAGTAAGTAAGATAAAATAAGTCAAAATAAGTGGCTGAATGTCATCATTTTAGTATGTATAATAAGTCTTTGGGTTGGCTGTTACTTTAGAAAAATCTAGCGTTAATTTTGCCTTGAAAGTGGGTAGTTATTTTAGGGCTTCGTGTAAGGAGTAGAGTTATTTTAGGGCTTCGTGTAAGGAGTAGAGAAAACAGAGACTACTTCTCTGATTTTCTTCTATAAATATGTAACATGAGATGTTGTGTAAGAATAAGAAAAAAAAACAAAATCAGTTTCCCCATCTCATCTCTTTATCTACTTCAGTTCATTCTCTTTTTAAAGTTTCTTTGTTTTGTCTTTGAATAAGAATCAAAACAGAGAAAACAACAAATAATGAAGGTGACATGCAATTTCCTCCAGTTTGCAACACTTACTCTGTCATTTTCTCGTCTTTCCTCGGAGATTCATATCCGTTAGCTGTCTGGTTATCGATTCTCCCAATCGTTATGGGTTGTTCTTTAGCTGCAGTCACTGAAGCCTCATTCAGTTTAGGTGGACTATCAGGAGGTATGATCAGTAACGTTGGTTTCGTCTTGCGGAGCATTTACTCTAAACGAAGTCTACAGAGCTTCAAAGAGATTGGTGGACTGAATCTATATGGTTGGATCAGTATACTCTCTCTGATATATCTGTTCCCCCTTGAAGGATCATAATGTGTCCAAGGTTACCATAAAGCCGTCTGTTGGGAAACCATCAACGTTTTACATTTGGGTTCTGATCTCTGGCGTCTTCTACCATTTGTACAACCGATCTTCTTACCAGGAGCTCGACGAGATCAGTCCATTGACTTTCTCCGTAGGGAACACGATGAAGAGAGTTGTGGTGATTGCCTCCACGGTTTTGGTGTTTAGGATTCCTGTTAGGCCTCTGAATGCTCTTGGATCAGCCATTGCGATTTTCGGCACCTTCTTGTACTCTCAGGCCACGGCGAAGATAAAGAAGATTGACGTTGGATGTGGATAAGGAAAAATAAAGGGTTTTTGCTTTTCATCTTCATTTCTGTGAGACTCTTTTAATTAGTATTCTATTGATTGGTCTGGTTCTGAAAAGGGTTAAAACTTTTAAATCTTAAGCCAGCTTCTTCCTAATACAAGACCAAATAGCTGAATTTAAAACATGGCAATGAATTTTATTAAGCCATCATGCTTGAGTCATTGCATGTATGAATTATGTAGGTAAGAGAGAAGAAAAAGTCAAAAGGCAAACACTAACCATAATCCTTACTGTTTTTTAGAAAAAAAACCCAGTAGCAAAAGACTAAATAGAAGGTTTTCTGATTTTAAGGCAAAAAAAAAATAGAAGAGAAACCAGTAGCAAAAGAGCTTTAAAACATGAGTGTATTAGATGGATTACATATTAAAAAAAAAAAAGATGTTTAATGGATAAGAAATTTCTCCTAGAGTTGTTCCATACCCCTCCAAAATTTTATCTCATGGCCAATCAACTCCCTCATGGCCACCTCATCAGCATGAGTTACTCCTTCATTCACACCTTTGTCTTCTCTCAGAATTCTCATCCTCTTCAGGATCTGTCTAAAAAATGTGGCAATCTCCTCCCGAGCATGTCCCAAGTCGGCCCACAGTTCCGGGGGACGGGCAGCTATAGAAGTCAGGCCACCAACAATGTGGTTAAACTTTTCCGACAGTTCATGGAGAGATTGGTTAAATGGCGCATCAACAATTTGGGGATGAATGCAAACAGATATGGCTATCCCTTCACGTGAGTGATTCATTCGTTTAAGCTGAATCAAAACAAAAACCACCTAATCATTTAATTGAATTGAATAAACAACAAAGTAGCAAGAGAGAGAAAAAAAAAATCTTTACCTCATCGATTAGGCCTGGAAGAATGTAATGAGAGGTGAATGTTTCACCGTGGAGTGACTCAGCTTCGGCTTTGAGCGCATCTAAAGCCGACGATGACTGTAGCAAAAGAAGAAGCGTTGTGCATCAGAGTTTATAAACGATATATATATATTCGATAGAAAGCAAATTAAAAAACAAAACAAAAAGAATGTTCAAATACACAACCTGTCGTAGTGTATCCAACATCTCGGAACACTGGTAAACCCTCTCATGCATATCTTCATCTTCAGCTCCAGCGAAATTAACAAAACCCAAATCCTGCACATTTCTCCATCTCTCCATTTCCGAGCATAACGCTGGAACATGATCTGGAAGAGGACACTGGATAGAATAGATGAGGCATTGTTAGCATGGGACAAAAAAAAGGCTAAAAAACGGTGAGAAAAAAATCCAAATTCTTACAAAACGACAAGGATTCTCCATCACCACCATGGTGTTCATCGGAGAGGCTAATAGCCAGGTGAAGCCGAATGGGTCAGTCACACGTGCTACTTTCCTTGTGAATCCTCCGGGACATACTATCTCCGAGACGTTTTGCCTGATCTCAGCACCGTTGGCTACTGCTCTCTCAACGGCAGACTCAATGTCAACAGTTTCCACTACTGCTGTAGAAGTAGACGCACTAAAGAATGTAACAAAAAAAAAAGAGAGTCAGATATATGGCTGGAAGAGTTATCCAGATGTACAATGTTCTGATCACAAACAGCAATAATAGAGAGAGAGAGAGAACTAACAGGGAACCAGAGGTGGCGTCGCAAAGAACAATGGTAGAGGCACCGAGGTTAAGACCAGCAGAGGGAACATAAGTAGGGCGATAACTCCCGTTATCCAGAGCACCAAAGGTATTTTTGTAGAAAGTAGCAGCTTCGTCGACCAGTCCAGCACCGACGGTGTACTGGTCTTTTGCCTTAATAAACGAAGCATACTTCTTAGCAGCTTCGTCATCAGCCATCGGATTCTGCACCGTAGCCAGCAAAAACGAACATGTGGCATCACACATATATACATGCATTCATAGAGAAACAAACAAACATTCCTTCCTTGTTAGCCCAACTCCTAATAGAAATGCATTCACTGAGACAAAGCCCCAACGGGGAAGCCACTAAACCTCCAGTCAAAACAATAAGAATTCCGAACCAAACCCTAGAAACTGAAGCTGGAAGTGATCTAGCAGGCCTAACAGATAAATGAAATGTAGCAGGCATAAATGATAAAACGATAACATTAAAGACGCGAAACCTGAAGATTGCAGAAGTTGAAAAGAGAGACAGAGAATTTGCAGGTCCGTCTTCGTTGCTCTCTCTTCTCCCTCTCTTTTTTTTCTGTCGGAGCGATTTTTTAATTTTTCCTTCGGATTGCGGCTGCTTTAGTAAAATTTTATACCCAACTTTATCTGTTTGGACGACAGAACATCTCTGTCCCCCTCTACCCCCACTTTATCTGTTTGGACGACAGAATATCTCTGTCCTGACCCGGTCATTGTCTAAAAAATATTTTTAATGTAACATTTCTTTCTTAAACCCAAAGTGGGAGACTTACCCATCAGCCATCCCAAGGTTTCTTACACATGTTGATAAATCTAAGAACAGTATAATAATAACTTTTTAATTTAGTGGGTTGACTTCGGTAGACCCATACCACATTATTTCCACCCAAACCATAGTCTCTCATCACTAAACTATCCAAACTAATAATTTTGATCATTAAACTACCCAAACTATATACTTTTTTTTTATTCTAATTAATTCCACATACGTTTCGTTATCATAAATTGCGTTTATTAATTGCGATTGAATAGACCCGACAATGTAAAACCAACCCGTTGATAAAACCATTTTGAAAATCAAATTGAAAATTGGTGGTTCGAAAGAAGAATCATTTACTCCGTCTAACAAAGCTTCGACTGATTCGTTAAGCGCATGGGCGATGGATAATTATCGTGAACATATCATCATCTGATTCTTTTTCTCAGGTTCGAATTTACATGGGATTTACTAGCTGCTTCTTCTTTGAGACATAATCTCAGACTTGAAATCAAGGCCTTTGAAGATTTCTCCCCAAACTTGAACGGCACCACATCATCACCTGAACGGCACCACAACGTGAGTTATAACTTACAAGCTGTGGAGGGAAACCCACCAAACAAACTTATTGGTTGAGAACGAGCAGTAGGGCATATCCATTTGATCTACAACACAAATACAAAGATGGGTTAGTATTTATAAAGGTAAATTAACTGAGCACCTTTAAAATAACTAAGGTAACTGCTGAAGATCACTCGAAGCTTGTAAGTTATAACTCACATTCGGAAGGGGAAGGGACCAGCTGCATCCAAAACCCAAAAAAAAAAAAAAGGACTTAAGGTAACGAGTTAACTTTGTATCGATCAAGACAATGAACGATGTCATGATTTGCTAATTCGAGTTCTTTCTTCCCTAGTGGAAAAGACAACTTTAAAAACAAGCAAGAGCGTTCCAAGTCAAGATAAACGTACCCAAAGTCCCTAATATCATTCCAATTAATCCATAAAGCTCTTAAACTAGAAGAATGCTAGGACAAGAGGAAAACATACTTTGCACAAGGAAGCCACCCGCTTAAGCCTATGACAGTGCTTAAATTGATAGGGTAAGGATTGCCATTTCCATATTTACCGAGAGCAAAACATGTTGCAGAATATAGAGATGTTCCCGCACCCATGCTGAACCCTCCAACACCTAATTTGACTTTGAGCAATGAAAAACAACACAGTTTTCAGAAACGGAATCTCGATATTTTGTGGGCTAACAGCCACAGCTTTTGAGAAAACTATGCAGACATTACAAGCACAGGACTCCCAGCGAAAAACCAGGGTCTAATAAAACCCAAACAAACGAAACAACTCTTTTATTCACTCTCTTCCTCCAACAATTACCATGCATACTAATACAGGATTTTGGCTTCGTAACATTCTGTAGTGAAATCAGATATTTTGTCCCTCATATCATATCTGCGTTTAGCTCGTCAAAACCTAACTTTTCTCTCTCTAGTTCTTCTACTCTCTTCCTTCTTCTCCCTTTTTTGTCTTAGTTCTTTCTAACTCCACCTCATATCTTTCGAGTTATATTCTTAAGATTTGAACTTCTACTATTCAGTTGCAATAGTGTACCACACATCAATTTGAAGAATTCGCATTGTCGTGTTTACTCAATCTTTTTACTATTTCAATGACAACGTGGAGGGGAATGAAGAGGCAAGTTTGAAAGGAAAACTTACTGTCAAGCTTCTGCTAAGGGAACACGCCCTCTACTAAGAATATCTTTAGTAGCTTGCCTTCCATCTTCGTAAAATTTCCCCACAGAGTAGTCTAAAATAAAGAATGCAAAAAATGTCAAGCTTCAGGATTTGCATACAAACATTTGTGGCACTCGCAAAGAAAGTAGAAACTAGAGCTTGAAAAAAGACCTTGAGATGGATGCAAAATGTCCATAAGATGATGGGGCACTTCCTGAATAATTTGTAAAACAATACAACGTCAAGCTCAAAGGTTTTATACTTTGAAACGAAATCTGATCATGGCACCAACATCAGATACAATGAAACAAATTACCAGAAGGATACCTTTCTATCGCTTGCTGATGGCTTGGCTGATCCAACATCAAGGCCTCGGTACACCTGTTGTTTGGGTACATCAAAGCTAGAACCTTTTTTAACAACTCCAACCAAAACATAGATGCAAAGTTCAAGAATTGATCATACTAAACAGTAGAAAGAAGCTTCAACTTCAGCATTTCAGATATCATTGGATCCAACCAATTAGAGCATCAATTTACAAGTCTGGTTCTCAACACATTAGAGCATCAACCCCAAAGTAGACTAATAATCTCAACACATCACTTAGGATCACCACTTGAAACTCCCAAGTCATTCTCTTATGCCAATCTGATCTCATTACCCACTGAAAACCCACCTTAAGAAGCTTTTCATTCAAACTGCAAAACAAACTCCTCTCTACGAGTTATCAAGGATAAGACAATCCTTCTCCTTCTACTGCACGCGGTGTCTCTTTCCCATAACCAGTTTCTGTTATACATACCCATTTTTGCTCCCACATCAATTTTCTCCTGTATCCACGGTTCCGTACTAACATAAGAGCTCACTGTAAACTTACCAATCTTGCTTCTCCAATCTGGAAAATCTGTTGCACATGGATAAAACGTTTTCCCTGTCAATCCTCCTGGCTTCCACACGTGGTTAGCTCTCCCAGTTCCAAAACATTGTTTCTCATCAGTTCCAGCTCTAGTGGCTAGAGTCAGAACACTAGCAACGCAACTACCCAATCGATCTTGGGATAGAATCTGAAATTTCGGTAGTGAGGAAGGAGATCGGAATCGTTTACCATCTGCCGACGGTAAAGAGACAACACCGGATCTTACCTTTCTCGAGTGAGATCGACTACGCCATTTTGCTTTTCTGGATCGAAATCTGTGATGCCGCTTGATAGATCGGCGTCTTTTTTTCTGGTGGAGTTGCAGATCCATGGATTCAGCCGTTTTCATACTCAACGGTCTTTTCAATCAACGGATCTAAGTCTTCTTCAGCCTTAGTCGCCATGATTCGCTGAGTGTCAGAAGAGAACGTGTGCTCGTTCGCAAATCAGCTGTGGTTCGCTGAGTGTCAGAAGAGAATCTTCCACAGCTTCCGGATCAACAGATTTGTCCATCGGTTGAACCCGATCGTACTTTAACCCTAATAGAGCTTCCAGCCGATCTAAACTAGCATTAATCCGAGCGTTGCTGATCTCAATCCGAGAGTTGGTGTTCTCCATCCGAACTTGAAACTGCTTGAACAATGTCACCTCATCACCATCAAAAACCATTTTCGAAATCGCAAGACCCACAGTCAGACGACCGAGGGCTCTGATTCCATTTGATAACCTCGGAAGAGGATTACCAAGAGAAATAAAGAAATAGATGAGAAGAATAGAAGAATTGAGGGAGAAGATGAGAAGAATAGAAGAATTGAGGGAGAAGATGATGAAGCTGTTCGAGAAGCTACTCTCCGATAAAATATTGAACAACACAGTGATAATTTCTGCAATAGCGTTTTACCCGTTACATATGATAAATATACCAAATAGAAAAAAAAGCCTTAAACGTTAACTATTGGGAACTAGAATTCAGCATCAAGCCCGCAAGCTTGAACACCACCCGGCTTCACGGATGCATCACCGTCTTCAACGGCTCAAGATTCCATAGCCAATACCACCAATCAACCATGGTGGGACGACGCCATGTCCTAGGCGCGTGAGTCTTCATGAGGCGCCCTCTTTGCCTCTTTATAATACTTGTCTTTTCTTTTCCTTAAAAGACAAATTTCCTTTTTTTAACTTCATATTCTTTTTTTCTTTATTTCCTTTCTCCACAAGAAACTTCCAAATGTCTTCTAACTTCCTTTTTACTTAAGTTTTATCTTCAAGTATATTCAAAATCCTCTTGAATATGTAAACTTTCCACAAACTCTGTCTTCTGTTAACATGTCTGATGCGTCCGATGCATCAGCTTTCTGTTACCTCGTCTGCATCATCTTCCTGTTGCTGCGTCTGATGCGTCTGCATCATGTTTTTGATGACGTGGTCATGCAACTTCTCAAACCAGTCAGCAAAAACATCAACATATCGTATGGGTATGGCTGATTTCCGTTGACCAAATTTGATGAACGAAGACGAGAGAAGCCAAAAAGCGAAAAGGGGTTTTAACTAACACAGCAAAGCGTTGACTTAGAAAAGACAAAAACAATAGTAGATAATAATTAACAAGGTTTGTTTTTTTCGTTGGTAACTAATACTGTATTCTGGAACCCGGCTAAACTTCCGGGTTGTGACACTAGCATAACATGTTAATTATCATACTAATACCGAGGCTAATGACATCCCACTAATAAGCATAAAGCTTAATTAACATCGACTCCAAACAAACTAAGAACCCATCGTCTCAGCTTACAAAATTGCTCCAAATTCTAAGCTGGAATATTCGAATGTGTGGGACAGGCGCACGTTCATGTTGTTAACCATTTGATTCGACCACCACTGTTCGATTTATCAACTGCTGTGTTTGATATTTACAGATGTTTTGAATGCAAAATTATGCTCATAATTACTCTATTTTACGCGAAATGAGTTGTTCAATTCCATAAAAGTTGCTTATGTATTGCTCATTTATATGATTTCTTATTCTCAGAGGGTAGGTAAAATCGATCGAAGATGACGTACTTTTTCATGGCTACGGTTCAACCCAATAATTATTTAAAAAAATGTGTAAATGAGCAATGCGAGTCACCCATTTGTTTGTCCGACAGGCGAAGTTAGTCTCCGTCACCTTATAATTAATTTATTCCATTCCAGCTGCAATTTCAAAGTCAACAAAATGCTCACTTCCTATAAATAATATGATATATATTTATTTTAGAACTGGATATTTTCTCAAGGTAGACAAATCATCTTAGATATCTCTAACCAATATGCAAATTTTTAAAATATGGACGCACAAACAAATGTTTAAATTTTCATATATTTACATGAGACTAAGTTTTCATTAACCAACATACATCAACCAAATAAGCAAGCACAAACAAATGTTTAAATTTGACCAAAAAATTATAATATATGTTTAATAAAACCCAGTTTTATTAATTACATAACTAATCTATGTTTGATAAAATTATAATATATGTTTAATAAAACCCAGTTTTATTAATTACATAACTAATCTGCTGCATGCCGGGCTTATTGATTTCTAGTGTTAACCGTTTTAAGTTTTTAACCTTTAAAACGATTTGAGCTTTTTTTTTAAGCACACACCCGATCGATTGAGGCTCAATACAACTTGGCACAACTTGCAGATGGTAATTTATGACAAACCTAACCTATATTGTACATTGTCCAATATTAACGAGTCACACGACTCTATCTTTTTCGAATAATTTATGAGTTATATAAATAGAGTTTTATATATTATTAAATAGTAGTATTATATACTGTATGGCCATGAATTCAACAACAACTATTTCAGATTAAATTAATTACAAAATACGGAATCTAGATAATTACAAAATATATAGTATTCAAAATACGGAATCTCGATAGTAAACAAAATAACTTCAAAATATTATTCAAAAAAATATAATTCACCAGAAAAAACGATAAAATACAACTCCTCCTAATTTTGGGTCTAGTTTGAAATACTTGCTCATGCTCACGCATGTTCCATCTGAAAACATGAAGCCAGAGAAGCTCTAAAGCCTCTAATGGAGGACAAGAAAGCAAACATAATCGCGACTGTAACTATCTTAGCCCTTCTCGTGGTGATAATCGCTGCCCGAGTTGCTCTGAAACTCTCCAGGACCTTCTTTCTCATCGCCGGCGTCGACATTTCGTTGATCCTCGCCGTGATCTGTTTCCTCATAATCCGGAGCCGTTACAACAGAGAAAGGAAGCTCCTGGAATCGAGGTACGTCTCCGAAGGCAGAGAGCTCCGAATCGAGTACAGTTTCCTGAGAAAAGTCGCCGGCCTCCCGACGAAGTTCAAGCTCGAGGATCTCGAAGAAGCCACCGACGGATTCCGATCCCTGATCGGAAAAGGCGGATCCGGCTCGGTGTTCAAAGGAGTTTTGAAAGACGGAAGTCAGGTCGCCGTGAAGAGAATCGAAGGAGAAGAGAAAGGAGAGAGAGAGTTCAGATCCGAAGTGGCGGCCATAGCTTCCGTACAGCACAAAAACCTAGTTCGTCTCTTCGGTTTCGCATCTGTGAATCGCCAGAGATTCCTCGTCTACGAGTACATCCCTAACTCGTCTCTCGACATCTGGATCTTCCCGGATAGAGGAAACCGAAGATGCGGAGGATGCTTGCCTTGGGTCCAAAGGTACCAAGTCGCGATCGATGTAGCTAGAGCGCTTGCTTATCTTCACCATGACTGTCGATCGAAGATCTTGCATCTAGACGTGAAGCCCGAAAACATCCTCCTCGACGAGAATTACAGAGCGGTGGTAACAGATTTCGGACTCTCCAAGCTGGTTGCTAGAGACGAGAGCAAGGTTCTCACGGATATCCGCGGCACTCGCGGTTATCTAGCCCCGGAGTGGCTTCTAGAACACGGGATTTCTGAGAAATCTGACGTTTACAGCTACGGGATCGTGTTGCTCGAGATGATCGGAGGACGGAGGAGTATTCGGAGGGTAGAGGTTGAGGAAACGAAGACGAACACAAGGCAGAATAAGAAGAAGAAGAAGTTGGAGTATTTTCCGAGGATTGTGAACCAGAAGATGAGAGAAATGAAAGTAATGGAGGTCGTTGATCAACGGCTGATAGAAGCTGGAGAAGTTGATGATGAAGGGCAAGTGATGAAACTGGTGTGTATTGCTCTTTGGTGTATACAGGAGAAGGCTAAGAATAGGCCTATCATGGCTATGGTGATTGAGATGCTTGAAGGGAGAGTTCCGGTGAACGAGCCGCCGGATTCCGAGGTTGTTGTGGTGGATCTTTTGGCAGCTGATGATGATGCAACTCCAGGTGTACGACGGGTTGTAGATATCCCGAGATTGCATATCCATAGGGAGAGGAACTTCCGTTTACCGTCCATTTGCTCTAGCATCATCTCTCCCATCTCTCCCCGCTAGATTTTTGTTCATATATATATATATTTTGGTTTTGTGTCTCATATTAAAACTGAAAAATGCTTGGTGTGTTACAATTCATCCTTTGATATGTGTAATAAGCACAGATTATAACAAGCATGTGGTTTTAACATTCATGAATCTCTGAGATACAACTTAAAGAAATTAGATGGTCAACCTCCCTATAACTTCCATTTTGTGGAATTTTTGTTTGTTTGAAATTTGAATGGTAAAATGTTATTATAGACACGAAAATAACATAAAAATACAAAGCTTAACCGAATTTGGTTGTTCAAAGTAAACCGGAAATCTCCTACTTCTCTTATTAAGGGCAGATACTGATCGAAACAAAAGGTTTGGGACAAAAGTGAAAATAATCTAAAAATATGGACGCTAAGGAAAAATAAAGACCCCACATAAAAGTTTATGGATTATTTTGCTGCTGAAGCTCTCTCTCTGTTTCTTTGGCTTCCTTAGACTTCTCCGTCGATTAACCTTGCCGAGGAACTGTCTCTCAGGTACGATCTAGTTTTTGATTAATCCTTTGCGCTTCACCAATTTCTTAGCATCTACCTCTGTAATATATAATTCTGATTTAGGTTTACAATTATTTTCTGTAAGGACAACGCCATATTCGTATCTGGTTTTCGACGTCTCGTGAATCCTTGAATTTTTTTTTGTCTATCTATTGGGAAATATCGTTCGGGTGACTTTTTCTGGCGCAATGTACGAACGGACTCAATATTTCACTGAGTCTTCTCTTTTTAGAGTTCTTTTTTAGAATTTTCGGATTTCGTCTATGAATTTCGAGAGCTTATCCGTCTTACGAATAAAATAGTTGGAATTAAGTGATGTTGTCGTTTCTTTTTTAAATGTTGTCTCACTTTGAAGTTTTATTTCTCTATTTTTCTTGTGCTGTGTCCCATGGATTCATAATTCACGTTATTGAGAATGTCGCCTGATGAATCAATGTGCTGTTAATGATTGATGTCTTCGTTTCCCCGCAGGCTCATTTTTTTTGGTTATAATTTTCACCAACTGATTCTTCTCGGCACTTGCTTGTCATCCAATATGAGTTTCTCCGGAGCTGCAGTTGGTTCAAGTTAGTATATTCCTCTTTTGTGCTGCGTGTTGATTCGTTTTTTTGCTAGTTCAAGTGGAAAATAACTGGAAAACAAAAACTCTCAATTGCAATATCATTTCAGGCAGAAATTTAAGAAGAGCGGTAGAGTTTGGGAAAACTCATGTGGTTAGGCCCAAAGGGAAACACCAAGCGACTATTGTCTGGCTACATGGCCTTGGAGACAATGGCTCGAGGTAATTCTTTTCTCTCTGAAGTTGGTTTTTCAATTTGGGAAATCAGCTAGCATAGTAGTAGTTTATTGCAGTGTCCAATTTAGATACTGAGCTATTGGGAATGGTGGAAATTGTAAATAAGATGTAGACTATTGACTATCAGTAAATGACTGTAACTTATGTTAGCGCTCAACTTTACACCTTGTCTCTGTGCCTTGAAGAGTTTTGGTGCTTTTTATGCAATGTCGCTTCACAATCACGGAGCAAAATAATTGATCTTGACTTGGAACGCTCTTGCTTGTTTTTTCCCCTAGAGAAGAAAAGACTCGGTTTAGCAAATCATGACATCGTTCATTGCCTTGATCGATACAAAGTTAACTAGATACACAGTTAACTCGATACCTTAAGTCTTTTTTTTTTTTTGGTTTTGGATGCAGCTGGTCCCAGCTTTTGGAGACCCTTCCCCTTCCGAATGTGAGTTATAACTTACAAGCTTCGAGTGATCTTCAGCAGTTACCTTAATTATTTTAAAGGTGCCCAGTTACTTTACCTTTATCAATACTAACCCATCTTTGTGTTTGTGGTGTAGATCAAATGGATATGCCCTACTGCTCCTTCTCAACCAATAAGTCTGTTTGGTGGTTTTCCCTCCACAGCTTGTAAGTAATTTACTACATAGCATTCGTCTTTCATTCAGTTTAGCGGAAACTAGTACTAATGGAAATAGAAACGGTGGTTAAAGAGAATTGTAATTAAATTTAGTCATGTTCTTGTAAATGAATGTTCCACGGGCCAATTAAACCACAGTTTTGGTTTGAAATTCGCAATTTATGATGGACATTTGATGAGTTGCTGTAATTAATGCAGGGTTTGATGTTGTGGACATCAATGAAGATGGACCTGATGATGTAGAAGGACTGGATGTGGCTGCAGCACACGTTGCAAATCTGTTGTCGAATGAGCCTGCTGACAGTAAGTTTTCCTTATAAACCTGCCTCTTCATTCCCCTCCATATGGTCATTGACATAGTAAGAAGATTGGGTAAACACGAGAATGCGAATTCTACAAATTGATGTATGGTACACTATTGCAATTGAATAATAGAAGTTCAAATCTTGAGAGAAGAATATAGTTCGAAAGATATGAGTAGAGTTAGAAAGAATTAAGATATTACAGGAGTAGAAGGAAGAGAGTAGAACTAGAGAAATAAAAGATAGGTTTTTGAAGAGCTAAACGCGGATATGATATCAGGGCCAAAATATCTGACTTGTCAACAGAATGTTACTAAGCCAGAATTCTGGAGTCAAAGAGATAGCTGACTTTATTTTAGCTACCAGTTGACTTCATGGTTCCTGTAAGTCCTGTAGTAATGTTCAGATAATAGAAAGCAACAACAAAAATACTATAACAGTATGCATGGTAATTGTTGGAGGAAGATTTGGAGATTCCATTTCTGAAAACTGTGTTATCTTTCATTGCTCAAAGTCAAATTAGGTGTTGGAGGGTTCAGCATGGGTGCGGGAACATCTTTATATTCTGCAACATGTTTTGCTCTCGGTAAATATGGAAATGGCAATCCTTACCCTATCAACTTAAGCACAGTCATAGGCTTGAGCGGGTGGCTTCCTTGTGCAAAGTATGTTTTCCTCTTGTCCTAACATTCTTCTAGTTTAAGAGCTTCCATGGATTTATTGGGATATATGAGTGACTTTGGGTACGTTTATTATCCTATTTCCCTTCTTCTTTTTTTTGTCACAGGACACTGGCTGGCAAACTAGAAGAGGAACAGATCAAGAACCGAGCTGCATCGTTGCCCATTTTAGTTTGTCATGGAAAAGGTAATTAAGCAAACTATATTTACCCTTAAAACTGTTGAAACGTTTCACTACTCAGTATGTTTAATATGCAAAACAAATGAATCGTGTTTTTAGTATTGAACCTTGCTGTATATGCAATTCATTCTCTAAGACCGATTCAGGTAAAAGAAAAATTACACTTTAAAGATTTTCCCGTCTTCCTGTTCTCACTCTGATTCATGTACCTTTGGTCTTCAGGTGATGATGTGGTGCCGTTCAAGTTTGGTGAGAAATCTTCAAAGGCCTTGATTTCAAATGGGTTTAAGAAGGCGACCTTCAAAGCTTACAGTGGACTTGGTCACTACACTATCCCACAGGAGATGGATGAGTTGTGCGCTTGGTTGACATCCACCCTCGGGCTCGAAGGTTGAGGCCTTTTCTATGATGTTGCTTTCTGATGAAAAACTACAAAACTCTCGAGAGTTTCATTGATTTGGAATCTTGGATTGGATCTTTCGGATTTTCACTTTATGATTTGTTACATTGGAGGATTTATGTAAACACAAATTCGTCTAGTAGTAAAATCTTCTCGTTTGGCACGCCCCAGCTCCGTCACCGGACCATTGGTCGAACCGCTCACTCGCAGGTTCTAACTCCAAATCAAATCGTTAAGCGGATTTCGAAAATTAAAGATTTTCATTTTTTAGTTTATAATAATTAATGAATTAAAAGTAGCCCGACGGTTGCGCCTAACTTAAGTGACTGATTGCAAAAATTTAAACGTGTGTTTACCATAGCTTGACACGTGTGAGGACCAGACTCGTCTGAATCATCGTTTCTCCTTTTCTCACTCCGCTTGGGCTCTCTAACATCACCTTGAAGCGCGAAACAATGGGGAGAAGAAAACAGAGATGCTTGCTCTCTTCCTCTCCTCTTCTTCGTATCCAGCTCTCTCTTTCCTCTCCAGATCCGTAACTCTAGACTTAGCCAGACGAACAAGACTCTCAGCTCTCACAATGTCGATGAACCTAAGAACCCACGCGTACGCAGGCAATCCCTTGAAGTCCAGAACCCCTAAATCCACCGATCCCTTCTCACCTTCCTCCGCTTTCGAATCCCTCAAAACCCTGATTCCAGTAATCCCTAATCACCCCACTCCTTCCCCCGATTTCAAGGTCCTTCCCTTTAGCAAGGGCCGCCCTCTGGTGTTCTCCAACGGTGGAGACGCTTCTACGACGCCTATCTGGCATCTGAGCTGGGTCAGCTTGGCTGATTGCAAGGGTCTGTTGTCGATTTTTGGGGCTGATCTGAACGAGAACTCGCTTGTGTATTTAGGACCTAAGGTGGAGGAAGATTTGGTGTATTGGGCGGTTGATGTGTCGGAGGAAGACGGCGTGGTTTCTGAGCTGGGAGGGAGGAAGCTGTGTTTCGTCGACCTTCGAACCTTAATGGTAGCTGCTGATTGGGCGGATCAACGCGCCATGGATGAATTGGCAATTGCCGGCCATGTATGTGAGCTCTTTCATCTTGATCAGGCTCAAGTTATTTTGCTTTTTTTTTTGGTTTGATGGAATCATCTGGTGTGTAAGACAATCAAATGATGATATGGATTACGAAATTTGAGCTAAACGAGCTCATCTATTGTAATGAGAAGTCGTATCCATTGCTGAGAGAGTTCTTGAATGTTGAGCTCCTGGTTAAGAAAGTTCTAATGCCTTAAGAAGTATCCTTATTGCTGAAACTGCTGCATTTTAGGACTTAAGACTAGTTTCTAGCTTTTCTTTTCGTCTCATATTCCTGACTATATTATGACAGGCCAGGGCATTGCTTGAGTGGCACAACGTATCACGGTTTTGCGGATCTTGTGGAGGTACAACTGTTCCAAAGGAAGCAGGAAGAAGAAAACAATGCTCAAACGATGCATGCAAGAAGCGGGTTTATCCCCGTGTTGACCCGGTATATTGCTGCTTCCTCCATTTTCTTTTTGCAATTGATTTCCCCATGAGCATGACTTACTTTGCGGAACTTCTGGCTGATTGGTCCCCGTGTCCATTGCAGGTGGTTATAATGTTAGTCATTGATCGAGAAAATGATCGCGCACTTTTAAGCAGACAGTCTAGATATGTACCGAGAATGTGGAGTTGCTTAGCTGGGTTTATTGAGGTAACAAGACCTCACTGCTAAGGCCATCTCAATTTACTACTCAATACTAATTTTCCTGTTATCCTTTTTGTATATCCCAACTCCCTGTGTATGGTCCATTTCACTTGAGTCTTGCATTTGAGTTGTCTATGTATTATCTATGCTGCTTCTGCTAGCCAGGGGAAAGCTTAGAAGAAGCTGTGAGGCGAGAAACATGGGAAGAGACAGGCATTGAAGTAGGAGAAGTTGTCTATCACAGCTCTCAGCCTTGGCCTGGTAATGGAATAGTTATAATTTAATTGCTGGTGTAGGGTTTCTCCGTCTTCCATTGATCTGTGTTTGTTAGCTTGTGGTTTACAAAGTATTATCGTTGGCTAATGTTCAATGCATGCATCCATGAGTGTGATATTGATGAGAAATTTTTGTTGTCAAGCAGATAAAGATTGAGGGTTATAGTTGTGAGCAAATTTGCATCAATTAGCAAGTAGTTCCTCATTGTGTAGATTTGGAACTTCGTTTACCTATATATTGATTACATTCTTATTTTTTTCTTTGAAATTAAGAAATGTAGCCTTGTATCATGTTTATGGGTTTGATTCTCTTGGTTTGTGGTTTTTTTTTTTATCTAACTTACACTAGCGTCAATATTTTCTTTTCACAAATACTGGCTAATGTCATTTCCTTCAATTTGGACACCAAAAACTTTCACACTCTGTTTTGATGCTTTCCCATGTGTAGACGCCTCTTGAAATGTTGCCACTGCTGTAACATTTTCTAGTTAGGAACTTTGATTCTAATGCCAAAAAAAGCTTTGAACTGCAAATCTAACCGAAACGAGAATATGGTTGTCTTAAATTGCAGTGGGACCAAGTAGCATGCCATGCCAATTGATGCTCGGGTTCATTGCTTTCGCCAAGACTCTTGACATAAACGTAGACAAGGAAGAGTTAGAAGGTAGATTAACTTCAACTCTTTTGGAGTGCCAGAGTTTCTTACCATTCATCACGTTGAGCTTATCTTAACAACTTTGCAACATGTTTTGTTGCGCAGATGCTCAATGGCACAGTAGAGAAGATGTGAAGAAAGCACTGGCGTTTGCAGAATACAGGAAGGCCCAGAGAACAGCGGCTTCAAAGATAGAGCAGATCTGTAAAGGTGTGGAGAGAAGCCAGAGCCTATCAACCGATTTCAATGTCGAAAGCGGTGAGCTCGCTCCTATGTTTATCCCTGGGCCATTTGCCATTGCTCACCACCTGATCTCAACATGGGTAGATCAGGGTTCTGCCAATGTTCACTCTAAACAACAAGCCGGTCTCTCTCTCTCAAGTTTGTAACTAGAAAGTCACGACTTTGATGCTTAGAGAAATCAAACGATTGCTATGGCTTTAATGCTTAATTTGAATTGTAGTGTCCTTTGTGTACGGACTTGCTCCAAGTTATTTCTTGGAACAACGATTTAAAGATTTACCGAACTATAATTTTAAACAACTTTTTAAAATTTATGTTTCAAATCATTCTGTCGTTGAAGCAATTGGTTTGTTGACTAGTGTTCGCAATACAGGTCTTTTAGACGGAATGTAGCATGGTTTTTATGAACCTGTGTATACCAGATCAATGAGGATAACGTTTGATTGTGAGTTGAGGCGTTGGAGGAAGATTTGCCCAACATCTCAGAGGGTGAACCGATTTGAAGTGAGAAAGACTTTTCTTTCTGGGCAGTTGGTATTTAGTAAGCCTCAAATATACATTGCCCAAAAAACAAAGGCTTTCAACTTTGTCACTTCAAATTGGAAACTAATAATTACTTTGTCATAACATGTTTTCCACTATTTTCTCAAAGTAAAGCATTCATCGGACTGGTTGCCTAAAATATGTATCTCCCATAAAAGGACGGTCATGATTTTCATTATCAAACAATTTTATTTCCTTCTCTGAACACGAAAATTGGTTCATTTCATTAAGTGCCCTCAAATTAAAATGATATTGAACCAAAAAAGGACTAGTGAGATTTTGATTTTGATATATTTTTTTTTAATTTGAGATTCTCTAGTCCCAGGTTTCTTTATTTTGTTAATATTGTTTAAAATTAAGTTTTGTTTATGTGCTTTTATAATTGGGATTTTAGCAGCAATAACCAATTTTTTTTAATAATATACAAACTAACCATAAGCAAAATATGGCTATATATAGTATTTAGTGTATATTCTGTAATATATGCAAAAATACTTTTAATTCGAAAATACTTTAAAACATGCTTATATTAAAGATATATATGTAGGGGAGCACAAGTTTATCGTTAGGCTACGCCTAGGGCTCCGTTGAATTGTTCTCAGAGGATCTTGTCCGTTTCTTTGCAACTGTCTATTTCCAAGCTTCAGATCTCGAAGTCGTTCGTTCACGGCTTCTTCACGACGTCACTGAGGCTCTCGCGGCGGGGCTGTTTCTTCCCTGGTGAGGTACGGTACTTGCTATCTCTGTCTCCGAAACCCTAAGTAGTCATTCCTCTTCTTTTCCCTATCGATCTCTTATTTCTCAGTACTTCCGACTTGTCTCATAGAAATAGGATAATGAAGGTTTCTTATCCGTTTTTGTTTCTCTTTGTATAGAAAAGGGATGTCGAGTTCGACGGATAATGATTTGCAATCGGGGCAAAGCAATTCAAATCTAGCTCCGGGGGATGTAGCTGAGCCACCTCCGAGAGTGAGATTTTATGCCGATAGCTCAGCCCTTTTGGTTTCCAAAAAAGGGTTGGAGATGGAGAGGAAGATGATGACAGAGCAAGCGTTTGACCCAGATTTCTCCTTTTTCCGGAGCTCAGATCGTTATCACGCTTATTACCAGAAAAAGCTTGCTGAATACCGTGCGCAAAAACCTAAAGGAGCTTATGTTCGTATCATACCTAGTGATTATGGTTTTAACTGTGATCTTCCATTGAGGGTGAGGGTGAGGGATCCGCTTCCCAAACCTCCCAATTATGCAGCCATTCTCTAATTGTCTACGTGAGTATATCTATTATTTTCAAGAAAACATTATATATTATGTCTCAAGTATTAGAGAAATCCACTTCTGCAACTCTTTTTGTTATGATGGAGTAGTAGCACTACGAAAGTGTTGCGTTGAACAGATGTAATCTCGCTTAAAGGAGAGGTGTCGACCTAATTATGCTTTGATCATGAGATTCTCTTTACAAAGATAACACACAAGGACAATCAAATCAAGTGTTTGAAGAAGTCAGGTGACGACGAGGAAAACATGTTCAGAATCTAAGTCTAGGTTTCAAATAAAACAAATAGGAGAAGGTTAAATTATGGGTTTACTTTACAATCTTCTTTTAGGACATTATTAAATTTTAATTTTTAATTGATTCAAAATTTAAAAAGTTTTCTTAATATGTACATATAAAAGATATGGTTCCAATTGTGTTTGTTTTCATTTGAGGAATTTTTTTATCATCAATTGAATTTTCATAGAAAAGATATGGGTTCAATTCAAATAATATCATCAAAGAAAATTACAGTGTAATATACTTTTTCCGGTGCATAGCACCGGGCACACACTAGTTGTAAATAAAGCTCGACTTTTTTATAGGCCAGTCAAAGCCCCAATGGCCCCAATTTCACCTTGTTTTCCATCTTGCTTTTGAGCGCAAGAAACGGTGTCGGGCAATGGAATAATTTCATCTAGAGCTTCGATTCAAAAATTACAACCAATGAAAGGTGTAAAGTTTCTGTTACTGATTCTACTACAATCGACAAAGTATGTATTGGTTTGGTGCGGATTATAATTAAATTTGATTTAATCAACTATATTTTATTAGAAAATAATATTAAACGTTCTTTCTTTTATACAAATCGGTAAACCTTCCCGTAGTCTTGGCCTCATGTGATCAAAAATTACAAGTTTACAAACCCTAACAACCATTACAACCCTCAAATAGTGATTTCGGGTGAGCTAATAGTTTAACAAATTTTCAAACTGAACTAAATTTTTTTAATCTAAACCCGAACCAAATCTTATTATATAAATCGTTTTAAATTTTATTAATCAAATTTGCTAATTAACATGCTTGTGATACATGTCAAGTTTATCAATTTAAATTTTTATACAGGCCCAACTAAAATATTATTTGTAAAGAAAAATGAATTAATAAATTAATATAATTTGATAACGAATGAAGCTTATGGACACAACTGGTTGTATCTTAAAGAAATAATAATGAGTGAAAAAATGGATTGAATAATTTTATGTTCGATTAGTTTTTTTCAACGTTGTTCCTCTCCAGACTTATTTTCTTTTAATTTTGTGAGAACACTTGTTCACATTAAATGGTAGAATTAGAAGGAATATAAAAGAATATTAATTCCTCTCAATTTTATTCCTCTAAAAGTGTCAACTAGTTGCAGCTTATATTTTAGAATCCAAACCGATCACTGATCAGAATAACCTGAATGCTTACCTCTACCCCTACGGTTAAGTCAGGGATCGAGTCAGGTGTACCAAAGTAATGTGGCCCGAAGGTATGTAACAAAGGCCGATTGGAAAATAGGAACACGAGTTTCTCGTTCATAAATATTCTAGGGCTCCGTTGATTTTATTCTCAGGGGGATCTTCTCTGTTTTCTTCCTAGTTTTCGTTCGCTCTCCGCTTCTTCAGAGCTTCTTCACGACGTCACTGAGGCTCTCGCGGCGGGGCTGTTACTTCCCGGTTGCGGTACGGTACTTGTTATCTGTCTCCGAAACCCTAAGTAGTCGAAAAGAGATGTCGAGCTCGACGGAGTATGGCAGAGTGTGAAAGGTTTTGGGATGTACTCGTAGACGAGGAATCTCTGGCGATTCACAGATGCCAAAAACCGAAAAGACGAACTAGGTTTTTGTGCTGTACGGAAGCTATGGCCTCTACTTCAGATCTGAACTCTCTCTCTCTCTCTCTCCTTTCTCTTCTCCTTCGATTCTCTTCACGGCGACTTGACTTCCGTCTTTCAAAACTCCTTTGTACACCGAGCCGGATCCGCCTTTTCCGATCAAGGATCGGAATCCGTCGGTGGCTTCTTCGAGATCCTCGAGCTTGAATTTCGTCGGGAGGCCGGCGACTTTTCTCAGGAAACGTACTCGATTCGGAGCTCTCTGCCTTCGGAGACGTACCTCGATTCCAGGAGCTTCCTCTCTCTGTTGTAACGGCTCCGGATTACGAGGAAACAGATCACGGCGAGGATCAACGAAGTTATTTTGTTTGCCATCGAGATTCCGTATTTTGAATACCTATTATTTATTTTATAAACGAGTTAATCTGAAATAGTTGTTGTTGAATTCATGGTCAGATATAATATAAAATAATATAGAAGTCTAAAATCTTTTTTTTTTCAACAGTATAACTCATAAATTATCCGTAAAGGATAGAGACGTGAACATTGTACTAATTTTAATATAGGTTAGGTTTGTCATAAATTATCTGAAAATGAGCCATTATTGTCTACCATTGCAAGTTGTATTGAGCCACAATCGATCGGGTTAAAACTTAAAACTGTTAATTGGGTTAAAACTACGAATCAATAAGCCAGCCATGCAGATTAATTAATATAACTGGGTTTTTTTATAACATACTATTCTATTTTTAGGTCAAATTTAGATTTTTGTTTGTGCTCATTTGGTTAATGTATGTTATAGTTTATGAAAACTTAATCTCATGTATATGAAGTTTTGATACGGATTTCAGATCGGTTGAGATATCTCAGATGATTTGTGTACCTTCAGAAAATATCCAATACTAAAATATATATTATATATTATTTGCAGGAAGTGAACATTTGTTGACTTTGAATTTGTAGCTGGAATGGAATAATTTAATAATTAGGTTGACTTCGGAGACTAACTTCGCCGGTCAGAAATATGCCTTGCGGATTATTATTATTATTATTTTTTAACTGTAGTCGGATTATTTACCTACGAAAAAAACAAATTGTCAAGTATTATCTATTGTTTTTGTATTTTTAAGTCAACGCTGTGTTGAGTTAGTTAAAACCTTTTTTGCTTTTTGGCTTCCCTCTTTCGTTCATCAAATTTGGTCAACGGAAATCAGCAATACGATATCACTCCCCATCATTGGTTTTTTTCTTTTTTTTTTACAGCAACTCCACATATTAATTAACTTAAAACTCTTATTTAGTTAATTTAAGAAAACTTTTTAACAAGAGAAAATAAAATAGGCAAAAAATTATCATTCTCGTTTTGTATTTGCCAAAATAAAGTATGGGATGATGGTCTTTAGCCTTAAATGGGGCTAATTTAATTTAAGGGGCTAGTACTAATTTTTTAGAATGGTTTTTATCCGCCGACTTCATTTTGTTCTAAAGAGTTTGCTGACAATCATCAACATTTACAAAGCACTAAAGTTTTGTGAAAAATCTAGTTTTTTGTTTTGGACGAAAAGATCTAGTTAACCACCAAAACACCAAACGGCTGTTTAATGTTCGATATTTTTTAAACATGTTTGAATTTTTAATAGATAAATCGAAAAAATCAGATTGAACGCATGTTCGGGAATTGAAATCGTTCTAATTGTCAATCAATTATGGTTGGAGCTGAACCATCCGACAGCAAAAATGGTTGAGATAGAAAGAAATTGTGCCAACTGTTGTGGACCCCGACCATTCTAAAAATGGACCGAATTGATCGTTAGGAAAGTCGAAATTATATAGTTCGTGACAAACATTTGAAGATAAATTCAAATTGATTGGAGTTGGTAGTCAAGGCATATAATATTGTCAAGTCGACTTTTAGATGAATCGTTATAAAGTGAAGACACGTGAAATAGTTTTCAATTTACGTACGGTCCAAGTCATGAAAAATGAGTGTTGTCTATATGTGACTTGTACCTGCTGCTCTGTGCTGTCCAAGGAAATGCCAAAATGCCAAACAGCTTCTTCCTCAGAACTCTCCAGCTTCCTCGACATTCATCATCCTCAGCCGTCGATGATACTCGAAGATCCAACGGCTCGTAATCATCAGCTCGATCAGTCCTCTGGACGTTCTCGTGATGTGGAAAGCTATTCCGGAAACGGGAAAGCTTTTGTAAGCGGTGGTGGAAGCTGGACCGCTGCCAAAATGGGTAAACCCGCCAACTCAAACGCAATCGCAGCGTTTTGAATCACCTCCTCCGACTCCTCCTATCTCGTTTAGAGGGTCTGATGTTAATAATAGCGGCGCGTCGGGACGATGTGATTCTCTGACGTGTTCTACTTCGGTTATGAGATTGGCTTTTGGTTCGAGTTCGTTTATAGATCAAACGATGCTAACCGGAAAGAGGCAGAGACTAGTGTAGCGGCGAATCGATCATTTTACCAGATTTATCAAGAACAATATTGTAAGTTGGGTGATTATTTTGTCCCTTCTTTATGATTCTTATCTCCGGTTCGACTGATTCGGTTATTGTGTCAAGTCTGGTTCTGTAGGATGTTTTTTTTTTTCTTTTTTTGAACAAAAGGATTGTTCTGTAGGATGTTTTGTTTTCGGATACAATACATGCCTTCGTTATCACTTTTATTACTTTCTCAATTTGAAAAATGTAGATTTTAATCGATTTGTTCTTCTTTTCAAGAGTCTAATAAATGGTAAAATATGAGAAGTTAAAAGAATTAATGGAATAATTTGTATTCTTCTTTGTTTGACAAATTATTTGATATAGCATTAGATAGATATGATAGAAAATTAGAAATAGTGTTGGAAGATAGATTATGATGTTTGATGTATAGTTTGGTCGTTTGAAAATTATACCAATTGTATATGTTGTCTTTATCAATTATACAATATTTAAATAAATCGATAAAAATAATTTTTTTTATAAAATATCAAATCAAGCCATTAGTTTAATCATAATATTATAAGAAGAAGAATGAGAGAAGTCAAAATAAACTTTTATTTAATTTTTGTTTATATGAATTGTAAGTTTGTTATTATTAATGAGAAATATACATTATTTGAAAATTTCTATATAAATTAGAAGTTTGTAATTAACAAACTAAATTATTATTAATACATATTTTAATTAATTTTCTATTTTAATTATTGAAGACAAATTAGAATTAACATTAATCTAATATATAATTTTTCAAAGTTTAGAGCCAAATGTATAATTTTCCAAACTTATAGTAAAAATATCCTTTTATTTCAATTTTCCCAAAAGAACATGGTTAATTCATGATCATTGAAACATTAATTAATCATCCAAGCAAACTGAGTTGTTATGTTAATTGCTCAATGTGCAACACTTATAATAGGTGGCAATGATAGCACAATTCTACAAAATGTGAAACTATCTTTCATTATTTTTTATTTTTAATATGCATATTTTATTGACAAAATCACACAAAATTTCTCTTTTACTATCGTATAAAATCAAGAAAACTGAAGATTTTTTTTTATTATACGTAGATATTTATCAACTTTATATCTAACTGCAAAAAAAAAACAAAAAATGATAATGTGAAGGTATAGTACAACTAATTATCATTCTATGATTTACCTTGTAAAATTTAGTTAGTTGTTCGTGAACCTTGAAACTCTTATTCTGCGCCAAAAATGAGTAATATGCAGCAGCATTTTTGTAATGTGAAATAGCATTTTTTCGAGTAATTAATGATAAATGAGTGAAAATATCTACACAAATTAATAAGGACCGAATCTTTTTTCAGTAATCTCTGGATTATCAATATCATCGTCACAAATTTCTTATCAATCAATTGTTACTCGGATTTACACAGAACCATGATGTGGTTTCTGCAGATCACGCAGTTGTCGACATCGCGCAGTTGTCGACATCGCGCAGTTGTCGACAACGATATCTGCAACCAAACAAAGATAATCAATAAAACCCTACCTAACTAAAAATTGAAAAGAGAGAGCATCGTAACACTGACGTCCAATGACCTAAAAGCAATTCATGATTTCAAATGGCTTAGGTTTCTTGGTCTAAAAATAAACATCGGAAAGTATAGAGAGAAAATATGCCTCAATTTTGCATATATAGGCTCCAACTGGGGAACATATTTGAAAAAAAAAATGAAAAAGAACATCACATTCTTCTTCATTCCTAATTTTTTTTTACCATTTAAAAGGAATATTTATTACGGAAGGATCCACATAATTCTCTTTCAATCCTTCTTATGTGAAGAATTATAGAGCAAATATATTATCCATCAAATTTCACAAGACAAAATGGAATACTTTTAAAAATGGTAAAAACACATATTTATGTAATATATTAAAAATAAAATTATGGAAAATTGACTTTTTAACTTGAACTCTTCCAAGCTCTTTCTTGTATAAATATATGAGAGATTTTTCTCTCGTCTAATTAACCTAATACATCGCTAAAGAAAGAACATGTGGTATACAATCCTCTTTTTATGATTATTCTCTGCTTAACCCATAGAATGTTATGTATTTATCTTAGGAATCATGTCAAGTTCAAGAAAAAATAATGGAGTACGTCGTCGATCGAATGGTGAGGCAAGAAACACAAACGATGAGGGCAGAACAACTCGTGGTCGTGTCAAAGCTCATACTGCATCAATTAATGTTTGCTTGGGAGTTGGGGCCTCTTTATTACATGAAATGAAAAACCTTGTCGGAGAGTAGAAACTACGGGATTCTGATTCTCAACTTCTCTCAGAATTTGAAAACCATTTGCTCTGTGAATCCGAGTTCCTTGAGTATCCCCTTGACCTGCAGTGAAACAAACCAACGGGACATTAGACATGAACTCCTCTGCATCTTGCTGACTGGTATCCTGCAACTAATTACAGCGACTCAAAAATCTGTGCACACAAAGAAATCGTCCGGAGAAGCGTTGGCATAAAGCAATGATATCTGTGCACACAAAGAAATCGTATATTTCCATGTTAGGAATCTTCTTTTCTGCAAAATCTCTATTTTGAAATGAGTTGTAAAGGATGATAACATAAGTATAATACACAAAATAACAATAATCCAGTAATTCAGAAGGAAAGTGTTTATTTATTATTATCCAAACAATACGGTGGAATCGGATAAAGAGTTAAATAAACTCCGAGAAACTTGTAAAAAAAACTCACAAACGAGAAAGAGAAAATGGCGTCACAGGGGTGTTGCAATGGGATTCACAGTATAAAAAGGGTTCATCCTCTGTTTCACTCTATTACATATCGATTCTCTTCATCTTCTCTGCCATTGAAATCGAAACCTCAAGCTCGCATTCTCGGATCAGAGCTTCGTATTCGCTCCTCTGCTTCTTCTGGTATTGCATCTTCACCAACGAATCGTTCTCTGTTATTCGTTTTAGATTCCAGATTCTGCGGCTAACAACCTTACTCTGATTTGTTTTTCTCCTTTTTTCTCCATGTCTTGGATATCTCAGGCATTGTTCAGCTACTCGAGGATTTCAATTCTGTTCATATAAGGTACTGTTTCTTTGGATCTGTTCGATTACTATTTGATAGAAATTAAATAAACCCAGGACATGTAGAACAGATTGATAATTTTGACTTTTCATCTGCTCCATTGAGAACTCTGGATCTATCTCTGATAGAAACTCGAAAATTTGAGATTTTAATTTTTTTTTTTGTTTCCTTGATATTACAGTGGACTTGGTCACTACACAATCCCACAGGAGATGGATGAGCTGTGCGCTTGGTTGACATCCACCCTCGGGCTCGAAGGTTGATGCCTTTTCGATGATGTTGCTTTCTGATGAAAAACCACAAAACTCTCGAGAGTTTCATTGATTTGGAATCTTGGATTGGATCTTTCGGATTTTCACTTTATGATTTGTTACATTGGAGGATTTATGTAAACACAAATTCGTCTAGTAGTAAAATCTTGTCGTTTGGCACGACCCAACGCCGTCACCGGACCATTGGTAGACGCAGTTGTGTTTGCTTTCTAGTGTTCTCGAACACAACTGCGTCAGGCAAACATCTCCATCGCACAAGAGACGACTTTTCCAATTGTTCGGCCCTCTTCGTTGTGAATTGAAAATACTATATTAGTGGCTCGATCGCGTCCACACATTAACATTACGACTTTTCTTCCAAATCGACTGACTATATTTAGGCATAAACA
>JAHZTW010000002.1:5649266-5672743 GCA_020283515.1 Alliaria petiolata | reverse complement strand
TTGGTCTTCAGGTGATGATGTGGTGCCGTTCAAGTTTGGTGAGAAATCTTCAAAGGCCTTGATTTCAAATGGGTTTAAGAAGGCGACCTTCAAAGCTTACAGTGGACTTGGTCACTACACTATCCCACAGGAGATGGATGAGCTGTGCGCTTGGTTGACATCCACCCTCGGGCTCGAAGGTTGAGGCCTTTTCGATGATGTTGCTTTCTGATGAAAAACTACAAAACTCTCGAGAGTTTCATTGATTTGGAATCTTGGATTGGATCTTTCGGATTTTCACTTTATGATTTGTTACATTGGAGGATTTATGTAAACACAAATTCGTCTAGTAGTAAAATCTTCTCGTTTGGCACGCCCCAGCTCCGTCACCGGACCATTGGTCGAACCGCTCACTCGCAGGTTCTAACTCCAAATCAAATCGTTAAGCGGATTTCGAAAATTAAAGATTTTCATTTTTTAGTTTATAATAATTAATGAATTAAAAGTAGCCCGACGGTTGCGCCTAACTTAAGTGACTGATTGCAAAAATTTAAACGTGTGTTTACCATAGCTTGACACGTGTGAGGACCAGACTCGTCTGAATCATCGTTTCTCCTTTTCTCACTCCGCTTGGGCTCTCTAACATCACCTTGAAGCGCGAAACAATGGGGAGAAGAAAACAGAGATGCTTGCTCTCTTCCTCTCCTCTTCTTCGTATCCAGCTCTCTCTTTCCTCTCCAGATCCGTAACTCTAGACTTAGCCAGACGAACAAGACTCTCAGCTCTCACAATGTCGATGAACCTAAGAACCCACGCGTACGCAGGCAATCCCTTGAAGTCCAGAACCCCGAAATCCACCGATCCCTTCTCACCTTCCTCCGCTTTCGAATCCCTCAAAACCCTGATTCCAGTAATCCCTAATCACCCCACGCCTTCCCCCGATTTCAAGGTCCTTCCCTTTAGCAAGGGCCGCCCTCTGGTGTTCTCCAACGGTGGAGACGCTTCCACGACGCCTATCTGGCATCTGAGCTGGGTCAGCTTGGCGGATTGCAAGGGTCTGTTGTCGAGTTTTGGGGCTGATCTGAACGAGAACTCGCTTGTGTATTTAGGACCTAAGGTGGAGGAAGATTTGGTGTATTGGGCGGTTGATGTGTCGGAGGAAGACGGCGTGGTTTCTGAGCTGGGAGGGAGGAAGCTGTGTTTCGTCGACCTTCGAACCTTAATGGTAGCTGCTGATTGGGCGGATCAACGCGCCATGGATGAATTGGCAATTGCCGGCCATGTATGTGAGCTCTTTCATCTTGATCAGGCTCAAGTTATTTTGCTTTTTTTTTTGGTTTGATGGAATCATCTGGTGTGTAAGACAATCAAATGATGATATGGATTACGAAATTTGAGCTAAACGAGCTCATCTATTGTAATGAGAAGTCGTATCCATTGCTGAGAGAGTTCTTGAATGTTGAGCTCCTGGTTAAGAAAGTTCTAATGCCTTAAGAAGTATCCTTATTGCTGAAACTGCTGCATTTTAGGACTTAAGACTAGTTTCTAGCTTTTCTTTTCGTCTCATATTCCTGACTATATTATGACAGGCCAGGGCATTGCTTGAGTGGCACAACGTATCACGGTTTTGCGGATCTTGTGGAGGTACAACTGTTCCAAAGGAAGCAGGAAGAAGAAAACAATGCTCAAACGATGCATGCAAGAAGCGGGTTTATCCCCGTGTTGACCCGGTATATTGCTGCTTCCTCCATTTTCTTTTTGCAATTGATTTCCCCATGAGCATGACTTACTTTGCGGAACTTCTGGCTGATTGGTCCCCGTGTCCATTGCAGGTGGTTATAATGTTAGTCATTGATCGAGAAAATGATCGCGCACTTTTAAGCAGACAGTCTAGATATGTACCGAGAATGTGGAGTTGCTTAGCTGGGTTTATTGAGGTAACAAGACCTCACTGCTAAGGCCATCTCAATTTACTACTCAATACTAATTTTCCTGTTATCCTTTTTGTATATCCCAACTCCCTGTGTATGGTCCATTTCACTTGAGTCTTGCATTTGAGTTGTCTATGTATTATCTATGCTGCTTCTGGTAGCCAGGGGAAAGCTTAGAAGAAGCTGTGAGGCGAGAAACATGGGAAGAGACAGGCATTGAAGTAGGAGAAGTTGTCTATCACAGCTCTCAGCCTTGGCCTGGTAATGGAATAGTTATAATTTAATTGCTCGTGTGGGGTTTCTCCGTCTTCCATTGATCTGTGTTTGTTAGCTTGTGGTTTACAAAGTATTATCGTTGGCTAATGTTCAATGCATGCATCCATGAGTGTGATATTGATGAGAAATTTTTGTTGTCAAGCAGATAAAGATTTGGGGTTATAGTTGTGAGCAAATTTGCATCGATTAGCAAGTAGTTCCTCATTGTGTAGATTTGGAATTTCGTTTACCCATATATGTATTGATTACTTTCCTATTTTTTCTTTGAAATTAAGAAATGTAGCCTTGTATCATGTTTATGGGTTTGATTCTCTTGGTTTGTGGTTTTTTTTTATCTAACTTACACTAGCGTCAATATTTTCTTTTCACAAATACTGGCTAATGTCATTTCCTTCAATTTGGACACCAAAAACCTTCTCTCTCGGTTTTGATGCTTTCCCATGTGTGACGCCTCTTGAAATGTTGCCTCTGCTGTAACATTTTCTAGTTAGGAACTTTGATTCTAATGCCAAAAAAAGCTTTGAACTGCAAATCTAACCGAAACGAGGATATGGTTGTCTTAAATTGCAGTGGGACCAAGTAGCATGCCATGCCAATTGATGCTCGGGTTCATTGCTTTCGCCAAGACTCTTGACATAAACGTAGACAAGGAAGAGTTAGAAGGTAGATTAACTTCAACTCTTTTGGAGTGCCAGAGTTTCTTACCATTCATCACGTTGAGCTTATCTTAACAACTTTGCAACATGTTTTGTTGCGCAGATGCTCAATGGCACAGTAGAGAAGATGTGAAGAAAGCACTGGCGTTTGCAGAATACAGGAAGGCCCAGAAAACAGCGGCTTCAAAGATAGAGCAGATCTGTAAAGGTGTGGAGAGAAGCCAGAGCCTATCAACCGATTTCAATGTCGAAAGCGGTGAGCTCGCTCCTATGTTTATCCCAGGGCCATTTGCCATTGCTCACCACCTGATCTCAACATGGGTAGATCAGGATTTGTTAGAGACGGGATTCGTAATCCCCTCTAAAAAACCCGATTACGTTCACATCAGCACCGTTAAAAACCCTACTGTTGGCAAACCCAACTTTAGGTCGGTTACGAGATGATAATTCAAGGACAAGGCGCCAGCTCGGCCATTTCTGGAGAATGAAAAGGCTCGAGGTCGGCTCTCAACGAGAGACTCCTGGTCGACCATCTTCGAGAACTCACTTGCAGTTTTCTATCAAAGGCCAACCTGAAGTTCATTTAGGAAACCCGACCCAAAAATATTGATTAAAAGCCGACCGAACAGCATGGGACAATCCGTCAGTCCACTCACTCCACGCTCAGACTGCACTGAGTTAGTACCATGGCACCTACGAATCAGCGCCTCATCGCATGCGTGTCAGGATGCAGATTCCACTGAGTCAGAGTTCAGACTCCACTCAGAAGAGGATACTTTATTTTAAACGTCTGCTTTAAATAACAGCCTTTCGATCAAATAGATCGTGGCCGTCCAAAGTGAGCTTGGCCCTCTATAAGTAGAAGGTCGAACTCATTTTAGAAGGGGGGCTTTTTTCCCTGGTTAGACAAAGAAAATTAACAGAGCTCTTGTAACACCATTTATACTCCGATACATCAGAACGATCAAACGCAAAACAGCTCCGGCTAAAAGCTTAAACACAAAATCCTCTTGAACCTAACCCATTAACTTTAATCTTCTTCTAATAAACCGATCAGAGTTAATCAACAAACGATTACTCTCTCCTTTTAGATAGCCGATTACTGTTATCACATTTGGCGCCCACCGTGGGGCGAGCCGTTCAAAAGGATTTAATAAAAAAAATCACGAAGATGGCAGGAACTTCCGCACAAACCAACACAAGAGCTGTCAACACCGTCGGAGATCAACCCGAAGATACGACAACAAATCGGCCCGTGGAGATCATCGATTCTGATCGGCTACCTGTTCCTGAAGGAGCCGACCTGACCCCAGAAACGCTGAATCTGCCAAGACCGCCAGCGTTGAGCATTTCCGACATGATGGAGAGTTTTTCGGCACAAATCCAGAAGGGGATTAAGGAACGGCTCGGCCACCTCAGGTCCGAACAGAGCGCATATCGAGACGACGTAGATCGTCCCCTCAGGACACATCTCCCTTCGGATGCCGCCCAAGTCCTCAATGGGGAAACTCCTCAGCATAACGTGAGGACCAGTCGGCTTATCAACAACCTATTCGGAACAACACCGACAACGGATCTACGGCGAGCTCAGGAGCAATCTAACGCTCGTTCAAGAGCCAACAATGTCGCCGTTTCCTCACCGTCCGAGGCCGCGCTCATTCACGAACGACTCGACAGTATGGACTCCAGAGTCCATAATGCTGTCACAACGGCCCCCGAGCTGGAAAAACTCCTTCGGCGAACCGACCAGTCCCCGTTCACAACAGACATAACGGACGCCCCTATGAAGGATTTTGGCAAAATCAAATTGCCAACGAGTTATAGCGGAACAAGCGACCCGGAAGTACATCTGACGGCATTTAAGGTCGCCATGGGCAGAGCGCGCGTGCCCGAGAATGAACGGGACGCTTGCTTCTGCCAGTATTTCGTCGAATCACTGGCCGGGAACGTCCTCACCTGGTTTTCACGTCTACCGCCAAACTCGATCGGCTCATTCAAGGAGCTACGAAAAAAGTTCATAACCCACTACTCACTCTACATCGATACATCAACATCGGAGTTAGACTTGTGGTCGTGTGTTCAGGGGAACGCGGAGTCCCTTCGCAGCTACTTAGATCGGTTCAGGGCGATCGTTTCCCGTTGCAGACTCCATGACGAGATCACTCTCGGGATCTTGATCAAGAACATGCGCGACGACCAGGCGTTCTGTGACAAGCTAAAAACCGGGAAGACAAAGACTCTGGAGGATGCAATGCATAAGTCCACCGGATATATCAGGATCGATGAGGATAAGGCAGCCAAGGCAAAAGGGCTAGCCGACGACAAATTGTCGTACGAAAGAAGGACACGACCTATAGCCCGCGTCGGCTACCAAAAACCCCGTCAGCATTTGGATAGAGGTGATAATAGCCGACGAACTGTAAACGCGGCATCTCGCCCTCCAGGCTGGAACAAGTACGATCGTAACAACCCCAAAAAGCCGGAGAATCGGGGAACGTACTGCAAGTATCACAAATCTTCCAATCACGATATCGACGACTGCCAGGTTTTCTACAGTCTCTTGAAGAAAAAATGGGACGACGGAGAGATCAGCCTTCCCGAACCGCGGACGCACGATCGGCGCCCAAATAACGACTCTGGCAGACGAGTCGGACATGGCGACGAGAGAAATCGGGACGATAACGAGACACCACCTCGCTCGCCTGTACGGCGCCGAATCAACATGATCATGGGCGGACTCCTTGCCTGTTCTGATTCAATCAACTCCATCAAACGGCACGAACGAAAAGCTGCGAACGTATCTGCTGACGCACCCCCCCTCTTTTCTGATGACATTCCCATCACATTCACCGAGAAGGATGCTCGTGGAATCGACCGACCTCACAACGACCCGCTCGTTATCTCGCTAATAATTGGCGATGACGAAGTCTCGAAGGTCCTTATCAACACAGGAAGCTCGGACGATTTGATTTTCAAAAACACTCTTCGCAAGATGGGCATCAAAGACTCGGAGATCCAGGTCGCACCATCACCCCTTACCGGATTCACCGGCGATTCAATCTCCACGATCAGGACGATTCAGCGGCCCATCCGAGTAGGTGGCAAGACCACTATTGTCCAACTCGATGTCATCGACAGACCGGCGATCTACAACGTTATACTGGGAACACCTTGGATTAATTCCGTGCGAGCCGTTCCCTCGTCTTACCACCAGTGTATAAAGATGCCGATCAGAGGAAGCATATTCACCATTCGCGGCGACCAGACGGTCTCGAGACATTGCTTCATCGACAAGCAACGCGTGAGGAATAACTCAACGTTCATGATCGACAACGGCAACGACATCGACCCACGAATCGTTCACCATGAAAAGCCGAAGAGCGACCTCGTTGTCCAGGTCAACATCGACGACCAGCATCCCGACAGGTGCGTCGGTATCGACAATGAACTCCTCATAAGCACACAAGACGAGCTTATCGCTTTCCTCCAAGAAAATGCTGCAACTTTCGCATGGTCCATGGCCGACATGAAAGGCATCGACCCAAGGATCACCAGGCATGAACTCTTCGTAGATGCCACGTTTAGGCCGATCAAACAGAAGCGCAGAAAACTTGGTTCGGACGAAGTGGAAAAGTTGCTGCAAGCCGGGTCTATTGCCGAGGTGAGATATCCCGATTGGCTAGCCAACCCAGTAGTGGTAAAAAAGAAAAGTGGCAAATGGCGGATTTGCGTGGACTTCACCGACCTCAACAAAGCGTGTCCTAAGGATAGCTTCCCACTTTCCCGGATAGATCAGCTCGTCGAAGCAACGGCAGGCAACGAACTGCTGTCTTTTATGGATGCCATCTCAGGCTATAACCAGATCTTCATGCATCCGGAAGACAGCGAGAAGACCGCGTTCATCACGGATCGGGGCACGTATAGCTACAAGGTCATGCCTTTCGGTTTAAAGAACGCAGGAGCCACCTATCAACGCCTCGTCAACAAAATGTTCCGCGATCAACTTGGCAAAACGATGGAGGTTTACATTGACGATATGCTCGTCAAATCGTTAAAGGTCGACGACCACATACCGCATCTTCGAGAATTCTTTCGCATACTTAACAAGTACGGCATGAAGCTCAACCCGGCTAAGTGTACCTTCGCGGTCACTTTAGGCGAATTCCTTGGATACTTGGTCACCCAGCGCGGCATCGAGGCAAATCCGAAGCAGATTTCGGCCATCATGGAATTGCCATCTCCGGGAAACACGCGTGAGGTCCAACGACTCACGGGAAGGATCGCCGCTCTGAATCGATTTATATCAAGATCCACGGACAAATGCCTCCCCTTCTATCAGCTTTTGCGCGGCAACAAGCGTTTCGAGTGGGATGACAGGTGTGAGGAAGCGTTTCGGCAGCTCAAGACCTACCTTTCCACACCACTTATCCTTGCGAAGCCCGAAAACGGGGACACAATACTCCTATACATCGTCGTCACTAGCGCGGCAGTTAGTGGAGTCTTTGTTCGTGAAGATCGGGGTGAACAGAAGCCGATCTTCTACATTAGCAAGACTCTGGACGGTGCCGAATTGCGCTACCCGACCTTGGAAAAATTGGCTCTTGCCGTCGTCATCGCCTCTCGAAAGCTACGCCCGTACTTCTAGTCACATTCGATCGCCGTCCTCACCAGTCAGCCGCTCCGAACCATTCTCCAAAGTCCAACACAATCGGGAAGAATGGCGAAGTGGGCTATCGAACTTTCCGAGTACGATATCGAATATCGGAACCGAACCAGCGCCAAGTCTCAAGTCTTGGCCGACTTCATCATCGAGCTGTCCCCTGGCCTTGTCGATGACAATTTGCCGACCCCAAAACCCTGGTTTCTGTACGTCGACGGCGCGTCGTCACGTCTCGGCTGCGGTATTGGCATCCAACTGCATTCGCCGACCGAAGAGGTCCTCGAACAATCTATTCGCCTCGAATTCACAGCATCTAACAACGAGGCGGAATACGAGTCCTTGATCGTTGGACTCCGTTTAGCTCGAGGCATGAACATTGATCACATCCGAGCTCATAGTGACTCTCAACTCGTTGCAAAGCAGTTCAGCGGCGAGTACGAAGCCAAGGACGATCGAATGGGTGCATACCTCGCACTCGTTAAGGATCTTTCAAAGGAGTTCAAGACTTTTGAACATCTCTCCAGATCAACCAATCAGAAAACAAAGGGGCCGACGCATTGGCAACCTTGGCGACAGACCAAGATTTCGCCTTGCGACGAACAATCCCAATCGCCGGAATCACATCACCCAGTATCGCTTCATCAAAGACCGTCCACGCTATAACAACAACGGCAGCCGACGCCACTTCTCCGGCCGACCCGCAAGATTGGCGGATTGAAATTAGACACTTCCTCGAAACGGGTGAACTGCCTATTGAAAAGTGGTCGGCTCGACGGATTCGAGCTCGCAGTGCGATGTATACGCTTTCCAGCAACGTCCTCTGTCGCTGGACGGCCTGCGGGACGCTTCTCACATGTATATATGGCAACGAAGTGCACCGCGCGATCAGAGAAACACATTATGGGGATGGAGGTAACCATTCAGGTGGATGCGCACTCGCCCTCAAGATCAAGAAACATGGCTTTTTCTGGCCAACAATGATGGAAGACTGCAACGAATACTCACGAAAATACGAATACTGCCAGCGTCACGCACCGATGATCCATCAGCCGACCGAGCTGTTAACATCGGCCATCCCTCCATATCCATTCATGAGATGGGCAATGGACATCGTCGGCCCAATGCCGTCATCACGCCAACGTAAGTATATGCTGATCATGACGGACTATTTCACCAAATGGGTCGAGGCCAAGGCCTTCGCCAGCATCAAGGACAAGTCCAAAGTTTCGTCTGGAAGTACATCATATGCCGACACGGCCTGCCTTACGAGATCGTCACGGACAACGGGTCGCAGTTCATATCGAAAAACTTCGAAGGATTCTGTGAACGTTGGAAGATCCGACTCAACAAATCCACTCCTCGACACCCACAAGGTAACGGCCAGGCCGAAGCGACTAACAAGACAATCCTGGACGGCATCAAAAAACGTCTCGATTCAAAGAAGGGTCTCTGGGCCGACGAGCTCGATGGAGTCCTTTAGTCACATCGTACGACACCAAGAACGGCAACGGGGAAGACTCCTTTCTCTTTACCTTACGGATGCGAAGCAATGGTTCCTGGGGAAGTCAACGTCGGCAGTCTTCGCAGAACAATTCTCCCAGAGAACCCCGACCATAACGACGCAATGCTGGTCGACAACCTCGACACATTCGAAGAAACAAGGACCCAGGCCCTCCTCCGCATGCAAAATTACCAGAATCAAGGTGCACGCTACTATAACAGGAAGGTTCAGAACCGACACTTCGACCAAGGCGACCTGGTCCTTCGGAAGGTCTACGAGAACACCCGGGAACGCAACGCCGGAAAGCTCGGCGCTAACTGGGAAGGTCCCTACACCATAACAGCTATCGTCAAACCAGGGGTATATCGGCTTGAAACAACCGCTGGCGACGAAGTCCCACGAGCTTGGAACTCCATGAGTCTTAAGCGCTATTACTGTTAAAGTTTGATCCCCGAAAGGGGTACGTAGGCAACCCGTCCTACTTTGGACGGGCACAACTGCTCCCCCCACACAAAAAAGAGGGGACTAAGTCTTTTTATTGTGTAAAGATCTGGTGATCATTTTCGTCAAAAGAAATAAAAATTTGGTCGATATCTTCATAAGCCACCTCAGCCATTTATTTTTTATTTTCGCCAAAATCTGGGTCTGATCAGCCCAGTTCGGCACAAAAGCCAAATCCGGTTTGCATGCGTATTTACGCCGCGTTTTACCGCGTATAAGCCGATCGAGTCGCAGAATCAAGGTTATATAGTACGTAAGCCGATCAGGCTCGGAAACTGTATTCAACTTTGATATTTTCTAGGTGGTATCGATAAAGACGCCGACCTGTTTCGCAATCGATATTCACACTTAGAAAAATAAGTGGTACAGAAGCAATTTAAGCCGGGCTTCTCGCACGCTCTGTATTCACACTTAGTATAAAAAGCCGGATCCAAATCCGCAAATCTGAAGTCCTGTAATACTATTAAGCCGACCATGTCGCACCTTACAGTCTGACTTCAGAATATTTCTTAAGTGTCCTAAATGCTGCCGAGCAGCTCGCGTATGCTACACTTAGAAATTCAAAATCAACTGGAACAAATTAAAGCCAATATCGCATTGCACGTTCAGGTTGATACTTCTGAACACGATCAAGCTAAATACATGTCGGCCTAATTCAATAATCCTGTCAGTTCAAGTCGGCATATAGCTCAGACAGATCGGTTGTCCCCATAAGCCGATATCATATCGCATAACCATATTCATATTTAAAACACAAGACAACGATCGAGTTCATAAACGGAAATTCTGTTCATTAAAACGAAACTTAGGTTTTGTTACACACATCCAAGTCGACCACCCGAAAAACCGATCCATTAGAGACGGGATTCGTAATCCCCTCTAAAAAGCCCGATTACGTTCACATCGGCACCGTTAAAAACCCTACTGTTGGCAAACCCAACTTTAGGTCGGTTACGAGATGATAATTCAAGGACAAGGCGCCAGCTCGGCCTTTTCTGGAGAATGAAAAGACTCGAGGTCGACTCTCAACGAGAGACTCCTGGTCGACCATCTTCGAGAACTCACTTGCAGTTTTCTATCAAAGGCCAACCTGATGTTCATTTAGGAAACCCGACCCAAAAATATTGATTAAAAGCCGACCGGACAGCATGGGACAATCCGTCAGTCCACTCACTCCACGCTCAGACTGCACTGAGTTAGTACCATGCCACCTACGAATCAGCGCCTCATCGCATGCGTGTCAGGACGCAGATTCCACTGAGTCAGAGTTCAGACTCCACTCAGAAGAGGATACTTTATTTTAAACGTCTGCTTTAAATAACAGCCCTTCGATCAAATAGATCGTGGCCGTCCAAAGTGAGCTTGGCCCTCTATAAGTAGGAGGTCGAACTCATTTTAGAAGGGGGGCTTTTTTTCCTGGTTAGACAAAGAAAATTAACAGAGCTCTTGTAACACCATTTATACTCCGATACATCGGAACGATCAAACGCAAAACAGCTCCGGCTAAAAGCTTAAACACAAAATCCTCTTGAACCTAACCCATTAACTTTAATCTTCTTCTAATAAGCCGATCAGAGTTAATCAACAAACGATTACTCTCTCTTTTTAGACAGCCGATTACTGTTATCACAGGGTTCTGCCAATGTTCACTCTAAACAACAAGCCGGTCTCTCTCTCTCAAGTTTGTAACTAGAAAGTCACGACTTTGATGCTTAGAGAAATCAAACGATTGCTATGGCTATAGTCCTCTGTGTACGGACTTGCTCCAAGTTATTTCTTGCAACAACAATTTAAAGATTTACCGAAACTTATAATAGTTGTGTTTCTAATCTAGCTACTCTACAACAATCAAAGTAATCTAGTTTGAAAACCTATTATATTTACATAAAACTTTTTTTTCATATCTAATTTATTGTTTTTATTACAATTATGAGAACAAGATGATAATTTTATAACGTATAATATGATGGTTTGATCACGACCATCAGACCATAATAAACGGTTTTGTTTCCATTACGCTAAACAAATTTCAATAAGTTTTGTGTCGTATTTTCTGTGAATCAAAGATCGCTATTTAGTATAAAGGTATTAATCAATCATTTGATCAACAATTAAACTAAAAAAAGCTTAAACCTACAAAACACTACAAAGCTGATTTCAGATTCTCGTTAAAAGTCGCAAATAGAAACCGGCCCGTTAATGCTACAGTTTGGCCCCTCCAGCATCTTCTTTCCACTTACTCTGTGCTTCACAAGTTTTTCGTTAATAAATTGCGATATTCGGTGGGGTAAAGTTCCCCGTAGATTAGATAAGATGGCCATCTGGTTCTCATACACCACTATCGGTAAATGTTTCACCTTTCGAGTAGTACTAATCTTATTATATAAAGTTAGATGTGTCAAAGTTCTAATTAACATAATCGTGACACATTAACATGATCGTGACACATGTTAAGTTAATCGATTAGATTTTAATCCAACCAATTAGATTTTAATCCAATGTTTACAAAAATCTAAAAATTAGTTTTAAAAAAAGAAAAGGAAAATAAGTTTATTTTATGTTTTTCAATTAGATTAAAAAATTGTATAATCGATTACTAATACTAAAAGGAAAAAAAAGTAAATAAGAAAATTAAGAAAAAAGAAAAAAAGTTATTTTTATGTATTTCATTTATATTAAGAAAATTGTATGATCAATTACTAATACTAAAAAGAAAATCAAAAAATCAAAAAAGTAAAAAAGAAAATTAGGAAAAAGGAAAATAAGTTTTTTCTTATGTTTTTCATTGTAAGAATAAATTTAACCATTTTGATTATCCGTTTGGATAGCTACGGTTCACACTTCAAATTAACCATAAATTATTTGTCTAATTTAATAAATTTTTGGTTTTTTATTCATATAATCATAGCTATTCGAGACTTAAAACACAATCATGGTATAAAATTGTGCTTTTATTAACAAAACGCTATAAAAATATGTTATTTTCATTATGATTAAAATTAGTAAATAAAAATTTAGATTAAAAATTATATAATCAAATAATAATCCTAAAAACAAAATGATTAAGATAAAAAGGAAAAATAAAAAAGAAAAATTTACTTCAATGAAAATCTAAAATAAAAAATAAGAGTAAATAATATTAACTCCAATTTAGAAAAATATATAATCTTATTATAAAAAGTAGGATGGGTCAAAGTTAGTAATTGACATGATCGTGACAAATGTCAAGTTAATCTATTAGATTTTGACACTATTGAATAGATTTTGTTTGAGAATGTAAAAAATATATTTTTATTTTTCACAATAAAATAAATATTTATTTCTAACAACAAAATAAATATTATTATATCAAAATCCTATATGGAAATAGTAGTAAAATTTAATTACAAAATAATAAAAATAAAAATCAATAAATAAATTTTATATTTCTTTTTAAATTTTACTTTTCTTCACAAGTGATCAAATATTTTTTCAAATAATTTTTAACGATTTAAAATATTTTATTCAAAATTCGTATATATGCGGATCCTAGTTAAAATCTGTATATATGTGAATCCTAGTCTGTAGTTGTTTAGAAAGGGTGAATTTAGTGAATAACCATAAAAAAATAAAATTTAGAAACTAGCCAAATGGGGTAGAGAGAGATCGGAAGAGTTAGAGAGAGAAAAAGTGGAAAATTGGTTAGTTTTTAAATTTTTTTTTTTTTTATGGTTATTTCACCAAATTTCCCTATTTAGAAACCGAAATCCGAACGGAACTATTTATAGAACAAAAACATAAAACCCAAAAATCTCGAACCAAACTGAACAACCTTAAACTAAGTGGGTCTACACTAAGTAATCTGGCCCGAAGTTATAAGCCTGAATAACAAAGGCCCATTGGAAAACGGGAGCACAAGTTTCTCGTTCATAAGTGCTAGGCTACGCCTAGCGCTCCGTTGATTTGTTCTCGGAGGATCTTCTCCGTTTTTTTGCAATTGTCGATTTCCAATCTTAAGATCTCGACGTCGTTTGTTCACGGCTTGGCTTCTCCACGACGTCACTGAGGGCTCTCGCGGCGTGGCTTTTACTTCCCGGTTGAGGTACGGTAATTCTTATCTGTCTCCGAAACCCTAAAGTAGTCATTGGCGTCGCCGATTCCTCTTATTTATCCTATCGATCTCTTATTTCTCGGTATTTCCGACTTCTCCCATAGAAATAGGATAATCTGATATCAAAGATTCTTATCTGTTTTTTTTTGTTTCTCTTTGTATAGAAAAGAGATGTCGAGTTCGACGGATAATGATTTGCAATCGGGGCAAAGCAATTCAAATCTAGCTCCGGCGGATGTAGCTGAGCCACCTCCGAGAGTGAGAGTATATGCCGATAGCACAGCCCTTTTGGTTTCCAAAGAAGGGTTGGAGATGGAGAGGAAGATGATGACAGAGCAAGCGTTTAACCCAGATTTCTCCTTTTTCCGGAGCTCAGATCCTTATCACGCTTATTACCAGAAAAAGCTTGCTGAATACCAACATGATGGGGCTCAGGTTCATACCAACCCTAGTGATGATGGGTTTAACTGTGATCTTCCATTGAGGGGTACTTCCTGAATGGCTCACTGGCAAGGAGCTTGAAACGATTAAGGCCACAGCCAAGTCTCTGGCGCTGCATGGAAATTCTTATGTGCTGAATTTGGTCAAGGGAGGCAATATGGACGACCGGCAGTTTGAGTTTATGAATCCAGGTGATAGAAGGTTTATCTACTTCAGTAATCTTGCTGCTGCCTATCGAGCTGAGAACCTGAGGACTGAGGCGTCGGCGGCTGACTCCGCTTATGAAGCTTCTTTTCTTAGATTTTCTGAGAAAATGCAGAAGCTGCATGAGGGACCAGAGCTAGCTGTTATTGATTCACATGAGCTTGCCTTCTTTGAACTGCTTGGACCTCCTGAATCTGAGCCAAAGAGACAAAGGTCGTTTGAAGAGATTGAGGGATCAGAGCCAAAGAGACAAAAGTTTGACGAATCAGCACTTGTTCCAGAAGACCAGTTTCTTGCTCAACATCCGGTGAGTTTTCTTGAGACTTTTCTTTCCTGTTTTTCTTTTCGTCGGAGTTGTATCTAATTAGCAGTCATACATTTTCAGGGTTTGTCTTCTACAATCCGCGTTTTTGTTCCAAACTTTGATGTCTGGCGAGTCATTGAGATCCCAGTGGAGTCGCTATCGGAAAAAGTGGCAAGTTTTAAGGAGAAAATTGCCGGGGAGATCCAAATTCCAGCAAACCGACTCAAGCTAATCGGAAAAGACGGGTTTTTCTTTGAGGATGACAAGTCACTTGCACATTACAATGTGGGCCCTAGTGGAATCGTAACACTGTCGTTCTCTGGGTGAGAGAGCGTGAAAGACGTGGAGTTCCCCTGCCCTTTCAAGATTCTCTTTTAACTCTGTTTGAAAAGTTGTTTAAATCTTAAAACATTATATCTGAAATTTATGTTTTGTTTAATTAAAACGATATATCTATCTCTCTGTAATCGTAAAACTTATATTTTAGGATGCTCTTTTTCTTTGGAGGTATTTTCGATTTTGCGTTTATTTCAGGGTTTGTCTTCTACAATCCGCGTTTGATGTGTTTACTATTTTCTTCCTCCAAACATCAATTTTGTATGGTCTATCTATCAAATTTCGAAACTAATAATTACTTTGTCATAAACGTGTTTTCCACTATTTTCTCAAAGTAAAGCATTCATCGGGCTGGTTGTCTAAAATCTGTATCTCCATGAAAGGACGGTCATGATTTTCATTATCAAACAATTTTCTTTCCTTCTCTGAACACGCAAATTGGTTCATTGAAATCTTGCTGCAGTGTGGAGGAAGGCAATGGAACGGAGACTAGTAGTAGCGTCACCGGAAACACGTACGATTGCGTTTAATATTGCAAGGCCGTATTTTATTAAAGGATTTGGACATTCAACAAAACTATGTGTTATTGGATCATTTTATAAAAGATTTGTGTGTATTCGCTCCATGTTTTTTAATGAACCTGTGCATTTTTAAAAATTATTATGAAATTTTATAAGTAAAAAAATGTAGAATTTGTTATGAATAATAGATGGATGCCCATAATAAGGCCCATCTTCTAGAAGATTTTAGAGATTAGGGTTTACCTCTTTCCCAAGTAAAACCCCTTCCTTGTATTCCTATATAAAGGACCCTTTACCCATTGGAATAAACAGATCAATTCCTTCTTCTCTTCTCTTTATTCACAACACGTTATCAGCACGAAACCCTAGCCGTCTGAGCTAAGAGGTATTTAATTCTAAATTTTATTTTAGTGTTTAATATTCTAACTTTGAATCATGTTTATTATCAATTCATGGTTCATAAGAATGGATTACTTATCAGTATTATGATAATCTCCTGCAGAGATTCAAATCATATATTTATTTTATTGTTGTTTGTTTTTACACAATCAATATATTATGATGAATTCTCCTGCAGAGATTCAATACACATATTTATTTTATAATTTATATTATGATAAATTCTCCAGCAGAGATTTAAATCACATATTTATTATTATTTGTATACATAACGTTTTATCTTTATATTATCTTCTTGCTTTATCGAATCATGTTTATTTACTCCTAATTTCGAATCATGTTTATTATCAACTTATGATTCGAAAATATGGATCTTTTATCAATATTATAATAGTCTCCTGTAGAGATTCAAAGCACAAGCTTATTTTTATGATTAATATCATGATGAATTCTCCTGCAGAGATTTACATATTTATTATTTCTCCTGTAGAGAACACATGTTTATTTTTATTTTTTTTAATTTATGCTCTATTTATGCACGTATTTTATTTTTACTTTATTTATGCACTTATTTTATTTATGATCTATTTTTGCACGGATTTTGCACAAAAAAAAAACAATTAATTTTCATCCGAACTTTGCACGGATTTATAATATCAGATCTGAACTTCTGGTGAATACTGTTTCTGCTTAACCCCGAATTTTGCACGTTTTCACACAAACTTTGCACGGTTTCTAATTGTATCAAGTTTTTGTTCAGATTTAAATTTCTGTGTTCATACCTGCATTGGTTTTTGTTAAACCCGAATTTTGCACAGACATATTTATGATCCGAATTTTGCACGGAACATATAAACTTGGATTTCTGTTTTAGACATGGACTGGTTTCCGTCTTCAATACTGTTAAAAACGAATTTTGCACTGAACAATTTATCTTGAAACCCTGATTTTGCACAGAACTATTGCATCATGCTTGTCTGTTCTCTTTATCACGAAATTTGCACATGTTTATCACGAAATTTGCACATGTTTATCAATCTGATCTATTTTTGGTGAGTTAATTATTGAGAACCTAGTTTAATGGTATGATAGAATTAAAATAATGAATGATGATACTTGACTGAATTATTTTATATGATCTTATTATCTTGTTTATATTATATGTTGATCATATTTTTATCACATCTTTGATTATCTTAAGATCAAATACTTGACCATAAAGCAATATAAAGGCATAATCACCATAATGTGATATGACCTAACTTTTTATGGATGATTGCATCTAAGACCACATGACTTGAAGTCTACAAGTGAATATAACTAATTGATATTACGTGGATATAATATCACTAGTACAAAGATGCTAAAATCTATCACACAAATATTGTTGTCTTGCAGACACAATAACATAAAGATATTTGAGAAATACTTTGAAATTATATCAGCTGAAGTGATAATAAAAATGGTACATGCCATTTTTATTAATTGTTTTAATTATGCTTTTATTTATATTTTATTTATACATGTGTAGTTTGATAATATTTATTTTTCTACCATCATCTATATGTTGAATGTAAAAGATCCACAAGTTCTTTACATCTAAGATTACAAGACTTGAAGTCTGTATCATAAAACTCATTATGGGTCTTTGCATCTAGGATTACAAGACTTGAAGTCTGTAAATAATCTTTAGTTTTGTTAAAGATTATATGAAGAGAATATAAATGATGTAGAGATGCTAGAAGCCATACTCTATTCTTCTTGAAGACACAATACTATGAAATAAGTTTAGAATTATTTTGAGAAAATAAAGATGGTAACAAAGAAAAGATATATCTCATATATAAAAATAAAATAATCGAGGTTAAAGATCAAAGAGTTTATTTGAAAAACTCAAATTCTCACAAGAAGTGAGAAAATAAAGATGATCCAAACAAGAGATATTTATCTTATCTAATGATAAAAGAAACTTGTGTGTGTACAAGATCTAGTAATATAAAGATTATTGAAAGCTCTGGAAGAGCATATTTATTTGCCTATGGAAATACAATTTGAAATTTGTCTCAAAAGTTAAAAGAATCAAAGATAAAAATACATGGTCCAAGTTGGATATGTTATTGATTCTAGACTGGGATTCAATTCGAGATAGATGAACTTGAAGTATCATCATCTCAGGGGGGAGAATCGATGAATCCCACAATCAATAGTAAGCAGAACATCTAGAAGATTATGTTCACACTTAAAATGATCTTGATGAATCATTTATAAAGCAACTCCAATGGATTTCAAAGTTAATCAAGTTGAGACAATAAGAGAAAGAAAAGTTTAATACCTTCAAATCACGAGTATTAACCAAGGCAGTAAAAGTATTTTGGAAAAAATATATGCATTCTTTATAGATTGCACTACACAAAGATTAGTATAATGGAGATAAGTATTAAACCAGAAGTTTAATTTATATCATTGTTTGGCATGAGCCAGTTAGACCATAACGGTTCAAGAATGATGCGAAAAATAATTAATGTAGACATTCATTGAAGAAGCTGAAGATTCTTCCTAATGATGTTTCATGTAATGCTTACTCATTAGGCAAATATGATAATATGATTATCACTAGCCAACTTAGATTTGGATTTAACAAGATGGTTGTGTATTCTTGTTATAGATCTACAACCTGAAGTTTGGAAGAGTATTAGGTAATGCTAGTGAATTCACATCTTAAGCCTCTGATGATAAAAGCATCAGGATAAATATTGAAAATCCAGAAGCATTAATTCGCATTAAGCCAACGAGTAATCAAAGGTTCTCCCATCAAAATTGGTTTTGGCTCAGACCAAACATTTTCCATCTAAAGGATTTGGATGTGCAGTATACATCCGCATTGCTCCACCACAGCGATATAAGATGGATCCTTAAGTGAGGATGGAAATATGTTAGATATGAATCTCAATTGATAATTAAGTATATAGAGCTATCCATGATGGATATGTTCAACTTTATTTTCCAACATTAGGGGGAGAAAATAAACAGCTGGAAAAGAAAATAAGTTGGAATGAATTATCATTGATCCTCGGACTAAAGAAAGTGAATTGAAAGTCTTAAAGATAATTCATTTACAAATCTTAGTAAATCAAGTTGTCAGACGTATTTACAGACCCAAATAAAGTGATCAAGTCACATATACCAACTATAAATGCTCCAATAAGAAAAATTAATGTCTCAGAAGGACAATATCAAGCTGCTAGTGAGTCTAAAGAACGCATGAAGCGTGATAGACTTGTTCCAAATAAAAGAATCCTCGAAAATAAAAGGGAGCAGAATTTGACAATGGTCAGATCGAGGAAACAAAGATTTTTGAATGATCTCAAGAAGAGACATTAAACATGACAAGAAAGAAATTCAGGTACCTGAGATAATAAAGAGATCGATCTCAACAAGTTATGTCATGTGTAGATTAAAATGGAACCGAAAAGCAAATCGACGTCGATAATATTTTTGCATGCAATGTAGCAGTTGATATGATGAATGAGAAAGAGGATCATTTAATCTATTGCAAAGTGTACACAAAGAAATGATTGGCCAAATTATATAGAAGCAATAGACATTTAATTCAACTCTCTTGGAAGAGATGAGTATTTGGACCAGTTGTCCATACACCTAAGGGTGTAAAACCAGTGGGAGGTAAATAAGATTTTATGATGAATATGAAATTGATTATGAAGAGACCTACTCTTCTGTGGTGGATGCAACTACTTTTAAGTTCCTTATCAGTCTGGCAATAAGAGAAGAACTTGACTTCGACCCACTAGAAAATAGAACTTAAAGTGAAAATCCCTGAAGGATACAATACCCGAAGGATTAAAGATGTCAAATTGATACAATCTCCGAAAGATTGATATGTCAAAATTATATTCACGGGAACTTAAGAATTTGATCGAGTTAAGACATATATGTTTCATGAGGTATAAGTAAGGTTAACCAATATACCCATGCGTATTTATCAAAAGGATTATGGATCAATGAAATCCTAGATTTGAATATAATCAAAACTCTTGAAGAGTTATCACAAGTTGTCATTTGAAAGAAAATTCTTGGAAAGACAACATTGTCTTCAAGTATTCCAAATTGAAACATTTAACGAAAGAGATATTATCTCAAAAGATCCTTGCAGGATTTTACATAATGAATGCTCACATATACTTGGTCTCGAAGGACCATACTTAAAATGCTAGTTAAAAAATGTATTGATCTCTTTCATGATCGAAATATGTGTTTTCACATAACAAGAAATAAAGATAAAATAGTAAAGAAGAGCATGAATAAAATGTTATGTACAAGCATGTACAATACAAGTTTAGAAAACTGTGTAAATAGAAATTTGGCTTGAAGTCCAAATAGACTTAAGAAATTAACTTTTATGAGAAAATATTGTTATGGACAAGAAGTCCAGTAATTTAAGAGATTACAAGTTAATCATACGATTTTATTCATTAAGCTTATGCTTAACAATTCTCAAATGATGATATATATGATTGGAATGCATCTCTTGAAGAAGATACTTCCAAGGGGAGAAATATAATGATGTGCGTGGTTGTACTTTTTTTCCTTATCATGGTTTTTATCCCACTGAGTTTTTCTATGAAAGGTTTTAACGAGGCAACAAAGAACACGCAAATGATAGGCATCTAAAGAGAAATGCAAAATGAAAGTTTATCACCCTTCCAAAGTATTTTCATACTTTAATGAGAACAAGTGAAGGAAAGAGAATGATCAAGACGAATCATTAGCAAGACTCATGCATTGCAGAAGAATGGCGATGTAAGAATTCTACAAATTCATTTAAGTGAAGATTCGACAGACAGATTTACCAATGTGCTACTTTCAAGAAGTTATTTCATCATATTGGATTGCGTCATCACAAAGATCTCAAGTGATGTACTCATGAGGGGGAGTTAATGCGCGTTGCACTCTTTTTTCCTTAACTATGGTTTTTTCCATTGAGTTTTCCTAGTAAGGTTTTTAACGAGGCAGCATCCTACGCGCTTTAGAGAATAGTTTGTATAATGGTCATCCAATGGGGAGTGTTATGAATAATAGATGGATGCCCATTATAAAACCCATCTTCTAGAAGATTCTAGAGATTAGGGTTTACCTCTTTCCCAAGTAAAACCCTCTCCTTGTATTCCTATATAAAGGACTCTTTACCCATTAGAATAAACAGATCAATTCCTTCTTCTCTTCTCTTTATTCACAACAGAATTCACTCTCTTTCCCAACGGAATTATAGATTTTTATAGAAAAAAATATAGATTTTGATTATAGATTTTGATTATAGATTTTGATAGAAAAAAAAACAACGGAGGAGATTTTGTTTTGAGAACTCCACTGTTCTCGCGTGCACATATCCGTAGGGTAGAATTCACTCTCTTTCCCAGGTCAGCCGTCTCACTCACTCGATTCTAAAACCCTCCCGATCTTCGCTTTCCATTTGGCTCCCTTTGTTCTTCTCCGAGATCTAAACAACTATGGCCACCTCCTTCTTCCGGCGACTCGCTAGGTCAGCTCCGATTGCATTCCCCGCCGCATCCGGATCCCAAAGCAAACCTGGTTTTGGCACTTTCCGATTCTCTGCCGGTGCAATCGCGGCACTTTCCGGTGGGTTCTCCTATTATTACCTCACTTCCGGCAACAATCTGGTGAGCTTTACTTTTGTTTTCTTTCTATCGTCTTTGATCAATTCATATTCCATTTGATTCCTTTTTCACTTGCATTTTCTCCAAAGTATTTTTTTTTGCTGTTGTATTTCACATTCAATCAGACGAGTTAATATGGCTTGTGTTTATTAGAAATTTCTGACTGTCGTTTGTGCCTTACGATCTCAGGTTTACTTGGATCAGGCTAAGGAAGAGACAGGACCAAAAACCGGTGCGCTGCTTTATACTCTAAACGCGATTTCCCTTAATTTAGCTTTAAAATCTCTGAAACGTTTTTTTTTTTTATTCCTACTAGCCTACTACACTGTGATCAGATTTTGATGTTTTATTTTCTTGCGTCGGGTTCTTTCTTTTTTACCTTGTTGGTATCTGTCGGAGGAGAGAGAAAGGGTTTGGATATAGTTATTATAGCGTGTATCCTTCACTCTTCACTCAAAGCTTTTTCTGTCTGATTTCAGCTCTTAACCCTGATAAGTGGCTCGAGTTCAAGCTCCAAGACACTGCTACAGTTAGCCACAACACCAAGTTGTTCAGGTTTTTGCTCGACTTCCTACTATTTTCATAAAATTACACATTGGCAAATAATTATTGGACAAAGTATATGATCGTGGGACGGTGTGGATAACTAGCTGCTGAATGCCTGTTTGTTTATCATCATTTCTTGTGCAATTTTCAACGTTTTAAGTAGTTTGTATCCCTATACTGCATATGGGGTATGCATTATGAAATCATTATTGGTAAAAATCCAAGTGATTTAGTTTGTTTTACCTTCTAAGCTTGAATGTCAAAATATATATAGGCCGTGGCGATTAACTTTGGTTTTCTTGTTTTGCCTTTGCCTTGAAATCTAGGTTCTCATTTGACCCCTCAGCAAACTTGGGTCTACATGTTGCTTCTTGTCTCCTGACAAGGTATGTGGTGGTCTCACTCGTACCACTTTACAGTAAAACAAATTTACTTGCGTCAACTTGGGAAGATTTCTCAACTACAATGGTAAATCTAACCTGTTTCCCTTTTCCTCTGTACAGGGCTCCTTTAGGCTATAATGCTGAAGGGAAAACGAAATATGTCATTAGACCGTAAGTCCAGTTAGAAACTCCCCACCATTCTTCCGATTAAGTTAGAGAACCTGTTAGCCTATCTGTTGCCTTTTCACTTTTGTTTAATGGCTTTTGATGGAGCCCATATTTATCAATTTAAATTGTCTACAACTTAGAAGTGAAGGTTAATAGCTGCCACTATGAAAATTAAAAAATAAAATTTTGAAATAATGCAGATTGTATGCAGCCATTATCTTTGAGGAGAGGTTTCTTGGTTTCAAATTTTAGCTGTTGAAATTACCACTTTTGTGGTATCTGCCTTCTATATTTCCACTTTTTGGATTTTTCAATATAGAAAAACTTATCTTGGAAAATACATTTTCCAGATCTCTACTTTTCTTGCTTTCTACTTACAGCTCTTCAATACTTGTACTTATGTACGTGAGAATTCTACTAACCATACTAATCTAATGTTTGTGAATTAATCTCAGTTACACTCCTATATCAGACCCAGAGTCTAAGGGTTACTTTGATTTACTGATTAAGGTATGAGTGTCCTTTAATATCCTTGTGCATCTCTCCGCTTTTGCTACTATTTTTTCTAGCAAAGAACTGGATGTGTTATGATTGATCTAATTTCCTCGTTTTGTTATGATGTGTTCACTGCATTTTGCAGGTATATCCAGACGGAAAAATGAGTCAGCATTTTGCCAGCTTAAAACCGGGGGATGTGTTGGAAGTGAAAGGGTATAGTTTCTTGACTGTTAGCGTTTTCTAAACTACGGTTGGTGACAGTTCTTTATTGTATATGCTGTTTAACTAATTCTATCTTTTGTTTCTTGTAGACCCGTTGAAAAGTTCAAATATTTGCCTAATATGAAGAAACATATTGGCATGGTATATACCCTTGTTCCCTAGTTACAA
>JAHZTW010000002.1:5569326-5636413 GCA_020283515.1 Alliaria petiolata | reverse complement strand
AAAGGTATATACTTTGAAACGTAATCTGATCATGGCACCAACATCAGATACGATGAAACAAATCTTACCAAATATTACCAGAAGGATACCTTTCTATCGCTTGCTGATGGCTTGGCTGATCCAACATCAAGGCCTCGGTACACCTGTTGTTGGGTACAACAAAGCAAGAACTTTTTTTAACAACACCAACCAAAACATAGATGCAAAGTTCAAGAATTGATCATCCTAAAAAGAAGATAGAAGCTTCAACTTCAGCATTTCAGATATCATTGGATCCAACCAATTAGAACGTCAATTTACAGGTCTAGTTTTTAAAATGTCTGTTGGTTTAAGCAAGGCCGTCGTGTTTCTGTTCAAGACCCAATCAATTGATAGGGACAAAGAATGGGATTGAAATGGACCTGAACGGAGTCAGCACTGATGATTTCGCCATTGAGACGCTTGGCGAGCTCCAACGCAAGCCTGCTTTTTCCAGCGCCGGTGGGCCCAGATATCACAATCACTTTCTTCTTGTCGGAATTTTTCTTGGTTCCGTTCAGGGAAACAGAGCAAGCCGTGGCTCCGCAGAAACTCCGGCGCAATGAAAAACTCGGCGGTTGCAGCCTCAAGCAGCAAGTACGGGTCAAAATTAGGCCGCCGCTAATCATCATTACAGGTTTTTCGAGCGGAGAAATAGGCTACAGAATTCGGAAAAAAATATAGAAGAAGTTTGCTAAAGAAAATAGAGCTTGACGGGAGAATGAATGACCGGCGCAAACGCTCATCTCCAGGAGAGACGAAGACAGCGAGCGAAGAGATTAGAGAACAACGGTTCGGTTAGGTTAACATATTAACCGAATCCAAATCATGAACCGATATGATGGAAATGGTTTAGTTACATTGCCGGCGAAAAACCGGAACGTTTAAGGAATAGTCTTTTGACGTTAACCAGATTACATGTTACCAAAAAAAGGGCAAAAATTGAAGCAATTATTACCATGATTAGAGAGATGTTACAAGTAAGTTTACATACACTACAGGTCAAAAGTCCAACGTTTGGAATGGTTTTGATATTTGGAAATTTTTGGGCGATTGTATGTTAAACTTGAGTTTAATAAATACTGGCAAGAGAGATAAGAACATATATTAATTTTTGGGCGATTGTATTTTAAACTTGTCCCCTACAAACACGGATAAGAACATATATTAATTTTTGGGCGATTGTATTTTAAACTTGTCCCTACAAACACGGATAAGAACATATATTGAAAAAAGCACCGAAAATATCCACAGATCCGAGGAAGAAGAAACTGAAAAACGCACCGAAAACCTAACGACATTAGAAGGGGCCTCTTTTCATCGAATCAAAGTAGTCAAAACAGCCAACACTAAAGGATCAGAGACGACGAAGATCAAGGAGATACTGAACCTGACTCAGCTGAACTTGAGCTTGAACCTGACGCTGCTGATTCTGAACCTTGATCTAGTATCCCATCAATTAAGTCGACTCCTTCCTCTACTAGACGAAGCAGAATGTTACAGGCGTCCGAGACTAAGTCATGGATCTCTTCGACATCTGCCTGTCCCAAGGTAGGGAGGACTCCAATAATCTGATTAAGATCACCAGTCATTCGATCCAACACTCTATTACCGAGCGCTATAACCTCCTCGTGACCCATCAAGGGATTGTCCACGATCACCACCCCTGGATTCTGAGCCAGCACCAGATCTGGGTGGTTTATAATCCAGTCCCGAAATCTACCCCGTACGTTTTCCGATTCGTGAACGAGTTCTCCCAAATAACCATGCACGGTCCAATAATCGATCTTGTTTATCAGACCAGCATCTAACACATCGACAACATCCAAAAACTGCTTTTTAATTAAATAAACCCCATCATCCCTCCACAACTCTAATCTCTTCAACATCGCCTCTTATCGATTTCCGTCAAGCCATTTTCTCTCTGAGGTTTAAGGATCTACGTTGCTCGCACTTTATAGGGACGACGGCTCTAGGGTATTCTCGTTTGATTTGGGTTTAAACGACGCAGTTTATGTTGTGATGAAATTAAAAAAAAACAATGTAAACAAAATATCAAAATATAAGTTGGTGTTTTCACACTACATATATGATTAATATTAATAATATAAGTTGTTACTAAAGAAGAACAACACTTTGTAATAGGTTTAATAGGAAATGAAACTTTGTAATAATGAACTTTTTTTTTTTGTCAACTCTTTGTAATAATGAACTCTGAAACTATATAAATATAAGAAAGTAGTAACGGTTTTTTTTTTTTTTTGCTAAAACAAATGATTTTAATGAGGCAATAAAGTTCAAAAACTGTAGGAGAAAATAAATTATAATTTAGCCCACGAATTAAAAATATATGAAATTATAGTAAACACTAGATTATGACTTTTGAAAAAAAAATGTAATATTTAATTTTAACAAAATAGTCGATTGCAAAAATCATGTGCTGTATGTAAAAGTTTTAATGAAAATATTTGATTATATAACCTATCTTATTATTATGATATCAATATGTTATATTTTTGTAGAACAAGGATATTATAAGTTACCCCAATATTCATATATAGTAATAATAATCAGACATATTATACGATTTTGGATTTGTAATTTTTGTTTTTTTAATATTAGTTTTATAATAGATTAACCGGTGTATTTAACATAGTTAAAATATTTTACATTTTTTTCGCATCTACCCACAAAAAAACTGCATTTCCGAAAAACGTCAACCCTAATCCGTTCCACCAATAGATCAAATAATACAGGTTTTAACTAACTTCTAATATTTTATCTTTTATATATAAGAATATTTATATTATTTGGTCTAGTTATGTGGTTCAACTAAAAAATCATATCTAAACTAAATAAAAGTTACCAATTTAGACACTAAATGATTGAAAATTCTAACTATTTTTTTTTGTCATTTTCATAATATGTTTATTGACCAACGAACCATTCATCTTCATATACGCTGTAATTATGATATTCAACTAAAAACATAAATTTGAACGCTAGTTATGCCATATTTCCTACTTTTAAGATTTCTCATCATTTAGTTTTTTTTTTTTAAATTCAAATCATAATATATAAGAAAAAATAAAATCGAGAATTTTTTAATTATATGAACGATGTGAATATTAATTTATTATAATTATATAAATGATGTGATGATTAATTTTTATAATAATTGTTTTTTCTTTAACTGTTTTAGTTCATAATTTCAACTAAGAAAAACAAATGACAATTAATGCTAAACTTCTTCATCATGAGTTTTTTCATGGTTCTTTTAGGTTTAAAACTATGCTTTACAAGATTTTTTGATGTTACTTTTAAATATGTTTTGAACTTCTCAATTATCTTATCGTCTCAGCATAATAAGTTTAAAACATGATCATTCTTTCAAAATATCCAATGAATTTAATCCCTAAAACGACATTCGTTAGTCTCACACATCTTTTATATAAAATTTGCCACTTACTGTATCATGTTTTTGGTTTATTTGATCATGTCTTTATTATTATCTATGATTAGCATGTCATCAACCTATAAACATAACAAAATGTATGTGTGGAATATTTTCGATGTTTATGCACTTATCATATTCATTAATATTGAAAGCATTTGAAACCATTATATTGTCAGATTTTATGCCATCGTTTTAGAGTTTGTTTAACTACATACATCATCTTCACAAGTCGGCAGACTTGTGTTTTTGTCATCGAATGATAAACCCATCGGGTTGTTTATCCTGTTCTAAATAATTATTTAGTTAGACAGTTTTAACGTCCTTGTTGCATATCAAGTCTGTCACCCCCCCCTCCCAACGAGGTGAGCCCACACGGCTCTAGAATCGTACAGACTCAGTTTTAATATCACTTGTAACACCCCTGGCTGTTTCTATCTGTAGACCCCATGCCTTCTCTTCAGCCCATAGGCACAACCTTTGTCTGATGGTTGGTGCGCCACATGATATTTTTCTTGTGGTTTGTCCTTATTACCAGAAATAATTTTTCAGTAGCTCATACATCCTTAAATTTGCTCTATTCACGCTTAACTCTCGAGTTCTCTATAAACAAGTGACTGGAAGTATTAAGTAGCCAAATCAATCACTTTAAATATTTTCACATGCACTACCACATTTCAGAAGTGGTACAAAACACCACAAAAACACAAAGCTCTGAATAGGCAGATCGTTACAAGTAACAAACATAATATTCACAACCAAAAACATTAAGAGAAAAACAAAACAAAAAAGCTTCCTTGACTGTAAAGTCGTTCTTTGCATGGAATACTCGAGGCTTCAACAAAATGTGCAAACATATTGATGTTCTTTCATGGATTCTTTATGCAAAGCTTTCTTTTGGATGTCTTCTATAAACATGTGTTCAAGAAGAGAAATATGTATGTCTATCATTTGAAGTGTCTTCTCGGAATCTCGGGTTAGAACTCTATCACTAGCTATGATTACCACGGATTAGGATGTGTGCTGTCACTGTCAGTCTTCTGTATAAGAGCCCTCAAATTATTATAATTTCGATGTCTTTTTTCGTTCATGGAGTTTATGTGTCTATATGCTTTATATTTTAATACATTATAAAGATTAAGAAATATTTTGCCAAAGAAAGAAAAAATAAGCCAGCATATTTCTTTTGTTGTTATTGGAATGCTTCGTAAAATGAAATAAAATTTCATGAAAATTACGAAATTGATCTGGTGAGAGGATGATGAACATAGTAACATAACCATGTTTTTAAGATGGGTGGAGTAAGTTGTGCATGAGATTAAAACCAAAATTTATTTTATATATATAAAATAAGTTAAGAACTAAAACCAAACCAAACTAAAAAGAAAAGAAAAAAAAAACTGATGTAATTAAAACCAATTTGTTTTTGTTTTGGATATCACTATTTAAGTATTTATGAAAAAAATTATTAATTTAAAACAGTGTCGTTTGGGTTCTTGGATTAAATTTTTTTTTTTTTTTTTTTTGATATATATATATATATATATATATATCTATATATATAAAATAACATTTTCTCTCTTCTCATGAAGACATCTCATCCTCCACATCATTGCCACATCATATTTTTTAATCTAATTTTTTTAATTCCAAATTTAATACACATACTAATTATACATTTTGTTTTAACATAAAAAGAATTCCAAAAGACACCATTCATATTCTAAATTAAACCATAAATTAATATGAATATAATTGAAATAAATAATAAAAAGTTTTTAAAAATGGTTACACTAATATTTTTCAACTTTTATAAATATTTAATTAGGTTAAGTTGTTATATAAGGATAGGGCAATTGAGAGTTTGTTGGGGATAAGAAAGTTGATTTAGATCCAGAGTATCGTCTGGATTGTTGACGGTTGAGAAGTTGTATCCATTGATTATCATCACGGCGTGAAGCGGAGGACCTTCTTGGTGGTCTTCATTTGCTTCTCGCTCGGTATCTAGGAATTGAATCAAACTCATTGGGTCGAAATTCATATTCTTTTCAGGTAATTACGAGCCCAAACAAAACCGGGTTAAAATAATGATCAATTGTTGGGTTTCTTGCGCTATTGGGCTACATAAGGGGCTGTGACCATAAAACAAGAAACGTGACCGGTTATTAATTTTAAAAATTATTCATGCATTACAATGATTACCCTTTAGAATAAAGAGAAAACAAAATTAATACAAACACTCTTCAATTGTCCGCTTCGAAATTAACTCGAACTCTATCTGAAAAAATATGCAAATTCATTTCCATATAATTTAAGTAACACAACACAATGAGTAAGAAAATAAATCAAAACATGGCCATAACATCAAACACATAAGAATATTCGAGAATTACCAAGTATTAAATAACATTAAAAACACAAAACATAAATAATATATATATAAAAAATCCTGCTGCAAAATGAAAGTAAGAGAGCATAGATCAAGATTTGACGTGAGCGAATATTAGAAGAACTAAAAGATATAATGAATCAACACAATAGTAGAATAATTATATTATGGAAAAAATACAACTAAAGATTAATGACAAAAAACTTCCGCGCGAACGGACCAACCACTAGTATATAATAAATTTTGGTTTTAATCTCTTACCCATATTAATCTAAAACAGTGTCGTTTGATGCACTTGAAAACGGCTTGGTTTTGTTTTGTATTTCGGAAAACAAAAGATGGGCCAAGATGGATACGGTCCGGTTTTTGGGCTTTGATTCGACCATAAAATCTCAGCGTCTGATATAAACAGGGATCGGTGAAGGAGGAGGAGACGGTCTTCTTTTCGAGGGTTTGGTTTCAGAGATAAGGAGGTTTGGATCTCGATAATCATTTCTTAATTTGTATGAGGCTCGTCCGTTTGTTTGCTTTCAGTCTCGTTGCTTATAATTTTGGTTGCATAACTAGTTTTAGTTTATAATTGGTTGGGTGTGTTTTGATTTTAGGGCGTGGTTGGGAATTTTCGATCTGAAGTGTGTAGGGATGGATTTGGATTATAGTCGCGAAGGTAGATGCGCGGTTTATTTCCGCAAGATATTTGAGATGGTGGATGATCCTTCAACAGATTCAATAGTTTCGTGGAGCGATAACGGTAAGAGCTTCATCGTTTGGAATGAATCTGAGTTTTGCCGAGATGTTCTTCCAAGATTCTTAGTATTCAGAAAGATGAGAGCATTCATCCGCCGGCTTGAAATGTTGGGCTTCAAGAAGGTTGAATCTGAGCAGTTGGAATATGCAAACGAGTATTTTGTGAGAGGTCATCCTGAGCTTGAGCCGCCGCGAGAGTCTTTTGCGTACCAAAGACCGCCTGAAGCAGTGACGGCGAGAGCGGTGGAGAGAATGATGGAGATGGCGTCGGCCGCAAGGGAGAAACAGGCTGAACGGGTTCGGATTTAGGAATCTGCCATATCAAATCTTATTGTATGAATATTTCTCTCTCTCTTCGTTGGAGTTGCTACTACTTAATTATCAGTGTTTTTGTCTTAATTATCAGTGTTTTTGTGTTCTTTGTATCAAACTCGCAAGTGATGGAATGTGTTATTTTCTCTCATAAAAAGGTGCTCTGAAAATCAGTATATACACTTTATATATCATCTTCGAAGTGACCTTCAAACAGCAACCGTGACGAGCAGTCCAGAGTAAAATTCTACCATCCTTCAGGATAGTATGAAAACTTCACTCCTGCATCCTTCTCTTCTGATCCACCTCTCGTCTTACGAAATGCCTTGATAAACAGATTCAAGAACCCATAACCAAATGAACATAATCATAACCAAAAGGATGCCTAATTAAGTTTTTTTTATTAATCTCTGTACCTATTTCTGGGGCGGTACCCTTTGAGTGCATTAGCTTCTCGAGAATTCCTTACGTCTTTGTTCATTCTGAGAGAATCGGGCACCACAAGCGTCAATGCTTCCTTCTCATAAGCTTCATAAATGAACTCAAGTATCCTGCGAGGCCAAAGGATTATCACCATGCTCGACACCAAACCAATAGCTTAAACAAGAGATTGAATAGAACATATAACATGTACCAGAGGATTATAAGCATTAAGCCAGTGGTACATAGGCTCACACCGGAACCACGTCATTTGCCTTTTTGCAAAGTTTCTGCGCATCGAGCAAATCAAGCCTACTGATTTTAGCTTAACCTTCAGAGCAGTTATCAGAATTAATATTTTAAAAAATATTGCTCAGGCACAGAGGAATCACCTGGATACTTGCTGAAATTTGTTCAAAAAACCATAAAATTCTCCAGCGGAGCTCACACCCCCTTGTCAATTTTATTGTAAGATACTTTGTTAGAGCATGTGCAATGGTTAAAACTTAAGAATTGTTTCTTAGTTAATAATATTTAATTATAAAAGGAAAGAGAGAGAAAATGGCAAGAGAGAAAAAGGAAGAGAGTAACTAAGATTGGTTCTTAATTAAAAATTAAGTCTTCACTATTCATTCAATTTTAATCTTTTTTTATTCTAAGAACCCACTTAAAAACCACCATTGCATCTGCTCTTAGAGACTGCCTTTTAAAATCCAAAATGAAAAACCCATTTGAAAATAGAAGTAAAAGAAAATCAATAAAATTACGTTGACTTCTTGACCTAGCCATCTCTATTGTTATTTTTGCTTTTTTTCCTCTCTCTCCAAGTTACCTCTCTTTTCTAGTAAAAGTATTGATTTCATTTAGGTTTTATCTCTTTTTAAGTTAAATTCTCTTCAATTTGATTCATTATTTCTATTGCTTACGTGATAAATTTATATTTTTTATCAGATATCAATGGAAATATATTTTAAAAGAAAGATTGCATTAACATCTCAAAATAAATGTGATAAAGAGGTTTCAATATATGGAAGATTGTAGGATAACTTTGTAGGAATTTTTTTTCTTTTGTTCGGTCATGCATTTTTTTGTTATTTATATTATATTTTCTGATAAATTAATTTTTCGTTAAAATACAAAATTATGTGCCACATACTAAATAAATTTCTACGTCTTAACACCACATCGATAACATCATGCGAGATTTCAGCATTCTCAATAACATGAATGATGAATCCATGAGACAGAACACAAGACAAATACTACATTGTTCAAACCAAATCAAAGAGAAATAGTACTTACAAAGTGATATACATTTAAAAAAGAAACGACAACATCATTTGATTCCAACTATTTTATTCGCTTCATAGACGAAATCCAAAAATTCTAAAAATAAAGCTCTAATAAGAGAAGATTCATTGAAATATTATGTTCGTTCAGATATTGCACCGGAAAAGGCACCTGAACGAAACTAAGGTTTCAATCTCCTAAAAACGAAGCTCTTCTTGAATTAACGCAGACATCCCTCTATCCTCATTTGTTGGAGCAGAAGTCCTTAGAACCGTCAATCTCGCTGCCATCACGTATCTGAGTAACCAGTCAACATAATCAACCAAATCCTCTAATCTCCTACTGATCTCGATGGGCCAATCAGCAGTCAGAGTTTGAGGTGATAGAAGAAGAAGAAAAGGAGCATCCATCTTCTCTTTCACCATCTGATACCTCTCTTTAACGATGTTCACATTGCTCCATTTATCCTCTGTGGTGAGTGATAGAATTACGCCACGGAGGATCCCACATATGCGTTACATTTGTTGAGGAAAACAAACCAGTTAGCAGATAAAACACACACAAAAATTAACATTAGAAAATGACTAGTTTCTGAAGCATTTTCTTACCCAAATGACTAGATCATTGAGATGAGAACCTCAGGTAGTTGAATTGGCGCAGAAGTATGCTATTATGCTACTTTCACCGCGAGCATCAAATTTATGGATGAAATTGATTAGCTTTCGTGATGTCTGTAGAAAAGGCACACGTTCCCTGTCTAGATTAAGTATCTCAAATTCGCAGACTCTCACTTTCACCAACAGAGTAGCATCAACGTCATCCTCATTTAGATTCTTCATTTCCTCGATTTTCGAGCAGAGAACTGGAATGTGATGGGGAGTATTACACTAAATGAAAGAAAGATGAATAAAAAATTGATCGGCTAGGTTAGGCCTGTTTCAAAAAAATAAAATAATAATTGATTGGTTAGGTCAATAATAAATGAAAGAAAAAACGAGACTGAAACAAATTCTCTTCTTAGAGCATCATTAATGGAGAACCGATGAGAGGTTCTCTCTCCAATTAAAAAAAAAAAAAGTGGCGGAGGGAAGGAGAACCGACTCTTCCCAAAGATTAAGTATCTCAAATTCGCAGACTCTCACTTTCACCAACAGAGTAGCATCAACGTCATCCTCATGTAGATTCTTCATTTACTCGATTTTCGAGCAGAGAGCTGGAAGGTGATGGGGAATATTACACTAAATGAAAGAAAGATGAATAAAAAATTGATCGGTTAGGTTAGGTCCGTTTCAAAAAAATAAAATAATAATTGATTGGTTAGGTCAATAATAAATGAAAGAAAAAACGAGATTGTGAGACAAATTCTCTTCTTAGAACATCATTAATGGAGAACCGATGAGAGGTTCTCTCTCCAATTAAAAACAAAAAAAAAAAAAAAAACCCAAAGAAGCGGCTCTTCCGACTTCTTCCGACATGTGATGCGAATGGTCATTTTTTTTTTTCTTTCAAAAATCATTTTTTAAAATAATAACAAAATTGAAGAACCTCATGTTGGGACTCTCTATTAATGATGCTCTTACCATTACATGGTATGGAAGGTGATTGACCCACAAGGAAGTATCATTGCGTTAGTAGGTGCAACTTTGTGGGCTCCGGTGGTATTGCTTGGGAGGCGACATAATGAATATCTTGGGCTCGCAGTATTCCACGGCACAGCGAGTCACATGACGTTGATGTTCACCAGGCTGCGCATAACGGCCGAAGACCACACCAAATGTCGACTCGCAGAATTTAACCGATTTGTCTAAACACCAACTCAGCAGCATCAAGATTCTCCATGTTCGATTTAAATAATATGATGCATAAGTTGTGGAATGATTTGGCAGCATAATCGATTATTTTTCTTTGCCCAAAAAGATGTACTTGGGGAAGATGTTGGGAGTCAAAGTATATGAGAGGTTTATCATTACAGAGACATGTCCAATATTCTATCTTCATAATTTGTTTTAAATGGTTTTAACTTTTTAAGGGAAATTTTATTTTTTGGTGTTAGTGTGTTAGTGTTGAACATATATATAATATGGTTGTGATTATTTTTCTTTGCCCAAAAATGTACTTGTGGAAGATGTTGGGAGTCAAAGTATATGAGAGGTTCATCATTACATAGACATGTCCAATATTCTATCTTTATAATTTGCTTTAAATGGTTTTAACTTTGTAAGGGATATTTTATTTTTTGGTGTTAGTGTTGAACATATATATAATCTGGTTGTGTTCTTTTTATAGAGTAAGTTAAATTTGGTAGGTTAAGATATTTCACATTCAGTGTATTTCATAAATCTCAAATTCAAACGAGCTAAAAAGAGATCAATCGTTAATTTGAGATTTATGAAATACACTGAATCGTTCAGATTTAAGTTAACACTAACAAATAAAGAATCCAACAAAATATTGTAATTAAAATCGTAGATATCGTTATCAAATGATAGCAAGGTCATTCCTTTACGTGGCGTTTGTTATTAGTGATTAGTAGTAGGACTTGAAAAAACCCAAAGAACAAAAGCACAGAGAAAGAGAACAAGAGGGATTAGGTGAATAGCTCTCTCTCCATTAACAGATTTGTAACTATTATTGTGAAGAGGCAGCTCCTTCTTGGAGACGTCATAGACCACGAAACCATCGGGGCTCGTAGAATCCGGCGAGAGGTTGATCAAAAACTCTTCGGATGGCCGAGAACCAATTTGTAACCTCTGCATCGTATGGTTTGATTTGGACTTGGAAACAATATTATACTACGACGTCTCCTTATATGGTTTTGTACTTTTGTGTATGTAAGGTTCTCTATTCATCACAGTTTCAACCATATATATATATACTACAAGCCTTCAAAAGTCAAAGCGTAAGCTCAGAAACATTTAATGTTGCATATTCAAGCTCCTGAAGTTATGGCTTAAGTAATGATGAATATGATCAGTGAACTTTGCTTTCAAAATTTAAAGTTGTTAAAATAATTTTCGATGGAAAGACTAATTAGATTCGGTGAGCCAGCCTCCCAAGGAGAGTTGAAATTTGAAGATGAAAGAGATCAAATATATTTGCATATTTTATCTTTTTGTCTGATTAACAGTTAGATATCTTATGCGATTAATATTTGGATAGATTGAGTACCAAAGTGTAGAATGAAAATAAGGAATTTTCGTAGATAATCTTGAATAGAATCATACATACTTTGAAGTTTAAATCGTAATTAAAATCTTATATATTGTACTGTTGCATTACTTTGGTGTTGTTCTTCATTTTAATAAGACTATAGTTTATACTTTTGAATCCGGTAAAATATATTTGCATGGATTATGGATACATTAAAAATCAAGACATCGAGCGTTGACAAATAAACACTAGCTAGGGATAAACTCTTACAAGATTTGTATTTGCTTGGAGCCTTGCAGCTAACTTGAAGCTCCACATGTGGATCTTTTCCTCAAGTCAAATGCGAGTTCATATGACATTTGACTACTTATTTCTTAATTTATTTATTTTAGATTGTATACATGCATATATAAACTAATATCTAGTCAGGAATATATACCATAAATACCAAACAAACTTTTCTTTCGATATTATCAAAGTTTATTGATATCACATCTTTCATTTATCCCTTTTATTTCATCCGAAAACTTTTTGTGAATATGCGATTTGTTTTGTATATTTTTGTGAGAGCTGTATAGTTTGATCTGGTACGCATATCCAATTTTCGACTCTTGGTTAGATCCGCGTCATACAAAATAGTCTCCTACTGGCTCGTTAAATATCTTGTATAGGCATAGCCAATCTTACTAGCTCCAGATTGAGGATTCAAAAAGTTCTTCAAATCATTGTACAAGTAACCTCACTTTGCTTAGAAATAAGATTACTTGAAAAAAGCAATACATGGAGCAGATTAGTTTGAATAATCGTATGTGTTCAACTCAATCTTGATCTGACTATTTCATTCTTGTGATTAAAGCTTTCGGTGGCTTAAGTTTAAATTTGTAAAAGTCAAATTTAAATATGATGGGAAAAAAAAAAAAAAGTTGAAGCATAGAGTCGGCCATTTTTGTTTGTTTTTGACGACAAACCAATGGGGAGTGATATCGTATGGGTATGGCTGATTTCCGTTGACCAAATTTGATGAACGAAGAAGAGAGAAGCCAAAAAGCAAAAAGGGTTTTAACTAACACAACAAAGCGTTGACTTAGAAAAGACAAAAACAATAGATAATAATTAACAAGGTTTGTTTTTTTCGTTGGTAACTAATACGGTATTTAATAAGGCTGGAACCCGGCTAAACTTCCGGGTTGTGACACTAGCATAACATGTTAATTATCATACTAATACTGAGGCTAATGACATCCCGCTAATATAAAGCTTAATTAACATCGACTCCAAACAAACTAAGAACCCATCGTCACTCAGAGAGACAGACAAAATTGCTCCAAATTCTAAGCTGGAATATTCGAATGTGTGGGACAGGCGCACGTTCATGGTGTTAACCATTTGATTCGACCACCACTGTTCGGTTTATCAACTGTTGTGTTTGATATTTACAGATGTTTTGAATGCAAAATTATGCTCATAATTACTCTTTTTAACGCGAAATGAGTTGTTCAATTCCATAAAAGTTGCTTATTGCTCATTTATATGATTTCTTATTCTCAGAGGGTAGGTATAATCGATTGAAGATGACGTAATTTTTCATGGCTACGGTTCAACCCAATAATTATTAAAAAAATGTGTAAATGAGCAATGTGAGTCACCCATTTGTTTTTCCGACCGGCGAAGTTAGTCTCCGTCAGCCAACCTTATAATTAATTTATTCCATTCCAGCTGCAATTTCAAAGTCAACAAAATGCTCACTTCCTATAAATAATATGATATATATTTATTTTAGAACTGGATATTTTCTCAAGGTAGACAAATCATCTTAGATATCTCTAACCGATATGCAACCCGTAACAAATTTTCATATATTTACATGAGACTTAAGTTTTCGTTAACCATATAACATACATCAACCAAATAAGCAAGCACAAACAAATGTTTAAATTTTGACCCAAAAAATATAATATACGTTTAATAAAATTACATAACTAATCTGCATGCGCCGGGCTTATTGATTTCTAGTGTTAAATTTAAAACGATTTGAGCTTCTTTTTTTAAGCACACACCCGATCGATTAAGGCTCAATACAACTTGGCACAACTTGCAGATGGTAATTTATGACAAACCTAACCTGTATTGTACATTGTCCAATATTAACGAGTCACACGGCTCTATCTTTTTCGAATAATTTATGAGTTATATAAATAGAGTTTTATATATTATTAAATAGTAGTATTATATACTGTATGGCCATGAATTCAACAACAACTATTTCAGATTAAATTAATTACAAAATACGGAATCTAGATAATTACAAAATATATAGTATTCAAAATACGGAATCTCGATAGTAAACAAAATAACTTCAAAATATTATTCAAAAAAATATAATTCACCAGAAAAAACGATAAAATACAACTCCTCCTAATTTTGGGTCTAGTTTGAAATACTTGCTCATGCTCACGCATGTTCCATCTGAAAACATGAAGCCAGAGAAGCTCTAAAGCCTCTAATGGAGGACAAGAAAGCAAACATAATCGCGACTGTAACTATCTTAGCCCTTCTCGTGGTGATAATCACGGCCCGAGTTGCTCTGAAACTCTCCAGGACCTTCTTTCTCATCGCCGGCGTCGACATTTCGTTGATCCTCGCCGTGATCTGTTTCCTCGTAATCCGGAGCCGTTACAACAGAGAGAGGAAGCTCCTGGAATCGAGGTACGTCTCCGAAGGCAGAGAGCTCCGAATCGAGTACAGTTTCCTGAGAAAAGTCGCCGGCCTCCCGACGAATTTCAAGCTCGAGGATCTCGAAGAAGCCACCGACGGATTCCGATCCCTGATCGGAAAAGGCGGATCCGGCTCGGTGTTCAAAGGAGTTTTGAAAGACGGAAGTCAGGTCGCCGTGAAGAGAATCGAAGGAGAAGAGAAAGGAGAGAGAGAGTTCAGATCCGAAGTGGCGGCCATAGCTTCCGTACAGCACAAAAACCTAGTTCGTCTCTTCGGTTTCGCATCTGTGAATCGCCAGAGATTCCTCGTCTACGAGTACATCCCCAACTCGTCTCTCGACATCTGGATCTTCCCGGATAGAGGAAACCGAAGATGCGGAGGATGCTTGCCTTGGGACCAAAGGTACCAAGTCGCGATCGATGTAGCTAGAGCGCTTGCTTATCTTCACCATGACTGTCGATCGAAGATCTTGCATCTAGACGTGAAGCCCGAAAACATCCTCCTCGACGAGAATTACAGAGCGGTGGTAACAGATTTCGGACTCTCCAAGCTGGTTGCTAGAGACGAGAGCAAGGTTCTCACGGATATCCGCGGCACGCGCGGTTATCTAGCCCCGGAGTGGCTTCTAGAACACGGGATTTCAGAGAAATCCGACGTTTACAGCTACGGGATCGTGTTGCTCGAGATGATCGGAGGACGGAGGAGTATTCGGAGGGTAGAGGTTGAGGAAACGAAGACGAACACAAGGCAGAATAAGAAGAAGAAGAAGTTGGAGTATTTTCCGAGGATTGTGAACCAGAAGATGAGAGAAAGGAAAGTAATGGAGGTCGTAGATCAACGGCTGATAGAAGCCGGAGAAGTAGAGGATGAAGGGCAAGTGATGAAACTGGTGTGTATTGCTCTTTGGTGTATACAGGAGAAGGCTAAGAATAGGCCTAACATGGCTATGGTGATTGAGATGCTTGAAGGGAGAGTTCCGGTGAACGAGCCGCCGGATTCCGAGGTTGTTGTGGTGGATCTTTTGGCATCTGATGATGATGCGACTCCAGGTGTACGACGTGTAGTAGATATCCCGAGATTGCATATCCACAGGGAGAGGAACTTCCGTTTGCCGTCCATTTGCTCTAGCATCATCTCTCCCCGCTAGATTTCTGTTCATGTTTATTTTGGTTTTGTGTCTCATATTAAAACTGAAAATGCTTGGTATGTTATCCTTTGATATGTGTAATAAGCACAGATTATAACAAGCATGTGGTTTTAACATTCATGAATCTCTCTCTGAGATACACAACTTAAAGAAATTAGATGGTCAACCTCCCCTCTAACTTCCATTTTGTGGAATTTTTGTTTGTTTGAATGGTAAAATATTATTATTATAGACACGAAAATAACATAAAAGTGATACTGATCGAAACAAAAGGTTTGGGACAAAAGTGAAAATAATCTAAAAAGATGGACGCTAAGGAAAAATAAAGACCGACATAAAAGTTTATGGATTATTTTGCTGCTGAAGCACACTCTCTCCCTCTCTCTCTCTTTCTCTGGCTTCCTTAGACTTCTCCGTCGATTAACCTTGCCGAGGAACTGTCTCTCAGGTACGATCTAGTTTTTGATTAATCCTTTGCGCTTCACCAATTTCTTAGCATCTACCTCTGTAATATATAATTCTGATTTAGGTTTACAATTATTTTCTGTAAGGACAACGCCATATTCGTATCTGGTTTTCGACGTCTCGTGAATCCTTGAATTTTTTTTTGTCTATCTATTGGGAAATATCGTTCGGGTGACTTTTTCTGGCGCAATGTACGAACGGACTCAATATTTCACTGAGTCTTCTCTTTTTAGAGTTCTTTTTTAGAATTTTCGGATTTCGTCTATGAATTTCGAGAGCTTATCCGTCTTACGAATAAAATAGTTGGAATTAAGTGATGTTGTCGTTTCTTTTTTAAATGTTGTCTCACTTTGAAGTTTTATTTCTCTATTTTTCTTGTGCTGTGTCCCATGGATTCATAATTCACGTTATTGAGAATGTCGCCTGATGAATCAATGTGCTGTTAATGATTGATGTCTTCGTTTCCCCGCAGGCTCATTTTTTTTGGTTATAATTTTCACCAACTGATTCTTCTCGGCACTTGCTTGTCATCCAATATGAGTTTCTCCGGAGCTGCAGTTGGTTCAAGTTAGTATATTCCTCTTTTGTGCTGCGTGTTGATTCGTTTTTTTGCTAGTTCAAGTGGAAAATAACTGGAAAACAAAAACTCTCAATTGCAATATCATTTCAGGCAGAAATTTAAGAAGAGCGGTAGAGTTTGGGAAAACTCATGTGGTTAGGCCCAAAGGGAAACACCAAGCGACTATTGTCTGGCTACATGGCCTTGGAGACAATGGCTCGAGGTAATTCTTTTCTCTCTGAAGTTGGTTTTTCAATTTGGGAAATCAGCTAGCATAGTAGTAGTTTATTGCACAGTGTCCAATTTAGATACTGAGCTATTGGGAATGGTGGAAATTGTAAATAAGATGTAGACTATTGACTATCAGTAAATGACTGTAACTTATGTTAGCGCTCAACTTTACACCTTGTCTCTGTGCCTTGAAGAGTTTTGGTGCTTTTTATGCAATGTCGCTTCACAATCACGGAGCAAAATAATTGATCTTGACTTGGAACGCTCTTGCTTGTTTTTTCCCCTAGAGAAGAAAAGACTCGGTTTAGCAAATCATGACATCGTTCATTGCCTTGATCGATACAAAGTTAACTAGATACACAGTTAACTCGATACCTTAAGTCTTTTTTTTTTTTTGGTTTTGGATGCAGCTGGTCCCAGCTTTTGGAGACCCTTCCCCTTCCGAATGTGAGTTATAACTTACAAGCTTCGAGTGATCTTCAGCAGTTATCTTAATTATTTTAAAGGTGCTCAGTTACTTTACCTTTATCAATACTAACCCATCTTTGTGTTTGTGGTGTAGATCAAATGGATATGCCCTACTGCTCCTTCTCAACCAATAAGTCTGTTTGGTGGTTTCCCCTCCACAGCTTGTAAGTTATTTGCTACATAGCATTCGTCTTTCGTTCAGTTTAGTGGAAACTAGTACTAATGGAAATAGAAACGGTGGTTAAAGAGAGTTGTAATTAAATTTAGTCATGTAATGTTCCAGGGGCCAATTAAACCACGATTTTGGTTTGAAATTCGCAATTTATGATGGACATTTGATGAGTTGCTACTGTAATTAATGCAGGGTTTGATGTTGTGGACATCAATGAAGATGGACCTGATGATGTAGAAGGACTGGATGTGGCTGCCGCACATGTTGCAAATCTGTTGTCGAATGAGCCTGCTGACAGTAAGTTTCCTTTCCAAACTTGCCTCTTCATTCCCCTCCACGCTTTCATTGAGATAGTAAAAATATTGAGAAAACACGACAATGCGAATCTACAAATTGATGTGTGGTACACTATTGCAACTGAATATAGTTAGAAAGAATTAAGATATTACAGGAGTAGAAGGAAGAGAGTAGAACTAGAGAAAGAAAAGATAGGTTTTTGAAGAGCTAAACGCGGATATGATATCAGGGCCAAAATATCTGACTTGTCAACAGAATGTTACTAAGCCAGAATTCTGGAGTCAAAGAGATAGCTGACTTTATTTTAGCTACCAGTTGACTTCATGGTTCCTGTAAGTCCTGTAGTAATGTTCAGATAATAGAAAGCAACAACAAAAATACTATAACAGTATGCATGGTAATTGTTGGAGGAAGATTTGGAGATTCCATTTCTGAAAACTGTGTTATCTTTCATTGCTCAAAGTCAAATTAGGTGTTGGAGGGTTCAGCATGGGTGCGGGAACATCTTTATATTCTGCAACATGTTTTGCTCTCGGTAAATATGGAAATGGCAATCCTTACCCTATCAACTTAAGCACAGTCATAGGCTTGAGCGGGTGGCTTCCTTGTGCAAAGTATGTTTTCCTCTTGTCCTAACATTCTTCTAGTTTAAGAGCTTCCATGGATTTATTGGGATATATGAGTGACTTTGGGTACGTTTATTATCCTATTTCCCTTCTTCTTTTTTTTGTCACAGGACACTGGCTGGCAAACTAGAAGAGGAACAGATCAAGAACCGAGCTGCATCGTTGCCCATTTTAGTTTGTCATGGAAAAGGTAATTAAGCAAACTATATTTACCCTTAAAACTGTTGAAACGTTTCACTACTCAGTATGTTTAATATGCAAAACAAATGAATCGTGTTTTTAGTATTGAACCTTGCTGTATATGCAATTCATTCTCTAAGACCGATTCAGGTAAAAGAAAAATTACACTTTAAAGATTTTCCCGTCTTCCTGTTCTCACTCTGATTCATGTACCTTTGGTCTTCAGGTGATGATGTGGTGCCGTTCAAGTTTGGTGAGAAATCTTCAAAGGCCTTGATTTCAAATGGGTTTAAGAAGGCGACCTTCAAAGCTTACAGTGGACTTGGTCACTACACTATCCCACAGGAGATGGATGAGCTGTGCGCTTGGTTGACATCCACCCTCGGGCTCGAAGGTTGAGGCCTTTTCGATGATGTTGCTTTCTGATGAAAAACTACAAAACTCTCGAGAGTTTCATTGATTTGGAATCTTGGATTGGATCTTTCGGATTTTCACTTTATGATTTGTTACATTGGAGGATTTATGTAAACACAAATTCGTCTAGTAGTAAAATCTTCTCGTTTGGCACGCCCCAGCTCCGTCACCGGACCATTGGTCGAACCGCTCACTCGCAGGTTCTAACTCCAAATCAAATCGTTAAGCGGATTTCGAAAATTAAAGATTTTCATTTTTTAGTTTATAATAATTAATGAATTAAAAGTAGCCCGACGGTTGCGCCTAACTTAAGTGACTGATTGCAAAAATTTAAACGTGTGTTTACCATAGCTTGACACGTGTGAGGACCAGACTCGTCTGAATCATCGTTTCTCCTTTTCTCACTCCGCTTGGGCTCTCTAACATCACCTTGAAGCGCGAAACAATGGGGAGAAGAAAACAGAGATGCTTGCTCTCTTCCTCTCCTCTTCTTCGTATCCAGCTCTCTCTTTCCTCTCCAGATCCGTAACTCTAGACTTAGCCAGACGAACAAGACTCTCAGCTCTCACAATGTCGATGAACCTAAGAACCCACGCGTACGCAGGCAATCCCTTGAAGTCCAGAACCCCGAAATCCACCGATCCCTTCTCACCTTCCTCCGCTTTCGAATCCCTCAAAACCCTGATTCCAGTAATCCCTAATCACCCCACGCCTTCCCCCGATTTCAAGGTCCTTCCCTTTAGCAAGGGCCGCCCTCTGGTGTTCTCCAACGGTGGAGACGCTTCCACGACGCCTATCTGGCATCTGAGCTGGGTCAGCTTGGCGGATTGCAAGGGTCTGTTGTCGAGTTTTGGGGCTGATCTGAACGAGAACTCGCTTGTGTATTTAGGACCTAAGGTGGAGGAAGATTTGGTGTATTGGGCGGTTGATGTGTCGGAGGAAGACGGCGTGGTTTCTGAGCTGGGAGGGAGGAAGCTGTGTTTCGTCGACCTTCGAACCTTAATGGTAGCTGCTGATTGGGCGGATCAACGCGCCATGGATGAATTGGCAATTGCCGGCCATGTATGTGAGCTCTTTCATCTTGATCAGGCTCAAGTTATTTTGCTTTTTTTTTTGGTTTGATGGAATCATCTGGTGTGTAAGACAATCAAATGATGATATGGATTACGAAATTTGAGCTAAACGAGCTCATCTATTGTAATGAGAAGTCGTATCCATTGCTGAGAGAGTTCTTGAATGTTGAGCTCCTGGTTAAGAAAGTTCTAATGCCTTAAGAAGTATCCTTATTGCTGAAACTGCTGCATTTTAGGACTTAAGACTAGTTTCTAGCTTTTCTTTTCGTCTCATATTCCTGACTATATTATGACAGGCCAGGGCATTGCTTGAGTGGCACAACGTATCACGGTTTTGCGGATCTTGTGGAGGTACAACTGTTCCAAAGGAAGCAGGAAGAAGAAAACAATGCTCAAACGATGCATGCAAGAAGCGGGTTTATCCCCGTGTTGACCCGGTATATTGCTGCTTCCTCCATTTTCTTTTTGCAATTGATTTCCCCATGAGCATGACTTACTTTGCGGAACTTCTGGCTGATTGGTCCCCGTGTCCATTGCAGGTGGTTATAATGTTAGTCATTGATCGAGAAAATGATCGCGCACTTTTAAGCAGACAGTCTAGATATGTACCGAGAATGTGGAGTTGCTTAGCTGGGTTTATTGAGGTAACAAGACCTCACTGCTAAGGCCATCTCAATTTACTACTCAATACTAATTTTCCTGTTATCCTTTTTGTATATCCCAACTCCCTGTGTATGGTCCATTTCACTTGAGTCTTGCATTTGAGTTGTCTATGTATTATCTATGCTGCTTCTGCTAGCCAGGGGAAAGCTTAGAAGAAGCTGTGAGGCGAGAAACATGGGAAGAGACAGGCATTGAAGTAGGAGAAGTTGTCTATCACAGCTCTCAGCCTTGGCCTGGTAATGGAATAGTTATAATTTAATTGCTGGTGTAGGGTTTCTCCGTCTTCCATTGATCTGTGTTTGTTAGCTTGTGGTTTACAAAGTATTATCGTTGGCTAATGTTCAATGCATGCATCCATGAGTGTGATATTGATGAGAAATTTTTGTTGTCAAGCAGATAAAGATTGAGGGTTATAGTTGTGAGCAAATTTGCATCAATTAGCAAGTAGTTCCTCATTGTGTAGATTTGGAACTTCGTTTACCTATATATTGATTACATTCTTATTTTTTTCTTTGAAATTAAGAAATGTAGCCTTGTATCATGTTTATGGGTTTGATTCTCTTGGTTTGTGGTTTTTTTTTTATCTAACTTACACTAGCGTCAATATTTTCTTTTCACAAATACTGGCTAATGTCATTTCCTTCAATTTGGACACCAAAAACTTTCACACTCTGTTTTGATGCTTTCCCATGTGTAGACGCCTCTTGAAATGTTGCCTCTGCTGTAACATTTTCTAGTTAGGAACTTTGATTCTAATGCCAAAAAAAGCTTTGAACTGCAAATCTAACCGAAACGAGTATATGGTTGTCTTAAATTGCAGTGGGACCAAGTAGCATGCCATGCCAATTGATGCTCGGGTTCATTGCTTTCGCCAAGACTCTTGACATAAACGTAGACAAGGAAGAGTTAGAAGGTAGATTAACTTCAACTCTTTTGGAGTGCCAGAGTTTCTTACCATTCATCACGTTGAGCTTATCTTAACAACTTTGCAACATGTTTTGTTGCGCAGATGCTCAATGGCACAGTAGAGAAGATGTGAAGAAAGCACTGGCGTTTGCAGAATACAGGAAGGCCCAGAGAACAGCGGCTTCAAAGATAGAGCAGATCTGTAAAGGTGTGGAGAGAAGCCAGAGCCTATCAACCGATTTCAATGTCGAAAGCGGTGAGCTCGCTCCTATGTTTATCCCAGGGCCATTTGCCATTGCTCACCACCTGATCTCAACATGGGTAGATCAGGGTTCTGCCAATGTTCACTCTAAACAACAAGCCGGTCTCTCTCTCTCAAGTTTGTAACTAGAAAGTCACGACTTTGATGCTTAGAGAAATCAAACGATTGCTATGGCTTTAATGCTTAATTTGAATTGTAGTGTCCTTTGTGTACGGACTTGCTCCAAGTTATTTCTTGGAACAACGATTTAAAGATTTACCGAACTATAATTTTAAACAACTTTTTAAAATTTATGTTTCAAATCATTCTGTCGTTGAAGCAATTGGTTTGTTGACTAGTGTTCGCAATACAGGTCTTTTAGACGGAATGTAGCATGGTTTTTATGAACCTGTGTATACCAGATCAATGAGGATAACGTTTGATTGTGAGTTGAGGCGTTGGAGGAAGATTTGCCCAACATCTCAGAGGGTGAACCGATTTGAAGTGAGAAAGACTTTTCTTTCTGGGCAGTTGGTATTTAGTAAGCCTCAAATATACATTGCCCAAAAAACAAAGGCTTTCAACTTTGTCACTTCAAATTGGAAGAGAGAGAGTTCGAAGAGGATCCAAATCTCAAAATTCGTATCAACTATTGCGAATCCTACTGTGCTTACCTTGACAAAATCTCCCAAGACATTAAGACATGGAATTTAGCTCTATTAACACACTGTTCCCAACGGTTTATGTCTTTTCCAAATCTTCGAACCTTAGACAAGGAGGTACAAACAATAAGTTCAATTTGTTATCATAAAAGTTATTTTCTAATTGCTTGTTGTATTTGCTCAGATGGAGCAGATAATCTCTTTTCGTCGCTGGTTCCAAGTGTTGTGCTGCTTTGCACCTGAAGTGTTTCCAGAAGCTGCTGATGCATACTCTTGCTTGGTTATGCACTTTAATAAGCTTTACAGTGCTTATCCAGGTCCTCCCTTTGCACATGAAGTTTGGAACTTGTTCAATGAGCCGAGAGACGGTGCTATTTTAGCAATGGTTCGCCTCTTGGCCGATGTTGGTCGTGCAGGTCTTTCAAGCCCATTGCTTTCAAGCCGAATGCTTCATGGGTCTGATGAGTCCGAATATGCTAGACTGATGGCTATTGCATTTGAATGCGAGACAAATCGTTGGAGGGAGATTTGCCCAAGAGAAAAACGATTTGAATTGAAAACTTGGGAAGCTGTTGCTTTCTGGGCAAATGGTAACCATCACCTAATCTTTCTTTGAATTTGTTCATTGTATTTGGTTTAGTGTATAGCAAAATGAGTTTGGTTCGTTGCAGATCCTGGTCAGTCTTGCCGGATCTGCAAACTCCTCCTTGAAGACAAGTGTAAGTTACAAACAGTTGAGTATTTAGTAAATATATTTGTGCTGAATTCCAGAATGTTTTATTTCGTTATTTTGTTTTGGTTGTTGTTAGGCCTTCAGTGTCAGGCTGATCAGGCCATGGTGGGGTGTCCTATTGTTTGGGGTAAGTCTTGTGGTCCTATTGTTAGTGTAAGACTTGCCCCACTTTCACGGCTTCCACTTTCACATGCATAAAATGTTTGTGCCTCCCTTAACCAATGAGTGTAAATGTAGGTGTTTGCTCTCACGGCTTCCACTTTCACTGCGCCCACGAATGGCTAGAGGAGCACAATACTTGTCCAGTTGGTATGTCTCTCTTGCTTATTTGTCTTGTTTGCAGTTCTTGTCTGTGTCCTTAATATTTATAGTTTCAACTTTTAACAGATATGCTTGAGTGGGCGTGTTATGGATACGACTACTAGATCAACGAGAAGACTATTTCGTCATCTGCTTGCGAAGCCTGCGTACGAATGTCAATACTTATGACGCTCTTAGGTTTTTTACCTCAGTTTTCTTCACCGTGCTTTTTGTTCCGGTTAACCGGTCGTTGTTCTTTACTGATGGTCTTTCTGGTTTGACAAATATCTTTGATTTTAGAAAAAACTTAATTTTTCATTAAAAGCCCAAAGGGCTAAATTCAAGCTTTCGATCCAGTTTTTCATTAAAAGCCCAAAGGGCTAAATTCAAGCTTTCGATCCAATTAACTCAGTACAACGTATTTAATCTAAGCACAATACCTGCAAGAGATGTGAATCAATAAAGATTAACGAGGTATTGACACGTGTTTTGCTGAGTTGAAATCAGAGAAGCTTCGCCCCGCCACCGCGAAACTTGAAGCCGACAATTCCGGAAAATAATCACGATCTGCTTTGAACCCACCCGCCTTATCTAAAGATTTTCCCCCCTGATCTCGGAAAAAAAAACGGATTAACCGGGAGAGGAATCCGATCAAAGTCGGAATTTATTATATCAACAAAAAGATCTGCCCAGGCCGGAGATCATTCCGATCTCTGAATGAAATCGGAAATCGCCTCTCTCTCTCTCTGTCTGTCTGATAAGTGAGTGAGAAGTTAATAATGCATATTCGTTACAAATAGAATGTACGTCGTGTTATTTTATATATTAAATAAAATAAACACCTCGAAGTAAAAAGTTAGAGAGAGGAAGCGAAGTGATGTGACCAGACTTTTTTTTTTTTGGTCGAAATGTGACCAGACTTTATCGGCAAGTGTAAGAAGAAAAGGTTTTATTACGTGACAACCGTATCTGTTTTGAAAAAGAGTAAAGAAAAATTGCTTCGCCACCGACGTCGGCAACCGTACTTGCTCCCTATGTATTATTGTAATCAAATTTAATCATACCACTGAAACCTAGAGTAAATTACCGGAATTCTATTACGCGGTACTATGAATGGTAATTGCAGGCCGTGTAAGTAAAAAGCGGTGAAGCAGAACAAAGGTATGTGTCGGTGGGTCAAAGAATTCAGAAAATTGGGGCCCGTATTACGGGATATACCGATTTTAATATAGACAGGAAGGTTGATCTAGGTCTGTGTCTCAGTTTGTTTGTAAATTAGTCTTATGCATATCGGTCATGGGTTTTCTAGTTTCTTTGATTAGTTTGTTATTGTGTTTATTTTGATACACTTAAAAAATAAAGAAGAACAACATAAGGATAGTGTTGCAGAAATTGCAAGATCTTAATTTTGTCGATACATGTGTTTGCTTAGATAGAATTGTTTTCACAAAAGGCTGAAAATTTTGGGCTATTGTTTAACCTACTAAGATGCGCTAGAATAGTATGAAACTGTAGGTGATGAAATATCGACTTTTTGATAGGCCAGCGTGTTTCCTAACGTTAGTTTTGGGCGCAAGATAGAACTAATGAAAATTACTTCTAGAGCATTTGATTAAAAAAAAATCAACAAATGAACCCGTGGTCTTTTGACTCTTGACCTCGAGTGATTAAGTAGAGAGTTGGGTAAAATTCCAGCATCGAAAGTTTAGCATGCTCATTCAACTGAGATAGCAATGGTAACAAAGCTCCCTGACCTAGGACAAGATCTCTGCATCTTGGGGAATTGCCAGCAACATTCCCTAAAGCCCAAACAGCCTTACACATGAACAAGTGAAAAAAAGAAAAACTTAGAACATACTTAAAGAAGTTGACCAAGGATTCTGTGAAGAGCAAAAACGATGAACACATAATTTACCTGCTCACGGACATCATCACTCTGAGATGCCAACAGTGAGGTTTACCGCTCATAGAGGTTTCTGCTCATAGAGGTTTACCGCTCATAGAGGTTTCTCCTCATAGAGGTTCACCGTTGCCTTCATTTTTATCAAAAACAAAAAAATATACCACCACAAAGCGATTAGTGGGTAGATTCAGTATATCTAAATCCATATGGAAGCTCAAAAGAACACACACACACACTTGTGACTTGTAAGAACCAGAGGAAGCAGAACAAATGCCACTTTTCCCAATTACAATCACCGGAGATGGTTGGCATAGAAAGAAAAACAATAAATCAAGCTTTTTTGGATTGGATCAAAGAAGGTGATTATCCAGAATGAACCAACCACAAAATTGAATGGATGCAAGGAGAGCGAGAACACATATCAGAGAAGATTCACAAACAATAACATCCACACGTTTCACAAGTATACAGATCAGAGCAAGCAGCTGTATGAACATGATAAGCGAATTAAGGACAAACTCAGCGAAATAAATTAGAAGAAAAAAGGACAGAAAATTCAATTCAAGCACGTATAGAAAACCAAAGGTTCCAAGCTTTATGTCGTTTTTTGGATTGAACTAAAAGTAAAGGTGCAAGCTTTCATGTGAACAAGTGAAAGCGAATAGATACGGACCCGTGATTGTGGAGATGGGCGAAAACAGATATGGCGATGCTCGTCTCGGTTCGGAGGAAGAATATAGATCTGATTAACACAATCTAGGGATTTTTAGTTTATTTATGATTGTCGATTAGAGAAAAACAAAAATCATAAATAAGGCGGAAGAAGAAGAACACGGGAAGAAGAAGACGGAAGAACACGGGAAGAGGAAAAAAAACCTGACTTAATCAATGATCGACACGTAGGGGTTTTTAAAGATTTCTTAAATTTCTTATTTAGTAACCGTTTCTTAGAAGTTTTAACATTAATGATTTGTTTATTAGTTTTTTTAACTTAAGAAACTCTTAAGAAACCCTTAAAAGCTGGAGATGGTCTTAGTTACATCATGACTAATTATTAATTTTAATCATTCATGTATTACTAAAACGGTATCAACTTTCATTACGTTTTCGTTGCTACAATTCTACCTTTTATATTTTTAGATTGCAGAGTCCTTAATTAGTGTACGGACTTGTTCCAAGTTATTTCTTGCGACAACAATTTTATATCAAAGATTTACCTCAATAATTCATAGATGTGATATACTCTAGTTATTCTACAACAATCAATATATAGTGTATAGTCTGTAAAACTACAATATCTGCATGAAAAAAAGTTTCTTAACTAGTGTTAGGAGAGACTATATATTTTATTAATGGATTTGAACATTCAACAAAACTATGTGTTATTGGATCATTTTATAAAATATTTGTGTGTATTCGCTCCATGTTTTTTTATGAACCTGTGCTTTTTTAAAAATTATTATGAAATTTTATAAGTAGTTAGTGTATTTTTATTATAGATTTTGATAGAAAAAAAGAAAACAACGGAGGAGATTATGTTTTGAGAACTCTTCCGTTCTTGCGTGCGCATATCCGTAGGGTAGAATTCACTCTCTTTCCCAGGTCAGCCGTCTCACTCACTCGATTCTAAAACCCTCCCGATCTTCGCTTTCCATTTGGCTCCCTTTGTTCTTCTCCGAGATCTAAACAACTATGGCCACCTCCTTCTTCCGGCGACTCGCTAGGTCAGCTCCGATTGCATTCCCCGCCGCATCCGGATCCCAAAGCAAACCTGGTTTTGGCACTTTCCGATTCTCTGCCGGTGCAATCGCGGCACTTTCCGGTGGGTTCTCCTATTATTACCTCACTTCCGGCAACAATCTGGTGAGCTTTACTTTTGTTTTCTTTCTATCGTCTTTGATCAATTCATATTCCATTTGATTCCTTTTTCACTTGCATTTTCTCCAAAGTATTTTTTTGTTGTATTTCACATTCAATCAGACGAGTTAATATGGCTTGTGTTTATTAGAAATTTCTGACTGTTGTTTGTGCCTTGCGATCTCAGGTTTACCTGGATCAGGCTAAGGAAGAGACAGGACCAAAAACCGGTGCGCTGCTTTATACTATAAACGCGATTTCCCTTAATTTAGCTTTAAAATCTCTGAAACGTTTTTTTTTTTTGGGCTACTAGCCTACTACTATGATCAGATTTTGATGTTTTATTTTCTTGCGTCGGGTTCTTTCTTTTTTACTTTGTTGGTATCTGTCGGAGGAGAGAGAAAGGGTTTGGATATAGTTATAGCGTGTATCCTTCACTCTTCACTCAAAGCTTATTCTGTCTGATTTCAGCTCTTAACCCTGATAAGTGGCTCGAGTTCAAGCTTCAAGACACTGCTACAGTTAGCCACAACACCAAGTTGTTCAGGTAATTGCTCGACTTCCTAACATTTCCATAAAAACTACGCATTGGCAAATGCTTATTGGAGAAAGTATATGATCGTGGGATGGTTTGGATACCTAGCTGCTGAATGCTTGTTTGTTTATCATCATTTCTTGTGTAATTTTCAACGTATTAAGTATGTTTGTATCCCTATACTGCATATGGGGTATGCATTATGAAATCATTGTTGGTTAAAATCCAAGTGATTAAGTTTGTTTAACCTTCTAAGCTTGAATGTCAAATATATATAGGCCGTGGCGATTAACTTTGGTTTTCTTGTTTTCCCTTTGCCTTGAAATCTAGGTTCTCATTTGACCCCTCAGCAAACTTGGGTCTACATGTTGCTTCTTGTCTCCTGACAAGGTATGTTGTGGTCTCACTCGTACCACTTTACAGTAAAACAAATTTACTTGCGACAACTTGGGAAAATTTCTCAACTAGAGTGCTAAATCTAACCTGTTTCCATTTCCTCTGTACAGGGCTCCTTTAGGCTATAATGCTGAAGGGAAAACGAAATATGTCATTAGACCGTAAGTTCAGCTAAAAACTCCCCACCATTCTTCCGATTAAGTTAGAGAACCTGTTAGCCTATCTGTTGCCTTTTCACTTTTGTTTAATGGCTTTGATGTAGCCCATATTTATCAATTTAAATTGTCTACAACTTAGAAGTGAAGGAGGTTAATAGCTGCCACTATGAAAATTAAAAAAGAAAATTTTGTAAATAATGCAGATTGTATGCAGCCATTATCTTTGAGGAGAGGTTTCTTGGTTTCAAATTTTAGCTGTTGAAATTACCACTTTTGTGGTATCTGCCTTCTATATTACCATGTTTTGGATTACTCAATATAGAAAAACTCATCTTGGAAAATACATTTTCCAGAACTTTACTTTTCTTGCTTTCTACTTACAGCTCTTCGATACTTGTACTAATATACGTGAGACTTCTTTTAACCATACTAATCTAATGTTTGTGAATTAATCTCAGTTACACTCCTATATCAGACCCAGAGTCTAAGGGCTACTTTGATTTACTGATTAAGGTATGAGTGTCCTTTAATATCCTTGTGCATCTCTCCGCTTTTGCTACTATTTTTTCTAGCAAAGAACTGGATGTGTTATGATTGATCTAATTTCCTCGTTTTGTTATGATGTGTTCACTGCTTTTTGCAGGTATATCCAGACGGAAAAATGAGTCAGCATTTTGCCAGCTTAAAACCGGGGGATGTGTTGGAAGTGAAAGGGTATAGTTTCTTGACTGTTATCGTTTTCTTAACTACGGTTGGTGTCAGTTCTTTATTGTATATGCTGTTTAACTAATTCTATCTTTTGTTTCTTGTAGACCCGTTGAAAAGTTCAAATATTTGCCTAATATGAAGAAACATATTGGGATGGTATATACCCTTGTTCCCTTGTTACAATCAAGTTTTACTACAGGTTTCTTACATACAATCTGTTTTATTTATATGGAAGTTGAACTTTGAAGATATGGATTTTACTAGTAGTTTTTTTCCTTATCTCAGCGTATGGAATTACTTCACCTGCTCTAGTTTGTTGGAATACAAGTCCTTAGAGATTCAGTTTTTTTTCGTGAGGTTGCATTTTCACTTTCCAGTTTAGTAGCATGAATTACTGGATTATAGTTATTTTGTGTAATGTGTATTATACTTACAAGTCAATGTAATGACAAATAAATTCTGACTGGTAATTTTGTGTTTGATATCCATTTGTCTTTGAACTTGAAGATTGCTGGTGGAAGTGGGATTACTCCAATGCTTCAGGTGATCGATGCCATTTTGAAGAATCCCGAGGACAACACGCAGGTGACCAGTTTATTGTTATCTTATTTTTCTCAAAAATGATCATTTATACCCATACCGAAGTATGTAATCTATGCAAACAAATTGATGAACTGCTACGTACGCTAGCTGCTGGTTTCCTTACCAAGATCTTGAAAATGTTATCATCCTTTACAACCCATTTGAAAATAGAGATTTTTCAGAAAAGAAGAAGATTCCTAACATGGAAATAGACGATTTCTTTGTGTGCACAGATATCATTGCTTTATGCCAATGTTTCTCCGGATGATATACTTCTCAAGCAAAAGCTTGATGTGCTTCAGGCTAACCACCCAAATTTGAAGGTAGAATCCTCTTGAATTCTTCGATTGCTTATATTACTACTAGCAATCACATTTTTCTTTAAAAAAAATATCTTAATGTTTATTTCGACAGGTTTTCTATACTGTTGACAATCCTACAAAAAACTGGAAAGGAGGAGTAGGTTACATTTCAAAGGATATGGCTCTGAAAGGCTTACCTCTTCCTGCGGACGATACTCTTATCCTTGTAAGTGACCTTACAGTCTTCAAGAACCGTAGCTTGTTTTTTTTTAAAGAAATTGTTTCTACAATCTCTTTCATCGCTTCTTCCCTTGTATGCTATTATGACACATGAAAAAAAAAAACTATAACATTTCACTAATTTAGTTACTGGTTTTTTTTCTTTCATTCTGATTTGGAGTATGCGTATGTTTTATATCACTTTCCATCATAATGGACATTGTTCCCTAAGAGAGTGAGAATCAGGATGTCAAAGCGTTTAGCGATACCAATTTGATTTACTGACGAAGAAGTTATGGATAGAATCAAAGCGTTCAGTATTAATTAATATGTGGCGTGCTTTATTGTTAATTCAGGTATGTGGTCCTCCTGGGATGATGGAGCATATATCCGGAGGCAAAGCTCCAGACTGGTCACAAGGAGAGGTTTGTACCAATTCGTCAACATCTAATCTAGGCAAATATAATAATGTGAAACCTAAAAAGTAGCTAAACATTTATGTGCCGAGAGTATCTGTACCCACGTGCGATATCTCTGACGGCTATCGGTTAAAATGTAATTAGCAATACACACGTGGAAACGTTGTCAAGCTGAAAGAGGGCTTATGGACCTTTAGGGATTGTGTTAAAGGGAAGGGCCCTTAGTCTTTGTTATTTTGATGGCATAAAAAGTTGAAGCAAGTCATAAAATGTGTAGGTTTTTGAGTCGCTGTAATTAGTTGCAGGATACCAATCAGCAAGATGCAGAGGAGTTCATGTCTAATGTCCCGTTGGTTTGTTTCACTGCAGGTCAAGGGGATACTCAAGGAACTCGGATACACTGAGCAAATGGTTTTTAAATTCTGAGAGAAGTTGAGAATCAGAATCCCGTAGTTTCTACTCTCCGACAAGGTTTTTTCATTTCATGTAATAAAGAGGCCCCAAGCAAACACTGATTGATGCAGTATGAGCTTTGACACGACCCAGCAAGCTTTGAAAATAAACCAAGGGAAACATCATCAGTTAGTCATTGGTCTCTGCAGGTAGTAGCGGGAACTTTCCTATACTTGATTTTGTTGATAAATTTCTATGCGATTGAGACTGCAAGATATTTGAATAATGATGGTTCAAAAGATGAAAGTTATGCGCTTTGCATTCATGTCTGCGTTTCAATTTATCTTCTTGTAGAAAGATCCAAACGCAAACAGCAGAATTTCTCAACTTGCCTTATCTCTCTCATTCAACAATTGGATATTTGGCTATGATTTGACTAAACTGCAAATCCAAAATACAAAATACAACGCCGAATGATAATTTTCACTGTTGAAATCGTTAGATGATACATTAACATATGATAAAAATGTATACAGCTCAGGTTGGTGCGGATTATATACAAAACCATAGAGAAACACATCCATTTTTTGGTTGGGATGCTTTAACCGCAATTTGCGTGATCCATTTTTTGGTTGGGATGCTTTAACCGCAATTTGCGTGAAGAGTAACACAAACAAAAAGCGGGCATGGCCACTGGTCCCAAATTTTATTCAGGCGGTTGCTTATAATAACAAAAGGGATAATGTCAATGAGAGATCCAACAAGTAAAGCAAACCGTAGCTTGGGGACACAACACAAACACGTTTCAAAAGAAAATCAAATGGATAGATTTAGTTTCAGCAATTCCCAAGAACAAGTGCTGATCCGTTGTTCATCAGAAGCAGCGTTGAAGAAACCTTTCCTCATATTTGGTTTTACTGAGACGGCTTCTCCCCTTCTTTCGTGGAGGATAAATACCTGTCAGTAAGAACGTTTAGGGGATTCGCGAGTAAGCTAAACACAAACATGGTAAAGTATAGAAAGCACATAATTTAAAACAGCCATCCTAAAAGCGAACTTGGAAAAAGGCTTAGTGGATACGCTCTTTCGAGTGAATTTGTTGCATGTAAATGGTTCTCTGAGATAGAGCTTACCCCTGGGCTCTAGCCCAACGCGAGAGCTGATAGAGCTGTACAGTCTCGTTCGATGCATGGCACGCAAGTAGTAAATAGTTGCGAGGTTGCACCATCCAGGCAAATCTCATGAACAATGCAGAGTAAATGCACATCGCTTCACAGGAAAAAGAATCAAAAGATCCAATGAGAGTGGCTTAGGCTAGTAATGGCATTTACGATTAAGATTTCAACACGGTCTCTTCTCTCTTACCTGAAGACATGTTTCCAGAAATCATTTCAGGGGGCTTTTGCATATCCACCAAACCCTATTTGTGAAATCAAAATTCAAAAACTACAATGAATCCATGGACCACCCCACAAACCGATGGATTGAAGTAAAAAAAAAGACAAAACATACAGCAGCAACGAAACCCCAATTAGCGATAGGCCCCCAGAAATGGGTTGTTTTAGGGCCAACCGGACTGTTCAAGAATGACTGGAACCTTGATGTAGCCATTATTATCTACTGAAACCCGCCTGCAATAATAAGTAGCTCACGGTAAGAGGATACAAACTATCATCTTCAGAAATCAAGAAATGTGAGAGCTAATTCCCATTATTCAACATAACCTGATCCAGGATATGTGAAAGCTAAGCAAGACTCTTGATTTCATTACATAGTTTTTTTTGTTTTGTTTTGTGAATGTCAACTAAGTGTGATATAAGTAATTAGTCAAATCAAAAATTCTTCATCATTTCTAAGACTTGTTTCTCTCTTCAGAGTACTTGGCACATAGCGACGCAATAAAAGCATATACATGATTTTTTTAATGGTGAATCAAGATATTATCATCACTCAACACAAAGGCAATCTATCATATACCACAAGCACATTAAGGAAGCCCAGGGCCCTCTAAATTAGGATTTCTAAGTCCAATTCGAAAAAAAAAAATCACTCCATAGTGTTAGGCAATCATCAAAATACATTTCGATTCCCAATCTCGACAATATTCCCGACCAAATTGTCTACAACAGAAAGCGAGCAATCATTTTATATGATTCCTCCTACTTTGAGATCGACACAAACCTGAGGGATGCGAAAGGCCCGATTGGTCGAAGAAGCTTGGGAGCTCCCGATTAAGCGAGATGGTGAAGGGAATTTGAGAGAGAGAGAGACCGAGGAAGAATAACCAAACAAGTCAAAAAGACAAAAATGGGTTGGGCTTCGTTAACCTTTATTTTTATTTTCTTTGTCAACCAAAAATTTATTATTAGTTAAACGAGAGAGGTTCGGTTTAGCCAAACCGGAGCTAAAAAAACTCTAAAACGAAATTTGAGACGCAAGATTGGGAAACGCTGGTGTCAATATGCGGAGATTAATTAACGGCAATTGAACTAGCTTCTGAGTAAATCTGTGTGAAAGGCTACCGACATTTTTTGATGCTTGATCATATATGCAGGACAGGTCATATAGTTCATAGTTCATACTAACGATTCCGGTCCCGCATGCATGGTTTATTTTTTTTTTGGCTAAAGAGAAGAAGAAGTACATCAATGTTATTACCATCCTTGATGTCTAAATATGTGTACAAAAATAATTACTTCAGCCATTATGAAATATCAAAGATGTTTGTTTGTACAAAAGAAACAGATTGGTATAGTTAAGCCTCTTTGGTTTTCCTATTTTTGGTAAATAATCTCATTTTACTAAAAAAAGAGAAGAAAAAAATTATCAGTTTTATAACTACAAATGTGAAACCATAATAGGAATAGGACAATAATAAATTTGGAAGAAAAAAGAAATGAAAATGAAAAAGTCGTCGAAAAAGGAAAAACGTAATAAATAAAACAACCGTTTCTCATAATTATTGTTTTTTTTTTTTTTTTTGCTTTCTTCCTTCATTTGTTCCAAATATTTTGTTTTGCCTTAAATTCCATTGAAAGAGAGAAATGGCGTTGCAGAGATCGACGGCGTCATTTAGGAGACAAGGATCGTCGGGGCTCATCTGGAACGACAGATTCTTGAGCGGGGAGATCCGCAACGACGAAAGACAGGAAGATCGATGTAACGATCATCGCGACGGATCATTGGCGGCGACGGCGGCGACAGTGCAACGGAGCGTATCGGACGGAGGGCGTGGCCACGGTGGTCGATTTGTGGAGATTTCTCCGACGTTGGATCCACCTTCCCCTAAAATATCTGTTGGCTGTGGCTTCTGTTCTCTGTTTTCGTCTAACCGGAGAAGGAGAAGCAGAGGAAGGAGAAGACCAAGCCCTGCAAGTACATAAAAAAAAACAGACAAGTAAATCATTGGTTTAAGTTACGTCATCGATGGATGCATATATCATATGGTTGATTTTTAGGATTGATATTATATATGTTCTTCTCTTATGTGAAAAATTCGAAATCGTGATGGACAAAGCCAAGGATTAATTGCTTTTGGTTTATGATGATATATGAGGTTTCAAGAGAAGGCTTTACAGATTTATGATCTTTTCAAATCTCTCTGTGTGTATGTGTGTATGTGTGTGTTTGTGTCTGTTAATCATTCAGACAAACAAAAAAAACTAATTTCCATCGATTATATTAATATTCATCAAAAGAGATATTATTCGTATCTCTATGAATGTATCGATTATATATATTTATTAAGTTTCCATCTATATGGGTGCAAAATTCTCAGGTAAAAAGAGTTTTTTTTGGCAAATCCAATTTGGAATTAGTCATTGTGCTAAAAGTCGGAGACCAAATAGTTTGAACTTTGAATGGTATTTCTGAATGCACAGTAGAGGTAAAGCTTACGTAGTGAAAATCTCAGGTAGTGTAAAGAAAATTACTAAACTCTAATATCTGAATTATTTTGCCTTCTTGTTATGTTGAATAAGAATTCATATGGGAAAAGAACTCCATGAGGAGGATTTGCTTCATTCTGGTGCGAGTGCTTTATTTGCATAAATTATGCATGAAAACTCTTAAACCCAAAAATCTTCTCAGTTCCAACATTAGTTTGACAGCTTTGGCAAAATCCAGATATCCAAATCTAAATTGAAAAAGGAAACTTGTGTTTTTTTTTTAACAATACAAAAAAAAAAAACTTATATTTGTGCTTGTTTAAATAAAACGGTAATGAGTTGACAAAAAAAAAGCTTGTGTGTCTTGTATAACACCAAAGTCTCGTTCCTAATAGAGCCTCTTATATATATATATATATATACAACGAGGAGTAGAAGTCAAAATCAAAGTACAAAAAGCCTGGCTATATTCTACATCAACCTCCCCTCCAAAACAGGATTCGTCCCCCAGTCACTAGTGCCCTTATCTCGTTATTTTAAGCCCCTCTCTTGGTCACTTAGCATTTCATTAATAACTTAGCTCCTTATTTTCCATAATGTTAATCACCCTTCTTAGGTTTTTTAACCTTGTTTCAATCTCTAGGGAATAGAATGAACTTTCTGGCCGCACGCTCATATAAATCCAAACAAACTCGATTACAAATAAAACTAGGGTAAGACCTTTGTTCCAACTTGTAATAACATTTGAACAAAAATAACCGTAGGAATGGTGGATTTACAGTAAGCCTTTTGATTACGATTGGTATAATTAATTAAGTTACAGCCTAAAACGAAGAGAAGAAAAGACAATATGTAGTGAAATGAAGGAGAAAGAACATCAATGGGGAGAAGCAGGACGAACTTTGGTTTTGAAGAGGAGAATGTAGAGTTTGTCCATTGAGAAATAAAGAAAACAACCTGTGGAATGTGTCACGAACGACCCGAAACTTGACCCTACAATGCAATGCCATGCTGGTCCATACCCTTTGTCAAATTCCTGCATATTTTTCATATCTCACGTACATTATATAACTGATTTAATTTATGTATATACATGCATGCATGAGAATTGTAATCCTTCGCATCATCTTATTTAAGAGTTGATCTTCATCCATTCGCATATAAGATGTTTCCGAAAAGTAATTCCACCTTATTTGTATTATTATTACTCACATTTTAGTCATAATGTTTTTTTTTTCACGTTTCAAAGTGATTTTGCTATGTTTTTATATGTGTTGAAGGTAGGAATCAAATATGGAATTTTGATCCTTTTTCATTACAAGAAAATGGATCTGGTTAAATTAGAACTAAATGGTTTAAAAAAACAGACATCTTTTACTAATTGTCTACCAAGAAAAAATTGATTGACAAGAGAAGTTATAGTCAAAGCCACATCGATCCTAAATATGGAGATTGCGAGAGAGACAAAAGAGGGATCCAAAAAGAAAAAGGAAAAAAAAGGGATAAGAGTGGAAGGAAGAGGACCACATGGCTCTGTTGGGTCATTACCCTTAGATGCCCTTTTCAACATTAGCTGGACCATTTCCCATCACTCTGTTTTTTATTATTTAATTCTCCCATTCATTTTTGAGATCCAAAGTTTTGTTTATTCACCCATTGATTATTTCTTTTCTAATTTTTCAGCCCATAGAAACACACCAGTCATCTGTTTGATATTGACATATAATATCATGAAAAAAGCAATTGGCTAAGGGGGGATGATGTAGTGTGTCATTTTCTCCCCTCATACTTTGTATTCATTTGGATGTTTTTGGTATTAAATATGAGTTTCTGCCTACAGTTGTTCGCATATACGTGGCTTGAACGGAAAAAAAAAATATACAAAACAATAGAAGAAGCTATATTAATCTCATTACTTTGTATCCCCATTCCAACTATTTCATCGTCTAAAATAACCTCAAGACTATATAATATCACACATGTAAAGGACAAGCAGACTTTAAAGAGATAACTCAACTTTAGAGACGTTCTCAAACTGTAAAATGTTGAACCTAAAACACAAAACAGTTTAAATACTCCTATTTCAAAGATAATGCTATCGTATATATAATCGGATAATTGATAGACCGAACTCCAATTTGATCACAAAATATGTTTTATAAACTCAAAACATCTACAATGCACCAACATGAAAACACTATAGATGCAATTAGGACGTACGTGTTTTATTCTGAAGATTTTTTAAGACACTTTTTAAAAGAAAAAAATCATATAAAGAACAGAATCATATTTAAAGGTATTGTAAGTTTTGGCATCTCGCAAATTTTGTCTTTTATTTTTTCTCTATCAATTTTTTTTATTTTGTCTTTTTTCTTCATGAAAACTTGCCTCTGGTGATATATTATATACTTTTGCATATAAATAAATGACAAAAAAAAAAATGGGAAAAGGAAGAGAAGAGAGTGTTACCTTCTTGAGATTGAAAGCCATGTGCTTCGAACTAAACTTCTCCAAACTATCTAAAGTCGTTCTCGCACACCTAAACGCATGTGCCTGCATAAACCCCGGCATGTCCGCCGCTAATATCCTCACCGTTAACATCTCCGCCGCTGCCGCTATCCTGGCCGCCGTATCCCTCTCCACGTGCGACACCGATTTCCTCCCCTCCTCCACCGCGCCACCACCGCCTCTCTTTCTTCCATTACCACTAGTCTCTAACTCGAAGATGTCTCTCATCAGATGGTTTTGTGTTTTATCCGATTGGACGGCGATCGGTTTTGATACTTCTTCTTGGGACACTGATGGTTGTTGGATTGGGGTTTTGTTGGGTTTGGATTTGGAGTTTACGAGTGACTGCTTCGAAGTGGTGGTGGAGAATCTGTAGAAGCTCATGAGACTTTTCTTCTTTTTTGGTTTCTCTTCGTTTGCCATATTCATTTTTTCTTTCTTTTTTTGCGTAAAAATATTTGTGAAACTCTTTAATGGCTCATATGCGTTATTTATAAGGAAGAGTCAGAGACGTGAGAAATGAGAGTCCTCTCTATTATTCTCTCTTTAAAGTTTGCAATTGAATAGAATTAAATATAGTTTTCTTCATCAATATAATATATAAAATCGAGTGCATCCTATGCGTACGAGTTATTATTATTTAATTTGGTCTCGAAAAAGATTATAATTTGAAATCGGAACAAGCTAGGAGTGTAGAAAATAATAGGGTCACATGTGCATAGCTGCATCTAAAATAGGCTCAACATGGTTATTTTACAATGTTCGTTTTCTTTATTATATGAGCCAAACAAACTTATATACAAAAAAAAAACTATAGTGTTTGAGCCAAATATTACTAAGTATCTGTTTAACAGCTATAAAGAACAACACTACAATATATTTTCATTATTATACAAGTGATTATGGCAATGTTCTGGTATTGTTTAAGTGATACAACAACAACATTGAAAACAAATCATTATATTGTAAGCTTTAGTCAAAATAATTTCGTAATTTAATCACTGAGTAAGAACCCTTTAATAATATACCCCCAAATTAAGCTGTATCGACACCAAGACAATAATAAGAGCGGATACAAAATAAATAATGAGGATTAGAAAGCGAATAGGGTGATTGATATAGAATCAAACCATGTGGGTTGTTCTAAGTCAAGTGAGATTAACCTCTTATTGCTTGTCAACAAGTGTAATCAACATATATTGGTTTTTGGAATAACATATATAGATAGATGGAGCTGTTTTGTTAGTATATTTTAACTTATTGTTATGTTGACAAAAGCACTAGTTGTTCTCAAATACTGTGTGTTTCCGGGTCCCCAAATCTGACATTTTATACTCGTTAACCTTTTATCAATTTATGCTCAGCAAATCAATGACCCGACGACCATGGACCCTCTTGGTTCTTGTTCTTCCAACCAATTTTGGTAGGGGTCTCTTACACAATATATATATTTTTTTTTTTAAATTAAGAATTTATGTGCATTTGGTTTATATATTTTTTGTAGATCGATACCAATCTTGATCATATTATTTTATGACAATACAACAAAACATAAATGATGGGAAACTCGGTTGGTAACCAAATCTCCCGCGCTGATATCTTGGGAGGTCAAACAGCTTCGACCACATTCGAACATATTGACAAGAACATTCGAAATTAGATAATCTCAATTCGCACTTTGGGAGATCAAACCTTTGAGGAGGGAAGCAATGTGTGTGTGGTTAGATGCTCGAACCATATAATGAAAGGTCACACGATCAATCTCTACTTGTATTGTTTCTCTAAGTTTCAGAAACGATTAGCAACTGTAATCATTGTATTGTAACATAGTTTTTGTTTTGAATATAATTGTACTTTCATATTAAAAAAAAAACAAATGTTTGATATGCAACATTGTGGTGTGGTGCTCTTGTCTGTGAATTAAAGACGAAACAAAATTAAATCCCATAAGCTCAATAGTTTTTTTTTCTTCACTTTCTCCCTTGTGTATTATAACCACGAACTTCTTCTCTTTGAAATGTGGTTTTGTGAAATTTAAATCATAAAAATAGAAAACCGGGGGGTGGAGACCGAACGACGTCGTACGGTTAAATCTTCTCCAACCCTTTCAAAACGGTTCAGTTACCAGTCTGCCTCAATTTTCTTCACTCTCTCTCCCTTTCCAAAGCTAAAAGCTTTTCCTTCTTTTCCTCAATTTTCTAAGAGATTTTGGATCGGTTCTTAGGGTTTTCACCAAGCGTCCGCGACGAGCTCTCAATTGAGGTTATTGATTTCTTGTTTTCATCGAATTTCCCGTATCTACTAGTCTCTGATTTCCTCAGCTCGGGATTCTGAATTCCCGTTTCCGATCTCCTGATACGATCCATCTCTCGAGAGCTGGTGGATTCGACGAGAATTTGTTTTCGCATATTTTGATATTATGTATGATGTTGTGGAATTGAATTGTTTCTTCTTTTATGAATTTCGTTGCAGTCTCGTTGGTGACGCAAAGCATATAAGACTTTTTTGGGGGATCGCTTCTAATGAGACGAATTTCGAAGTTTGGTATCTTTTACTTGCCTGAATCGATCGACTTCTATACAGAGGTTTCTAGGGTTGTTTAGGTTCTGCGTTGCTAAGGGAGGTGGGATTGCTGTGTAGGCTAGCAAGTGTTGGCTTAAGCTTTAGCTTCTAGGAAACTATGTCTGGTGGAACTCCGGTTGGTGGTGGTGGCTACATTAGGCAAAGACATAGCCAAGGATATGCATCTGGTGGTGATGATCTTGAGGATGATGCTTGCTCTAGGCAACAGCCTTTCTCCCTAGAGAGTCCTAGATGTAAAACGTGGGTCGAGATTTTGGAGAATGTGCTTTGGATTGCATCTGCGGTGTTCATTGTCTATTTTGGAGACAGGCACTCCAATATGATATACATCCTCCTTCACGATGCTCGAATCAAAAGGTTACAGAACTTTCTCCAACGGCTCTTTCTTTTCACTCTTTTTGGCTTATTACTCGAGCTGAGTTGTTCGGATGAAAAGAAAACCTTATTTGGCTCATTGTGGATGGCATAGAGGTTTGAATTCAGTATTATTGATTATGGTGGTTTATTGGAATCAATCAAAATAGGATAAACCTTGGATTAGTTTACGGGAAGCAGGAAAGTCCAGAAACTTGTCATATATCAAGTGTTAGGAGAATCATCTTGGTAATATTCGCAGATCTGTTGAAGAAGTTATATTAAGGTTCTTTCCCCCAAAACCTTTATTGAGTCTTTTAAGGTGGCTATTATTTGAAGGTCTTTCTGTTAAAATGGGTTGGAAATTGCAGATTCTCTTGTCCTGATTTTGTGTGGCTCTCTGCAATCTCAACGTTGTTTCGGATGCAATCTCAACGTTGTTTCGGATGATAGATAGGTCTTTCTGAAAGCCTATCTAAACGTAATGCACTCATTTGCCTTCTTTCCAGGATGCCTTTGTATTTCGGGCTGTTGGGAATAGGCGTGAACATTGTAATCATAATCTACGAAAGCATGCTATCGTGGAGCTTGAGAAGGATTGATGAGAAATGGGAACTGTGGAGTATCTCTGCTCTGCCTTTCATCACCCTACTCGGTATCATTTCATTTGGCCTGTAAGTAAATAAACCACATGTTTTAGTCATGAGGAACTACTAGTACTACCAGGAGTATCATATTTGTGAACGTGTGAAATTTTTTGCAAATGCAGGCTCTCATTTGCTCTGTGGCCTATATGGGGCTTCTTGACTCTCCCTCTTCTGGTATGAACTCTCTCAGTCCATGATACAGATGATCAAATAGTCCTTGTAGAGAAATCTCATCTCTGGTTAATGGAAATCTAAATGGGGTTTGTTTTGATGATTGCAGTTCACATTGTTCATGGCTTGCCTTGTTGTGTTCCCACATCTCATGATCATCAAGTTCAGGCCTCAGAACGACGAACTTCGGATTGATTGATTGATCTGTAGAGAATGGAGATAGTAGTTATCGGGAAAGTGAGCGAGACCCTTCTTTATCCTTGAGAAATCAAATAAATCTGAGAACTGAAAAGGGGGGTGCGGTTGGTGTGAGGTATATATAGAGATAGATGGAACTCATTGATCTATAGAGGGATCTTTTTTCTTTCATTGTTTTTTTGGGTCTCTTGAAAATATTCGATCATGTCTTGTTTCATTTCCGACTTCATGAAGTGAACAAATATTCTCATTCTTCTCCTTCAAATTCTTAGCTTTAAAATAAATTTTCTAAATTTATGAGCATCCGGAATAAAAGAAGAACTAGAACTAGGCTCATAAGCTACAAAAGCCATACAAAATGGTAAAAAACTACAGAAGAAAAAGTTATTGGGGGTAAATTCTGAAACGTATACCTCAAAGAGCCAAACTAACTAATCGATCTTTTATGGCATCATCATACTAATAATTATGGTTAAAAAGTAATTGATAAAGCAAATTCTATCAGTACGAAACTACGAATTACAAATGTAAAGAGAAGAGAAACTGGTGAATGTAGAAAAGGCATAAAGATAGATAGGGAGGACACACGAAAAAGCATTGTTGTGGGATAAGGGAGAGAGAGAGAGAGAGATGGGACACGTAATTCGTCTGCTGATAAACCCTTCCTCTTCTTCGCCCCTTGTCCAGCTCCGATGCCGGACTCTTGACTCTAACTCCGTCTTCTCTCTGCGAACCTCGATTACCAGAAGCAAAGGAAGATTCACTTGCCTTTTCTCCGGCAACCAGAGGGAGGTTAGTTTATTTAATTAACTCCCTTGACTGATTCCGTTTAAGCAGTGGTTTCCAACATTCCAAGGAATTGTAGATATCTGCTGAAGCAGTTCGGATTACGAATCGGAGGTTACTTAAGATTGAGATTAGACAATTGATTCCGCTATCACAAATGATGTCTGAGAGCAGAACCGATAAGATTATGTTAATCTTCCGACTCTGAAGTTGACGATTCTTCAGGATAAGAGTCTTCTTCTGAAATTGTTGTTTATGGATCCGAATGGAATAAACTTCTCTGTGGAGACAAACTCAGAGGACTTTGAAAAGAGTTGGGTTGCATTTCCCAGCTCGAGCTTTGAACAAGTTTTAGTGGCTCAAATCTACTGTATCTGGCCTGGGACTGGATGTAGCAGATTAGAGCTGTTGTGAGCTGGTTAGAGAGCAGTTAGTGAGGGTTTAGGGTTTTTAAGGATCTCTCTGATTTAGTGAATTGGTATGAGAGAATAGCAAATTTCATAGCTTTGTTTTTATCACTTACACAGTGCCTCCTCCACCATCTCTGCTTCTCCGGATATACAGAAAATAGTTTGCTTAGCAATAACTTTCATTTAGGAATTACAAAATCCACTCTTTTCAAGAAACTCGGTCGGCGATGGTGATTGCATTTTATTGTTGCTGATAGAAGGAAAAAAATGAATACTCGGGCTTTCTTGTTTCAGCTCTCTCTCTTTCTCTCTCTCGGAAAAGAACAAAAGAGAGTTGATCTGCTCTGCCTCTAAAGATGGAGAAGGATAGCATTAGCATCATATGATTTGGTGGTTAATACTTGTGCTGTTTCACATTTTCCTTGTTTGTGCAGGAGCAAGCTCGTAAAGCATTGGAAAGTGCTCTCGGTGAGAAGAAAAATGATTTCGAGAAGTGGGACAAAGAGATCAAAAAGAGAGAAGAATCCGGTGGAGGAAATGGTGGCAATGGAGGAGGAGGAGGAGGAGGCTGGTTTGAAGGTGGCGGCTGGTTCAGTGGCGATCATTTCTGGAAAGAAGCGCAGCAGATTACCATTACCCTCTTAGCAATACTTCTCGTGGTATGTTTTTGCTTACTAAGTTACCGTTCTTATCAAAGTAAAAAAAATTTGGAAAATCAGAAGAGAGAAAGAAAGACTTTAGACTGTTGATGTTTTTGGGTTGTTCAATCAATGGTTGCAGTATATGGTGGTTGCGAAAGGTGAAGTAATGGCTGCATTTGTGTTAAACCCGTTGTTGTATGCGTTGCGAGGAACACGAAAAGGTTTGACTTCACTAAGCTCCAAACTGATGGGAGGAAAAGCTTCGAAAGTGAATGGAGATAACTCAGAGGAGATATGGAAGACGGCAGATGTCTCTGCTAAAGAGAGCGTTGTCCGGAAATGGGGAAGTGACTGAAAACAGAATTCTGTAAACATCAAGATGAGATCAAATGCAATCGAACCTTTTCAGTTTTGTAATGAAAAAAAGATAGGAGGATATGTATTCTTTTGTGAACAAGAAAGGGAGTAACCTCCTTCACTTTTGATTAAGCCTCTTCTTAAACAGCAATCCAAGTCTCGGCTATGTTCTTATTTGTTATCTTTAATCATACATGTTTGATGTTAATCAGGATCAGTACTAGCATGGCGAATGTATATGACACATAGAAGTCATAGCAAAATGTTTAAAATAATTATATAAGTAGAGCGATAAAGCAACTAAAATTGAGTATTCTTTTTCTAAAAAAGTTCCTCAAAATAATAAGCCAACCCACATCGCATCGTAAGTATCTTGTGGGCGTCAGCAAACGCACTATGTTTATGAATGTTTTAATATATAATTTTTTGACTAATACTAGTATTTAACATAAAAATTTGACAAGTTGAAAAGTGGCATAGAAGTTTGCAGGATTGCAGATAGACCATGTCAATAGAGAGGTAGAGGAAATTATTATAAAAAAAAAAAGTTATGATAATGTGAATGGATGGAGACGCGAATAGGGGAAATTCAATAGCGTTTTGCCTGCTGTCCTTTGGAGTTTGGATGCTTTAAAGCTGAAAGATGCCGAGGTTTATACCCTTTCTTACTTCAAGAATATTCTCCCATAGGGTAAAACTTATGACCATTTGCATACCTTTTTTTTCATTTATTTAAAATAATCAAAAGAGTAGTAATCGTCAAACTACTACTAGTAATGATATGATGATCATGGATCATGAAGACCAAAAGTCCCACGTGTTATTGTCATGACAATCTGAGCTGGATTTTTTTTTTTTTTGGTAACGATCTGAGCTTGATTTATACTCCCTCCGTTCCTTTATATTTGTTGTTTTAGAGATTTATTTTTGTTTCAATTTATTTGTTGTTTTTGACATTTTTTATGTAAAGTTAATAAAGTAGTATTAAAATCTGGATAAAATTTTTTTTCTAACTATTCTTTTTCCAAAAAGTAACTAATTTTGAGCTTTTTTTTATTTAAAAGATGATTGTAGTTACTTTTTGTAATTAAATGAATTTTTTAATATGCGTGAATTATGTTAAAACAACAAAAAATATGGAACGGAGGGAGTATCGTTTAAAAGATAGGAATTAAAATATATATATATATATATCCAGTATTCGTTTTGATTATATTTTTTTAGATAGATGACTTTAAATTTTTAAGTTTACGGCTGGAAATAAATACTAGTAGAAAACAATTCGCTTAATACAAAATATATAAAAGTAGTAAAATTGTAGGTATTATAAAAATATGCCAATTTTTGAAAAACCGGGATTGCTTCTTGTTGATTTTCTTTTGTAATAAGGACATTTCTCTCTTTAAGTTCATCAAGAAAAAAATCTTAACCGGTTGGTTAAACCAAAAAACAATAATAATTGGACACGTGACAAGTATCTATTAACCGACAGTTGCCATGTGTTATAATCTCACCCACAGATAGCAATAAAGAAAACGAATAAAAAACAAAAAAATGATGAAGAAGAAAGGAATAAAACCAAGAGATATTCTCCCGAAAGGAAGACACGAGAAAAAGGATATTCTAAAGAGAAACCTTACGAATATTCTTTTTTTATCAACTATTATATCTCTCTAACCGCAAGCATCACCCTTTCTATCTCCTTCATTTCCATTTTCCCTCATTTTCTCACTGAAATTATTCCCGGAAAAACAAAAAAAAAAACACCAAAAGTAAAAACATGAAGTTTGGTAAGAGTCTCAGCAATCAGATCGAGCAGACACTGCCTGAATGGCGGGACAAGTTCTTGTCTTACAAGGAGCTCAAGAAGCGCCTCAAGCTCATCGGCTCCAAAACCGGAGATCGCCCCGTCAAACGTCTCCGGCTCGACTCCTCCGGTGACGAGTATTCCGCCGGGATGTCGAAAGAAGAGATCAATTTCATCCAATTGCTAGAGGACGAGTTGGAGAAATTCAACAATTTCTTCGTTGAGAAGGAGGAAGAGTACATCATCAGATTGAAGGTAAATAACAAACAATCAAACATTTCGAAATCCGAACGCTGTTTCGATTAATAGATTTCCTCCAACAAAGATCTGATCTATGTGTGTGTGTGTGTGTAAAACAGGAATTGCGAGATAGGATTGCAAAAGCCAAGGATTCAAAGGAGAAGATGATGAGTATAAGGAAGGAGATTGTTGATTTCCATGGAGAGATGGTTCTTCTGGAGAATTATAGTGCTCTTAATTACACAGGTAATTATTCCGGAAATCTCTCTTACTTGTCTATAGCCAGAGTTTCTTTCGTTGATGCCAAAGATTAGTAAAACAAATGTTGAGATGGGGTTTTGCTTTGATTGTTTGAATTACTATACAGGATTGGTTAAGATACTGAAGAAGTATGACAAACGAACTGGTGATCTCATGCGCTTGCCTTACATCCAGAAAGTTCTTCAGCAACCCTTTTACACTACAGACTTACTGTACAAGCTCATCAAGGAATCCGAGGCAATGCTTGATCGGTTCTTCCCCGCTACGCATGAATCTGAGGATATCCAAGCAGAGCTCTCAGAGCACAAGTTCGTGGAGGGCCTCCACATGAAAAGCACCATCGCTGCTCTCCGGGTTTTGAAGGAAATCAGGAGCGGGAGCTCCACCGTAAGCATGTTTTCGTTGCCGCCGCTTCAGTTAAACGGGTTAGACGAGACATGGAAGAAGATTCCGCTGTTGGAGCAAGAAGCCAAATAGAAAAGAAAAAAATGGGAGGCACTCTTTACCACGTCTTTTTTACAGTAGAAGCTAACAGATTGAAACCAGCAGACTTTATCAATGTACACAAAAATGGCATAAGAAGCTTTAGGATCTTCTCTGTGACATCTTCTTTGGTCGGTCTTGAGTCCTTTGGGTTTACTAAAAACTGCTATGTAACTTTGTTTCTGTGTGTTGGGTGTACTAGTAATTGATATAATATATACCACTTCAGATTTGCTACTTATAGATTCTTCTTTTCCAAAGCCATTTTGCTTGTATTTGAGCGGAAAAACATTACTACCACGCATTGATTTAATAAAGTGATTTCTTGAGTTAAAAAGACAAAAGCCATAAGATCCTAATCCACAAGATCTTAATCCTCAAATAGAACAAATGATGACTGCAAATATGCATCTTTCAAATGCTATTGCGACTACTACCATATGTCTTGTAGATGACTGGTGGTGGTTTCAGCTCTCGTGTGATGGATGATTTAAATCAAGGTCCTTCGATCTTAATTTGAGGTTCAATTTTATTTTATTTCAACTTTTTATTCGTTTAGTGGCCTGAAAGATCTGAACTTTTAACAAGAAAAATTAAGGTCAAACAAGTTTTCATAAAAGATCCACAATAATTCGCTACAAAGCCAAAACAAAAACCAGCACAAACTCTAGAGAAACTGAATTGCAGATAGGTGTATCAATGTGATGTTCATGGGTTACAACAAACTTGGAAGAGAAGATAGATAGAATCATGGACGGACGGTTTTTGATTTGGTAGTTGCCTAAACAAAACTTCAGTCAAAGCCTTCCCATATGCGGAGACCCATCATACCGAGCAATCAATCTGAGATTGCCTTAGATCAGAAGCTTCTCAATAGCATCCTGCAAGAATTAAAACAAAAAAAAAAAAACGATTAGGCCAATTATTCGGATATGTGGAGTCAATGGTCATTGCAGGTTTAGAACGAGAGGGCTAATTTACCTTGAGCTGCTGGATTTGTGATTTCAATTGACTAGCTTCGTTTGATGTGACAGACGCAGCGATAACAGGTCTTGTTACACCACATGCTCTTCCCAAGGCTTGCTTTGAAGGCACAAACACATACGGAACATTCTGTTCACATACGAAACCAACAAAAATAATGGACAATCAGTTCAAAAGAACATCAAAAACATTTAAGAATCGAACAAATATACTTAAGCACAAGCATAAAAAGTTGCATCCAGTAGAAGTCAGAGCAGAATAAACATAAAGCATTTGCACTTCCAAGCATGATGGAATCAGAGTTGAGTGATAACTTAGAAGCGCAAGGGATAAAGATCACCAATAAAAGAGCATAGTTCAGTGAGCAAAATGAGACACAAAACTTGATTTAGTTATTAACCAGGAGAAGAAAGACACAGAGTAATCAAACTAACAATCAAGAGAATCAAAATTCTAATTAATTTCAGGAAGCATCCAACTCATGAGTATCCCAACAAGAATAGAGAAAAAACGTATACAAAACTGGACAAGTTAACCCAAGATAAGCCGCACCAATAAAAGTCAAAACAATGTTTTAAATTCAGGAAACAAATAAATGATCGACTCTCCCAATACCTAAAGATTCCATTTGAAGAAGGAAATGGCTAAAACAAAGAGAGAAGAAATCAAACCTTATCCTCAGCTAGTAAAGGTAGATGGAGAAGAATCTCCAGGGGCTCTGCGTCTGCGGCCATAACCACAAACTCGGAGATACCACGGTTAAGCGTCTTAGTAGCTGAAAAAACAAATAATTAAAAAGAAATCAGGAACAACTATCACAAATTTCAAAGTTGAGATATAACAGAGACGAGCTCAAAATTTACAAGGTACCTTCATTAGCACCCTTCTTGAGCTGCTTGTAGTTAGCAGCTTGTTGAACGAGATCGAGTATCGTTATCGATAGCTGAGAGTCAGCAAGCGGATACGCTTTCGGGTTCACAACTTCTCCCGTCTGCAAGAACCAAAAAAAAAAAAAAACGAAAGACGAAATTAAAAAGCCAAAATCAGAGAGAAAGGTTCGTTCAATAAAACTAGAAGATGGAATCGAAAAGAAGAGCGAGAAAGAAGTACCATCTCGAGCTGGGAAGCTAGGTTTCAGAGAGAATTAGGGTTTTAGAGGGGGCGAGTTTCTCGGCTTGAAGATTCTGAAAAGCAATGTTGGCTACGCTGTGATACTTATATGTATATGTATATATAGCTCTCTTATAATGGGGCTAGGTAATATGTTTCGGCCCATGTAATTTTCAATCCTTTTTTTTTCTGCAGTAATCGAAAATCGTAACCGACAGAACTAGTTTCGGCCTCTTGAATAATCAATTATGGGTTTACTTACCTTTTGAGCCTTATTTATCGACTAACAAAATATTATTTCAGCCATGTTCTAGTATATGCTTGCTCACTAATAGTTTAGCGCAGAAAACTCTATCATCCAAATTGGTTAATAATTCTCATAATTAGTTATCAAACTGACAAACTTGCAGCAATGTAATGATTCTCTCTTCTTTTGTGACAAAGATGCGTATATGGTTTGATGGCTCCAATGTCTTTATGTTCTACGGTTGTGGGCTTATAGACTTTCTCCACATAAAAAAAAAAAAAACACACACAAGATCGCGTTCCAAATACAAGACCAAACCCATACATAATCCGAAGAGAATATTCTCTACTCTTTTAGTTTCATCAACCCGTAGGATTCTTTTGGATAGAGAAAACTGAGCATCTCAAAGAAAGTAAAATCTACACGAACCGGTTCTGTGAGAAGTTGACACTCAAAAGAAAATGATCGACACACCCATCATGAAGCATCCCGCGGAGACCCAAGGACTCAAACGCTCACCTGTTACAAGTCATGACAAATGCAAAGTTTAATAAACAGAATGTTCGGCCATCGAAAACGTATCACAATTACTGTTGGAGGATTTATAATCTGAGACTTATGACTTTACTATTAGTCTCTATAAGGACATATGCAAAGAAGCTACAAATCCTATCATTATTAGTCTCTATCAATATTTTTTTCTGCAAAGGAATTGGAAACACAAGAGATAACTGAGCTCCAAGTGGTGCAAAGGCCTACCTATTCTAGCAGCCTTCCAAAAGAATCCTCGAAACCTGCAACAACGAAGCAAAAATATGTTAAAAAAGTAAATTTCATCGTTAAAGTGTACAGAACAAAGTGATGAATGAGGGCATTAGAGGCGTTAGATAGAGACATAGAAAGCACTAGGATGATGGGAACCATTTGCAATCCAAAGTAACAAATTTGCAGATAAATATGAGAACCAATATGAGGTGAATCCAATTCAAGAAAAAGAAGAATAGAGATGGTACGGTACAAACCCAGTTTTCTGCTCCAAAATAGCAGGGAATTGCATCTTCAGATACGTGCAAGTGCATATCACAAGCAGCACCACCGTCAAAAATGAATGGAAATTGAACAAAGCTGACTGTGATTATCAAAGATAAACAACTCTTAGCTCAAACCACTGGGAAAACAAAAAATCAACAATGGTCCTGAGAAGGCAGTAATTACCATTGTGTTATCTGATCACTGAAGCACTTCAGAAGCTAAATTGCCTCCTTGAATCTGAAAGAACGAAACAAACAATGCTTGGGATCATAGAAGAATCGATTGGTACTCAAGAAGAACCGTAATTACATACACAACGACGAGTAACCACAATCATCAAAACCTATCAATTCATCACCATCGAGATTTGTAGATGAAAAATTAAAGGAATGCTCATCTATAATTCAGATTTTATATACAGAAGCATCTGTTAGCATGAACAGAATTAAATTCTTAGATCATGTAGCGAATCGAACTCCATAACCTTCTTATGCATAGTATATCAGGTGAATCGAGAGAGAGGAAATCAGAAAAGCAAAGAGGAAAAGTCAGAAAAGTCGAGAAAAGGAAAATAAACCTGAAGTTGAGCTCAAATCGATGGTAATTGTTCTACAGAAACTAGGGTTTTGAAGCTTGAATCTAGCAATAGATCAGCGACGTCAATGGAGGAGGGATCGAGAGACGGAGAGAGAAACGTTCGCGAGAGAGTTTATTATTCTGGTTTTCGACATGTTCCCTATTATACCCCTCACTCTATTAATTTAAGTTTCGATTAGCGAGTTATAAAAAAAAAGAAAAAATGTTAAACCACTGGTTTACCAAAAGTCCAAAACAAACACCAATTTTATTTTTTAAGTAAGAAAACATATATAAACCATTTCTACAATTAAACTAATTCTGTCCATCTGTAATCTTTCAACATCCGAAATGGTTTCTATGCAAATTATCTCAAGTTCAAATTCAATACCGAAATCTGGTTGTTTACAACCAAATCCGATTAACTAAATGTAGACCAAACCGAAATGACAATCTTTGGTCCATATATTTTGAACAATCCAAACAAGTATTGTTTGTTTGGGCATATAATTTAAAGAGCTCTTACTAACTAACCATTGAAATATATAAATTTTTATATTAAAAAAAAAAACACCAAATGTTCTCATCTTGTTTTCTTCTTTCACAACCTGTCTAAAACATTCCGACCACTACCACACAAATTAATCAAATCCATGAGAACAGAGTACAAGACATCGAGAGACAAATGACCCAACAACTTCCGACTCTCGGACACACCTTTCCTCTCCTCGGTGCAGCCATTCTCCATCACAAGCCACCAAGAGATGCATCCCTTTGCGTCTTCAGGGCTTACTTGGGCCACAAGGCTCACTCTCTCCCCTTCTACAATCTCTAACGATAGAGACAGAAAATCCCTGCTCGCTTTTGTCCCAACCGTCCTCGCTTCCTCCAGTAGCCAGCACACAATCTGGCTCGCCACCTTCTCAAATTGTTTAAGAAAAAAACAGACATTTCCCATTAATAAACCGCGTGTTTCAAGGAACTATTGCTATAGACATGATTAACTTTAGGACAAGAAGAGTATGTCTGAACATACCTGTTGGAGAATTATCACGGGAAGGTCGGCCAAGTCGCACTCGTATTTGTTCGTCGAGAATAAATTGCAGGAACTGCTTTTCAGTAAGCCAACCACATTGGGCGTGCATTCCGCTTCAACACTAATGCAATCATCCTTCACCACCACTTTTGTCCGGAACTGCGTCTTAAGATTCCTCTTACCATCTGGAGACTGGGTTTCAGAACTTCCTTGAGGGATGATTGATGGAGGAACAGTCATGAAGACAGTCCATGAGGATGTCCGAGAATTCCATGTAGGATGAGATATCAAGTGAAGATACGTGACCTTGCAGACCTGTTCAACGACGAAGCGGCAATTATTAAAAAAAAGGCATGACCTAAGATGACAACAAATTTCTGGATAGAGAATGATCATCCAATAAAGTTAAACGCAGCAGGGAAAATACCACGCTTTCCAGTTGCACAAGAGCTTTAGTTGAGAAGATTCTATGAGCCAAAGATAAGCAGAAATGATCAAGTAGTCCGGAGTTGTTGTCTTTTGCGGTTTGATTGGGTGCTCGGTTACTTTTTGACTTGGGCTGATCTTTAGCTTTTCCAAAGACATGCTCATGAAATATTTGTTGTAAGTATATCTCATAGCTGGCACGACTAGGGAACCCTAGCTTCTTCACAGGATAGTCTCCTTCTGCTGGTTCTATTCTGCCAGATGATTCAATGGGCACGTTTGCAGATTCCGACTTCTTGATGCTGGCACTTTTGCCCGATGGGTAGAGAGATACAAACAAAGAAGCTCCTTGCCCGATGTTCATTTCCAGAAAATTTTCTCGTATTCCACTAATGCTGAATCCCACACCTTCATTGAATGCTTCGCGATTTAGCATGTCAAACAACTGGTAAGAAGACCAAAGAAGTGAGAAAATGCCATGGAGAGATATATACCAAGCGTAGTACGAGATATATGACACAAAAAAAAAAACACCTGCTCAGCAAAAATCGATTTATGCACCTCCCGCAGTAGCGAATGAGTTTCTTTAACAGATTCATCATCACTTACAGACAGCTTCTCTGATGTTATATCCTGACAGGCAGTGGAGTCTACGTGCTTGGCAGACTCGTTTGGGTTATCAATCGAATTTAAGCCAACAAACCCAAACCGTAGAGTGTACCATGAATCTTGAGGTAGATTAATGGCCAGCATACCAGCTGAATCATGTTCTACACGGATAGTGGACAGTGTAGATGGGCGAAAACCAGAAGTCGGATCATATAATGAACTGTCAGAAAGATCAATCGTGAAGCCCTCATTGCTGGCATTTGAAGCAAGCACACGCTGTCGCTTGACTTTCCAGTTCCGCTGCAACCTATAAGCTTGCCAGCATGGCAAAAAAAATCATTTACAAGTATAAAAAAATATCTATTCTGGAATCTGAAGTCCTAGCAGTTTCTCAAATTACAAAAAATGTCAACAGGGTTTCTCTAATTAGTGTTGGCAAACTCCTAAGAAGTCCCTAGACAACAAACTGGATGTTCCTGAAGTACTGTACTATGCCGAATTTTAGCAAGAAAGACGGTGTAGAAGTCCAACCTTCAAATCTTCTCACATTAAGCAAGAATAATAAAATGTTTCCCCGTTTATCACAGGCATAACATAAAACAAAACGTATGAGCATAATCTTCCTAGATCCAAAAATGGGACACCATTTATCTGAGCACAACACAAATAGCTACGACAATATAAGCTTAACGAAAAAAGTATCAGCAACGCAAAAAACTCTCAAAGTTGCAAAATGGCATTGAAGAAAATAGAGGTTGCCCTAAAGTTTCTTGTTTGCAAAATAGGAGCTGGCATTCAATGGAAAGTTAATTAGCAAATACTCGAACCTGATAAGAGCACCATAAAACCTTGCTTCGCGATTGATTTTCTGCTCCAAAGCTTTTGCTGATTGCTTAAAGTATTTTCCTAAATGCTGCAGAGGCAACAGGTATTTCAAAGATGTAATTAAAAAGCTCTTTAGGTATGCAAATTCATTTTTTGCAAACAGTTTCTCAGGACCCTAAAAAGCATCTAGCTAATACAATTACCAGAATCCTTCCATCTTAAAGAAAAGTTAATTTGGATACAAGAAAGTAAGCTACTGGTTACCCGGTAGCTCTGTAACTTGGTAGCAGTAGACACGGCAAGATCTGAGAGAATCTCATTCGGCATAGGCTTAGGTCTGGTCATCCCAGCGACTGTTACTGCATCATTTGCTTCAACCTACAAAGATAAAAATCAGAAAATGAATTGAAAAAGTTTTAACTCTCTATTCATCAAACATTACCCAAAAGCAGTTCGGCCTCTTCGTATGTGTTCATACCATCTATTTTGGCAACTTTTTAGACACAGTAAGCAACTGTTGTTCAATTCTCTGACAACATAAAGAATCCAAACTTCAGCTCCTTCGATCAAGCCAATAAACAGAGACTAAAGAGCTATAATTAAAACAAAGAGTTGCTGCATCCATCTAAGAGCATTTGAATACGAATATCCAAGATTCTTATCTATTTTCAAACAAAAGTAACTAACAACAAGTATGCAGGCGAAATTTTCTATTAACTTTTAAAAACCCATAACCAAAGACAAGATCTTAAACGCCCTACAAAAATCTATTCGGTACCACACAATCATTACTAAAGAGTATCATATATCCGTGCAATCACAGAGCCACTCACAGTATTGATAAGGTCTATGATGACAGAGAGCTCCTGATGAGCCAACTGCAGATTCTCCACCATACCCTTCCATTGCCATTGCTCCGAGCTCTCCTTGGAGCTCTTCTTCTGCTTCTTCTTCTTCAGCTCATCTTCCTCTTCCAAAGCCCACGCGAAGTCTATTCTCCGAATCAACGATACTCTCTTATCATCGTAACCAACATCAGAAGGAAAACGCTCGGCGCCGTTCTCCTCGATAGATTCCAATCGTTTTATTGGAAGCCTGTCGAGGGAGATTTCCATGTCGCTGTCCATTTCGTACGGATAATTTTTCCCGGTGAAACCCCAAATTTTCAGAGCATCGAAACGGAAGGTCGACGGTGACTCAGTCGGCAAACGCTTCGCCGCTCCAAATCGGGTTATTTAAGATCTAACAATTTCGGGTCGTAACTTTTTCGGATCTTCGTTTCGGGTCTAGACTAAGTAAAATCAAAGCCCACATAAAAGCCCATTATAATACCAAAACTCTGCGAGTGCCTGCCTTGTTTTAGCCAAAACTTCTCTGTAACTAAAACCCTTTTCATTTTGGATTTGGGTATCGATCGCTTCGTCTTCCTAGTCGCCTTCGAATTCGCAGGTATCTTATTGTTCTTCGCTTGATGTATTCTTATTGATTTGAAATTTTCTCCGTGATGTTCATTTGATTCCGTATCTGGATCTATCTACGGGTTTGCTCTCAATTTTTTTTTGTTTTCTCTGTGGGATTTGGACTAGTGTGTGTAGTTAGAGATAGATGCTTCAGATTCGTTTCACTCCCGCTTCCATTATCCGATTAATCTTTAGCTCTGAATCTCAACCGAGATGCTTGAACAGTTCTCTTTCATTCATATAAAAATGGGTTAATATGATTTCAGCTGTAGTGAACTCTTTGATGGTATATTGAGAATTGCAGAGTGAGGAGCAATGAAGGTGAGATCATCTGTGAAGAAGATGTGTGAGTTCTGCAAGACAGTGAAACGCCGTGGACGTGTCTATGTTATATGTTCATCCAATCCTAAGCACAAGCAAAGGCAGGGATACTGCTCCATTGCTCATGAAGGAATAATACCTCCTCCCTTGTAAGTGTGCTCAAATTGTTTTGTTTTTTTCGCTTTTGTGTGATTTTAAAGACGTTAGATGTGTGCCTCTGGTTCGTACAAAGATACTAAAGAAGCAAAATCTCTGCTATCATTTGACCATTGTAAATCACTTACTGCCCTGACAACTGAAACTGAGTAATTTTGCTTTTGGAGAGTTGAAAGTAACAAGAAACTTACTAGACATTATGTTATGGCTATAAAAACAGGTTCTCTGAGTCGATTGCTAATCAGGAGGTGGTGAGGATGCCTGGTCAGGGCGTATCGGCCGGCCTGGCGTCACTTCTACAGAAAAGGCCTGAGCCAGCAGCGGTATTCGGATGGAGGGCAGGTCTTGCATCCATTCTCTTTAAACAAGGGAATTAGTAAGTTAAAGCAGCGTTTCCCTTGTTGATTTCTGGAGTTTGTTATCCAATTTCTTTGTAAGGTGAATCATTATTGTATATCTCAAACACTTTTTTACTTTGGTCAGTTGTAGGCTCTTCTAGACCCGCTTGATTTGCTTGCGCCTTTCTTGACCTGAACAAAGAGATATATGACACACTTGAGTATTTTGCTTTTACATATGTTGCGTTCATACATTTTAAATTATTTAAGTTTCTATTTAAGATTTTAATAATAGATCACTTTTTTTTTTCTTTTGCAAATGAGATCACATAACATAAGTAATGTCGTCCAGACTTAAAAAGTTGAACTAATAATATGGGTAAACTGTTTAAAAATATGTATTAAAAATACAAAATGATAATTTATCGGTGGAATCGAATTAACATTTTGAAGCGGCATGAACAATTTTAGAAGTTAAAAATCAATTCAGTTTATTCAAATAAAGAGAAGCTAATACCGTATAATCTTCTTTTTTATCCGTCACCGTATAATCTAAAATCAGTTTATAAACTATTTCTTTTTCAACACTTCGCTAGGTTATCACAACCAATTATTTATCTCTAAACGTTTTTGAATCCAATATTATGTTTACTCTTGTTCCACAGCTCGTATATATAAAAATGTTTACCACTATTAATTTAAACTTGACCAAGTGTGCTAACAAAAAGAAATAACTCTAGTTTTGGAAGACACCCATTCAGGTTATATATTATAAACGTTGGCTGCTTTTGAATTGATAAATTTGGATTTGGTTCGTTACTGCAATTCAGTGCGGGTATTTTTCGAGCCTTTTTAACAGTAATAATTAAAGATGGGCATTATTAGAGATTTAGAGCCCTCTTCAAACATATGTAATATGTATTCCAAGCCCATGATATTGCCCCATGTGTTTAGGTATTTAACAAGTTAGCCATACACATATTTGTGTTAGGAGAATCATTCTAACATAACTTAAGAGTTTTTATATTGTTAAAATATGCATATTTTTACGTTTTTGATTGGATAGTCATTCAATAAATTTAAATAGTTGATATTATTAATTATGGTATATAGTTTATAAATATCGTTTATAGTCTAAATTCTTTGATACATTATCCACGAACAAAATTTGCACTCAATTTTTCTTCATAGGTAATATATACTGGATGGCAAGTTATAAAGGGAAACCGGGATCCTTTATTCAGTGTTTCGATTTCTCGAAGGAGAAATTTATCCCATTTTGTGCTCTTCCCAGATTCGGGCTCGAGTATGATACTCAATTGTGTGTGTATCAAGCCAAGGAGTTATCTATTTTGCATAAAGGTCTAGCATTTGAGATGGAAGTGTGGGTTAGGGAGTCTTTGAGTCAAGAGGTGGCTTGGACCAAAAACTTCACAGTTGTCGGTCCAAATCTACCACGAATATGTGGCTTGTATGATGCATCGTACCCCTTCCATTTCATCAATGTAGACGACAACATCGTAGTCTTGTGCAGGGATGAACAACATGAACAACTTGCAAACGATGAGATGGATCTTGGAGATGTAGAAATAAAATTGCACAAAATTAGCAAAAAGGGAACTCAAGAGCATGTCGTGCAGCAAGTTATCGTTTTTGAGAATCGTAGGTGCGGTTACATTTACCCTCCGAGTCGGGTTAGGTTTTGATGATTAGTCCAATGTCGTTTTTTTTTTGTGAAAGGATAATAATATCGTTTTGCTATGTGCTTTAACGTTTTCATAGTTGGAAACTTGGAATGTTTTTTTGTTTTTCCTTTTTGCTTTGATTGGAAAAACACTTATATTTGGAAGGGCTTAAAACTAACAATGGAAAAACAAATTATTCCGGGATCTATTACATTAATAATGATAAATGTGTTCTTCCATGGTAGAGATCTCAATTAGGGCCAAAACCCGAAATCCGCTCCGGCTCGACCCTGAAAAATATCGGGCTCCGGTTTTGATATATAATAAAAAAAACATATCGGGCTCGCTCGAGGAAAATCATGGGAGTCATCATCGCTTTTGGGCAAAACAACTCCTTGATTGTCGTAAATGGGACGCATCTCTGTTGAAACATACATCTTCTAGTCGGAGTCACTCGTTAGGGTAAGAGAGATATTGAGCGTAGCATTGGTTTTCGCCGTTCACAACTCACGGCGGCGTGGCTCTTCCCGCCAAAAAATTGGTTGAAAAACTGAAAAATGGGCCTTAGAGTAACCTTACGTCGTAAACATACTAGTGGTCTAAAGCCCGTCAATTTATACCTTAACGTGTTATTATTATTTATCGAACTGGCTAGAGATGTGAAAGCATGCTTAATAATTACCTAGAGATGTGAAAGCATGGTTAATAATTACCGCGGGAAAGAGATCAAACGAAGCAAATGACAATTGAGGATGACGAAAAAAAGGAGGATTCCTACTTCGTTTTCTCTTTGGGATTTGGACCAGTGTGTAGTTAGATATCGATGCTTCCTTCCATTTTCTGATTTAACCAAGAGTTACACTTTTGGAACTAGTTTTGGGTGGACAAGTATAAATGAGATGTCTAGAGGATAAAATCTTTAGTTTTGAACATTTGCATTGAAAATACCCTCATTAACTATAATTTGAGTAAGCTAAAAAAAAAAAAAAAAAAAAACTATAGTTTGGGAGTTTAATAAAATATGTTGCGGTCAGTTGCACATGTTTATAAACACGCGCATTTCAGGAAATTATATAAAAATGGGCTGCATAATGCACACCCACTAAATGCGAATCAAAAACAAAGAAGTAAGGAAGACGACGACTCTGTATAGACAACGACCCCTTTTCTTTCTCCACCGTTGAGCTCTCGCCACGTGGGTCCCACAGGTGAGGTCACAGGAAACCCATATCCCGTGGGCCCCACCCTTTTCCAGTCTTTGGACACTTCTACTTTTGGACAGACTGCTTCTTTATTACTTTTGTTTCGATTTGCCTCCCCCGATCAAAATCGTTAACAGCTTGATTCCAAATTATCATCAGCCTCATCAATAATTGTCACACCCCTTTTGTAATTTCACACTTTTCTGCTGCTATTTTAACCAATCCATATCGAGGAGGGGAGTGATAATTGTGTTTTTTTCATAAGAAACAACAAAAAGGAAAGGGATAATTACTCATTTCATCACTTGTATATATATATTATTCGAACATGATAATTATTCAAAGGTTTAGGATCGCCTGCCAATGAAAATTAACAATGATTATAATAGCTCATATGTTAGGTGGACCGTATGATGTAAAAAGGTCACAGTTGTCTAAATATAATGGAGTTGTTCATTCATCGTTCGATTAATGTTGATTGAATTCTAATTTTCGGTTCAGAATCCGAACTTTAATTTTGATTTCGATTATATGGTACATAGTGCATCCTTATATTATAAAAAGGGTCTTGCAATTTAAATTTTTTTTTTTCAGTATACAAAAAATTAAAATAAACGTTCTTTTTCAGGTCCATATGTTATGTTTACAAATATTAGTATTCCTTACCCAAAAAGGCCCGCCTCTTACACCATAAAATTATTGATCAATACATGCTTTTTTCATCTTATGTTTGTCTATGTACCATTTTATGTTATATGAGGTATAGTTTTTTCATTTTTTTGGATCCAGGCGAGGTCTAGTTTAAAACTGTAAATCATATTAAGAGTTGCCATTGAATCGTGGGAAAATAGAACCAGCGATTTAGGGTAATTTACACTAATTGTATTATTAATTCAGTATCAAAGCCAAGAACAAATATAATAGGCCATGCTATCAACTTAGAATGGGACCCAAAAAAATCAAAGATAGAAATGGTTATGGGGAAAAAATCGTCGATTACATCGTGAGCCTTGGTGCACATGGAACCGTGAACCATACAATCAAAGGGGGACCCATTCACCAACTTGATTCTCATATAATATACTACTATTCATTTTATTCAAAAACAATTTGTATGTTTTGCACACATCTACGTATACACGTTAATAAACATAATAATACATCATACATTGGTTAAAAAAAAAACAATCAACGTATTTTTTTTTCTTGGTCAACACAATCAACGTATCTCTACATTCTACAATACATGCATATATATATTTTTGGTCCCACGTGTGATTTGTAGAGGCCGTCTAACATATTTGGTAACTGCCGTCCACTTGCGATTCCGCAAACTTTGGGAATCAAAATTTCGAAATCAATGAAGTAGATGCCGCTTTTGTCAGTAAATATTTAGGTTAATTTTTTTTCCCTCTCTATTAAGCTCAATTTTTAAATTTTTAATCAACAATTAAAACTCTATTTTCAATTATGATAAAAAAAAATTATGATCAAGGGGTCTAAAAATAATAAGGGTTGATTTGATGTAACAAATTGTACATACCTATCTATCACCCAAAAAAAACATTTTATTTTCAAATTATAGAAGATGAAATTGTTTAAAGGCGAGGAGAAAAAGGGAAGAAAAACAAACCCTACTCGGCCTACTAGTAGTAACGAACAGAGCAGAATGCGCACAATAATCAAATCATACATGAAAAGTCAAATTAAAAATCATTTTGGTACCCAACTTGTAAAATGAAGCTAACCAAACAAAAAATTGGAGAGAAAATAAATAAAATAAATTGTGATCAAACAACTTTCACGTGATAAAAAAGCTAATCGACGGCTTAGATTGATTTTCGTTTACCTTCCTCACCTGTGTATATAAGGCACCGTCTTCACTTCTCATCACCAGTTTGCAGCCATAAACCTGGAAAAACAAATCTCTGATATTTTTCGATTGTAGAAAAGTAACAAACCTAAGAATCTCCGAATTCAATCGAGAAAATCATGCTTTTACGGAGCGCGTCGACTCCAGTTCTCAACTCGTTGGTTCATGTCTCGAGCCCGAGGGAATCTCCAATCGAGACCGAATCTGTTCATCAGATTCAACGGCCCAGATCACTGATGCTCTCCGCATCTTCCTCTTGCTGTTATAGCCCGATGTCTGTGCACTCCAGCGACGAATCTACAAGGAGGATCAAAAGGACGGCGTCAGAGAGCGATCTACGGCATCTGACACCGACGAGGCCATCGAGTAAGTTCCTCAGCGGAGCTCTGATGGAGGACGTGGAAGAAGGAATCGGATTCGGCCTTCTACGCACGTCGTCCTATGATGGTGACTTAGGGTTGAGTTGGGCATTGGAGGATGATACCGAGGTTAGCGGCGGTGGTGGTGGGATTATCCACGGCGGAGGAAAGGGAAGGAGTGGCGGCAGATCCGATGGTGGTGATGGAGACGGAGGGAACGATGGCACAGATGTTCACTATCGCAAGATGATTGAAGCAAATCCTGGAAACGGGATTTTTCTCAGCAATTACGCCAAATTCTTGAAGGAGGTACAGATCTTTTTTTCTTCTTTTCCCTTTTCTCTTTCTAGATCTGAGATTGAGTTTCCGGTTGGATTGTGATTTATGAATTATCGAATAGAGTGTTGATGTGTTTTTGATTGAAACAGGTTCGCAAAGATTACTTGAAAGCAGAGGAATATTGCGGGAGAGCTGTTCTGGTGAATCCTAAAGATGGGAATGTTCTGGCCATGTACGCGGAATTGGTGTGGACGATCCATAAGGATTCATCTCGTGCTGAGTCATACTTCAACCAAGCTGTAGCAGCTGCTCCTGATGACTGGTGAGAAAGATTCTTTAACTTACCAAAGCTCTCTTCTTTTGGGGAGACTTTAATAGTTAGTTGTGGCTTTTGTGCTTATGTTCCTTTTGTTTCTGCAGTTATGTACAAGCTTCATATGCTCGATTTCTCTGGGATGCTGAAGAGGAAGAAGAAGAGGAGGAGAAGGAAGAGAGACACGAAGAAGAGCTTGAGCCTCAAACTTCTCGAATGAATTTCTTCGCCGGACCTTCTCCGATTACGGCCATGTCTTAACTCGTCGTCTCGGCATCTCCATCCAGTCTTTTTTTTTTTTTATAGATTTAGATATAACGTGCGTCGTCTATGAACTATCTAACCCTTTTGTTTAATGTGAATTCGTTTTTGTTGCCGTTTATGGGTAATTTCTCTTGCTCAGTGTTAGAATTTGTCTCAGTTCAGTTGTAGTAATACCCGCCACTGGAAGCAAAATAAGACATGGAATGAAAAGTTATGCTTTTTGATGGGATGTAAATAATAAAACGGGGATTTGATATTATCTTGATACAAAATAGCGAAAATTTCAGACATACGAACGAATTCAGAATTCAGATTTCAGGGTATCTGTTTTTAGATGAAACTGACGGGTCTAGAATTGAGCCACTCACACCAAGCCTGTTTACAATGAAGAACAACCATGACTGCTAGTTTGTGATAGAGTGATGATTCTAGATCCTTCTATAGTTTGTCCTCTTTCTGTGCAGGAACCATTTTGGTGCCATCATCTTAAGGATATTTTTGGGGTTTGCGGCTGAGAGCTCCCTGAACCATTTTGGTGCCATCATCTTAAGGATATTTTTGAGGTTTGCGGCTGAGAATGGTCGTCACGAGTAGGATTCGGCACTTTCCCAACAATGAATCCTGAGAATAAAACCATGAATTATATAGATCATCAAAACCTGTAGCTGGTCGCTTGATCTTGCTGCCAACCATCCATCCACAGTTCGAGAGCCGTGATCAAGCATGGACTAACCTCTAATTCTGTTGATCCCATCTCACGTTACTCCCACACTCATATCGCCGTACCACCTTAATCAAATAGCCATTTGTGTCTTCACAAGTTGAAGATGAGAACTTGTTTAGTGAAAGCATATAAAGAGGATCAGTCAAACCCTGCTCCGTTAGTATAGTCCCATAACTAAGGTAGTTGTCACGCCGGGCGGCCTAGTTTGATCTTTAATTCGTTCGAAATGTCAACTTTTAAATGCCAAATCTTAATAACACGTAAAGTCTTAAAAAAAAATTAAAAGTAATGTTAAAAGCTAAACATAAGTTCTGTCCAAAAAAGAAAGCTACATATAATTAAAGCCATTGAGAGATGTTAATGTCTAGAAGTGGGAAGTGGAAGGAGCAGCAAATACGAACGAAGGTGCTTTTCTTATTGTGCGAACTACGAAGTATGATTTTGGAGGATCGACGACAATGTTATGTTGCGTCTGGAGGTCTATCTTGGCTGTAAGTCCTTTTTGATTCGGAGCAATCATCTACTTTTGAGTAAATGGTTGGATTTTTGATCTGTTTTTGCATCCTTTGCGTGAGATATTGCTCTGTTTTACCTTCATAAAGTTCAGCATTTTGTGTAAAAAAAGAAGTAAGATTTAAAGCCTGTTTTTCAATTTTTAATTAATTTATTTGAAGATTTCTTTCCCAATGATCTAAATTAATAAGGATTCTATATGGTTATTATTTCCAGTTTTCCTGTTTTGAAAAAATATTTTCTTGATTTTTTTTTTTTAAAAAAGAGAGTAGAAAAGTGTCTACAAGTTTTTACCACCACACGCATGAGAGAACTAGAAGCCTTTGACTTTTAAAAGCATATAATTCTCCGAATATTTCTTCTCAAAATAACAACATAAAAAATTTATTTGGAGAGTGGTAGATATTGAGAAAAAGGAACACTGCGGCTAAAGAGAGACATGGCCAGAGAAGGAGAAGCGACGTTCTCTGCGGCGGCGGCTGCGGCGACGGCGACGTCGAGCGAGGCGGCGATAGGTATAGGTGGAAAATTGAAGCGGCAAACCGCGAGAAGGCATTCGGAAAAGCCGTATTCTCGACCGCCTCGGCCGTGGATCTCGAGAATCGTCGATCCTGCTTATCGGATTATTTCCGGCGGCGCCACGAAACTACTTCCCTACTTCTTCTCGAATGCAGCCTCCGCTCCTGCTCTTACGGCTCCAAACGATCAAAATCAACATCAAGGTTTTGGGACTATTTTCGCTCGTTCTAGCTTCGTATAAGGCTGCTCTTCCTGGGAATTTCTTCTGTGTTGGGGGTTGATTATATTAGCCTAGCTCTATATGATTGTATTTCCGTAATTCAGTTTCGTTGGTTTACGAGTATCTAGGGTTTTGTTGCTAGAAATTAGAAGCCATAATCACCAGGGTAGATGGAGGGATTTTTTTGGTTTTGATTTAAGCTAAATTGTATATGAGTAAAGGCTTTTCTGTTTGCGTTTCGTTCGTGATTCTAGTGGTCAAGTAAGATGCTCTTTTCACCCCAGTTTGGTCTTTAGCCTCTGTTATCTTTTTGCTTGTGAGGCTACTTTCACATTTACTGTATGTATGCTTTAGTGTTACGAACTAGCTCTTAGTATGAAGTATTGAAGTGAGTGATGGACGTATTGCCTCTTTGCTTGAAAACTTGGTTTAAACTACAGCTATCTCATCTTTTGGGGATTTCTTTACAATTTAGTCCAGAGAGATGAGTTATCCCTGCTTCTAGTTGTTTAATATAGTCTTATGGATTTCGTTCGAGATGTCATTGTTAACATTTGGCCTTTTTTCTACTAGATAATTTGCAGGATGATCCACAGGAGAATGATCCCTGTATAACACCAAGTTTAAAGGTAAGCGTCTTTCAACAACTCTGTCTTTTCTTAATCTCTGATTGGGAATTTACCGCTTTGGCTAAGCTGATTTTTTGTTCCTGCTAAAGTTTTTTGTTTGTTTCTCATGTACTATTTTATCAACTACTTGTGCAAAATAGCAGCTATAACATCTATAAGCATTCTTTTTCATGATGAAATCTTATTCAAATGATTTTTTGCTATCTTTGACTCTTTGCGCTTGAGTGTCTGTCAGAATTTGTTTTCATTGATTTCTTAATTGATATACATGGATCTCTAAAATTGTTACCAAGGTATTCTACGATAAAGAAACTGTTATTCTCTTACCGGGCTGTTTTATATAGGAACTGATAAATGGGATAAAGAACGCGTTATCAGAGAAAACAGTCATGTACATTTCTTCGGAGAGACTGTGGTAATATAAAAGTATAGAAGTGATCTTTGTATAACCTAAGAAAGATATAATCTTACCGTGACATGAATTGGAACTTTCTCTTGATTTGACATGAATAACACAATTTATTTCTCCTGCTATCCATACTCTCTTCAATTAATGCCTGCTTTTGTGATTTGCAATAAATGGCATACATCATTTTTTCCCTTTATATGATTTGAGAAACTTTGCAGAAACCGGAGTCAGCATCAATTGAAGAGGGAGGTCCTAGTAGTACAGCAAACGTGAACGAAAGCAATTTTAATATCAGTGCACAGACAATTGGCAAAATTGCTTTAAATGATGTCGTTCCGTTCTCGGAGCTTGAAAGGCTAATGGAAGGAAAAACGTTTTCACGGTATGTTTTTTATTATCATGTTTGTACATTAGTTGCATTTCAAATGATGCTTGATGGAAACTTCCTTCCTTTTGCTTGTTATTTTGTTAATACTTATAGTCAAGTCTGGGTCAATAGATACTTATTGACTGGCTGCTTATCTTTCCTGGCCTTTCTATCTCTCTTTGCAGTTCTGTTTGTGTTTTATTACATAGACGACTTTTGACATCTTTTAATGTCTATCCAGGGAGGAAACTGACCGTCTCATAGAGATAATAAATTCAAGGGCTATTGATCGACCTGATGTCACGAGAGACGAGAGAATAGAGATCCCTCTGAGAGAGGGAGCCAGGAAAAATATGAGTTTTCTTGACAAGAGAAAAGAGCCCATTGGTGGCAAGGATGCTAGTAGTGAATTTTGGGCTACACCAACCCCTCTTGCCAAGTCAATAGTGAGTTGCTTGCTATTAACTCTTTTTTTGTTTGGACGTTTGAATGAAAATAGCAATTTACATGGGTTGCTCAGGCTTTTCCACTTTGCCGGAAAAGTTCAAAAGTTTAGTTTGGCAGACTTTAGGAGTATATTTGGGTGTAAAATTTTAAGTTATGTATCCAAAGGAATTTGGTCTCTGAGGTATGTGTGAGGTTGGACTATTTGTGAAGTCATATGAAGAAATAGGTAATAGGAAGAGCTATGTAATTTCACTTGTTTGCATCATTACAAAGTTGTTATTTCGTACTTTAGTAGTCCCTATTTCTTTAATTATTTTAACTTACTCACTTTTTGCTAATTTGCTTTTTTTATAGATTTTGGACGAAGGCAAACAGGTGCAGGATGAAGCTGGTCTATCACCGGCTGAACTTGCTAAGGCATATATGGGAGGCCAGACATCATCAAGTAGTTCCCAAGGTTTTGTAGCAAGAAATGGAAAGAATTGTTTAGAGGGGGGTATGCTTGTAGCAAATTCTTCTGTTGCATCACCATCAAGCAAACCTTCCTCATGTTGGCCTGGTATGAAGTTAAATGAGCAATGTGGTTTTGCAACTCCTCAAAACCAACGAGAAAACTTTGGGCTTCAAAATTTTCCAAGGACCCCATATCCTAGATCCATCCTTTCAAGCTCTAAGTCACAGGTGTGTGGAGTTTTTCTTAATACCTTTTTGCTCAAAGATTTTTTATATATTTGAAATTTTGAACTATTCCTTTTCCTTTTTTGGCGTAGTTGATGCAATTGCAAGACAATAGTAGCAAGCGCCTGAGCACCCTCCAGTCTCCCTCCCAAAGTGTGAAGTCAAGATATGGCCAGGTAAACTCTTCCAGTGGGCTATATAATTCAGATTACCTGTTTATAACACAGTGTGCACTTACTATTTATTTTTGTTAACTTAAAGGCAATCTTAATGAAAATATGGTATTCTGCCGGATGTGATGGATTCCTGTCAGTGTCCAAGTTACCATATAACACTTTCCCTTTGCATTTCAGTAAGATATTCTTTATAGTCCAATCGTATCGTAGTTTTTCAGAATATGTGTCCAAGTTGTTCCACCAAATTGGTCTGAAACATATATTTTCGGTTGACCAACTTGATCAGCTAGGGTGTGGCTGTTAAGTGTAAATCATATTAGGATCGCCTCTCTATTTCACGGTAGATGTTAGTGATTACCACTAGATTGATGAAATCGTTGTCCATTGGCTGAAGCATTGGTGTTGACTTGTTATCTAATGTATACTTAAGGTAGGTGAAATAATAGGGTAACAGAAGAATAGATCAAGTATGCAGCTGTGCAGATGACTAAATTTTGGACATCATTGCCTCGACTTTACTGGAGTTATTTTCGTTAAACTTTGATAATGTTGATCCTCTAGGTCTTGTTCACATTTTGCAAAACTTGATTCTAAATTAGAGTCATCACTATGCTGCCTTTTAGATTCTTTCTTCGATTCCTTCTATCTGCTGAATTCTGTCTCCTCTGTTGAAACCTGATAAATAATTTCCTAATGTGCCCAGCTCAAACTTAGCAACGGAAGGGATGGTGGGCTTTTTGGACCCAGTAGAAGATCTCGCCAGAGCGCCACAATGTCTCCTTATTCACGACCTTTAAGTGGCACATCTCGTTTTGAAAATTCTGCTGTCATGAAGAGCTCTGAGGCAGGGGAATCAAGTAGCCTATCTAGGTC
>JAHZTW010000002.1:5347390-5564708 GCA_020283515.1 Alliaria petiolata | reverse complement strand
GGCGTAGTTGATGCAATTGCAAGACAATAGTAGCAAGCGCCTGAGCACCCTCCAGTCTCCCTCCCAAAGTGTGAAGTCAAGATATGGCCAGGTAAACTCTTCCAGTGGGCTATATAATTCAGATTACCTGTTTATAACACAGTGTGCACTTACTATTTATTTTTGTTAACTTAAAGGCAATCTTAATGAAAATATGGTATTCTGCCGGATGTGATGGATTCCTGTCAGTGTCCAAGTTACCATATAACACTTTCCCTTTGCATTTCAGTAAGATATTCTTTATAGTCCAATCGTATCGTAGTTTTTCAGAATATGTGTCCAAGTTGTTCCACCAAATTGGTCTGAAACATATATTTTCGGTTGACCAACTTGATCAGCTAGGGTGTGGCTGTTAAGTGTAAATCATATTAGGATCGCCTCTCTATTTCACGGTAGATGTTAGTGATTACCACTAGATTGATGAAATCGTTGTCCATTGGCTGAAGCATTGGTGTTGACTTGTTATCTAATGTATACTTAAGGTAGGTGAAATAATAGGGTAACAGAAGAATAGATCAAGTATGCAGCTGTGCAGATGACTAAATTTTGGACATCATTGCCTCGACTTTACTGGAGTTATTTTCGTTAAACTTTGATAATGTTGATCCTCTAGGTCTTGTTCACATTTTGCAAAACTTGATTCTAAATTAGAGTCATCACTATGCTGCCTTTTAGATTCTTTCTTCGATTCCTTCTATCTGCTGAATTCTGTTTCCTCTGTTGAAACCTGATAAATAATTTCCTAATGTGCCCAGCTCAAACTTAGCAACGGAAGGGATGGTGGGCTTTTTGGACCCAGTAGAAGATCTCGCCAGAGCGCCACAATGTCTCCTTATTCACGACCTTTAAGTGGCACATCTCGTTTTGAAAATTCTGCTGTCACGAAGAGCTCTGAGGCAGGGGAATCAAGTAGCCTATCTAGGTCCCAGACAACAACTTATGGTAGGCATAAAGGGTCAGAAGTTGGTACCCCGACTGTGCCTGCACATTCTAGTCAGCTTGCTAGGACGATATTGGATAACCTTGGACGGACTTAGCCCACCCCGAAAGACAAATCTGCTGAGTTAAAGATTGCCACTTCTTGGAGACATCCACAGTCTTCGAAAACTGTTGAAAAAAGCAGCTCGAACATCAACAATGTGAAAAAGGATGGGTCGGGCAAGTTGAATGAAGATATCCCGAACATTTTCTCTCACAATCCGCCATCCTCTGTGCCTAAACTTTCTGCAGCTACCACCGGCGACGCTAAAAATGCAATGGCCAAGACTGTTTCAGCATCAAATGGGATATTTAGTGGAAGCAGTAGTGGTACCACACTCCAATATGAGTTAGGGAAGCCTAAGGGCTCTCTTTCCGGAAGCACCCATGAAAAGGTATTTCGATCACCTGTCTTCTTTTTCTTAACGCATATTGCATGAGGGCTTAGTGTTTTGAGGTTTTGGTTTCTTTGTTGTTTTAATGTTTTGACTTTTTGAGTGTGAAGAACCTCGATATGTTTACTAACTAAGGACTGTGACTTAATGGTCACTTCTTCTTCTCAGGACGGTACAAAAGCTCTTCCCTATACTTTTGGAGGCGATCCTGCGAATCTCCCTAAACCACCATCTCATTCACTGGGGAATAATAAGCCGGTACTGACATCGATCTCAGTATCCAAGCCTTTCCAAAGATGGGCAGTCCCTTCGGGTTCAAACGCTAGCTTCACATTCCCGGTCTCTTCATCTGATGGAGCAACATCATCAGAGCCCACAACTCCGTCCATCATGCCATTCACAACAAGCCCAGCACCGATTGGTGGTGTTGCCATTACAAGTCATCACGAAGCAACAAAAGATGATGAAATTCCTCAGTTTGGTTTCGGCGGTAGCAGAGGAGATACGTTGCCTCTGGTCTTCGCTTTACCCTCTGTGAGCGAAGAAGTGATGATCAACGAGGATGATGTGAACTTAGGTATCAAATTCAGATTTGGGTCGGAAAAGCCAGAGAGAATATCGTTCGGCTCAGCAGGAAGGGATGGTGTTTGCTGTTAAAACAAGGACGATGGTCTCTGTTTCTTTTTTTCTTTTCCAATCTTTTTTGTCTCGGATTGTTTTTTTTCTTTTCACTTTGGGTTAGAAACATGTGTTTTGAGTTGTATTCATTTAAGATGATTGATTTCTGTCTGATTTAAGAGGCAATAAGGATTTTGTTCCTTTGGGAGATGGATCCGATAATAAAACGCAAATCGAGTTTTTTTAGCTTTCTTTTGGTCGAAAATGTTCCTTATTAATTTAAGAAATTGATTTTCTATCGTTTAACTTTGCCATAATCATGAAAAGAGTAAAACGTATGCCACGTAGAGCCACCCACAATCTCGAAGAAGCAAAGCGAAGTAATCTTCTCTCTTTTGTCTTTTTTTTTTCTCAGACGAACACTCGTGTGTGTGGTGGTGAGTGTTCCTGATCTTCCTCTTGAGTTTTTTTTCTTTTCTTTTTGCTCTTGTTCTCTCCCCATGTGCTCGATTTATGCTGGATTTCAGGTTTTGCAGCCACAACGGAGAAGGAACAACAGCCGATTTCTATTTCTTGTAAATCCTAACAAGAAATTCGCCTTCTTCCCTCGCGCGATTTCTTCTTCGGACAACGATGGCTCAGTTTCATCCTCCAGACAAAACAACGTATTATTATTACCTTCTCTATCTCTTTGAAAATTGTATACATTCATCGTTAATCACATTCACATTGAGGGAATTCCACTCTCTCTCTTTTTTTTTTTGCGGTGGCTTTGAATAGCGACAGATGGGTTATGATCCTTCAGAGGAACTGTTTGGTGTTGATTTCAAGCCCAGGTTAGATATTCCGTTATTCTTCTATTTCGTGTTCTTTTGTTCTTCATTTGAAATCGATGTAATCGCTCTACCACCTTGAATCCGAATTCACTGTTCTTTTAGCTCTGTTAATACTATCGTCTTCATGAAAAAAAAACTGAACTCAAACTCGAAACCACTAGTTTTGCTAAAAGAACTAAACAAACCCGAGACGTTAAAACGTTTCCTCGGCAAAGCGGAAATAAAACTTCAAAGTTTTTCCCCTTTTGGTTTAAAACCAGCACTTAGGAGTTAAGAGCATGAAATAAAGAAATGAAAATCCTTAACAATTTCATAAATCAAGGAATAGAAATCCTAAAATTAAACGAGGAATACATATCATTATACAGCCTGCTAAAAAAAAAAAACAGTCTTTTCCTCGATGCTATTGACTCCATAGTCTTCTTCCATAGAAATTTATCTCTCCATCATAAAAATGTGCTTTTGGTGATGGTTTCTTCAGGAATGTATCTGGTGATTCTCGTGAACCAAGGTCATGGTTTGGTCCCAACGGTCAGTACATTCGAGAGCTTCCATGTCCTACTTGTAGAGGAAGAGGCTATACTTCGTGCTCAAATTGCGGAATCGAGAGGTCAAGGTTGGATTGCCCTCAATGCAAAGGAAAGGTACTTTAGAGTGTTAGGTGGCTTCAAACTTTTGAGTAACAAAACTCTTTCCTCGTTATTGAACTTGCTTACATTTGTGTAGGGCACAATGACTTGTCTTAGATGTTTGGGAGATTGTGTCATATGGGAAGAATCAATCGATGAACGACCTTGGGAGAAAGCTAGATCCAGGTAATGTAATTCAAGAGCTGACATCTCAACTCTGTTTCCTGTCGACTAATAAATCTCTTCTTTTTTCTTCTGACTCAGTTCTCCATTTAAAGTAAAGGAGGATGATGAGGTTGATAATTTGGAGATAAAATTCAGTAGAAGGGGAAAATCGAAGCGGGTTTATCAGTCACCGCCTCCTGAAGTTGGGCAAAAGATCAGCCGATCTCTAAAAGTTAGTTTCATATAATCTTCATGATATCATATTCTCCACAGGGGATGGTTATAGTCAGTTTAAATATGATTTTATAGAGTCTCAATGCCAAGACCGGACTTTTCAGTAAGCGAATGAAGATTATACACCGTGATCCCGTGCTTCATGCTCAAAGGGTAGCTGCAATTAAGGTCTCTAATCAACTCCAATTTGTTTTAAACACTAAATAAACGTGGAGCAACTTTTTGTATTTTTTCCCCCCTTGAACCTGGTTAGTGTTATTGTGGTCTAGAAAGCTAAAGGAACACCAGCTGCTAGAAAGCATGCATCCGAGTTTATGAAAGCTTTCTTCAGTGACCCTGAAAACCGTGAACAGAGGAGCTTATCCATGAAAGGTAATTCTCCGTTTCTTGGTAGTAATTCTCACAGTTTAGCTCAATATATTACTCTCTTTTTTTCCTGCATTTTTATCTGTTTAATAGTCTCTAATAATGTGGGATGAATTAGGTTGTTGGATAACATTGGCACTGAACATTTTGTTAATGTGAGATATCATATTGTTTCAGCAAATAGAAACGAAGGTTTTGATTTCCTTTCATGAAATGGTAAAGAATCATTTTCGACTCTCATTGGTTCAGGAATTGAATTCTACTGCAAGAACTGCGGACAGGAAGGCCATAGACGCCATTACTGTCCAAAGCTGGACACTAATGCGGACAGAAGATTTAGATGTCGGGTTTGTGGAGGGAAAGGCCATAACCGAAGAACATGTCCCAAGTCGAAATCAATGGTCACTAAAGGCATTTCCACAAGGTATCACCGATGTGGAATATGCGGTGAGAGCGGTCATAACAGTAGAACATGCCGGAATCTGGCAAGAGTGAAACCCAGTTACCATGCTGGTGATTCCGGGGAAGATGGTGTTTGTAAGGGAGCGTATGCTTGTGGGTTCTGCAAGCAAAAGGGACACAATGTAAGAACCTGTCCACGTAAACGAGTTTCAGACAGTGATTCTTGTTTAGAGGAAGAAGGTTCTTGATCCTGTTTTTCTTTTATGTTAGGCTTGGTTTTGCTTTTAAGCAGATATAACCAATCACCTACGGGTCCTTAGGGGATGGATATTTCGGTTTATAATCAAATTTGGGTCCCTGATCAGTCTTTGCCAACTTTCCAAACGAAAACAAACAAATTGTAAATGTCAATGGGATATTAAGTTTTAATTTCCACATTGTTCAACTTTCTTACTTTCAGGTTTTGATTCGAACCGAACGATAAATTGGTACTATATATACTGTATACAAAAAGTAATTGGTATTATATAATTTTAACTAATCCATGTACAATTGCCTCTTGTCGACATAAACGTTATAAATACTAAACACCTAATTAATATTACAACAACATACACTGTCACACTGACATTTGAGACTTTGTTTTTTTACTAACATTAGCACTCTCCAATGTTACTAACATTACTAACAATTCCTCTATATCGCTTGTTTATTTTTACCATCGTACGTTATTATTAGGATGTTGAACACAAAATATAATCAAAAGGAAAAAAGTAAAATAGTCACGTTTTCTTACTTGGTCAGAATTTAGGAACGGACCATACTTTACGTGCTAAAAATAACAACAGTTTCATGGAAAAAGAAAAAATGAAGTAGACAAAATTGACCAAATGTTGTAATAATATCCAAGATGGATTTATTCAACAACTACCACACACACACCACGTACGCGTCTTCGCGTATCTTGCGTAAATGATGACCCTTAAGAACCTCTCTATGTCCCCTATAAATATAAGTCTCTCCTTTACGACTTTTGAGCCACAACACACGAAAATCAAAAGGGTCATTAAAAATCTTATAAAGACAAACATATCAAGTTATCGACCAAGAAAAGAAAAAGGGGGGTGACCTGAGTTGTTTCAACGCAACACAACACAACACAAAATGGCCGGAGTTTTAAGAACGGTAACGTTTATGGTTTTGGTTTTCGCTGCGGTTGTTTTCGCCGAGGACTACGATGTTGGTGATGATACCGAATGGACGAGACCATCCGATCCCGAGTTCTATACTACTTGGGCTGCCGGTAAAACTTTCCGTGTGGGCGACGAGCTCGGTGAGTTTGCTATGTCTTTGTTTTCTGTTTCAGTCGATAGTAAGGGATCGTGCATGCATGAATTGATGTCGGTGATTGTTATGTCTTTGTTTCTTCTGTTTTTGTTGAATAGATTTATTAAAACATATATCAAATGAAATAAGGTCACGCTTTTATTTTCATTTTTATTTATCTCCAAGCTAAATACCCCCTTAGAAAAATGAAAATAGAAAATTACTTATATTTGGAACAATTTTATTTTTGAAATAAAAATCTATTCATCAAAGTATAATTTTATACTAGTATCGCTTTCTTCTTATTTAAGTCATTTTATTTGGAAAAAATATATGTTTCGAAAAAAAAAAAAAAATTGGAACTCGAACTTTACATACTTCATCGTCTTTGTATCTAAACCATATTTTTCAGAAAATCATATTTGAATGGGAAATATTAATTAGGACATCACCCAAGATTGAAAGACTCTGACTATGTGCATCATATTTCATTTTTATTTTTTTTATAATAACAAGCTTTTGGATGTTATTATATCACAGAATTTGAATTCCTTGCTGGGAGACATGATGTGGCACTTGTAACGAAAGATGCATATGAAAACTGCGAGAAAGAGAAACCAATCAGCCTCATGACGACTCCTCCGGTCAAAATCATGCTAAACACCACCGGACCACAATACTTCATCTGCACCGTCGCTGACCACTGCCGCTTTGGTCAAAAACTTGCCATCGATGTAGTCGCTGCTGGTGGACGAAGCGGTGGCGGTGCTACCACCCCAGCGCCTGGATCATCAACCCCAGGTGCTGCAGGTACCCCTCCCACCACCCCAGGAGCCGGGGCCACTACACCTTCCGGCTCTAGCGGGACCACTACTACTACTACCACACCTCCGGCTGGAAATGCCGCTTCTTCTTTAGGTGGTGCGACGTTTTTGGTCGCCTTTGTTTCTGCTGTTGTTGCTCTGTTTTGAGTTAGACTCGGAATATTGAGTTAATGATCAGTATGTGTTTGTTTCAGCTTGTTATACGTAATTTTATAATCACCATGTATTTTATTCTTTATGAGAATAATAAGACTTGTCTTTCAGACGTTTTTAAGTGGCTGAAAAATATAACTTTCTACAAGTTTTATGATTAGTATGAGTTTTGATATATATGATTAATCTTTAACATAACCTAACATTTCGTGACAGAAATCTATTTCAGTTTCAACCTTATTTCTAATCGTAACCTTATTTTTATATACCCCTCTCACTCGCTCTCCAAAACCAGGATCGCTTAGCTCTCACTCAACCGCTCTCTCTCTAACTCTCGGATTCTCTCTGAAACCATTAATCATGATCCCAAATTTCCGGTAAATTTCTTTTTTTTTTCTTAATAAACGTTTAGACAACATAAAATTACGTCGACTTCGGTTAATTAAACGTTTTCGACGCTAGACACCGGATTGTTCTTTGGTTAGCGTCAATATCATGGAAATGGTCTATGGCACACAAAGTAGTACTACAACATAAGACCACAAACTTCCACAAGAACTTGACACGTGTCTGATTGACGTGAATCGGAAAACCATAAACTTGTTACGTTTTCAACAACCAATGACATTTTTCCCTTAATAATTTAAGCATGATAACTTCCAAAGGTTATACCAAAGTCTTTGGTAATTGCACTGCTTCTTTCCATTTTTTCTTTCTTTCTTTCTTTCTTGTCAATCTGGATTTAACTTTCAATACATTTATTTTCATTCGCTTCTTTGTCAACATGATATCTTCATATTTATTTTAATAATTTAATATATGTTTGAGTTTGATTAATATAGTGTAGCTACGATATTCGATAAGACCTATATATGACATAGAGTTCTTGAAATAGCAAGTCTTGGAATTACCAAAGTAAGAACCTGTAAGAAAAAAGTAGTTCTAATTTCTACAGAGCTTTTGGTTTAAACTCTACAAAGTTACAAAACTTCTGTTGCTTCCATTTAATTTAGGGTTAATTTGTTAGATAAACAAAATATGGAAATTTATTTGCAAAAAATGATTTATATGAAAATTGATCTTTCTAGATAACTTTTTTTTCTTTGTAATTTCAAATTAAGCTCAATCTACGTACAGTTCACTGAAGAAAACATACTACGGAAGAGACCAGCGGTTAAAAAGCGACACTTTAGCCTATCAAGAGATAGAGACAGAGATTATCAAATCAAATGAAAGCAATAAACATCAATCACATTCACATGCAAAGAGTGTTAAGCAAATTAACTAATTTTGTTTCAACTTTATTTTATTACGTTATCTCAACCTTAAGGTTTTTTTCTTTTTCTTTTTGGTAGTGTAAAAAAGGAGAGAGAATAGAGTTGGCTATGACTGTGTGTAATAAGAGAACCACAAAAACAAGCCTTCCATGACTGTGCCATCAAGAAAGTAGCTTTGTTTTCCATCCCAAACTGTCAAAAGCCTCTCTTCACCTATAGCTTAATCAAACACTCTCTCTCTCTCTCTCTCATCAATGTTCCTTTGAGATCAATGCTCCTCCTCTTCTTCTTCTTCTTCTTCATATAAACCACATATCCTCTCCTCCACTTCTTAACAATTTCATAGCAAACCCTAAAATTGAGAAAGAGAAATTAAAGAGATAGAGAGAGAAAGATGGGTAGAGGGAAGATAGAGATAAAGAGGATAGAGAACGCAAACAACAGAGTTGTGACGTTCTCAAAGAGGAGTAATGGGTTGGTGAAGAAGGCGAAAGAGATTACAGTTCTCTGCGATGCAAAAGTTGCTCTCATAATTTTTGCAAGTAATGGCAAGATGACTGATTATTGTTGTCCTTCCATGGATCTTGGTGCTATGTTGGACCAATACCAGAAGCTATCTGGCAAGAAACTGTGGGATGCTAAGCATGAGGTACTTACTCTCTCTCTTTTTTCTTTTCTTTTTATAATCTAAAGTTTCTTTGTCTCAAAAATATTCTATGGCCAAAATCATGAAATGGGTTTTCAATTTCTTTGCCAAAAACATGTCAAAAAGACCCTTGTATCTTCAACCCTAGACGCAGATCTACTATAGTGTTTTGTCTCAAAAACAAATATTCTGTGCTAAATATCATGAAACGGGGTTATTTAATTTTCTTTGCCTAAAGTATGTCAAAAAGAAAAACCTCGAACCCTAGATGCAGATCTACAAAGGTTTCCTTTGTGTGTGTAGCCTTCCAAGCCTCTTTATTGATTCTCTTGTACTCAACAAGACATGGAGCCACAAAACATGGAAGTTATTCTCTTCTTTCCATTGTTTTTCTTTTATTTGTGCTTAATTTGTAAGATCTTGAATATATTTTAGAGTATATATATACATGTATTAACCAATTGTGTTTTGAAACCACCAAGACAAAATCTTAAGCGAGTTAGATCGATAAAGCAGTTCAGTTTTTCAGTTATAGGGTTATGGAGAGAAAACCTGGGATGTGATGTTAATGAGAATGTCTGAACAGTTTACTGATTTTACATTTGTGGCTTTTAAAACTAATTAAAAACTGGGAAAGTACTGTTGATTACCCTTTTAAAACTAGATTTTAATCCAAATATTATATATCATTAATTATTTCTGACAATCATAGGTTTAGTTCTCACAAATGAGATATAGTAATAAGCATACAGAGGGTTGTCAATATATATACATGTTGTGCATGAAACATGAAAGACTTTTAATGGATAACCAGATCTGTTTCTTCAATATCTTTTTCAGACACACTTCAATAATTTTTTCAGACATATTTATGTTTGTATGTATAGATAAGTGAATTTTTTTGTTAGATCTAAATTCTTAAAAACCATTATTGCTCATCTAATACATATATATATATATATATATATATATATATATATATATATATATATATATATATATATATATGCTGAATAATTTTGGTTTCCAGAACCTCAGCAATGAGATTGATAGGATCAAAAAAGAGAATGATAGCTTACAGCTGGAGCTCAGGTCAATCTTCATCCTTCACTGCCACATATGTAGATAAATTTTATCAAATATCAACATAGTTACATAAGTGAGATGCATATAAATTGTGAATACAGTCATTTGAAGGGAGAAGATATACAGTCTCTCAACTTAAAAAACCTGATGGCTGTAGAGCATGCCATTGAACACGGCCTCGACAAAGTCCGAGACTACCAGGCATGAATACATCTCTACATACATTCATACACATGTATATATAAAATACATTCTCACACTTTAATCTTATTTTGGTCTGCTTGGCACAGATGGAGTTCCTCATGACAAAGAGGAGAAATGTGAGCATATAACCAATTTTCTACTTTACTATATTTAGCTTTCGAAGTTATATGTTTAAATGCTTACATCAAACATTTTTCTGTGGCAGGAGAAAATGATGGTGGAGGAGAATCGGCAACTCAGTTTCCAGCTGGTATATATAACTATATAGTCATATATTCACAAAGCTTTTAGCGTATGATTTGGTTTGAAACTATATATTAGTATTGTTTTGTGTGTTTGATATATATGGATATGGTTTGGAAATTGCAGCAACAACAGGAGATGGCTATAGCTAGCAATGCGAGAGGAATGATGATGAGAGATCATGATGCGCAATATGGATACAGAGTGCAGCCGATTCAGCCTAATCTTCAGGAAAAGATTATGTCTTTGGTCATCGATTGATCATCGAGATTTTGCAATCTCATCACCAATCTACTATCTATTCGTGGTCCTTATAGTTTGTCTTGATGAATCTGTGTGTCCTTTTAATCTCGAGCCAGATATATACTCTCTATCTGACTTTAAACTTAAGCTATATGTGTGTTGTCTGCTTATGGACTCTATGTGTTATATTGGTTATGTTGTGTGCTTAAACGTTTCAGAACATCTGCATTTGTGTTAAAACTAATTATTCCGTGTTAAGCTATACATGATCGCGATTCATGAAGGATAATTCGTTTTAATATAATGTGTTAACGACCTTTACTTGATTAACGTAAATTACTTTGGAATAATTTTTTTTTTTTAAAACTAATATGTAAAGAGGCGATTAGAAAACATTCAACCCGCGAGCCTTCTCAATATGGAAAACTTGCGTAAGAGATAGCAAGCTTGGGTCACTAGAATCGGCCGGGGTTCCTTGAACACAGCAACACGACTCATGTAAGTTTGGCCTAGATAGTCTTTATATTAAAATCTCGTCATTCCACCTCAAACTGAGAGATATCGATTTTTGCAGATTTAACATTTTTTTTTGTGTCTTGCGTTTTCGTAAAACCAACCGCACATGACATCTACTAATATTGATTTTCAACGATAATCAATGTATAAAATTGATGTGCAGATTTTCGGAAATGAGGAATACATTAAAATATTTTCTGACAATCCCTTATCGGCAAAAGTCATGTATGTGGTGAACCACCATTGGGTCCAAATGGGGGATTTTCTAGCCTTTTTTTTTGTAATACGAAATAAATACTAGAAGTTGTTTTTAGAAAAAAATAAAATAAAAAAATTGTTTTCCCAATCACTGTCTGAACAAATCATTCGTTGCAAGCGAATCATGCATGTATCGCCGAATATTTCATTTTCTGTAATTATGAGTATTATCAATTGCGAACAAAGAAACAAAAGGAAAAAAAAAAAACCCCTCAAATTATTCATTTTCGTGTAGTACTCTATCTCCTTTAATTTGGTTGATAAAATGACACTTTATATAAAATCCTGAAATTTTGTGGGCCCATGCAGCCACACAATCATAGATATCTGTTGAAGCAAGTTGAAACTGTGTGTAGATAATTTAGCCACTTGTTTTTTTTTTTTTTGTCATCTGAAATTATATTAAATATCTGAAAAATACAAAATTTTGATATAAAAACAGATATCTAAAACCGTTAACAAATACGAGAATATATCGTAGCCAAAAACCCAAAGAAAAAAAAAACAATAGCCCAAAGAAAAAAAAACCCTACAAATTCCCAATTTCGCATTTTTCAAATGATACTCTCAAATTTTGATACATTCATTTTCGCAATATATTGTTTACTTGATTACAGCAATAGTTACATAAAAACATAAAATCAATACTGATATCGAGGACATTATTATGAATATATAGATGTCTATATAATTTTATACAAAGTTAAATCCATTAAAAAACCTATTAGGTTACAAGTGAAAGGAAAACTTCTATTTTAAGATTTTTGGTTTTAGAAAGAATATTTCGATATGGTGATAATATCGATAATCCGCTGACACGATGACACGTAATACGGTCGCGCAAAAATATCTTTGAATCCTTAAAAAATAATTGAATCTGTCTGGTCTTCAACACGCGGGCCAATTGGACACCTTCTAACCCAATGAGTTACAGCATATATCCTACGTGGCAACCTCATCCCTCCTTTTATCTTGTCAACGGTCAAATCTAATATTTGTTTTTTTACCTTATTTCTTAGGATGTTTACAACATATTTGAACCCATCGCTTTTCTAGTGTCAGTAATTAAACAAAATTTTGCATAGTTTGGGAATTGAATACTATGGTATAAAAAGACTAAATTCATAAAATAATTACATAAACCAAGGAGAAAAAAATAAATTAGAAAACAAAATTGATAAGTCTGAGATTTACTTGTAGTCTTGCACAATTCGAAAGAAACAATTACAGGAAAAGGAGACGTGTTACTAAACAAACTCATTTTTAATTTGGTTACTTGAGATCCAATTCAACAATAAAAGTCCAAGTCTAATTTCTCGTTTAGGGAAAAACAAATCCAGAAGGAAAGTGTTTATTTATTATTATCCAAACAATACGGTGGAATCGGATAAAGAGTTAAATAAACTCCGAGAAACTTGTAAAAAAACTCAGAAACGAGGAAGAGAGAGAGTCATGGCGTCACAGGGGTGTTGCAATGGGATTCACAGTATAAAAAGGGTTCATCCTCTGTTTCACTCTATTACATATCGATTCTCTTCATCTTCTCTGCCATTGAAATCGAAACCTCAAGCTCGCATTCTCGGATCAGAGCTTCGTATTCGCTCCTCTGCTTCTTCTGGTATTGCATCTTCACCAACGAATCGTTCTCTGTTATTCGTATTAGATTCCAGATTCTGCGGCTAACAACCTTACTCTGATTTGTTTTTCTCCTTTTTTCTCCATGTCTTGGATATCGCAGGCATTGTTCAGCTACTCGAGGATTTCAATTCTGTTCATATAAGGTACTGTTTCTTTGGATCTGTTCGATTACTATTTGATAGAAATTAAATAAACCCAGGACATGTAGAACAGATTGATAATTTTGACTTTTCATCTGCTCCATTGAGAACTCTGGATCTATCTCTGATAGAAACTCGAAAATTTGAGATTTTAATTTTTTTTGTTTCCTTGATATTACAGAGAAGCGAGGTAGCCTCGCCGTTCAAGAGGAGGTACAGAGACAAGGAAGAAGAAGAAGAAGAGATGACGATTAAACCGGCGGTTCGAATCTCCGACGGGAATCTAATCATCAAAAACCGTACGATTCTAACCGGTTTACCAGACAATGTCATCACGACATCAGCATCGCTGGCCGGACCGGTCGAGGGAGTTTTCGTCGGAGCTGTATTCGACAAAGAAGAGAGTAACCACATCGTACCGATCGGTACCCTCCGCGATTCCCGGTTCATGGCTTGTTTCCGGTTCAAACTCTGGTGGATGGCCCAGAGGATGGGCCAACTGGGCCGAGATATCCCCTTGGAGACGCAGTTCCTATTGGTCGAGTCAAACGATGGGTCCCACCTAGAGCCTGACGGAGCAGACGGCGTCGAGAGCAACCAGAAACTTTACACCGTTTTCTTGCCGTTAATCGAAGGGTCATTCCGTTCGTGTCTCCAAGGAAACGTTAACGATGAGGTGGAGCTCTGTTTGGAGAGCGGCGACGCCGATACTAAACGGTCGACGTTTACTCACTCTCTGTATATTCACGCCGGCACAGATCCGTTCCAGACGATAACGGACGCCATCCACACCGTTAAGCTGCATCTGAAGAGTTTCCGTCAACGTCACGAGAAGAAGCTTCCAGGGATCATTGACTACTTCGGGTGGTGCACTTGGGACGCGTTTTACCAGGAAGTTACTCAAGAAGGCGTCGAAGCTGGGCTTCAATCTCTCACCGCCGGCGATACGCCGCCGAAATTCGTCATCATCGACGACGGTTGGCAATCCGTGGAGACTGACGATGACCCGGTTGAGAAGGAAGACGAGAAGCCGGTTTTCCGATTTACCGGGATTAAAGAAAACGCAAAGTTCCAGAAGAAGGACGATCCAAAATTGGGGATTAAGAACATCGTCAATATCTCCAAGGAGAAATACGGTCTGAAATACGTTTACGTGTGGCACGCAATTACGGGTTACTGGGGCGGGGTTCGACCCGGGGAGGAATACGGATCTTCGATGAAGTATCCGATGGTGTCGAAGGGTGTGGCGGAGAACGAGCCGACGTGGAAGACGGATGTTATGGCGGTTCAAGGTTTGGGTTTGGTTAACCCAAAGAATGTGTATAGATTCTACAGCGAGCTTCATAGTTACTTGGCTGCTGCTGGTGTGGACGGCGTGAAGGTGGATGTGCAGTGTATATTGGAGACTCTGGGTGGTGGATTAGGTGGCCGGGTCGAGTTAACACGACAGTATCATCAAGCTCTTGATTCCTCTGTTGCCAAGAACTTCCCAGACAATGGCTGCATTGCTTGTATGAGCCACAATACGGACGCTCTCTACTGGTGAGTCTTATTACATTATCTTTTTAATTTGTGTGTTTGAATTGATTTGAGTAAAATTAGGAAATTGGAAGAGATGAAAAATTGAAACTTTTGAATGGGATCGATGATGCAGCTCGAAGCAAGCGGCTGTGATTAGAGCATCAGATGATTTCTACCCGCGCGATCCGGTGTCTCACACCATCCACATAGCCTCGGTTGCATACAACAGTGTGTTCTTGGGAGAGTTTATGCAGCCTGACTGGGACATGTTCCATTCCGTGCACCCTGCTGCAGAGTACCATGCTTCTGCCAGGGCCATCAGTGGTGGACCCATCTACGTTAGGTGCACATCTCTCAAAAACTCATTCTAGTTTTATCCCCTGAATCATATGACTACTGATTGCAACTTACGCTGTTTTTTTTTGCATCTGTTCTTGATGAGTAGTGATGCTCCTGGAAAGCACAACTTTGATCTCCTAAAGAAGCTCGTGTTGCCTGATGGATCGATCCTTCGTGCTCGATTGCCTGGTAGACCAACCCGTGACTGTTTATTCGCAGATCCTGCCCGCGACGGTGTCAGGTAAGCAAATTGGGTTTATGTAGAGAGTCTAAATTGTGTGTTTGATTGCTCGTTTTTCTTATTATGTGCATTGTTTGGTTTCACAGCTTGCTAAAGATATGGAACATGAACAAATACACTGGAGTTCTCGGCGTGTATAACTGCCAAGGAGCAGCTTGGAGTAGCACAGAAAGAAAAAACATCTTCCACCAGACAAAAACTGACTGTATCACTGGCTCCATTCGTGGTCGTGATGTGCATTTGATATCCGAGGCCTCCACTGATCCAACAACATGGAATGGAGACTGTGCTGTTTACTCCCAGAGCAGAGGCGAACTCAGCGTTATGCCATACAATGTGTCTCTCCCAATCTCATTGAAAATCCGCGAGCACGAGATCTTCACTGTGAGCCCGATAACTCATCTGGCCACGGATGGCGTTTCATTTGCTCCACTCGGTCTTGTAAACATGTACAATTCGGGAGGAGCTATCCAAGGACTTAGATATGAAGCGGATATGATGAAAGTGGTAATGGAAGTCAAAGGATGCGGTAAATTTGGAGCTTACTCATCGGTGAAGCCTAAGAGATGCGTTGTTGAGTCGAGTGAGATCGTATTCGAGTACGATGCCTACTCTGGTTTGGTCACTTTTGAATTGGAGAAGATGCCTTCGGAGGCCAAACGATTACATTTGATCGAAGTTGAGTTATGAAAATCTTAGCTTGTAAGAGTGATTCAAACAAATTCATTAAACCACAACAGTCTCGAAACTGTTTTAAGGTAATCTTACATGTAAACTGTTGGTTATTGTTGTAGCTATACTTTCAATGTTGTAGTACTGTTCACGTTTTTGTTGCATATCAATATTTATTCCCTAAAGAATTAAAGATGCTCAGAAAAAAAAAAAAAAAAAAAAAACAGAGTATGTAGAATCACAAAGGCAACCTCATGTTGAGCCTTCTCAACCAAACGGAGTGAAGAAGCATTCGAAGCATATCAAAGGGTTGCGAGGGTCTATTGAGCACGAAATGTCTCTGGACCTGCAAAACCCTTCGCTGCAACACCAAGTAGCGTCTCCATGACACGCTCTTTAGTATCGTTTTGATCTCCGGGATTTTCTCAGAGGGAATATGAATGGTGAACTTACTCCAATCAAGAACGTCTGAGAAGGGCAAGGCGTAGTGATCAGAGATGATGACAGGGACGCAGCCTAAGTTAATGGCTGCAACGACTCGAGGGCTAGCCACTTCGTAGCCACTAGGACAGAGACAGAACCTTGCCTTGGTCATGAGCTTGAAGTAGTCTTTGTTGTTGGTTAAGTACTCGTGGACTTGGACCTCATCGTCCTTGTCTTTCCAATGCTGCATTAGGATCTTGCGTATGTTGCCGTGTGAGCCGCCTGCGAAGAAAGCTAGGATGGGTCGGTCATGGCCGGAAGAGCGGGATAACTGAGGTAGGCTCAGACGGCTTCCAAGGATGTTGATCTCCGGGATTGAGACATCCCGTTGGGGCATGAAACCTTCCGACGTGTTGGCGTTGCAGAGAACTCTTATCATGTTTTTCAACTTCTCCGGATTCGATCCCGAGACGTCTGGTGCCTGCAAGACGTCTTATAAATGTTACGTTTTATTATACAAAAATAAGTGAGAACAACAACTCAGTGGAGGTATACATTTATAAAAATAGAGAGAGTGAAAGAAAACGAACCCAATCATGGCAAGAAACGAAGAAATGGTCAGCTCCAAGACTTGTATTCCAATAAGGATACTTGTTAGCCACAACATTGACGTAGTCAAGAAACACTCTGTGAAGTTGGTCTCTCGAGTAGGTCACGAGCGGCCGGTAGAGGTAATGAACGACGTTGGCAATGCTGACGGGGAGGAGGAAGGCATGAGCCTCATCAGGGTGGCTAGCCGCGAATGGGATCATCCCTCTCTCCATCTCGTCCATGAATTGGCCTTCGATGCTGTATATGCTCTTCATTGGACCCATGTGTACTAACGGTGCCTCTCCTTCTCTGTACACCCACACTTTGAATCTCTTCTCCATCTCAATTTGGCTTCTGCTCAATTTCACAAAAAAAAAAAAAGGTTGTTGGTTTGGGTTGAATAGTTCATAGATAATAAATTTTATTCTCAAGTAACATTACTTATTTGGGGGTCTCCAATAGTTGAATTAGCATTAGGAAAAAAATTCTTAACACAGTGAAGGACATTTGTTCTTACTTCCTACCATTTTTTTTTTTTAATTTAGAAAATCGTATATGAGTTTGTGACAAGTTTTGGTAACTGATTTAGTGATAATCACGGAAAATATCATACTAGAACTTCCATTTATATTAGAGTGAGGAGTATACTTTGCAACTATTGAAACCAAGGCATTGTTTAATTGGATTTGTACGAGAAGTGTATGTGTTTATTGGAATTAATACCAAGACTGTATTTAAAATGTTTAAATAAATTTATAAGGGATTTAGAATAACTAAATTATTTTAATTCCCTTTTAATATAAAATAATAAATGGGAATAGCAAAGTGTTTTTTTAAAAAAAGTCAACAAAAAAGGGTATAATCAAGGTTGTAATTGGAAGATAACAGAGAGATGGGATCATGGGACTAACTACAGTCTACAGTTACCGAAGCTGGCTTTAAGTGGGCGCTACGTTTCTTCACCCGCAGACCAATCACTCCGAGAAAGAATTAAAATTATACCCAATCGCTTCGTTTCCCAAAGCAAACAAGTAAATAAACTGAGAAAATCAAATTTGTATTTAACAAAAAAAAAAAATTCGAATTTGGACGGCTTTCAATAGAATTTTTCAACTTTTATGAATATTTTTTGTTGTGAAATGGATTTTTTTTTTTTTGTCATCTTGATTTATTAGATATTGTCAGTTTACAAATTTCATTTTCGTTTTGAATTTATCTCTTGAAATCCGAATGAGAATTAATTAAGGAGATAATAGTGCCTCGCTAATTAAATAAAAACCGATACTCCTATTGTATAATCTAGCACTTATGAATGCACCTGCTTTCCTAATATTTCAAAATCTTGAAATCATATGAAGAGAGTAAAACGGCAATTATTTAAAGAGAAAATTTGGGAAAATACACCAAAACTAGTTTATAATTTGAAAACTACACCTTTATTATTTTCTAATTTTTTTTAGAATTAATTATATATAAAATGACTAAATTAACCTTATTTTGAATTCTTATAATTTAAAATTATTTAATAAAATCAATATAAAATAACATTTTGAAACTAAATAATATATATTTAGAATTTGCTTTATTTATAAATTCTAAAATATTAATTTTATACTAATCTATAGAATATTCTATAAAAATATTTTTTTCAAAGGGAAAAAAGAAAAAATAAATCATAAGATTTTTATATATTATATACTTATCTATAGATTATTCTACTAAAACTAGTTTTAAATTTGTATAGACATTTCTCAAATATTAATTTTTATGTGATTTAAGATTTATCTAATTAAAATATTTATATAAATATATAATACAGTGAAAATCTTAAGATTTACTAATTAAATATCTCTCATATATTTAATTTTCGATTTTTATTTTAATTTATAAAAATATATATTATTAAAATCTGGTCAAAATAGTTTTTTTATTTATCAATAAATTTAGTAATAAAAAAAATTAAAACAGTATATTTTTCAAATTACAAAAGTTAATTAGGGTACTTTGCCAATTGCTCCTTATTTAAAACTGAAACTGATAATGCAACAAAATGTCATAATTTTAGCTTAAAGTTAGACCCATTTGTTCTTTTCGTCGAGAACCTCCATTAGGAATCTTTGTTCTGTCAATTGTTGTTATAGTTATCATATTATTTAGTTTTTATTGGTCAAATATTAGTATTAGTTGTTTCCTAATATTAACTTTAAAAAATTGGTAGAAAATGTTTTTTTTTTTTAAATGGAAAAAAAAAAAACTGAGAGAAAGAAGAAAAGAGAAACGGACGAAAAAAGGAGAGAAACTTACTGATGGAATGCATAAGCGTTTCTGTAAACGGCTCCACGAGGAACAAAAGTAAATTTATTCTCCGATGCATACTTCTTCGACCTCGCGGCTTCACGTATGGCCGCTCTTGATTTCGCTAAACCTTCCTCTATGCTCTTCCCTAAACCTCGCTCTATTCCCTTCCTCCTTTTGAGCACTCGAAACAGAAATTAACGTGAAGTTTGATGAAGGAGTGCTAAACTCCATGGATAGGGACGGTGAAGGAGACGGTGCGAGAGATGTAGCATCGACGAAAGAGGAGAGAGCGTTCGAGTTTAGGTTTGGAGAAGAGTGATGTTGATAAAAGAGGATAAGGAGAAGAAGGACAAGAGCTTGAGCTAGAGAGAATTTCATAGAAACAAATCAAAGTTTACTCGTTTCTTAGGATAAGAGGATGATCAATATGACACATATATATAAGGGGCATATGTATATATATATATATGTTAATGCATTAGAGGAAGGAAATAGTTTCTTTTAAAAAAAAATATTATTTTAATTAATTCTTTAGAAATGATTAATTAGAGAATCCAAGTCACTTAAAGTACTCACAAATTAAACCATTTAAGGTAAAAAATAAGGCAAGAAATGGAAAATAATCATACTAGGGAAGGTAACCGAAGACTAATAGAGTGTGCTAACAAAACTTAAATTTTGTATTTATTGCTTTGGAAAATGCTTACCGAAATTTTTTCACATCGTTCCGCGCGCGTTTGGCATTGTCTATCCTTAACAGCTAGTATCATGCATGGCCCTTAAATTTTAATTGAATGTGTTTGTACTTTGTATGTAGTAGCATGCTTAGTTTTTTGGGTCAATTTTGGACCCGGTTAAAACTTAAAAGAAGAAAACGCAAAGTTGATGTATCCGTTATCAAACCGGTGATCTCCCCGTACTACTTAGTCTGCTATAACCGGTTTGAGACAGGATATTCAAATTTGGATTGGTTAAGCATCATCGGTTTTAAACCCGACATAAATTTTACGCTACAATTCAAAAATTAAGCATGCTAAATTAACGCTAATTTACCAATCAAAAAGAAGAAAAAAAACTTAAGCGTGACTGCTTAATATGTATGCACCAAGTCTCACGCCAAGACCAAGACATGCGGGCTTCCGAAATTTGAAAAGGGTTTGGGTCCACGCAATATTCACATCAAAGCAGAACAAACTTTTGAATCAATAAGAAGAATTATAGGCTATATATATATATATATATATAATATGTGAAGAAGAAAGTCGAAAGACTCTACCGTTATTGTTGATCGAGTTTTAAGTGCACTATATATCCCGCAAGTGCACAGTGAATTACAAAACCACCAAATTAATTGTACGTATTGGAACTAAGCTAATTAATGATTAATTGATCGTTTGATTGGTTTAGAGTTTTTCCTAAAACTAGTTCACAAAACTAAAGACAACTGAAAACATTAAACAAGAAAACATGCGATTGCGATAGAATTAGACAACTAACTAAGACAAGTACATCAAGGAGCTAAACAAATTAAGCGATTGAACCATTAAGCAATATAAACTAGATGCTGGATTATAGTCTCTAACCTTGGGATTTTAGGATTCAGATATCAAACAAGATGTAAAGGCAATCACTAAGACCCATCGATAACAAAATTATGTTTTAAGTCTAATCTTCGTTCAAGACACAAGTCAACATTTTTAATTACCTAAAATTAGTGAACGCGTTTGAATTTAATAAAATATTCAATAAAAGCAGCACAAGTCGAATTACATTTCAATTTAACAACAAATGGGTTATTACAATTTTTGTTTTCGCGTGATAACAAACTAATGACTTTTTTTAATCTTCAAAAGAATTACATAATATATATATATATATGGTTCAGCAACCAACATGGTCACGCCAATCCAAGAACAAGAGAGCAGCTGCATAGTGAGACAAAGCACCCAACAAAACGAACACATGGAAGATCTGATGACTATGTCCCACATGATCAAACCATCCCGGTTTAAGCCTCTCAGGCACTCTCCCTACATAGAACCCTGTCCCAACAAGATAGAACACTGCCATAGCTAGCTCGTACACGAGCGTCACGTTCCTTTGCGGGTTTCCCCAGTTGACCACCAGTGCGTGGACAGCTGGCACGATCCCGAAGAGCCCCATGGAGGCGAAGAGCAAAGCTCGAAAAGCTCGGTACTTGGGAGATGAAAGTGATGGAGTGAAGAGCGTGATGATCGTGAATATTCCCATAGAGGTGATGCCTGCGAGGTAGATGAAGTACCAACGGGGTGTGCATTGGAAGATTTAGTAGATTGGTGGGAAGAAGGAAGTGATGATCATGGCGGTGATACCGGCATAGTCTATGCGGAGGAGGAAGACGTTAAGGTCTTTGGAGTGGCAACAAAATAGGTGGCAAATGCTGCTTGCCAGTAAGCAAAACATCGAGCCTCCTAAGAAGACGAAGAATGGCCATCTTGTTACATTCCCTGGACTCTTTGCATCCTATACAGTCATCAATACCATCAGAAGAAATAACATTTTTATTTAGTCTTTTTTAAAAAAAAAGGGGTTTTAAACTGTTTTTATATATATACACACACACACATATGAAACTCATTAAGTCTTTTCCCTTTGATATTATCATAGATATGTTATAGTTCACGTTATTCACGTCGATCTCTAGTATCTCGGTTGATTTCTAATATCTTCCGAGAGTTTTAATATTGATCAGTTGATTTCTGATATCTCTAAGAACTACATTTTGTTGACTTGTTTAAACTCTAGTATCTCGGTTGATTTCTAATATCTTCCGAGAGTTTTATATAATATTGATCAGTTGATTTCTGATATCTCTAAGAACTACATTTTGTTGACTTGTTTAAACTATAAATAAAAAAATTAGATATATAGAAGAAAAAAATATTAATTTGTAGCTGTGTTATATTGGAAGATACGTGATACTAATTCATAAGCAAGCTGTCCACTAATATAATTCTCGAGAGATCACAAGCAAGATTTTATATTCATAACCATCCTAACAAAACCCATGAAACAGCAGTGAAAAAATCATTTAGAAATTAAGATGTGTTAAATGTTAATAAAAACCAATTAGGTATATCTATCTATTTCAACTAGATACATCCACTTGAATTTGAAATTAATTTAGTGGTTGCGTGTGGACCATGAGAGATTAAATTGCGGTTCGATCTGAATTATATAAGTAAAATGTAATGGAGACTTACCACGGGGAAGAACTTATCGTGATGCATAATGTTGGCGACGGTTAGTCCCACGAACAAGATGAAACCAAGTAAATGTCTGTCCAAAACGAAAAAGATGAATCTCATCATCAGAATTCAAACAATAACCAAAGAAAATATAAAATTGAGATTCTGTTAGATAAACACGAACGTCCAAACGTTGAGGGACTCATTGTGGAAGCTGAAGACGCTGAAGAAAGCGTCTCTAATGGACCAATCCGCTCTGTAATAATTCAATATAAATTCGTTATCCCTCATGTAATCCGGAAGCTCAGAAAACGACATTAGTTCACGTCGTTTTGTTGTCTTCTGCGATTTTCTCTTTTTCCTTTTCTTCGTACCGCTGCTTTCGTCTCCATCGTGATCATCTCCGGGAACAATCTTGCTATTGCACTTGCTTTTGCCGCACGACACCGTTTCTGCTTCGTCTTTCTCACCATCTTGGTCCATATGAGCTCTAATTGTCGACTATTTGAGACAAGAGGACACTTGATTTTTGATATAAAGATCAATGGAAAAGAAAAGAGAATTGAGAAGAGTGTGAGAGATGAAGATCTGAGGTGAGAGGAAAATATATAATGAAGAAAAATATTATTGAAGTTATATTAAAATGTGAATTTAATTTTTTAGAAGTGAGAGAGAGAGAGAAATAAGGAAGATGGGAAAGGCAAGGAGACAGCTGCAACATTTAAAGAAGAAACTTTAGTATGCAGGTAGAAGTTGATGTCGTGTTTTCATCTTTTAGTTGTTAGTTAGGTTATCAATAAATTCTTCTTTCTTTTTTTTTTGTTATTACTATTATTTTTTCTTTTCTCTTTTTCGCATTTTCTTTTATTTTTTACCAGAAAAGTGATTTTTGTTTTACACTACTTTTCGAGATACGCGAAATCTTTTGAGTACGAACAGAGTAAATTTAGGCGATTTCAAGACCGACCGGCTCAGATTTTACTACCGGCTTGTGCCACTTATATCATGAATAATTTGCACAAAAACAATATCATGAATAATGCCTTGTACGACCTATCGGATCGTTTAAGTTTTTAAAAGAGTTTTTGAAAAGAAATAAGATAAATAATTCAAAAAGGTACTCTTTTAGCTGGCTTTTATTCAGCAATAAATTCTCTGCGAATTAAGATTTCTCTGTGAATTTTTGTGTGAAATAACATCAAAAATATATATTTTGGTTTAAAAATAAAATAAACAAAGGATATTAGGATAACGATGTAAGTAAATGTACTTACGAGTTACAAATTGACTGAAGATATTTGCAAGCTCTTTTAATCAAGTGGTTGACAAAGAAATAATGATTAGGGGAACATACATGCAGCATTTCACATCTTGTTTTTTCATAATACATGTTCTAATGAAACAAAAAAAAAAGATTAGATGGAAGTTGTTGCAAAAACGATCTGCATTTTCGATTGGAAATTGTTGAAGTGTTTGATATATTAGTGTCATTTTTAATTAGTTGCCACTAGAACGGATTACCTTTTAAATACCTCTAATTAGTTAGATGACAAAAGTTTAAAGAAAATTAGTAAAAAATAATCATAAATCATAATTTATTTGGAAAGAACAAAGCGTTGTGAAAATAGACGAAAATATTCTCACAAGGAATTATAAACTTTTGTAACATGTAATTTGTTATATTGCGTGCTATATATATATGCTGTTTATGTAGCTATCACTATCATGCATGGTATGCCATACCCTTTCTTTTTCTTTTAATAAAATTCAACTATAATACCAAGTTTTAAAATTTTCATTGTGACATAAGTATATGATTATTGATTACACATAATTTTTTTGTCTCAGTCGCTCGACACAAACACGGTTTCCCGCCATTAGTTAAACGTTGTTTTAGTATTATTACTTTTTTGGTTTTAATGTTAAATTCGTTGTTTTATTATGTATTGTATGGTTTTAATAAGGGTCTTTTTGGTGGATAACAATATTGGAAAACAAAATTAAGAATATAGTCTTGAAAAATTAATTGGATATCACTGTTTCGTTGGACGAAAATCTTATTCTTTTATTCAGTTTGTTCTATACCGTTTAAATATAATAGTATAACATGTGAAAGAAAACATATATATCTTTGATGCCAAGTTTGAAACCGATCAAACTATACTATATGAACATGGAAAATAGTTTAGACTTGTTACATTCTTTTATCGAGTTTGTCTGTTCTATATTATCTAAATATAAAAGTATAACATGTGAAAGAAAACATATACATCAAGTTTATGATCGAAAGAGAGATTACATCAGACAGAGAGGGCCAGGGACGGAGGCAGTGAGGTGGTAGTGGGGTCAGCTGACCACACTTAATTAAAAAAAATTTATGTTTTTTTTTGTTAAAATTAGTTATGACCCCATAAAATAAAATTTGTTGACCCCATAAAAAAATCAAAAACATGAAAAAACAAAAAAAACATATTTAAATTGAGTAATTGATTTTATTTTGCTTTGGGCTTAATTTTAGTTTAAGCCCACTTTATATACAAATTAAAAAAGAATAATTCATCATTTTTACTAGTTTCTGATTAAAATTATAAAAAAAAATTCATAACTTTTTTTGCCCCCGGTAAAAAAAGTTTCTGGCTCCGCCACTGGAGAGGGCGACGGACGGAAGAGAGAAATGTATATGGTAGATAAGTTCGTGAGAGCGAGCGTTGCCGATCTAGACAATGGAATCAGAAGTGAAAAAACAAGAGGTTACAAAACAAATAGATGAAACTATACTATACGAAAATGGAAAACAGTATAGATCTGTTATCATTTGGAAAATATAGAAAATGATAGAATCGGTATTATATATATTATACAAAGAATATCATGACCATGGTTTTACTATGGTTATAAAGTAAAATAACGATGTTAATATGGCTACTGGATCAAATTTCCCAACATTCAAGGAGTTTGGCAAAAAAAAAAAAAAATCAATAACCGAAAGTATTCTAAACCATAATCCGGTTCACGTTTCCGGTTATGCAGTAGAACAGATGGCCAAGAAAAAAAAAAAATAACAAAGCGATGACGACGAAAGTTTCAGCCTTTTCAGTTATCAGTTTCGTGCAGAGATTAGAAATCTTGAAAACCTAATCGAGTTTCCTTTTCCATGAGACGCCCTTAATAAAGAAAATCGAGCTGTGATCTTTTCTAGTGTCTGCATTTGATTATCTTCATCTCTGCCGACAATCTAAATCAGCCAAATCTAGGGGAAACGAGAAACCCTAATCTCCTGGTACGTTCTTCTCCAATTTCGTAATTCCTAGTTCTTTTTTTGTTTGCCCCTTCAAATTCCTCTTATGTCTAATAAGTTGTTTCCGATGATTCGATCTCGCGAGATTGCTAATCGAATATCATATTTCAATTGATATTGTTTCGTTTTGCGTGTTGATTGATTTGGTATTCTGGTTTCAGAAACTCGATTCTTAATCGCCATGGCTAATATCTCTTTCAAGATGGAACACCCACTGGGTAAGTTTTTCTTCTCCTTGTTCTTGATTCATCATCAAATTTATGGATAAAATATCTTGTGGGTTTTGTTAGTGATGGCTAGAAATTGTAAGGTTTGATAAACAACCTTGTGACCCTTTAAAAGTGTAAGATTTCGGCTGGATTGTAATTTCTTTGATAGAAACTTGATCAATCACTAATCTTTTGGGTTTTGTAATATCAGAGAGGAGACAAATTGAAGCTTCTCGTATCAGGGATAAGTATCCAGACAGAGTTCCAGTAATACTTTTTTAACATCTCTCTCTGTGTATGTTCTTCTATGTAGCTTTCCTCTTTAACAGAGTAAGTATATGTTGCAGGTGATTGTAGAGAAAGCTGAGAGAAGCGATGTTCCAAACATCGACAAGAAAAAGTCAGTAATGACATTCTTCTTTCTTTGATCTTTCTTTTTGGAAACTTATGAATTCTACACATCTTTGGTTTACTTAAGCTAAAGAGGAAAGAGTGCTTTTGAACATTGTCTTGAGAACTCTATATCTTTGTGTAGCATGAACCCGATACTACAAGAATACTGTTATCAGAGAAAGTAATGAGATAGACCACAAGGANGTTTCAGTCTTTGAGAAGCTCTAGTTTCTTCAGGGCATCACGAACATCCGAATCTACGGGTGCGTGAACCACGTTGCTGCTCTCCAAGGAGATCACGTCTGTGAGAGGATAGCTCCGGTTAGCGTGCAAGGCGTTGCTTGAACTGCACGACACCCCCTCTAGAACTACGCTCTTGTGAAGCCCTCCGAGCAATCCTTCGTAATCTGTGTCACCTGATTCTCCCACGAACACCACCATTTTCGCCAAGTCAATGCCCCACCGAACGAACAAATACCTGGTTCACCACAACCGATCGGAAAAACGGCAATGCTTTAAAAGGGAAGCCATAGTTATTTAGTTGTACCACACAGTTTTGTAGTTAATAGATACCTCAGGGCTTGTATACGAGAAGCTAGCACCGGTATTACGTTTATTCGGGTGCCATTCTGACTATAAACGACATGACAACGCAAAGCCTGGATTCTCAGCAGCTTCCGGAGCTCTCTCACTGGAGGTACCTGCGAATAAAAACCGAAACAAATGACTTTTAACGGAAAGCTAAGTGTAGAATCAAGAAGACGGTTCTTAATAAGGGTGTGCGCCTGATTAAACTTTACCGCTGCAGGCTTTTTGACTGCGAAGGTGTAGCAGTAGTCGGTTGAAAGATGTTCAGCAAGAGTGACTATCTGCTCGTCATTTTCAGATCTTTTCTCGTTAACTGAAGATGCCCAACGGATCAAAGTCTTCCTAAGCCCTTCACCACCCCAGCGATATTCTACGTGGGAGTGGTAGTAGAAGTCAACGACAAAAGGACCCTCTTCCGGGTTGAGAGATGTGTAGTAGAGATCGCTCCCGCTGTTGCATATGAAAGCGTCGAAATCATTAGGGTTTAAGCCCCCTGACACCAAGAAAGATTGTATCTCAGAGATTGTTAAAGATGTCGACAATATGAACCCAACAGATCCTTCGGCTCTTTCCTTTTCAACCGCCTCTAGAATCCTTCTTGTAGATGCTAGTGTGTCTTTTTCGCCATCAAAATCAAGAGCAATGACGACAATGAACTTCCTTCTCCGCACCGCCGGGAATTTTCCAGAGTTAACCTCTGACCTCTCCAGTGATCCCATTTTGCGACTATCTTTGCCTTTAGACCATTTTAGGACGGCAGCTTCGATTTTGCTCTTCCTGTCCATGGAGCTCCCTTCTGGATTCATGGAATTGTCGTTCCCACTTCCGTCAAATGAAAACCTCAAGTTCAATGATATATCCTGTATATCTCTCAAAGAATCACTGGGTGACTCAGGTTCTGAATTATCACCGCCATCATCGCTTTGCCATTGCGGATGTCTTGGTTTGAAACTGGTTATGCGAGATAGATAAGTTTTGCAATGCTCTGGCCAAGAGAATTGGTGAATGTTCTTCAACCCGTTTTGCCGACACTTTGCCCATAAGTGCTTATCAGCAACAAGCTTGAGAAGAGCTTCAGAAATAGATTGCTGATCATGAGGATCCACAAGAAGGCCATTGTCCAGGACCTGGAAGAAAATCTCCAAGGTACATTTTAGAACAAACAAGAAGGTATGTAATAGCCTTGAGGATTTCAATGATTTATCGTAAGACTACATACCCGGTGTATATCTACTGGACCACCATTTTTTGTAGCAACCATTGGCAAACCATGGGCTGCAGCCTAGAGGGGGAAAAAACAAGAAACACAACTAAGATGACAATAATGAGTAATGAAACAAGCACATTTGACAATAAAAGAAAAAAAAGAATACCTCAATTAGAGTAAGTCCAAATGGTTCAATGAAGGCTGGATTGATGAAAACACCCTGCAAAGAATCCATGCACAATAATAAATCTACTACAGAGCAGAGTGGACAGAAGCATCCTAAGTAGTGTCAAAACCGTTGAAGCAAACATATGATAGCGTCATAATATGCAGCAGTTGACAATATTTGGAGATGAAATGTTTCTTTGTGAATGAAAAAAACTGACAGATCGTGTTGGATGCCTTCTTTCCATGGTCAACAGCTAAAGAAACTTACGGCGACAATACATCTAATGATCTTGAATAAAGTTGCATGACATAGTAATAATGAACTTAACTTAATTACATGAGCTAAGGTTAAATCCGAAGAAAATCACCTACGTTTATAAATCCTAAATTGTCTGAATTTGTGAGACATAATCTGCCAAGAGTACCTTAGACTTTGCAGCTAGGCGATATATGTCGGGAACATCTGATTGTTTGTGATGTTTAGGGTACGCAACTTGACCGTAGAGATCATACTTGTCAATAAGTTTCAGAACTGAAAGGAGAACAGAAGAACTCGTGCTCGACATTTCATCAATCCCATCACGGTTACCCATAATAAGTGCCTGCAAACCAGAAATATGGAAGAAAAGGAAAACAAAATGGTGATCAAACCAGAAACATAAAACAAACAACCAAAATGTTAGAGAAATGTCTTTACAAAAGCCCTATATATAACATTTACATACCAGGTTAGCAAGTTCCCTCAGTGGACGACATTCTCCAAATGCCTTCACTAACGTCGTGATATTCTTTTTTGGGTCGGGCCTCGCAAGGGCAAGTATCATAGGCTTTCGGGAATTTGAAAAGAAACGCATTATCTGCATCACACGTAGAATTTGGAGGTCGAGTAAACTGCTTAATAGAAAGAAAATGCGAAAATATTTTATAAACGAATTAATCTCATATTTTGTTTTCTCAGGAGAAGCTAATAAATGTAATGTAGATGCAATTTTCAAGCAGGAACCTCAGCCCATATTGGTGGATCTCGAGAAGTTGGATGTTCCTCAATCCCATCTGCGTCTTCCATATCACCATCATGTGGGACAATATGATTGAACTCCATCCCAGGTGGAATTTTCTGAAGCAAAAACAAATAAACAGAACATTTTTATGATACTACAGAAGAGTCAGAAGACTACACGTAAGCATTCTAACAAGGCGAAGAAAAATCATTCTCCCACCTGAGACATATTATTTGTCAACCATCCTAAAGCAACACGCAGATGTCATACAAACATTAAAACTGACATTTTTAAATAATAAATGAAGGTCTCAATAAGCATGATTCTTATACCCAAAAAAAAAGAGAGTATTAACCAATGATCTACTGTGTTAAAACTTAGAAGACATGTGTAACAAGTTTGCTGCAGCTAGACCAACATCTCCTAATTGTTAGCACTAAAATCTTAATTTTTTTAAAGCAAATATCCAGTCTGGGTTAACCATATCAATGGTCAATGATGAAGGAAATAGCTAGGGTTTAAGTTACTTACAACCATGCGAGGCATGAACCGTCCATAGCAGCTCACATTCCGCTTGATCCTTGCTCGCAATTTACGCTCCAATATGGGGTCAAAACCATCATACAATCTCCACTGCTCATCTATCTCCTGCCGGGTGCTAGTTATTACCATTTCAGAAACATCAAGCGATAGTTCCTCACCCTCTATTCGACGCATAATCTTGTAAGTGGAATTTATTTCTTCTTTTGAAAGCCGGCCTTGTTTCAAAAGTTGCTCCAATTTATCTCGACCGAGTGAGTGGCCAGTGAGAATCATAGGCACATTTAGTGCACCTGATAGCAAAGCAGCAGCGTCACCAGCATCAGCATAGTGTCCATGGATGGCAGAAGGCCAAATAGGCTTCCCACTACCAACTTGTTCACCGAGAACATTGGACATTTGCATGATGTGGTTCATAGCACCGTCAACAAATTCAGCAATGTGAGGCCATAGAAGTTCTTTTGGAATGTACTTCTCCTTTGGACCAAATGGTATCCTCACAATATAAGCACCGCTACTCTCCCCCATCTCATCCGAGAGATCTTCAGAATCTCTAGGAGTCAGCATTTCCGTCGGTTCGCCGTAACTCCAGTCAACATCTGGTGAAGACACTTGTCTGGTAAGCAAGTCAACCCTATAAACTCCTGGCATTGATCCCAAAGCCCGTGCAAGTTCCACAACATATTTAACCTGTAGCGTAAGAAGCAGAGTGAGAAGGACTAGCCTAACCTTATACAACATTACACAATCACTCAAACTGTCTTTATCATTACCTGGCCACCGGTATCAGAATCGCGGCCGAGCTCCATGTTTTCACCACGTATGAGACCATGAAGACTGCATGCATACTGAATGTTAAATAACTATATCACACAAGAACACTCCTCATACTTTCCATCACTATCCTTACGAATTCTCAAATGGCAGGTCATTTGCAACACGCTTACTCATATTATATGCTAAATCAGGTCCTAGAAGGTGAGCCTAACTATAACTTGATTTTGACAAGTAAAAAAGCGCATAGGAAAAATAAAGGCCTAGAGAGCAGAATTTGAGCACACACCTTATCAAAACAAGATACAGCTTATTCCCCTTCTGCTGGCTTGCCCACAACTCCATCGACTCAGCAGAATTAATCCTCGGCAACCTGCCTTTGGTGCCATGAGTTGATACATCACTGACGACATCTCCTTTCTCTCCCTCCGAAAACTCCTCGGACATATCAGCTGTTGCCTCCCTGCGACCTCTCTCACGCTCAAGCCGGCGCTTAGCCAGCCTCTGTGCTTCCTTTTCCTCATGCTGCACAAACATAAGAATGGGGAGACAGAACATGAGTTGTCCATACTTATAAGAGATTCTAATCGATCCTGTGGGGAAATCACAAGCACATTCATATCAGTTTCATAATTCAAACGACGCAAAATCATGTGTTAGGGTCAGCTATTCTCCAGCTACCAATAGTTAAATGTTATGCCAAACCGAAGCAATATCGATTTTAAAAAACTAGTAGTCAACGATGATTTCTTAGAAACGCAATACCGTAATATTTATTTTCTATTTCTAATTGTTGTTCTTACGTTGTGACGACTCTCTTTTATCCTCTTTTAAAAAAAGAAAATGCCAAATGCAAACAGGAACACTTTGAAAAGGTTCAAACTAGAGGAGACCAAAATAAACAAATTGACTTGAGAGTCAAAACACTTAGATCGAAGTCAAGAGACTCCGTCGTGATTTATTCTCCCCCAAAGAAAAAAAACCCGCTTTTTTACAGTTCCGAGCAAAAAAGGAGAAAAACTGACAATTAACAGAAGATTCGGTTAAATTTGCATCAAAATTTTGCCAAAAAGGGACCTGCTTCTTTTGACGAGCGAGATTCCAGATCCTCCAGCACATATTCTCCAGTCTCGTGTTCCTCTCCTGGGGACTCCTCGTAGCGACGGCCTAAAAAAAAAAACCCACCAAACACAGAAAAACACTCACCACCTCGATCGATCACGCATGGCAAAACACAGACACAAAAAAGGAAAGAAGTGGTGGTACCTTGACCCAGGATCTGTGGAGATCAGTCTCATCGAATCCAGTGATGACTTCCTCGACGAAGTAACGGCTGGGAGTGAATCGGCCTCTCTCCCTGAGAAGAAGCGAAGGGCGAGCATCGTCGAGCGGCTGGCCGACGTCGAGAATCGCCTCCAAGTAACTGTTAACCCAATCGTTGCCGGCCATAAGTGGACGATCGATCGAAGAAGATCCTCTTGGTTGTGTGATGGGAGTGGGATTGATTATCTCGTACCTTTTTGGTTGCTTTCGATCGATTCACGACAAACACTCTCAGCTGGACTGTGGGGTTAGTGACGATACACAGGTCACACGACACGCATCCGTTTCGAACGGCTCAAAACTCTGCCCACCTTTTTTTCTTTTTTTACACTTAATTGTTTTGTTTTTTAATAATTTTACGGAATATATATGACTGTCAATGAAAATATCTTTCTGTAGAATATACAGAGCTTTCTTTTTCTGGTTGATTAAATGAAATATTCCTCGAATAATAGTCTTTTTTTTTCTTAATTAGGTGTTTGATTTCATCTTCTTCCATTCAGTGTAAACCAGACTTAGATTTGGTTGACACATCATATACTATAATAAACATTAATTCTTTTTCAGTTTTCTTTTTTTCAAATATGATGAAATTGTTCCCATGACAGCATCAGATATCGATGATAGATGTGGCAAAGAACAAATCGTAATTTTGGAATGTTATTTAATTTGCTTGACTTGATGATATACGTTATGAATTGTTTTAGATATCGAAAAAAACGTTAAATTTTAATACAACGTATAAAACATTGATATTTGAGCTAAAACATGTGATTCAGTGTGTTGCTAGCTGAAGATATTTGTCAAAAGCTCTGGTGTTTTCAAATCTACCAATAAAAGTTGTGTAGTTATACAACAGTTCTTACTGGTGTAAAAGATAAAAATATTTCTCGTGGAACCCATTCAAGTTTGTGGTTGATTAATCTCGATCTACCCTTACGATTCAAGGGTGTCTAAAGAAGCACCAATTCTAAGATAACCGAATCAATGCAATTAGTCAATATTTTAAAATTTAACTCAAAATAAAAAAAATCCGGGACAAAACGATGGTACTATAATAAATAAAACATAGGTTCTCTCAGACAGATGAAACGGAATCAAAACATTGTTTGAAGGTAAACAAAAGGCTCATCAGGCCAAGAAAAAACCATCACTAAGCAGCACCCTTTCCCTTCTTCTTCTGGATCTTCTTCTGGTAGAACTCTAACTCTTTGCCTTCCAGAATGTATCTGCACAAATTTCACAAGAAAGAGATCAACAAAAATGAACTCGAGAGATTTCAAACTAGACAAAATAGACCAAGGCACGAGATGAGTACCCATCAGCACGCCCGCACTGGCCTGGCCTTGACGAGATGCAAGCCAACAAACGACCGCTTGCAAACTGGTCTTCAATGTGGGAATCAAGACTGCGACCCTCTTGACGCTGCTCTATCTTTCTCTGCACATGGTTGCTCTTCTTGGTCTCCTCAGGAGCAGCAGCAGCAGCTGGTGCTGCCTCTTCGGCATCCTATTCAGTAAACAATAAATAGCATCGTAAGACATAGCAAATGAGAATCAAAACTTCACAGAGTAATATATCATAAAGGCAACGGAATCAATCGTCCAACAGGAAATAATTGTCTCACCTCTCCTTCTTTCTTGGTGGCAGCAGCGGCATTCTTCTTCTTGCGACCAACCTCTACACCATAGTGCTGGAGGTACCATTGCTTGAAGGGAGCAGCATCCACTTGTACAATAGCACTCTTCACAAGAGTTTTGGTACGCACCAACTCGTTGTTGGATGCATTGTAGACCACATCAAGGACTCTCGTCTTGCGGGTGACAGCCTCACTTCCCCAGGAGTAGTTACCGGTATCAAGTCTCAACGCACGCCACTTGACATTGCCTCCACGAACCCTGATTCTTCTGACCGTCTTGTTGCTGGACAGCTTGGTGTTGGCAGGCTGCCTTCCCATTTCATACCTTCAAAAAACCCAAACCCAAACTTTTACAAACCAGAAGTATACTACCAAAAAAAAAATCAAACATATCGTGAATCAGAGGCAAAAGAAATGTAAGCAACAAAAACAAATTAAACAAACAAGCCACTATCAAGACGATGTTTCAACATTTAAAGGATAGCTTAAGAAGAGTTTAATACTATGTTCTCGAACCAACAATACATTTCCTGAGACTATTAGTCCAAACTCTAAGAGATTTAAGCTTTAGACTAATGTTTTGCTAGTGCCGAAACCTTGAAATGATTTTAGGAAATTGATCAGAAGATAAGAGAACGCTTGTATTGAGGCAAGCACTCGGATTAATAGATTACAACATCGCCTAAAATAAGCGTTTGTAAACAAAGCAGAAAAGAAAATATATCGAAAGAGATATGAACATGAAAGAACAAAATGAAACTTACTTTCGCTTCTTCCTCCATCCCTTCTGCTTGCCTCCAGTGGCACGCCTCTTGTGAATGGAGTCACGAGAAATACCTAACGAAAATAAGGTTCCATATCAGATTATAGAACATTCAGTACTATACAGAGAAAAGAAGAAAAATAGATCCATCGAAAGGAGAAACGATAAGGAAACGTTCGTACCCATGGTTGCTTCTTAGGGTTTCTCCGCCAGATTGGGTTACGCTGTGCGCCGGTAAGAGTGAGGAAGAACCCTAGTATCCCTTCTTTATTAGAAGGCTTGTTACCTTTTTTTTTTTTCTTTTTTGAGAAAGAAATACAAACCCAGCGGGCCTTAGTATTTTTGCGTTTAGCCCATAATCTCAATGAGCCTAATACATCAAGGATCCCAATTTTTAAACACAAAATGACAAGAAGTTTGGAACTCAGAGAATGTGAAACCGATAATCTCAAGGACGATTTGAGGAAGAAGAAGAGAGAGCCACGATTGAAGCATGATCGAGGCCTGCTTTGTGTTTGTATCCCTGAAGCTAGAGCACCTGTTCCGAATGGAAGAGTCAATTGTTCGGATGATAGAAGCTAAGGATCGAAAAGTTTGCCAGTGGAGGCTTGTTACTCTTGGGCCCAGTCCATATCATTGGGCCCGTCAAAATTCAACACAATTTTCTGATTAGAAGTCTACAGCATCGAAAACCCTATGAGAGTTTCGGACACAACAAAACAAAATATAAGAAATGTAAATAAAATATAATATTTAATGATGCTCTAAGCACGTTTTTTCTCTTAAACAAAAGCTTCTCTTGGTTGGTCAGACAGTGTCTGAGGGTCGAAACACAAGCTGTCATTAATAAGGGGAGTGAGTCTCAATGCTGAGTGATTCATTCCTGCTGATTAACTAATCTTTTTCACTTGCTTCAGGCACAAAGGCCACCGAAAATCACAAGAAATCAAAACATAACTATATCTTAAGCATGATCTGTCAACTAAAACTATGGCTTTTCGTTAAAAAAAAAACGATGTAATAAGTCAATAATGTGAGTTTTCACAGATAGGGACTTTTACCTTAATACATTCGTTCTCAAGTTTCATGGACTATACAAGAAATAATACACGAGAACTTTTGTACCAACAAGTTTCACTGCACTGTATTAGGTTAGTGTTTGAAGCTGATTTACAAGTCTGAGGCTCGTTAAACTCAATCAACCCTTGCAAATCAAACTGCCTAATGAAACAACAATTATAAGCACTGATCAAATCAACGACATTTGTCAATATTTTAAAACTAATTGTGAAGAGTGGTATTATAAATTTAAATCAAAATAAAAAAATCCGAGACAAAACGATGTATAATATAACTGATATGAGTTTATGAAATACCACATCGAAGCTAATCCAAAAGCATAGGTTCTCAGACAGATGAAAAGGAAAACTCAAAACATTTTTTGAAGGTAAACAAAAGACTTCAGACAAAGGAACAACAATCTCTAAGCGGCACCCTTTCCCTTCTTCTTTTGGATCTTCTTTTGGTAGAACTCTAATTCTTTGCCTTCAAGAATATATCTGCACAAATTTTACAACAAAGAAACCATGAAACAAATGAATTTAAGGAGATTTCAAACTAGACAAAATGGATCAAGGTACGAGATGAATACCCATCAGCACGCCCGCACTGGCCTGGCCTAGATGAGATACAAGCCAACAAACGACCGCTTGCAAATTGGTCCTCAATGTGGGAATCAAGACTGCGACCCTCTTGACGCTGCTCTATCTTTCTCTGCACATGGTTGCTCTTCTTGGTCTCCTCAGGAGCAGCAGCAGCAGCTGGTGCTGCCTCTTCAGCATCCTATATAGTAACCAATAAATAGCATCGTAAGAGACATAGCAAATGAGAATCAAAACTCCACAGAGTAAAATATATGAAAGGCAAAGGAATCAATCGTCCAACAGAAAATAATTGTCTCACCTCTCCTTCTTTCTTGGTGGCAGCAGCGGCATTCTTCTTCTTGCGACCAACCTCGACACCATAGTGCTGGAGGTACCACTGCTTGAAGGGAGCAGCATCCACCTGTACAATAGCACTCTTCACAAGAGTTTTTGTACGCACCAACTCGTTGTTGGATGCATTGTAGACCACATCAAGGACTCTCGTCTTGCGGGTGACAGCCTCACTTCCCCAGGAGTAGTTACCGGTATCAAGTCTCAACGCACGCCATTTGACATTGCCTCCACGAACTCTGATTCTTCTGACCGTCTTGTTGCTGGACAGTTTGGTGTTGGCAGGCTGCCTTCCCATTTCATACCTTCAAAAACCCAAACCCAAACTTTACAAACCAAACCAACAAATGAAATTAACAAGCCACTATCAGAGAAACACAATCAAGGCGATGTTTCAATGTTTAAAGAGCTCACGATGAGTTTTATACTATCTTCTCGAGAAATATTTCCACAAATCCTACATTTCCTGAGATTAAAAGTCTAAACTCTAAGAGATTTAAGCTTTAGACTAATTTTTTGCTAATGCCAGAACATTGAAATGATTTCAGGAAATTCATCAGAACGCTTGTATTAAGGCAAACACTCGGATTTACAGATTACAACTTGGCCTAAATTAAGAGTTTGTAAACAAAGCAGAGCAGAAAATATATCTAAAGAGATCTGAACATGAAGAAAACAAAAGAACCAAACTTACTTTCGCTTCTTCCTCCATCCCTTCTGTTTGCCTCCAGTGGCACGCCTCTTGTGGATGGAGTCACGAGAAATACCTAACAAAATTCAAGTTCCATATCAGATTATTGCATCAAGACATTCAGTACTATACACAGGAAAGAAGAAACGAGATCCATCGGGTATAGAAATCGAGAAGGAAACGCTCGTACCCATAGTTGCTTCTTAGGGTTTTGCTGCGCCGGTGAGGAAGAGGAAGTGAGTTATATATAAGACTATATATATAAATGGAGTAGACGTCTGAAGAAAAAAACCCTAGTTTCCCTTTTTTATATGAGGCTTGTTACTCTTTGGGCCCATATGACTCTACTTGGGCCGTCATAATTGATCAAACAATTTTCTGATCTGGTTTGTGAAAATGTTTCTTTTATTCTCTTTGTTTTATCACATCTTAAAAGTAAAACAAACAAAAATCACAGTATCGAAAAATTTAAGAAATGTAAATAAAAAAATTGAGGTAATATATATGTTTATAATGATGTGAGTTTTCACAGATAAAGAGATTGCTATATATGATCTTATTATATAAAGCTCAAGCACAAGACTAATAAAATTTTAGAGATTTTTAAACAATAAGAACATACAGTAGATTATTATTCCTTCAAGGTTACATGTAAAAAATGTGCTGGTGTCACTGGTGCTGCTGGTGAGAGGAGTTCTCCGACTTGCTGTGTTCAGTTTGATGCAGTATGCATAGTTTATGGGCACAGATTATATCATGCTTGTTTTTTTTCCTATATACTGAAAATCTCAAAAGTAATCCACTGATATTGTTGTAGAAATTATAATCCCCAGACCCGAAACTATATATACATATGTTCTAAATCTGGAATGTGGTGGAGGCTCTTGTAACTAATATCGATTGAAATAAACGAAACCTTTAATGAAGTTATATATTAATCAAATGAATAATACTACAAAAGTCACAGGTGGTTTTACAAGTGATCTTGCAGAGAACATTATGGGAGTTGTAATAGGGTCTGCTTAATTTGTTACAGAGACGATATCCTGGCATGAACCAATTGCTCTAGTCCATATATAGCAGTTTTATCGTTCTTGGTCCTGAAGCAATACCGAAATTCATTCATACTATTATTAATTAAGTATATAGAAATATATTTAAAATTTTTACAATTCTATTTAAAATTAGTTCTTATTTTTATTATTCTTTTAAATTTTACCTAGATGAAGCAACAGTTATTTATTGTATTTTAGTATAATTTTTTTTAAAATCTAATCAAATCAAATTAAATAACATTTGATTTTGAGTGAGATTGATTTTCTAAAACCCACAAATTTCAAACTCAAACCGAATCGAACTACTCCCTCCGTTTCATAATAAGTGTCATTTAGAAAAAATGTATATCTGCAATGTAATTGTATATATCTGGATGTGTTTTGAGTTTAATACATCCATATACATTGCAGATATATTTTCTCCAAATGACACTTATTATGAAACAGAGGGAATATAATTTAATCTTGAATGACGCACATTTTTCCTCGATATGCCAATCAGGTTGCGTCTCTAGACTTATCTATTTATGACTTTCAACTTCAAAAAATTTCACTTTATCTTCGTTTTTTACATCATGTTTTTGTCAGCGGTATCATATATACGGTGAAACTTGTACTTTTCACGTGCATTTATACATTGTAAATGAAGTTTTTCAACCTCTGTACCCTATAGGAGAACACGAAAAATGTGGTTTTCAACCTATGTACCCTATTGGAGAACACGAAAAATGTGGTTTTCAGAAGGTTTGATTCCCGTAATGACCAATACGATCAAACATGAAATAATCTGAATCAGTTGTTAGATGTGTTTGCAATGATGTCTACACAAAACATGGCGATTGTTCAGCTACCTTTGGATTTTGTCCTCGAAAAGATTATTGCTCGTGTTCCGATTGAATCTTTGTTTCGTTTCAGATCAACTTGCAAATATTTTGATAACAGAGTTTTTGATACGGACTTCATCAAGTTCAGTATATATAACCTGTGACATGCGAAACCATAGATTATTATGAACCCAGATACAATTCAAAGACACGTGAAAAGTTCTCATCCGCAAATCGTTATGGCATTGGATACGCTTTAAAAATATATATATAAATAAAAATAAAAGATAAGACTAAGTTGTTTTCAACTGTACAAAATTTGTTCGTAGATAATGCATCAAAGAATTTAGAAAATCAATCAAGTACTATAAACGATATTTATAAACTGCATATCATAATTAATAATATCAACTATGTAAATTTATTGAATGATTATCCAATCAAAAACGCAAAAAACCCCATATTTAACAATATAAAAACTCTAAGTTATGTTCCAATGATTCTACTAACACAAATACAATATGTGTATGGCTTACTTGCTAAATACCTAATCACATGGGCCAATATAATGGGCTTGGAATACAAATGTTTGAAGAGGGCTTTAATAATGCCCATCTTAAAAATACCCGCACCGAATCGCAGTAACGAACCAAACCCAAATTTATCAATTCAAAGTCAGACCAACGTTTAATAACCTGAACTTAACTTATAGTTGGTGTCCTCCAAAACTAGAGTTACATATTTCCTTTTTTTTTTTGCACACTCAAATTCGACTTAATAGTTGTAAACATTTATATATATACCATTGTTGAAATTTGTCTTCGTACGAGCTGTGGAACCAGAGGCATACAGTATAATAAACGGGTAAATTGAAACCGTTGCTTTGATATTTGTTTTTAGAAGGCTATTCTAACGAACCACCTAAACATCACACGAGACCAACAAAACGAGAGCATATAACATAGAACAATGGAAGGAGATGAGTATGTGATTCCTGTTTTGTCTTGCAAACATCTCTTGCATCTCCTGTGTACATCGGTTATTCATATATGTCCAAAACATATTTTCTTCACCTAATTTTAGACGGGAAATCCCGAAAAAAAAAAGAAAAAAAAAACTCACAACTCTTCTCCATTTTCCTTTGTCATTTCACTCACAACTTTCTTCCGCCGTAGTAAAGCCTTGAAAATCGTAAACGCTGAGATCAATGCAATCTCCCAGTGCTCAGAGCTGTTGAGTTTCACGTTTATCTTCCCCATTTTCCTATTGTTCATGTTTATGTTGACGTCTATGTTCGTACCCCGGGTTGGTCTAAGCAGAGTCTGTAAACCCCAGTTCAAGACAAGCTCTTTGTTGACAGACAGAGCTGTCATTGTAAGACCGATTTGCTCGTTTCTGACCGGGTAATCTCTCCCTCTGATACAAGCTTCAAAGCTCCCGCCATGTGCTGTTTGCCCAGCACCCTTCATCTGACCTGCATTCACCGTTAACTTCACCCTCTTCCCAACCAATAAGGTATCCTCAAGCTTTCCCCCCATGTAGTACTTCCCACCAAAAGATGTCAAAGCAACTCCAAGATCCGTTGTGTTGAGCTTAAAAGTTTTAAGCTTTGTGCCCCCTTGAAACGAGTAGACTAGATCTTCTCCTGATGATTGAAGGTCAACAGCTACGGAGAATGTCTGTTTACTAGAGTCTGTAGTGTAAGCTGCATTAGTCTCAGACTGGATGGTGAAGCGTTGCTTGTCCCTGCTCACCTGTCCAGTGGCCGAAGCAAATAGATTCCTCTTTATTTTTGCAGCTGTCTCAATATTTATTCCATCAAAGCCCACATCGCGATCCCAACCCTGGGGATCATAGACAGGTCTCACAAGCCACTGGTCACTTGTGGCAATGCATCGGTATCTGTGTGCCGGAAAATCTGAATCAAAGCTGTCTGGACCCACCATGTCAGGCAGTGGAACAGCTGCCTGGTCGCTTTGTTCGGTGTCCTTGTTGAGATTTTCCTCTTCAACTAGCTTTTCATCCCGTCTTCTTCGACATTCTTCCTTCAATTGTTTCTTCAGATAAAGGGTTTCCCTGTAATCGAGCTCATCGAGATACTCTTTCTTCTGAGACTTTGACAGCTTCTCAAATCGAGATTTCCCAAGGATCCGGATTGCAGGCAACTGGTCATACTCATCTTCCTCCTCTAAGTCTGAATTCAGAAGCTCGTCTATCTCTTTCTCTGCTTCATCTGCACCTGGTGATAAGCGACGGCGCAGAAAAACTGAAAGAAGATGAGGAAGGGAAGCTGTTCGGGTACTACTTGGCTGTCCCAGGCCAATGCTGTCACGAAACCTCAGCAGATATTGGACATCGCCAAGAACTTTGGTACAGACGCACAAAAACATAAACTGAGGCTTCCATACCAGTCCGTTTGGAAGAACATACTCACCCGCAGGATTCTTTTTACAGCTTGGATGATTCTCAACTAACAGCACAGGGTTTTCTAGTTTCGTATCAGACACAGCCTGATGTATATAGTGCTGAACCACATCCATGCGCTGGCCAACATATGACTCGTAGTTCACTGATTGTCCATTACGTCCTTCTGAAGCAATTGAAGAATGCGTCATTACAAGTATCGTGTTTAACCATACAGCTGCACCCAAGGTTTCGCTTATAAGCTTCAGGAGGGGGAAATCACTATATCGCATGTCGATCGTATCAAGGCGGTCCAAGTAAAGAACTACATCAGGTGGACGCTTCTTAACGTATCTCTTGATAGAGAGCAGAATCTTTCGGTTTTTTCTCGTGCTAGAAGCTGACGGTGGGTGGAAACCAGGGGTATCAATAAAGGTTACTTTAACTCCGCTAACAGTTCCCACAACCTCTTCTATGCGATCTGTGGCCGGTCGGAAAGCGTCAGTTTCACTTTTGGACTGACCAAAAATAGAGTTTATGGTTGCACTCTTGCCGACACCTGTTTTCCCCAGGACAAGGATTCGAAGTGAGAAATCCAATTCCGGCAAGCCACGTGATTCTTGCTCCCTCGCTAGTGCTTTGGCCCTATCTTGCCTAAGTTTTACTGTTTTCAGTTCAGATTCCTCAGCTCGTATCAGCATTGCAAGGTGTACCCGGTACAAAACCTTGGAGACTAGAATATTATTCTGTGACTGCCCAAGCCTTTGAACAAGGCGCAAAAACTGTACTTGGAGGTCACCAATCTTTGCTAGTGGATTATGTTTCTTTTCGTTAAGATCAAAACTTGACTGGTACAAGCTCTCAAGCTGAACTTGCTGCTGAGAGAGAGGAAGCTGAATCTCTACATCACCACTGGTTGAACAAGGTGTTTCCGAGCGTGCCACTGGTTCTGGTAAAGCAGGGGCTTGAGCTAAAAATAAAAATCGAAAGTTATTAGTCAAAGAAAACATAAAACACAGCAAGAAGGAGCAAATAAATTAAATGGATAGCCTCAGCAATTGGCTAAAGTATCAGAAATCAAAGTCCAATTCAATTTAGAAAAGCAAAGGACATAACAACGAATTCTTCAAAGTAAACCACAGGATGCGCCTTTTTGACAATAGAAGAAAAAAAACAGTGAACGGCATAAAGAGGATATGGTCATAGAGCACAGAAGAGGTTAAGTTTAAGAGGTAATAAATCCACGCCGATCAAAGAATGTCGTTCTCAATGTAAAATATATCAGCGGTCATCACTCATCGTTCCGGAGACCAACAAAGGAAACGAGAAGAGAAGAGAAGAGAGAGATCATACACTGGTTATCCTGTTGTTCATTCTCACGGAAAAAAGGGTCACTTCCCAAAAGTGGTCTAGATGATGCCATGGAGTTGGATAGAGCCAAAACCCAGTCTATGAAGCCTTTCATTCTACCTGCACAACAGACACAACGAGGAGATGATGCTTCAAAGGCTAATGTAGATTATGCAACAATTTTGTCTCAGCCATCTTGTTCACTTGGTAAAAAAAACAAACAAGTCAACGCCCATTTCCCAAAATGTTATGAATCTATGTTCTGTACGTGAGAACATTGGAACACAACAAGCTAAGAATCGCAACCAGTTAAACCGAAAATAACGAGTATAGATGCAGAACACATTTCGTACTAAAGAAATTGAAGAGCATCAAAAAATTAACTTGGGTCAACCACAAAGTAGAATCAGACACAAAAGAGATAAGAAATTACAACGGATAAGAAGAAGAGAGAGTCGGAAACTCTACCGCACAATACACAAATTGAGAAAATCGCAGAAAAAAAAAATCGGGGAGAAAAGAGGTTGAATTGAAGGACACTAACCAGAGATATTGGAATCCCACGGATTGAATGAGAAAACCGGAAGAGACCCTTTGTGTTGGTGACAGAGAAGACGAGAGAGAGAGAGAGAGAGAGAGGATCGAGGTAAGACAAAGGGTAGGTTTAGGAAATTAGGATAACAAAGAAGAAGATGCCCGATTTTGTTTTTGGTTTTGTTTTCTTGTTTGTTTGTTTCTTCTTTGCCTCGGGCTATTATGCGCCCCGGACCAGTCGCTCTACCTACAAGGCTTGTTTGTATCTGTATGCAATGTAGATGGAGAGCTCAAGGACAACCCAAACCGCATAGTAAGTTTGTTAATAACAAAAAAAATTAAAAACCTAAATTAATAAATAAATTAAAACCCAACTCTATCAAAATTTCGGTTTTATAGTTTTTTAATTTTATACAAATTATTTAATTTATATTTTTTTAAATTTAAAAGGTTTTGCGAATGAATTTTTTGAATATATTTTTTAGTTTTTTGATAACTTTTTTGATAACAATATATTTTTTAGTTAAATTAAGATTATGGTTGTTGAAGGTAGTAGAAGAGTTAATCATAAAGTTTGTGCATCATGAAGAAGATAAATGAAGCATATTTTCCTAGATTCCACCTCTATTCGATCACCATTGTCAAAACGAATCCATGTTTAATTAGCTTTTTGGGTATATAGTAAAAAATGAATATAAAAAATAATGAGAAAAAGACGAAATACTGTATGAAGTACATTATGTGATTTCGATTTAACCAGATTCAAAAACGTATTAGTAAGCTCCATATACACAATACCACAATCAAGGCAAAATAATGATATGAAAGTGTCGAGAGAATAGTAACAAGTAGAGACGGAGAAGCAGTAAATAAACAAAATAAGGAGTGGTGTCTCGGTAAGCGGAGAAGCATCAATAGGTCTCCTCCACTCGTGGTGTTGTGGTGAAGAAGGAAGTATGTATAACATATACAGTATATACAATTAGTTGTAAAGAGACACATCCTAGTTAGATTTCAGTACTAGGATGTGTACGGAGTCAAAATTCTGCTTATACATGATATATGTATAGTATCTTCAACGTCAGGTCCAACAGATCTGTTTTGAGAACGGGCAGGGAAATTTGCAGCCGTTCTTCAATAATTTGTTTCCTGATGCTGTTTGAAAACTTACTGCTGGTAGTTTTTTGTTAATCAAAACAAAATTTTGTGGCCTGGAGTTAGTTTTTTGTCCATGCATTAACACTTGTTGATAACAGTTCTATTTTTAGCAAGATACGGTTCAACCTCCCAAAGTGGAAGGGTTTTAGTTTTTTTTTTTTTTTTTTTTTTTTAATTTTTTTTTTTCTACAATTCTTTCAAGTCTTTGCAAATCTCATATTGCCTCCACTCAGATTCCTCTGTGTTCCTGGTAATTAATAGATGTTTTCAATTTTTTTTCCCCCAAGAACCAATGACATGTTCATTGATAAAATTTGAGTGCGTTATTAACTGATCTGTCCTTCTTTAAATTGCAGAATGAGGTCTTTAAATTTCTCAGTACATAATTTTCCAATATAACATTTGCTTTGAGTGGCAATGATCTCGAATTTGAGAGAAAATATGGAAAGAAATGAAGTAAGGGAAGGGCCTATAGCTATTGCAGTCGACAGAGATAAAACAAGCTGCCAAGCTCTTAAATGGGCTGTGGAACATTATATACCCCGAGGTGGAACAGTCAAACTTGTTCATGTCATCCAAAGATCTGCTATGAATGCAAATGGACCTTCTACAGATGATGAATTGTCTGAAAGACAACACAATGGTAAACAAAGCACTCAGTTTCTTCCCATGCGTTGTCTTTGTATGCGACGAAATGTAAGTATGAGGTCCGTTTTCTTTTCTTTCTTTCTTCGTTTTTTTGTTTTTGTTTTAACCTGTCTTTATGTCTCTCTGATTCATGTGTATTCTCAGATACAAAGCGAAGTAGTTTTGCTTGAAGATCAGGATGTGGCGAAAGCATTGATCGAATATATTAGCCAGAACTTTATTTCTACGTTCTTGCTAGGGGCCTCGTTAAAGAAGAGCATTACAAGGTCACAAACTTATTTCGTAATTTGTTTAATTTGTATTGGTATCCACTCACTGCCAATTGGTTTTGGTTTTTGACATAAACCCAAGAATCTTGTTCGGCAATTCTCTAAAATTGTTTTGGATGATCTTTGATTTAAAGGCTATTCAAGGTTGATGACATCCCAAGTAACGTGATGAGATGGGCTCCAGACTTCTGCACTGTCTTAGTCATATCAAAGGGAAGGCTATCAAGTGTACGGTCTGCCACTCGGGCTTTACCTCAAGCCTTGCCATCTCCTTCTTCAGGGACTGCACCATTGTCACCACTCAGAAACACCGATGAGGCTGCCTCTGAGATGTAATCTACCCATAAACCCGTAACATTATGATTATGCCCTGAGGTTAAACTTCTTAATTGACACTCTTGGATTTGGACAGGTCATTGTCAAGAGAGGACGACGTTTTCTTTGAGGAGTTCTCATCCGGTCTTGACACGGATTCTGCTGTGAACATTAGTGACAGGATCAGTACAGACAGTTCGGTTCTCTCCTTCTATGAGAAACTTGGGGCTCCACGCATGTTGGAGATTCCTAGATTCTCTGGTCTAGATGATGAGAAATCCAAGTTTTCAATCTATCTTGATAGTCCTTCCGATGAAAAGAAGTGTACATTAGCTACCTCACTACCACCAATGGATGACGCCGAGGCTGAGAAGAGAAGGCTGGAGAAAGAGCTGAATGAGACGATAAACATGTACCACGCAGCCTGCAAAGAAGCCCTTATGGCAAAAGAGAAAGCAGCAGAGCTCGAGATATGGAAAAAGAAAGCAGAGCAAAGGCTTCAAATGGCGGAAGAAACAGCAACGATGGCCATCATGGAGATGGAGAAGAGAGAACTGGAGGTACAGCGAAGAGTGGAGGCAGTGAGAGGGAGAGGGAGTGATGACAGAAAGATGGTTTTGGATGCTCTTCTTGGAGAGTCTCCCATCGTGGTTAAATATGAGAGCTTGCTCCATATTTTAGTCGTTCTTTTCTTGTTCTATTTTTATTTTACACTCAGATAATTCTCAAGTCTGTGACAATCTCATCTCTTCCAGGATGGATTACTCATTCATTCTCTTGTATAGATGAATCATATTTCCTTTGTTCCCTCTTCACAATGTCACTCTTGCAAGCAAAACGTTGCCTAAAATATCGCTACTTCTTGGTCGATTGTTTCCCCTTTTTCCCTTCTGAAGCTACTCAACATTCTCATTTGCTTTTTTAGTCCCAATTGCTGTTTCTTTTAGACCAGTTAACGCTTAGTTCATAATACATGGTTTAGATAAGATCACATAGGATTCTATCTGATGCATGAGAGATGATGGTAAACTAATTTTTAGGGCCCATGGAAACATATAGTTATATTCAGAAGAGTGATCGGAGAAAACCCGAGCCTCAAAAGCTCTTTGCTCCAAGATCAATGGGTGGGTTTAAGGTTAGTCTTGGTTAAGAACTTGATACCTCCTTCTTCAGACATCTTTTTCTCTTTCTAGAAATTGTATGCGTCGATCATATAAGCTAATACAATTATATATATATACGCCTATGATAACCTCTCTTTCTAACAGAGATATAGCCACTCGAGATCATCAGCGAAGGAATCCAGTATGCTCGAGGCACCAAATAGCAGCTTCAGCAGCCTTCTCTGCTGCACATTTCTTAGTTGGTCTAGCCTCACCATAACACTCTAATTTCATATTGGGGGCATCTTCAACTTCCAGGGTTACCTTATAGGTGAATCTGTAAACATGCACACAACCGATGACATTAAATCCAATAACTGACCCTTTTGGATTAAAGTTTCTAGCTCGCTCAAGTTTAGAGATCTAGCAGTGTTTGATCAAATATACTTACGATTTCAGGTGGCCTGGTCCTTCCTCCTCACAACATTCGAAGTTTGGTGGCTTCCAACAGTTGGCAACACATGTTTCGTGCAAGAGGGATTTTGCGGTTTTGCTACTCGATCCACCTGTCGAGTTTTAGTAATAGAATCAATGACTCAATATATATACTGCAAAAGGTTTAGTCTCTTGATAAAGAGACATGTATTAATAATATTCAATCTTTTAACTTCTAAGTTGTCCATCCAAATACCTGCTTCTCTGATGGCCTTTTGAGTAAGGCTGTCTTTATTTTCAGATGGCGCCCGGGTGAGAACTCGTCTGATGAAGTATGAGCTGCTTGTTTCACTAGTCGTGCTCTCAGTTACAGGATCCTCCTCAAAAGTTTCTTGGAGTTCCAGGTTTTCAACGCCCAGCCCATCAAGATCCACAACATCTATAGGCTCTTCATTGTAGCCAATCAGTTTAGCTTCGTTTCTGAAGCTATTCTTCAGAACATCCTCCAACGGATTGGAAGTTTTTATGTGCTCGTGAACCTACGGGTGAATTACACAAATAATTTCTTAAAGAATAGCTCAAGACAGAAATACATCAATTGAAAGAAATTCGCGACACAACTTTCTTTTGACTCTTTAAAAATTACCTTCAGATTTGTAATCATCAGCTGTGCAGCTTTTTTTGTGCTCTCTCTTTTGTTCCGACCAGTTGCAGAAGCTGTAAGGCAAGAGCCTTTCTTAGTCACTCTTAATTCAACAGAAAAAGCACCATCCTTCTTCGTCACTGATATCTCCCGATCCCACTTGTAAGACTGGCAAAATTCAAGCAGTTCTTTCACAGGACTAATCTGCAGGTTAGACAAGTTTTTGACTGGATCTAGAAACGATAGCATTATTGTCCAGACATGATTCAAGTTGAACCCACAGTCAAGGAAAAGAGCCCCCAAAAAGGATTCTATCAAGTCACCAAGAACCTGCATAAAAATATAATAACTTTATTAGTTGTTCCACTAACATATATATACATATTATATGAAGCATTTGTTTAAGCAGTATCAAACAAGAGAAGTTCTGAACAAAACTCCGACGAATTATCACAAGTTGTTCCACCATATAAATACAATAAATTACAAAATAGAAGCAGCAAAAATATTGTCTGCATATGGAAGGAAGATCCAAACACACCTTTGGGCATTTTGGACCTTCAGATGGTCCACTTGCCAATGGTGACGCTGCCACGAAGTTGGTATAATCCTTTATAGCTTCATGGAGATAAATAGATTCGCAAAATAGAAATCTCTCTAGCGAAAAACTAACAGCAACATTTGCAAGCGCCTTATTATTTACTGACAGCGATCTTAGATCGGTCAGTTGGCCAGGTTTCAGTTTTGGGAAGACTGTGAAAAAATAGGATGTCATCAAGTAGTCCAGAACAGCATCCCCAAGAAACTCTAATCTCTGCAGACCCCCCAATTTAAAAAAAAAATTGGTTACCATAGATGGATATCAAAGAGAGAAATGAAAAGTAAGAAGGAAACAAAAAAATATACCTGGTAGCAGCCTCCTCCATGCCTGTTGTAAGATGGATGGATAAAGGCTTGTTGAAGTAGACCTTTGTGGAGGAACTTATAGCCAAGCTGGTTTTCAAGGGCGGCCAAATTAAAGCGAGTAGTGAGTGGCATGTAGCGCTTGCTTGCAACACAAACATCTCTTACTTGCAAGGACTCAAAATCAACATTTATACCAATCCATTTAAGAAATCCAATGGTCCCCCTGAAGCCACTGTCAACTAAGAAGGCTCCCACAAGAGCCTCAACAACATCAGCAATTGTTTTCTTGTGCAACCAATGATGGCCTTTGCTACATCTGATTTCACCAGTATTTGATTCCAGAAGCCCAGGACCCTTATCCAAGGAATGAACCTCTTTCATCACTACCTCGTCACACGTTACTCTGCATGGATGGCCAAATGCAAAGAACTGTGTAGGATCGAATGGTTGATCCCGAATGTAAACCTGGGAAAAGGTGGAGGTTAAATAATATTTAAAACTAAAAGTAATTAAATTACTACATCTCAGTCGACTTCTATCTAAGAGATTTGTTTTCGAAATTATGTAACCGAAAATATATTCAATGTACGGAGGCAAGGGTTCTGAGGGCGCTTTATGCACCAGATCAATACTTGCGTTTTGCGCAGCAATAACAGCTCAAAACAGATTCAAAATATACCGGCCACCAGAGCTTTTATAAGAGTTTTCTGAGAACCTGCAAATTTCTCCTGATTGCAAGCCTAAACAGGTTGGAATTGTTAACAACATTTGAGCGTCTCCGAGTCAACTCTCCTTCATCAAGCCTATCATGGTGTAGAAAAAGGTGTCGGCTAACAGCAAACTTGAGGAATGCATCACCGAGCACCTCAAGCCTTTCAAGAGAAAAGCGCTCCTGACATTTCTCTGTTGTGAGCGCCTCAAGTACCTATACCAATTCACTCGATCAGTAAAGGATCAAATATTAACAGATTTTAGGAAAATCATGCAAATAGGTTATCAAGTGAAATAAGATTATACCCTGTGACCAGAAACTTCAGCTATCTCGGGGATAGAAGCAGACAGCATGTGTTTCAGTTCGACAGCCACAAGTAAATTCTCCATACGGTGCATGACCGATGGTAGCAAGGATAACGAACTTCCAATGTCTTTAGATAATCCTTTTATCTTTAACTGAGAAAGCTCAGGAGGAATCTCTATGAAATATTCCTCAAGTTCATGTGGTTCTGTTTTTGGCAATGTGAGAATGGTAAACCATTAGAGTATACAAGGGTGTGCTGTGTGTACACGTACATGCACATAAGTTTGTAATATGCAAAAGTCAGTTAAGAAAACCTACCCAAATTCTTCCGCTTTCGGTTGTGAAGCAAGTTCCGAACATGACAAAGTGGTTTCAAACGCAAGAGTGGCTGTACAGGATGCTTGAGTTCCACGCCATACCTAGTTTTGCGAATATAAATGAGAAAGTTCTTAAATTAAGGAAAAATCATGTGATCCTAAAGTCTAGAGTCCAACCAATTTTATAAGGATTGTTATACTGCTCTGTAGAAAATGGGAAAATAACATTATTAAAAAAAAACAATCTAGAAAGAGACCAAAAAAATGCAGACTACATGACCTCCCTGAGAAAAGATGCAATCGGGCAATCACTTAATAGTAGTTTAGTAGCTTACGAATTAGATATGCTCTCCAAATGGCTTTCGGTGCTTGATTCTTTAACAAGACTGAAACCATTTCTTCCATGACAGATATCAGTGACAAAGTAAAATTGTTTTTTGTGGGTTGCAAAAACCACGCTGTTCTTCACATCATCAATATTCCAGCAGCCATTTGCAAGCTTTAAATGAGATCCCACAGGAGGAACTATATCTTCCACTAAACCTGGAGCCTTAAAAATTGGAGATGACAAGCAGCTTCTGATAGTCACCCAATCTACAGATATAACACTTTCTGCATCATGCAGATTAATTGGAAGAACAAGATAGAAGGTAGATTTGCTTGTTCTAAAAGAGTCTTGCAGCCCTAAGGGAACAAATTCTGGAATGAGCTCCCGCCGTTCAAAAAGAATTTTCAGGGCAACGTCTTGGAAAAGCTCCGCTAGCCTTATCTGCATAAAAATATCAAATTAGATACGTTCATCTAGTTAGCTTTTATCAAATGAAAAGCTCAATACCTCATCGTTGTTGAATTTGGCGTCTCCCGCTGGAAAAATCTTCACACTTACAGATCTTTGATGAGCAAGGTGAAGATCAAAATCCATAGTCTCAGCCTCAATGGGAAGAGGTGACTTCATGAAGAGACCAAACTTTTTGTAGATCCTATCCGCGGGATGAGGCACAAACCTTATGTAGTAAGAATGAAGATTGACACAACTCTTTGATGGATCCCACTTTTGTTTAAACAAGCCAGGAACAAGCATCTCATACAGTTCACCTCGTGAACAGCCTTCACCTAGCAAGAAATAAAGAAAACGTCTTAGATTTATTATATAACGAGTGAACAGTATAAACAACTTAGATTTATAACTGAAACACTTAGCACCTTCAACTTTATCAAAATCAAATTCCTCATCTGACAATTCGTCCTCAATTTCACCCTCTGAATCTGGCAACAGAAAATCGTTAAGTACACCCAAGTTGTGCAACTTATACACAGCCTTTAGACAAGCATTCTTTTTAGCAGCTTCAATCGAAGGTAGTAGTGAACTGATGATTTCACTTATAGGAGCATTAGCAGGTAAAATTATCCGACAGATAGTTCCACCAAGTTCGTCAACAGGTTTGAATTCAAACTCTGGCTTGGGCTGAAAAAATCTGAGGAAACAAAATGTGGCAAGTGGAAAAATTCAATGATGACACGAAAAAGCTCGCTCCCATTTACTGTGGAAGGTGAATACAAAAAGCACCAACAGAACATTGGAAGCCTTACTCATCATGTGGAAGCCTAGAACAATATTTATAAAGAAGGGAGATGCTACTTCCACCACTGATACAAGCTCCTGTCTCAGGAACTCTGTATACCTCATCAACAAGACTAGGACAAGTTTCTTCTGATGTTCTGGAAGTAATTTCCAGATTCATTCGATCTTCATTTACTTTAAAATTTTTAATCAGATCCATCTCTTTCTCGCTTCCCCTGAATCATGAAAGAAGAAACAATGTTAATCGTGTAAGGAGGAAAACCGGACTCATAATTATAGCCTTATCATTTTCTCATTCCAACACACCTGTCCACTATAAACGCATATTCAGACTCGGGCATTCGAGCACGGCCTCTGGACTGTATGAAGCTGGTAACAGTCTCTGGTAAATCAAAACGGATCACAAGACAGCATGTCTTAATATCAAGACCTTCTTCGCCAACTTTAGTGGCAACCAGTAGATTGAGCTGGAGCAAGAAAAGGAATCTCAAGAAGTTAGTTGGAAGTGGCTTGAAGATTGATCCTAAAAAATACATGTTTATCCAAACGGGTGTGTGTGTGTTATTCGTTTATATATTATGTGTGTGTAGGCACAGAAAGTACAGGAATCTCCCAATACTAACTACGGGTTTAAAGATGGCAAAAGTAACACCTCTTTAGATTGGAACCGTTCAAGAATTGTCTTCATACTCTTTCTTGACATGCTTTTCAGTCCAGAACTAAGTCCAACAAGGAAATCAGACTTCCAAGACTGTAGAAGTTTCAAGTTATTGAGTATGCACGACAACGTTCTTGCAGTCACAATCCGATTGACAAATATTATACACTTCATATGTGGCTCTATCCTGAAAGGAAAAAAGAAAACGAAGCTTACTGCAAAGCATACCATTGACTTCTCTTTCAAAATGCACTCATGAGCATGACAGTTGAATGAAGCACAATGCAATGAAAAGCAATCAAGATTTCATAGGACACCATGGACAATAAGAGCTAGAAGTTGTTTTCTCAGGAAAAGCCATATTCTGACTTCTGAACAGAGATCTATTGATGATAGGCAATTTTCTCGTGTATCTATAAAGCTCTATTTTCTAGGTTCTCAGTCGTATCTTAAGAAAGAAAAAACTAAAAAAAGTAGAGATGAAAGACAGCTTAGTGTGGACTAGCTTTCTCAAATAAAGTAAGCTTGTCATCTTTAAGGCAAATGATACCAATGAGAAAACGCATGTTCAGTATCGGATTTTGGTTAAGTGCCACTAGATAAAGCTAAAGACAGTTTATTCATTTCTTTACTTCACACATGCTTTATGGAATATTCAGTATTAAAGCATTCCAAGACTTTGTCACCTCTCTCAAGTACCAACCTGAATGCTGAAAGGATTTTAATCAATTGTAATAGTTTTTTAGAGAAAAATGGTTCCTTCAATGCTGCTAAGCTGAGGAGTTCAGAAGCATTCTCATCTACAACCACAGTAAAGACAGAACAAATAATGAGGCAATCAATGGCTTGTTTAAAGGGCATTCACATGAAAATAACAAATACAGTTCAGAATATAATTAAAAATTTCAGAATTTGCAGCTCCGAAAAAACAAATGCAATGAGAAACGTCAGGTTCTACCATGGCAGTATTGGAAATAAAATTTTAATGTTCTGAAAAAAACATACACTAGGATCTATGCCATCCTACCTTTAGCAACATCGGAAGAAAGGACTTCGGCAGCCAGAGAAAGATATGTATCACATATCTTTGACTTGAGATTCTCTTCCACAGGCTCTTGTACATGATGGTCACTATTCAATTGGATTCTAGCAGCCTCCAATAAATGAAGAGAAGAAACATTAGTAGGCTACAGCATGAATTAAAGACACATATGACACAAACAAGAAACAACATAGAGGGTATCATTTTGGCTAGACGTAAGGTTTACATATCGAGATAAAAAGGGTCGTCATAAATTTAAGAAAAATTCTTGGAACCTTGCCGAGAATTTTCTCTAGGAACTTTTACACAGTTGGGAAATTATCCACAGTATTCAGCGAGCATCCAACAGAAACCCTTCTTTCTTTTCTATTTTTTTCCCATACTGTACTCCTAAGGAATCTTATGCCAGTTGGTGTAGTCTGTCAACTCGATCTAGTACACTACTAATGCAAAGTTGAATACAGTTCGCAACTGTGATTATTACGTACCCTAAAACATATCATCAGCTGCTTAGTAAAACATTGAAGAAACAGGAAATACAAGTAATCAATACACAATGTAAGGAAGCCGGGAAAAAAAAACATCTGAAACCAAAACCTGATATCAAATCTATAAATTGGTTCATTATGAAATGTCTACCTGTATTGCTCCCCAGAGGCCAAGATTCACCAGAATATATATGAGATTATCATGAGTTCTTTTGAGAAGCCTTTTCATATTTAAGAGGCTCTGTGTTTGATGGGTATCAATCTGCTGCTTAAGTGTTGCCAAGCACTGTTCAACGTTCATACCAGGAAGAAATATCAGCTCATATATCCAGGCACAGTGAGCAAAAAGAGTTATGAGACACATTAGACAACCCGCTGTTTGATGTCCTTCAACATGCTTTCATATATGATGGTCGATTGAGATGCTTCACTCATAGCTGACTGATAATAATATACTTTGACTATAGGAGATGAAACAAAACCATCCAGCTGGACATTGCTTTCCACTGAGTAAACCTTTCAGATCACGGAAAACAAAAAGGGAAATATTAGAACACTGTTCGGAAAGGCAAACTGAATGTAAGACCATTAGTATGAATTCAACCATGACAATGATATTTCTGCTTTAGACTTGCATCAAATGATTAGTTTGGCACCATAAGCTTGGGCCGACAATACCAAATAAAAGATCCAAGCAATAACAGAGTTTTATTTCTACTTCAGTATCACCCAAATAAACACAGCGTGACAGGGTTTAAGATAAATTTGCTAGCATCAATCATCCTTAGGAAAAATATCTTGCATACCGAAATACCAAAAATACAAATTAGAATTTCCACTTCTAAGGAAGAGAATTGTGCTTTAAGTTTTTCTGCCAACAGTCAACCTCTCGATGAAAATAGGGAATTTAAGAACCAGCATACCTTGGCATTGAGCAAATTTTCAAGGCTATTTATGCTTTTCGATAAATTCTCTGATTGAAAAGACCCTGAAAAGTAGGTAGAGCTGTCAGAAGCTGGACCATGTATAGAACGAATATGATCAAAGGTCGCAGATATTATTAAGATCACGACAAGCCTCGCAACCAAAAGAGAAAGAAACGAAAGGAAACCAATACAGGAGCTAATTCTTTTGCTATATAATTTATATGGAACATATGTTCCTTCTTTCTAGGTGAAGCTTATCACATTCACCATTTTAAAGAGATGCTGAGCCTAAACCGAAAGAAGATCAGAAAAAGGGATTTTAAATGGTAGAGGAAATATAAAAAATCTGCCAACAAGTTTCTCTTATTCTTATTGAGAATGATTTAGACCATTTCATATTGAATGCTTTGGACAGCAATGGGCCTGTAATCCGGAATTAACATTAGAAAAATAAGGCCTACCTTTGCCAACAACTGGAGATGCAGTCATTCCAAATATACGAGGTCGTTGTAAACCTTCTGTTTTATAGAAAACCTACATTTGCAACAAAGTGAAGCACCTAAAGTTGGTTATATGTTAAAAATGTTTCACACCATATACCAAGAATGTGGAGAAAGATACCTTCAAGATTTGTGCATAAGGATGATTGCTTTGTTCTTGAGCATGTTGACACTCATCCAATATTAGAAGGGAAATACACTCCATCCTGATGAAACAGTGCTGTAAGTTGTGGAGAAGTATTTGTGGGGTCATAACGAGAACCTGCAGGAAACATGCAGCCCCAATAACAAAACAATTGAATGATGATCGCATAAGTCAAACCAATGGTTCCCACATAAAATGTAAAAGGGAATTAACAATCAACTTAATGAGACTTATAGGGATAAAAGGATAGAAAGACAATCGGAAAAGAGGGAAATCACCTCATTCTCTGAAACCTCTCTCTCCCAGTCAGAATGGCTATTCACAGCCCGATTGCCGCCACAATGTGTTGCAACTTTAAAGTTGATAGACTTTGCAATGACTTGGGCTTGCTGTAAGAAAAAAACAAACTCAAGAGAGTTAGAACTTGAAGAAAGAAACTAATCTAATCAAATCCGCAACAATCAGCTCCATTAAACACTGATGTAATCAAGAGGAATGTCCTCTCACCTGTTCGACCAAAGCCACAGTGGGAGCAAGAAATATACAAACGCTTTTCTTAGGGCTATGAATCAAGTGGCCAAGCTCATATATAACCATCACTGCAATGTGAGTCTTCCCACAACCTGTTCCCAAATAAACGATAACGTTCTCTTCCACTGCTTTCTTGCACAGCTCCAGCTGATACCTTCAGAAAGCGAAGAAAATCGTTGAGCTCTCAAAAATAGTTTTCAACACAATCAACAAGAAACTCGTTTGAGAATATCCGTTTTTCTTCTGTAACCAAGACAATCCGATCAACTTTTTTTCAGATAACATGTCAATCTAATAATCCGATAAACTTACTCAGCTACAAATTTGCAGCTGCAACAGATATATCAACGGAATCTGAAAAAAAACTACCCAAATACGAAAGCGTACGGGAACAGAATCGTGGAAGCAAGCAAGATGAAGAAAATGCAAGCTGTGCGAAGAGAGGAGAAAAACTTGAAATCAAACCTCCTGGCAATTTTTCTAGGGTCTTTCTCCAATTTGGCTGAGTGATCATCCGTACAAGCCCCAACTTCAACCCCAGCCGCCGAGTACGAAGAAGAGAAAGAAGAGGAAGAAGAGGAAGAAGCAAAAGAAGAAGAAAAAGAAGAGAGGTTGGTGTCAGAAGCATCGGCATCACAGCCGAGTGAGCAGAAATCGTCGCCGATTTCATCGTCCGGCATGGTCAAAGAAGGAAGAAACTTGTGAGTCCAGTGAGAGTTGGCTGCTTTTTGCTTTTTCCCAGAGCTTTTGCATTTGCCTCCCTAACGAAGTAATTTCTTTTTCTTTTTTTTCTCTGGGTCAAGCTGAGGTCAACTGTTCACACATTTATTCACGATCGCACGTCTCCCTCCAAAATGATTCCCTTTTTTTTTCCTTGTCGTTTCCCTTAAAATGATTCAATTACACATTTAATAGCGTTTTTATGGGATTTAAGTCTAATAATTTCATGTGTTTCTAGCTTTTCTGTATTTTAATGAGGTAGTAATTTGTGGTTTATCGAGTTTTTGGCTCCAGAAATATATCCATTATCCGATAGTTTTTTTTTTCGGAAATATTTCTTTTTTTGTTAAAAAAAAGATAATTTTCTTAAAGATCACAAAATAAAGTTTTTTAATCAAATTTATCTGCATACGTTCATTTGTTCATAAATAACATTCATTATTAAAACTAGAAAAACCTTTCTAACTGCCTAAATTTTTATTAAAGTTAAAAAAGTATTTCTAAATATGTTTAATACCTTGCTAAATTTGAGTTAGTAAATCCTTTCTAAATGTATAACAGCTTCCTAATAATGCTAAAAATGATTAACAAAATTTTTGAACTGTTATTTAACTGAAAACTTAAGATGAGGCTGTTTGAGACAATTTTTCTTTAAAAAATTCAATAATTTAACTAGCTAGTAAATTCAGTTTAATCATAAGTTTATTAGCAATTCAGTTTTAGCACTTTTGATTCATTAGCGTTTTTAGCAATCTTTTTAATGTTTGTCACTTTTTATGGTTTTGTTTCCAATAGAAAATATGTTTTTTATCTGATTTGGTTATGTAGATATGTATTTGTTCTTTCGATTTGGTTTTCTGTAACTGAAAGATTTTTTAAGATTTAATAATAAATATTTAGATACAAAAAGATATATTAGTTCAAATTTTGTTTTAGTTAATATTGAAAGTTGATGCCCTAAAATGACAAATTTTTATAAGATTAAAGTCCAGTAATGTAATTAGCTAACAAATCACAACAACAGAGATATATAGATATGCATACGTGATAAAATTGTGGGCAAATTCTTGGACGTTTTTCAACAACTACGGGAGCACTAAAAACGTGTTTTCTTATTATGTCCATCATGCTTATTATTATTATTTTTTTTTTTGAAAGAGACCATCATGCTTATTGCTTACAATGACTACTAGTGAGCCAAATACATCTTTCTGATTAGCATCTTCTTGCACCAAGTTTCTTAATTTATTTTTCTTTCTTTTTAATACATGTTTTCTATTAAGATTGGTAAAAGTAAAACATTTTACAGATGCCCATGGGCTGGTCCAATTTAAATTTAAAGAGATTTTTCAAATAACAGTTTCAAATGGTAACGTGCAAATCAAACATATTAGACAGATCAAACAAGATAAATACAAATCAAACATATAATGAGTAACAAATGCTGATCAAATAGATCTATCAAATCAAGAAAATCTAACAAATCATCATATTTTATTGAAAGATGAAACAAAATAAAACAATATAAATCATATATTAAAATATATATATATATATATATGTAATAATTATAATTGTTATAATAATTACGTTTAAAAAATAAAACATTATCAAAAATTAAATTCGATTACAACATAAAAATAAAATTTAAAAATAAAAATTAATATAGAATATTTTCATTTGTCCATAATGTATTTGTAATATTTTTTCTGAGGTTTGCCATAATATCTCATTCTTCTATTTTTGCTTCTTCCATATCACCTGAATTAGCCCCATAAATATTTATAATTAACAATATATTTTATAAAATAATATGCATGAATTCATTATACTAATTTTAATTTATATGAATTTCTATATTATAAAACAAATACACCAATTAATAAATTATAATTTCAAATTATAACGTTTGTAAATATACTTATAATTATATTTAAATATATTTATAAAAAAATTAAAATGCATAAATAGTGATTGTTAAAAATTATATAAAAATTATTAATATGAAAATATATATTATCCTCTTTAGAAATAAAGATTATTATATTTATTAATATTTAATTATTTATCAAAAGATAATTAATACAAAAAATTATTGCACAAAATAAAGAAAAAATAATTATATATCATGCCTTAAATTAGAGAGAATTTCAGATCTATAGATTTGATTTCCAATATAAAAGTGAGTAATGAATTGAGAAATCCAACATTTGAAACTGCATATGCGTTGTCCAAAAATAAAAAAGAGTTAATATAAAAAACTAAATACAAAAAAACAAGATCCAAACTGCAAGCATTCAGTAGCGTAATGGTGTTTTACAACAGATTTTCTATTTTTATGTGCATATCATAAAATTTATTAAGACCGAATTTGTCATGCATGTTGAACATTTAATTTTTAGTTATGCGTTTAAATTGTAAATGGTGCATAAATACATATAGTTTTGCTTTATAATTGAACTATACTCTCTTTGTTTCACAAAAAATGTGTTTTAAAGGTTTATTTTTGTTTTACGAAAAGTATCGTTTTAAATTTTTGGTCAAAAAAGTGTCGTTTTATGTTTTCAGTGCAAAAATTAAAAGAAAATACCACTTTTAACTCTATTGTATTAATATATTAGTTAGAAAGAAAAAAACTATTTGGTCTATTAATAAGGGTTAAAGTAGATTTTTTAATATTTTTTTTAATATGTGTAAAAAACTTTAAATTGATACTCTTTATAATATATATGGAGTATTGATTCTCTATTGCATAAATACAAGTAAATGAATTCTATTTATTGTGTGTATCCATTTAAATTGTATAGCTGATATCATCCTGTCTTTAATGATTGATTACCAAAGCAATGAGAAATTGACGTCAATTCATATTGAATGTTTTTTTTTTCGAGATAAGAAAACATTTGTTTGGCTCTGTAAGACCGTGTGACTTTCAGAAACTCACGAATGTATCAATTTTCGACATTATTCATGAATGTATCGAAATTATAATGCATGAATGTATCGAAATTAATACATGAATGTATCAAGTTATGTATATTCATGTATTGTAAACAGATCGACGGCTAAGATCACAAAAAAAAACAAAAATAAAAGAATTTTACTATTTTTTTTTATACCAATAAAACTGGGAATAGATCTCAGATAGACACACTCATATAGTCATATGAACCTCAGAAAGTTGTATTGATATACTTTTGCAGACAAAAGTTTCATCATGCAGTATTCTCCTAAGAAGTACTTGTTCTCGTTCTTCCTCTCGTGCATTGTGATGATTTTCAACTACAACAATAATGGCATCGTAACAGCAGCAAATAACATTGGCGTGAACTACGGTCTCCTCGGAGATAACCTCCCGTCTCCGCCCAATGTTATCAACCTTTATAAGTCCATAGGCATTACTAAAATCCGAATCTTCGACCCGAACACTGAGGTTCTTAACGCCTTACGCGGCCACCGGGACATAGGAGTCACGGTAGGCATCAAGAACCAAGACTTGGCTGCTCTTGCGACCAGCGAAGAAGCTGTCAAAGGCTGGTTCGCGACCAACATCGAGCCTTATTTAGCCGACGTCAACATTGCCTTCATCACCGTGGGTAACGAAGTCATCCCTGGACCGATCGGACCTCAAGTGCTTCCCGTCATTCAGTCTCTCACCGACCTCGTGAAGGCTAGGAATCTTCCCATCTCGATAAGCACCGTGGTGTCTATGGCGAACCTCGGGCAGTCGTATCCACCTTCCGCTGGAATGTTCTCGTCGCAGGCGCGTGAACAGCTCACGCCGGTGCTGAGGTTTTTGTCTCAAACAAGTACGTCGATCCTCGTCAACATCTACCCTTACTTCCCTTACGCATCCGACCCGGTGAACATCCGTCTCGACTATGCCGTTTCCAACACAGAGGCCGTCGTGGTCCAAGATGGACCACTGGGATATTCAAACTTGTTCGATGCAATGTTCGACGCGTTCGTGTGGGCGATGGAGAAGGAAGGCGTGAAAGATTTACCGGTGGTGGTGTCCGAGACCGGATGGCCGTCCGCCGGGAACGGGGGCTTGACCACGCAGGATATCGCGGCTACCTATAACGGAAATTTTGTGAAGCATGTAGTAAGCGGAAAAGGGACGCTTAAGAGGCCTAACAATGGTGTCGAAGGGTTTTTATTCGCAACGTTCAATGAAAACCAGAAGCCGGCCGGGACTGAACAAAATTTTGGATTGTACAATCCTATTGATATGAAGCCAATCTATAAGCTATTTTGAGTGTGAAAGTTTCCTAGACTTTCCCGATACCATCCACTAATAATAATTATTATTACCACTCGGGTCAAAAATTCTTATTACAGTACGTACAAAAAATGATGATATAAATTGGTTTGGTTGTTTGAACAATTAATATAAAATTTCTGAAATGGTTAAAATGCAATGAACGGTGAGATTTGAGGGGTCTGACTCTGACATTCATTTCCGAGTCAACAGCCATCGTAATATCAATCAATCATTCTTCTTCCTCTGATTCCCCCAGAAAAACCCTAGCACCCTCTCTCATTTTCCCCCAAATCCCACGATTAGTTTATGCCAAGAGGGGGAGAATAATCATCAAGGTCAACCCATGAAAGCTTAAAAAGGAATCGAATCCTCTCATAGCCACACAATCGCGATCTATTTTGTAGAACCTGGGGGGGGAGGCCGAGAAAAGAAAATGTCGTCGGAGATTGAGGTGGTGGAAGAAGTCCAATCGAATCCCAAGGAGAACGGGGAATCGAGTTCTAAAGGTGTTGAAGATGAGAGCTTGAAGAACGACGTGTATACTGCGGCGGCTTATGGTGATTTGGAGAAGCTTCATAGATTGGTCGAGTGTGAGGGCTGCTCTGTTTCTGAGCCCGATGGCCTTGGCTACTATGCTCTTCAGTGGTCCGCTTTGAACAACCGCACCGCCGTTGCGCAGTACATTATCGAGGTTACAACCCTCATTCCTTTCTTTTTTTCCCCAATCTGGGATTTTGTGCTCTAGCTCGTGCAGATTCCGATGGATTGTTGTTATACGTTTTGTTTGTTGATGCTAGCTTATTTGTTTACTTCTCCATGCTAGCTTATTTGTTCCCATTTTATATCTTCTTTTGGCGTGTGAATCGTTAACAATGAGCTTTGGGTTTGAACTGAAATTGATCCAATCTCGATTCGGGTTTTCCAGCATGGTGGAGATATAAACGCGACAGATCATACTGGGCAGACTGCGTTGCATTGGAGTGCTGTTCGTGGTGCGATTCAAGTTGCAGAACTCTTACTACAAGAGGGTGCAAGGGTAGATGCAACAGATATGTATGGATATCAGGTTCAACTCTTCTTTAACTACTTTGTGATTTCGAGGATATTGTATTTTGTTTCAATGCTAGTGAACTTCTCTTTTGCACATTCCTTCGGGCTGAGACTAAGGTTCTATAAATAGTATTGCTTGTCATGCTGTGGTTGCATTTTTCTAGTAAGATGGATGTGTCCTGAGGTTCATGTAGGTAAATCAGTACTTCCTACTTCGCCACTTGTTTCAATTAGAAAGATGAGCTTATGTTCAATCAACGTTATGCATTTAAAAATGGCTTGATCTGGTCCTTGGAAAATTAGTTTATTTGTCCTCAAGCGATATTATTCGAAGCTTTATCTTGAATAGAGAAAACTTTCATTTTGCCTGGATTTAATCAGCTTTTAGAATGTTCATAGTGATATCAGTTTTCAATTTAAAATCTCAAGAGACCTTGTCCCTACCACCTCCGCTGGTTTAGGAGGTTGAAAAATCGAGGTTTTCTTATGCTCAAAATTTCTTAGTAAAGCTCAGATTATGCGTTAAAGTTCTCTGCTGGATCCTATCAAATTCCCCTTCTCTTGTTTAGCTATCAATGGATGCATGTTAATAGCCATCTGAAACTGTTTGTAGCCAACACATGTTGCAGCACAGTATGGCCAGACTGCTTTTCTCTGTCACGTCGTCTCAAAGTGGAATGCTGATCCTGATGTGCCTGATAATGATGGAAGAAGCCCCTTGCACTGGTAAGGTTGCCGCAGAGTGAAACACAAGCCTGCCTTCTTGAAATTGTTACTTAGTAAATGGTTTTTGGCTTCTTTTCATATTTACTTCTTAATGCTTAGGTTTGCATGCTCATTTGGAGACTGGATAGTTGATTTTTTTTGCATATTGTTCCTTTAGGTTGTCCTAGTTGCCAAATTTGCATTTGCTGGTTCTCGAGTTTTTTTGATGAAGTTCTGTGAAATATGTATTTCTGTTTCGATCTGGAGACTAAAATTATATTGGTTATTTTTTTTCTTGTTGTTGTACTGAGAGTTCTTTACTGGTGCATGCATTATTCTGCTGCATGGTTTCAAGCTTGCTTATGTTGACAGTTCTAATTGTCTTTCTTTTCTTGTCACGTTTTGAAAAATTCAGGGCTGCATATAAAGGTTTTGCAGATTCCATCCGCCTTCTTTTATTTCTAGACGCATATAGAGGACGGCAGGACAAAGAAGGTGGTTTAGAGACATAATTTCTCTTTGAAATCCTCTTTATTTATATAGTTAGATTAGAAAACCAAACATTTATATAATCTTTTCTCCATTCTATTGATTCTGTTATCAGGTTGTACTCCTTTGCACTGGGCTGCCATTCGAGGTAATTTGGAGGCTTGCACTGTCTTGGTGCAGGCTGGGAAGAAAGAGGATTTGATGATTACAGACAATACCGGGCTTACCCCTGCACAACTTGCTGCTGAAAAGAATCACCGACAAGTTTCTTTTTTCCTTGTAGGTATTCGTTTCACTTTTTCTGTTGTGTAGCAATTTTTAGTTATACTGTTTATTTCATGCTTTCGTAGTGGCTGCTACTGCTAGCAATATATAGTAGTTGAATCATTCTACTGGCCTGTTGTTTTTGTTGACAATAATGTGCATCACATTAGACCTTTGCATACATGGAAACAAATTACTGTTGCTAAAGTCTACTTGTAGCTGCACCATGTCTGTTTCTTCAAACCTGTAGATTTTTTTTATTAAAAATAAACAGCATCATGCTTTGAATTTTGAGAAAGTTTTTTTCATATATATTCTGTCTGATTATTTTTCTGATAACACTTGATTGCAGGGTAATGCTAAAAGGCTGCTTGAAAAGCGGTGTGATGGAAGCAGTCCCCTTGGAAGATTGTCAAAGTTGGGACTTGCTCCAGTTCTTTGGTTCATGATTCTACTGCTTCTACTCATATATACTAATTCTGTTGTTTTGGGTAGTTACCTTTGCCTTCTTGAATCTCTTTTGTGTGCAGCATATCAAATAACTATTCTATGCATGCTTACTTATTATTTTATTATGAACCCTTTGGTCATTGCAGCATCCAATCTGCCAAAGCTAACAACCGGGATTGGTGCGCTTGCATGGCTGGGATTCATTCTTGCAACTGCAGGGCTAGTTTTGTTTTACCGTTGTAGCAAGTATATGCTCACTCTATCCGTCTATCTTACTTCAATTTCTTTTAAGGCCCTTACTTCTATTGTGAATTCCTTGTTTTTTCTGTGTAGTAGTATGAAAATACCTTTGTATTGCAAGAAGTGGGTTTTCTTATCGTTTTATAATATAAATGTTTTTTGCAGAAAGGATCCAGGTTATATCAGAATGAATATCCATGATCCGCAGACCATGAAAGATGATGTTGGTACCATTAACTTTATTGGTTCTCAAGTTTGAGTGACGTAATTGTCCATAATTTATGATTAGAGATGATATCAAGTACTATTTTTCTGTTCCGAGTGTCATTACAGGTTTTCTTACCCCTTTACAGGAACCACTGTTGAAAATAGAGCTAAACAACCCTGCTTTGCTTGCTGGGAATTGGACGCAGCTCTGTGCAACATGCAAGGTACCTCCTCAACCTCCCTTTTATGTCTTTCTTAATATTAACACCAAATATCTAATCATTGATGCACATCATAAAATTACTTCTTAACGTCTACTTTGTTTATTTTTGTTCAGATTATCAGACCTCTTCGGGCTAAGCACTGCTCCACCTGTGATCGCTGTGTAGAGCAATTTGATCACCATTGTCCTTGGGTATCAAACTGTGTCGGAAAAGTAAGTACAGTTTCCATCGTCCCATATTAGTTGCTGAAAATATAAGTTGACAAAAAGGAGAGGAAAGATCAGGCTTTTGATACTAAAATCTCCCTGATTCTTCCTAGTTTCTTTTGATTTGACATAAATTACTTTCTTTCTCAAAGATGTCTAAGACGATTTTAATGTTTTTAGTAGTATGTTTGTGTTGTATATCTGGGCATAGAAATCAACAGAGATGTTTCTTGGTGTCGCACTACCTCTTCTATTTATTTTGCCTGCTAGTGGTTGATCTCTTAGTTTTGCAGCTCGAGCATGATACTAATCTGTGGATCGGCTTTGTTTTTCACTATTCACTCTTGCAGAAAAACAAGTGGGACTTTTTTCTTTTTCTTCTACTTGAAGTTCTAGCGATGCTGATAACTGGTGGCGTCACTCTTGCAAGTATGTTTGTAATAGAAGATGCTTTTTAAAGCTTATCGTGATATTTAAATCTGAAGAAAGCTTTTAGACAAAAATGTAAACGATGAATTATATCTATGCAGGAGTCTTGAGTGACCCTTCAGCTCCATCTTCGTTTGGAGCATGGGTCAGCCATGTCGCTAGTAATCATGTGGGAGCATTATCCTTTCTGCTTATTGAATTCTGCCTCTTCTTTTCAGTTGCCGTCTTAACAGTCATACAGGCGTCTCAGGTGAGCCCTCATTACTTATTTCTTATTTTGCGCGTCTTTGTTCCTCTTGTGATCTAAATGGTACAAAGACTGTTCTTTTCTACTTCTCTTCCCCGGATTAGTCATCCCTGCGTTAGCTCCAGTGGAACTAGAACTCACTAAGTAGACACAGAGAGGATTAATCTATTTTCATGATGGGATGTTTTTCTTCATCCAATGTGAAGATCATCTGTCTCTTTTTCCTTTACAGATATCGAGGAATATAACCACAAACGAAATGGCTAATGCACTGCGCTACAGCTACCTAAGAGGTCCAGGCGGTCGCTTCAGGAATCCTTACGATCTCGGTTGCAGAAGAAACTGCTCGGATTTCTTGGTGAAAGGTTATAACGAAGACATTGAGTGCCATGAAGAAGACACAACACAGAGACAAGAGGGTATTAGTATGATGCAGATGCAGCGGAGTCCTAATATTCAAAATGGAAATGGCCACGTTTCTATCGATGTTAACCCGATACATAATTCGCAGTCAGCACATGTTCATTCGTCCAACTGCAGCCATAGCCATACCAGTAAGTCAAAGAGTGATAGTGTTCCGTTGGGTTTGGGACTTGGTCTTGGTCGGAACCCAACCCGACCTGTTATACCTCCATGATATGGTCGTATCCCAAATGTTCTTCAAATGTGCATTTGTGTTGTAAGAAACACGTGTGTCCTCTTGTCGAGTCACGATAACACCCCATTTCAGGTGAAGATATCAGTTTAACAGAAATGGTTGTACGTTATGTTTTCTGAGTTGAAGTATGAAAGTTTGAATCCATAAAATGGTTCGATAATCCTTGCTTTTTCAAATCATAACCAAATCCAAGTTAATCGTCACAGACACAGCAGTACAGTTTATATATGTAACAAACAACGAATTACAAAGAGAATGACTGACTATATCTCAAATGCCTCCGCACCAAAATCTTGTGGAGGTCCCAAAAAAGGAAAAAGAAAGAATGCTGTTGTATCATGTGTGTATGATGGATGTTTCACGCCAAATGAAATCTGAGTAAGAACCAACGAATAAAGCCACACCACACCCGGTGACAGAAGACGAAACTGCAAGATATTTGCTTCACTACTCGCCAAATCAATTGTATGAATGTTACACAAACAAAATAGAACATATATGCGCATATATGTTTCTTTCTGTCAACAAAAATCTGAATTTGAAATCCTCCTGTACCACAAGACAAAAACCTGCAAAGAGAGATTTTTGTGTTTAGATGACTGAAAGCTCAAGTGGCATCCAGAATGTGGAATAACTGTAGCAATTGGTAAAATAAAAGTTAGGTAGTTATGGCAGAGCACACGATGTTGTTGCACAATGCAACGGACAAAACATAGTTTGGTCTGATTAAGTTATTTCAACATCTTGGAACCATAATCATAGAGGCAAGAGGCTCAGACCTAGCAGTGTTCCTAGTTCTTATAAACCTACTGCCAGAAATTCTTTTCCGGTTTCCAAGTTAGCACGAAATATCCTTTAAGTACTATTGCAAATAACAGATTCCAAGATTTCTGTGATCATCCAAGGAAAGAAAGGAAACTTCGTAAGAAAAAGAAAAAGGTGTGAATATTGTAAAATTAATCAAGTAAAGTTGTTATATCATGAAGTTACTAAAACGGGAGCTATTTTCTTTTCGGAGTACCCAAAAAAAAAAAAACTTTAGCCTGTTTGAGATAATTTTTCTACATCTATACAGAGCAACAATTCAGTGATAGTATGTACCTTGAAACGAAGCTTGATCAAGATAAATGACCAAAGTCATTGTGTGCCACTTTATCATGGAAAACCCCTTCAACCACGTTGTATTCCTGTATTTGACACATGAAAATAATGTGCAGTCCTCCTCTTTAATATCTCCTCAAACTGGTCTGAAGGGATCCCATTTCTCCATCGTTTTGCTTCATATATCTCGTTAAATATCTGTATTATCTCTTCCATGTGAAACCTTAGATCTGCCGTAATGAAAAAAGGATCATATTAAATATAATGGCTTACGTTTTTCAAACTCGAAATAAAGCTAGATCACGCAGTACCTCGTAGTAAACTACTGTCTGCCACATAATCATCAGTTATTACCGCAGCAACATCCTTCTTACAAGTTGCAGCCAACTCAAATATCTCCACCGCAGCTTCTAAATTCTCTTGCCAGGTTGGTAGGTCAAGTTTGTACTCCATGATTGATCGCTCATAAAGTACAGCACATAGTAAAACATCTAGCCAAGACTTTAACTTTGCTGCTTCGTCTGCTGGGCTATCTTGTGTTGAGCTACCTGGTACTTTGGATTCCAGATTTTTCAACCCTTCCGTAGACTTTTTGATATTGCTTTCGGCGCTTTGATAAAGATGTACTACAGCTGCACATGGCCATGTTTTCAAATCAAGGTGACTGGCAAGTACATAATACCATGAGTGTCTTGCTTCCTCAAACTGCTGGAGACCTAGCGCCAGAAAGACTTCAACCAAATCCGGTTTTATCCTCATGGCCTCTTCGTACTTCTCTTTTGCTTTAGCGTGCTCCTTTTGAGCGCATTCATAAGCAGTTCGAACTTGCTCAGAAACGGATTCTCCAGAAACACCTCGTAGGAGGCTCAACCTTTTCCTTGCCCCTGACATGTGTACATTTCCCAACTTTAACAATGAACGTGCTGCTACTTCTTGGAATTGCCGAGCTGCTCTGTCAAAAGGCCCTTGAGCTTCATCAGAGGTTACCACCTCCTCCATAGCTTCTGAATTCAGTTTCATCCCAAGTTCTTGAAGATTCCATCATGTATCAGAATCAACTTTGGCCTGGATCTTAAATAGCCGAGCAAATTCAACCATCCAGTCTTCAATTTTACACGTACCTTTTCCATTTACCTTTGTTTTAAAAGAATCAGCGGTTATCTTTAGCTTTTTCATCTCAACTAATCTTCCGAAAAAGGGATCCTGCTCTGGACTAACTTCCACTACATAGAACCTCATACTCATAGTGCCCAGTGACCTTGCTAACACCTCACACATTCCTAGTTCTTCATCTGTTGTGATTGTCACTAGATCTCCTTCTTGGTCCTTGTACTTTATATGAACTGCCCTTAAGCTGGGGAAACGCTCATGAACAACTTCCCTAAGCTGAAAGAGAGTGCAATTTAAAGGCAACTCAGCCAATCTAATGTCGTCAGAATACACAAATTTCACAGCCTTCTTTACATCTCCGATACTTTTATCCTCAATTATCACTTTCTCCTGTTCCTTGCTCGTATCAGACTGTTGTGTCCCTTTCACTTTCTTCTTGCTCTTCTTATCGATAATCTTTTCCTTTCCCTTTTCAGCTGCAAGATTGTTCTTCTTCTTCTTCTCTGTCTCTGCATTCTCACCATCACTCTTCTCTTGCACTTGATTGTTCCTTTTCTTTTTCTTCGCTCGTGCCTTGGCATCTTCAGCCCACAGTGCAGGGGAAGCCTCAGCAGGTTCAACGTAATCTGGAGGCAGCTCTATCACTGAATCTTTAACCCTTAACCCTTTGCTCTCTAGAGTTTTCTTAAGCTTATCGGCAATCTCAGATGCCATGGGGTTTTTTGGATCCAATTTCGAAACCATACATACATCTTTCAATGCCAAATCCAACTTATTCAAGGCCTCATAGCATCTTGCCCTCTTCAACAATGACTTGCTGTGGTCAGGAGTGACACTAAGTGCTAAATCGCATTCATGGATTGCTTTCGCAAACTCTCCAGGATCCAATTGCATATAACACGAAGCCATATTAGCCCGAACATGAGACACCTCCACATGATCCTTAGGAAGTATCTTGATTGCTTCCCCGTATTTAAGGATTGCACCATCGTAATCCCTCTTCTGAAACAGCTTGTTACCTTCTTCTTTCAATCCTTGTGCCTTTGAGACAAAATCTACAGTTTCGTCAACCTGAACAAAACCATCCACTTGACTTTGGCTTGTTTCGGGTTCTAACTTTCCCTTTAGCTTCTCCATGGAGATTTCTCAGAAGCAAAACACGAGAGAAGATTCCAAATTTTCACCAAAGATTTCTACTTGAAAACCGCACATGAGATTCTCTATGTCGAATTCACGTGAGCTTCAAAAGAGAAACTAAAACAGCTAATTTCACAGGTCTGGCAATGGAACAGTCGACGCAGGAAAGAAAGAAGATATACTACAATATTAAGTATATAATTGACAAAAGCCCTAGGGATTACAGATAGAACACGAAACGTGTCTACCTCTTTGAATCGAGATCCTTAATCGCAGAAGAAAACGGCAATTTTCCGAGCTGGGTCTGAGCCGGAGATTAGAATGTAAAACGGGTTTTCTCGGGAAAGAGATTTGAAATTTTCCGGGAAAAACGATGGGAGGAAGAAGAAGCGATGGAAAGAAGATGAAGGAAGAAGAAAAGATTATGAGACCATGTGGCTCTGTACATCTGTAACGAGATAGCTTTGTCTAAAAGCCACGACAAAGGGTGTAATGGTAGAGCCAACATTATACTATTTTATATATCTAATAATTATTAAAATAAGAAATGGCAAAGGGAAGAAGAAGGAAACAAATGACGTCAGAAAAAAAAAAGAACCAACTAATCGAATTTAGGAAAAGAAAATATAATAATCGAATCGAATCATCCCAGTTTGCTGACACGTGTCGAATCTGAACTTTTACAGCGAATTTTAGTCAGTGCGCTCTCTTTTCGTGAAAGACATACTCCCTCCGTTTCACAAAGAGTGTCATTTTGACTCTTGATTTTTGTTTCACAAAGAGTGTCACTTTATGTTTTCAATGCAATTTTTTAAACTAAATATCAGTTTTATCCCTACTATTTTAACCTATTAATTAGAGAGAGAAACTGATTTAGTGTATTAATAAAGGGTATAAAAGAGATTTACAAGTTTTTCTTAATTTATGTGAAAAATGTCAGAATGACACTCTTTGTGAAACAGAGGGAGTATAATTTAATTGTTTACTGATATATCCCTTACGATAATTATTCTGTGTGAAATTAATAAATTTTGTTTATATATCTTGTTGTTGTATGATGTTAGAAAACGCTTTGAACCAAAAATCCATGTTTTCTATCGATTTTGATGGTTACCGATTGTAGAAGAGATACGGCTATTAATTTTTACAAAATTACTAGGTATTTTATCCGCGCTACGCGCGGATCTTTGTCAATAATTTAGTTTATTTTTTTATAATAAATTACTGAATGCATAATATGTTTACGAAAATATTTTTTTTTAATAAAAATTTATTAAACATACAATGTATCATTATCTTTTACTTGTATTTATTTATAGGATTACAAATTTTGTTAAGTAAATTAATAATAAGTCAATTGATTTTTACTTTATTAAATAATTAATTATTTTTTAACACGTTTAATTATATGTCATTTTGTAGAAATAATAATAGAAAAAGAATAATTCGATATTTTATAAACCTGAACAAATATTTTTTTAAATATATATGCTTATATCGTATCTTTCAACATATTTTCCTATATTTTGTTAAAAACCATGTAACTCTGATAACATATAGATTTTGTTAAAAATTATGTAACTCCGATAACATATAGAGGACATATAGTTTAATTGTTAATATGTATACTGAGATTCGTACAAATGCATTTGAGACAAACAAAAAAGAGGATCGAGATATCGCAAACAAAAAGCTGTTTATAGCTTTGTTGAGAAGTTTCAATGGTCATGCAAGGCAGCTTCTTGCTTCTCCATCGGGTTTTTAATATGTTTTATCGTATATCTTTTTTTTTATCTTTCAGATTAGTTTTATTTGCACCCTGCTATTAGATAATATTTTTTCATCTTTTTAGGTTGGTGTGGAGTCTTTGAACCAATTATCAATGTATTAACTTGTGCGTGTTTTCTCAATGTTATGTTTGAATAGCATGTCTAGGTTTGACAATTTGAGTTTGATTCATAACACTGTCATACTTTATTATTATTTAAATATAATTCTTTGAGGTGTTACTGATGTGTTATAATTGGTAGTAGCTATGTTTATGAAATCAGACTATAATCCTTGTTGTGTTTTAAGTGAATAGTTATTGGTTTAGTATTTTTCAAATATTACTTATATATTTTTGGTTGCATATAAACTTCTAATACACTATTGTGGATGTTTTTACTATAACATTTAACTATATATTTGCTTGAATGACGTAAAAAATGAATTTGTCTACATAGTATTCAATTTTGTTTTGTATTAAGTAATGACTCACTATAAGTGTATGGTTTTATATATTTTATTTTGTATATTATGTGTTTGATAGATTGTTTTTTATTGTTTTAAAATATTTATCTGATAGTTTAATATTCGGATTATGAATTTACCGTAAGTTAATATTGAAATTATTAGTTTTTATGCTAGCCTCTTAACATAATAACCTATTACAATAAATACTTGAATTATAGATGAGTGAAAAAATTGTGTTAAAATATAAGTATTGATTAAATTTTCATTTGGTAATGAGTAAATAGATTAGCTAGTACTTTTTAATCGATAATAAACAGTTCGAAATCCATCTGTAAACCACTTTTTTTGTTATTTTGTGTTTATTAATAACTTTGTTTTGTAAGTTCGTTGAAACCAAAAAATGAAAGTGTCTAGATAAGGAAAACAAATGGAAGCAAACATTATTTTATTAAGCTCTCTGTATTTTTTTTGAAGAATATGTTTGACTTGTATACTCGTGTAACCTATATAAACTTTAAATTGTTATTTATAGTCGATACCAATAATTTTTAAATCGTGTAACATAAGTTTTTATCTATAGTGTAAAATAGTTTTTATTTTGTTGTTGTTAATTAAGCTCTTTTATTGTTGATTTACTAAAGAGTTAGCTTATATATATATATATATCATGTTAAATTAATTTTAGAAAATTTGTCTTTTGTTATTTTAGTTTTGTTAATATTGATTCTATTTTATCATGACATATATTGTTATTTTTATGTATTGAAATTCTTTAAGATATAATTTACTTTGTTCATTAGCTTTTTTTATATTGATTTTACAAAAAAGTAGCATAGAGATCAAGTTAGTTTCCTTTTAGATGTTTTTTTAATTAGCTTTTGTTTTATATAGATTGATATTTTATTTTCAGAAATAAATTTTTTATATTTTTATATTTTAATTCTGATTTTTATTTTATTTGACATATACTATTATATGAATGTATTGACATTTGTGTATGACATAGTTTTTTTTTTGGGTTAGGATAACCACATAGCTTTTTATTTTGATTTTCCAAAAAATTAGTATACACATTAAAGTAATTTTAATTTTTTATTATTTTTAACATTGATTTCAACTTTATTTTAACATATATTATTCTATTGAGTTATTGACATGTTTTAAGATATAATTTCCTTATTTTGTTTTATTTAGATTTTATAAGATTTTCCAAAAAATGTTTATATATCAAGTTAATTTTAATTTGTTTTTGTTTTAAACTAATTAAAATCTTAATCATATTTTCCATTTTTATATTTTCTTTGTTAGTTACCTTGATTTTCCAAAAAATTAGTCTACACATCAAGTTAATTTTTATTTATAATATTTTTAACAATGATTGTCATGTATTTGACACATAATATTCTATGGAGTTATTGATATTTTTTGAGATATAATTTTCTATTTTTTGTTATTTACTTATAGATTGTCAATTTATTTTAGGAAATACGATTTTTGTTGACAAAAGAAAAGAAATACGATTTTTATATATGTTATATTTTGATACTTTAAATTGTATTTAGACATATGCTATTATGTGAATGTATTGACATTTGTGTAAGAAATAGTTTAATTTTTAATTTTTTTGTTAGTTGCTTTTTAGGTTGATTTTTCAAAAATTAGTTTACACATCAAGTTGATTTTCATTTTTTTTAAAATAATTTTAACATTGATTTTTATATTATTTTGAAATATACAATTTTATGATGTTATTGACATTTTTTAAGTTATAGTTTCTTAATTTTTGTTAATTTAGATTTTGTATGTTGCTTTTCCAAAAACAATTGTTTAAATACCAAGCTAATTTTATTTTATTTTTTTGTGTTTCAATTTAATTAAAATGCTATTCATATTTAAATTTTTGTATTTTTAGTTAGTTACTTTTTATGTTGATTTTCTAGAAATATAGTCAACACATCAAGTTAATTTCCATTTTTAATATTTTTTAGTAATGATTTCTATTTTATTTTGACATATACTATTATATGGAGTTATTGACATTTTTTAGATATAATTTCCTTATTTTGTATTATTTACTTATAGATTGTTAATTTATTTTAAGAAATATGATTTTTGTTGACAAAAAAGAAAAAATTCGATTTCTATACTTTTATATTTTGGTACTTTAAATTTTATTTTGACACATATTATTATGTGAATATATTAACATTTGTGTAAAATATAGTTTCATTTTTATTTTTTTGTTATTTAGCTTTTTAGGTTCATTTTCCCAAAATTTGGTTTACACATCATGATTTCTATTTTTTAATATTTTTAACATTGATTTTCATATTATTTTGAAATATACTATTCTATGGAGTTATTGATATTTTTTAAGTTATTATTTCCTTATTTATGTTAATTTATATTTTTTATGTTGATTTTCCAAAAACAAATTGTTTAAATATCAAGCTAAATTTTTTTTGTGTGTTTTAATCTAATGAAAATGTTATTCATATTTAAATTTTTTTATTTTTAAGTTAGTTACTTTTTATGTTGATTTTATAAAAAAATAGTCAACACATAAAGTTAATTTTTATTTTTAATATTTTTAGTATTGATTTCTATTTATTTTGACATATACTATTCTATGAAGTTATTGACATTTTGTATTAGATATAATTTCCTTATTTTTTTGTTATTTACCTTTTCTATGTTAATTTTCCAAAAATAATGTTTATATATCAAGTTTTTTGTTTTTTTAATTTACTTAAAATGTTAAATCATATTTAACATTTTTGTGTTTAATGAAAACGCTGACGTAGACCAATTAAATCGAGTTTCTTCGTCCTATGTGGACGTCCTCAATGGCATATGGCATCAACTTTTATATAGTATAGATTTCTTAGTGAAAATAAGATTTTATAACCATGGTTTGATGATCATTGTCAGGCCCGTCTCTGTTTTTTTAAGAGCCTTAGGCAAAAAAAAAAATTTAGGACTTTTTAGTATAAAATTTAGGGAAAAAAACAAATTTTCGTCCTATTAGTATTGAATTTTTTAAAAATACACAAATTTGGGCCCTTTTTTTCATTACAAAATTGTTAAATTTTGAAGTGGGCCCTGGGCCTGTGCCCCTCTCGCCACCCCTCAGAGCCGGGCCTGATCATTGTAAATGACAAAAATATTCAGTTTTTCCAAAAGCTTTGTAAATTAGATTAAGCTTCGGCTCATGATCCCATGGCTTAAAATAAAAATAGAGAGTTTGGATTTGTTTTCAAGTCAAGGATATCAAGGGCAAGTTCACATGAAATGTGGCAATACCGTGACAATTTTCCACCATTACACCATTGGCTATCATAAAAAATGGCAATAGTTTGTCCATAGCAAAATAAGAGCAACGTGCTACCATTAACAGTCACAAAATTGCATAAAGAACTCTTGCAAATGGCAATATCTGAATATTTTGTGATATATGCATATTTTTGTTTGAAATTCATGCACTAGCTCCCACATCTGTAGATTCTAATATATACACAATGAATACTTTTGCTCTTAGTTCGTCATGTATAGAATAAAACCCACGAAAGATGCTATGGACTTGCTACTATACTATACTCCCAACTCTCAAATTTCAATTAAGTCTTGCTATAAATGCGCGTCTGTGAAAATGAGAATAAAAATATACACTTACTTATACGATTCTTCAAAAAATAATCTGATTATAGAAAAAACTTGGCATTTGTTTGACCCAACAAAAAAAAGAAGAAGAAGAAACATGGCATCATTCTCGATTCTCAATATCTTTTCTTTCCTTTTCTGTGCATCAAAAATTGCATCATCCTCCTTAATAGTGGGAAACAATATTCTTCACTAATTAAGCATTACTTGGAACAAGTCTCTCATTGTGTAAACAAAAAAATGGAAACTTCATAGTCGACATGCATTACCAAAAGTGAAAAGTCAAGTTGACTGAGAGAAAATGTGTTTAGTTTAAGCTAATATTTTCAGCGAATTAAGAGGTCATCAGAGTTTATGACTCCTAAATTACACCAAATCTAAAAGAGTACTAGTAAAGTTTCTAATGAGAATTAAGAAAACAATAGAGCATACTGACTAAATCGAGTCCTAGTGATGTTATCATGTAACCTACACAAAGTTTTCAATTCAATATACTGCGCGAAGGAAAACCAAAACTCAATTCCTTCTCACGCAAGAAAAAGCTGAAAATTCGAAAAAACCTCGATTTAATCTTGATCTTTATGCAAGGCGTAGAAGCGGCTAGGTCGTGGCCGGAACTCAGCGCGGCGACGGATATGGAGAAACGAAGGTTTAACCATAGTGGCCGCTAAAGATGTCCTAAATCGCTCCGCCTCCACGCTTCCGATCCTCGCGAGCGAATTCACCAGAGCCGCCTTCCTCAGATTCAATCCCGAATTCCACCTCGTGTTGCCACAGTTGTTTCGCTTCGCCGTCGAACCTAGGGTTTTGATCTTCTCGATTTCTAATCGGCGGTGAAAAGCGCACCGGAACGATCCAGGGTGCGTCGTGGGAGAGCACAAGCACTTAATCTTCTGATTGGAAACGGCGGCGGAGGGTTTCGGGCTGTTTCCGGGAGAAAACCTCTTCAAACGGAGGTTGAGATTGCAAGGAGACGCGGATCGATGATTATGATGATGGTGATGGTGATTGTGTAATCTCTGGGAAGAAGGAAGAGGGCGTAGAACTGATGAAGCGCTTGATCTTCCAGTAGCCGCCATGACTGCAGCAGAGAGAGAAAATTGAAAGAGAGAGATGCGTTTTTTTTGTTTGTTTCGTTAATTAATTCGGTCTGTTAAAAGATTCATGGATTCCGTTTGATTCGCCATCATCTATATATGGAGGTTACGCAGGGATCTCTGGCGGTTGCAAATCGTGACGAGGGTTAAAACTGTAATTTTAAGTAACATTATAAATGTTTATTTTCCTTTTTTTTTTCTTCCGTTTGAACGCTTTAGTAATTTTCCTTTTACCTGACCAAAATTGGAAAATTCTATTAAGAAAATAAACCATTCCGTACCAAACTGTAAACCAGAGTCCATACCAAATTGGAAACCAGAGTCCGGACCAAATTGGATTAGGAGAAACCAGAGTCAAATCCGTTATTACTATACGTCTAATATAATTCAATCTTGCATGCATCGAGTTGAAATTATATTCCAATTTATTTAAAACAAAAATTTCTTCTAATTAACCCGAAGAAATCCTAATTCATATTTCGATTTCGCCCAATCTCCCATAAATAAAAAGTAATGCAGGTCTTTCTTGTCCTCCTTTTTTCTAAAGTCATTGTACATTATTTTAACTGGTTATTGTACAATATCTGTAGTGCAAAATCCTATAAGTATTGTTGAGAAACAAACGAGATTTTTTTGGCGATTTTATTAGGGAATATTATGGTTTTGCACTAGAGAGACATTGCACTCATAAATAAAAGAAATTACCAGGATCATGGGATATATTATGATAATCACTAGTTTCCCTTTGCCTCCTTCTCCTCCTTGTCCATCTTTCCGTCATCCAAGTCGCCAAACGCCTTGGCAATGGCTGCAGCCTCAGCAGGAAGGACGTTAATGGGCTGCTCCTCCTTGTCTGTTTGCAGCTTGCTCAAGGCCTTGGCAATGGCTGCAGCCTCACCAGCCAGAAGGGCCTCCTTTTCCGCGTGCAGCTCGCTTAACATCTTGGCAACGATTTGAGCCTGGGCAGAGATAATGGGCTCGTAGTAGACAGGGTTGTCGAAGATACAAGTCTTGAACATCATCCTGACCTCCTTGCATTTCGCGGCGTCGTCGCTCTCTTCTTCGGCTTCGTCAACGCACTTCTCCACTGCTATCCATTGTTCCTTGCAATCACCCTTCTTTATGAACTTGCATAAGCCGCACTCTTCAGTCTCTTCCTCGTCCGCTTCGGTTTGGGAATTTGCCGAGGGATCCTCTTCTTTGCTTTTAGCGATGCTCACAGACTCTTCAATTAGGGTTTTAGACTCTGACTCTCTCTGATTTACCGACGGATTCTCTTCTTCTTCGCTTCTAGCGATGCTCACAGAATTCTCACTTCCCATAGTTGACGGAGAGATCGAGAGGTCTTTGATTAGAGAGATTAGAGATATTGCTACTCAAATTGCTTGCTCACTCCAGAAACCCTAAGAGGAGGACACAGACCGACCTTTGAGAAATTTCCATATTTTTGTCCTAAATGAACCAGATCTGTCAAAATCGACTTTGGGCTTTATCACAGAACCTTCATTGAATTCAAGTAAGGCCCAAACAGTTTTTCTTATTCGATTTGAAAGCATAGTACATCAACTGAAACTAATTAAAAGTTTAAAACCAACCCTTTCTAATCATCTTTTAATCCTTTATTACTAGGTTCGGACAACACGGAATCGTGATTTTTTGAAATAATTTAATGTTATTTAATTTTAATAAAACAGTCGATTCTAAAAATCATGTAATGTGAATTTGCCAATATCAATATCGTGAAAATAATTGTAAATTAGATAAGGGTTTGAGACTGTGGGCCGAAAGCCCGTAAAGAGGGTACATTTGCAAGTTACCATAAACACAGAGTTTTTGTTTTTGTTTTTTAATATAAAAGTTACATTTGCAAGTATATGCAAAAACTAGGACAGGGCAGTGAACAAAATTACCACTGCTCTCTTTTCTTTGCTTTGACAACAACAAAAAAATTTACTATATCTTTTACCTATACATAACCAAAGTCTCCATGTTTTTTCTTTTTGCCTCAAAAAAAAGAAGAACAAAACTTATGAGTCCTTAGTGAACTTCTGAGGCTTACTGCTTGCAAATGCCAACCATACAACTGTCCCCGTTAAGTAGAAGAATATTGATGGCGCGAATAAAGACATCTACACGATAATCACAGCTCTGAGTAACAAGCTAATTAAGCCACTGAACATCATTGGAGGTACAGTTAGCAACTTACAGTCCATGAATGGGTCGAGTCGAGGAGAAAACCAGTTAGGGCCACACCTACAATTCCAGGTACCGCCCCCACTGTGTTGGTAATACCCTGAAATAAAAAGGATCCCATTACATGTTTAGAGGAAAGTTATGTTATAATGATAGAGAAACAGACTAGGACCAAATGCTTGGTTCATCACAATAGCAACTCTTCTTTGGTTTCAGTTTTCCCAAGAAAAAGTCTCTACCTAATGATAGCTCACACACATAGGGAGAATTAGAGAAATGGAAGTAAGAAGAGTTTAGATGGCATCATATTGTCTAAGTATGAGAACCACATGTACCAGAAGTATGCTTGCATATTCGGGTGAGATGTCCTGATGAGTACAATAAAGTCCTGTAAAAAGGAACACAGTATTTGTCAGTTCGGTACAATAAACTTCTTCGGATGCATCTTCTCTATATGATGTTACTTGAAGATTCTTGATGGAAGATAGAAAAAAATACAAGATCTCCAGTTACCTGATAAAGCAAAACTTGATAGGGCCAAGCCTGCTGTCAAGATTCCTGCAATTTCCCATGGTGGCAATCCAATGTCCACAGATGAAAGTGTCATGCAGATCGCTGGTGCCAAGAACGCAATCGTTTGACAAATCTTCCGGACCTACATGGAAAATTCCCAAGGAGTTTACATTTCAAAGTGACGACAGGTTGATCTAGATAACTGGGAAACCATTGGTGAAAACTGACAAAACTGCATAAAATAAACACTTGGAAATTGAGTATATAATCATACATCTGCATGGACCTTAAAGAGATACCAGAATTAAAACATATTAAGACCCTTTTGATTTGTTAAAAATGTACGTACACAAGGAGAAGGGATGTGATTTTATACCGTGGTAGTCTCTACTCCATTTGAAATTAAGTAGTCAGCAAATTGTGAAGCAAGACTTGTCACGAAAATCGATGCCAGTGGAGGGAGGATGGAAACCTGATCTTCACATCCAGATATTAAATCCCAAATGTTATACCTTTGCAGAACATAGCTCCAAGTAACTAATTAAGTATGCATATGTAAGAAAATTCATTTAAGCATTTCAAAACACTACGGCTTAGTAATAAAGATCAATACAAGCTCTCTTGTTGCTGTTTCCAGGTAACTCGAGCTCAAAGGAAACGTACAGAAGCATCTCACGGCATTCTCTTTACGAGGCAACCCTAGGTGACGACCAAAATCTGATATACGTACCAGTTACTAAACACTTATGCCCAACGCTATCTTATGCAGAATAAAGCACAACTTTCTGGACCATCCATTGGGGTCTAATTTTCCTGACAGCATTTTTAACAAGTCCAAAAGCATAGGATTGAGGATCCTATTTAACATGCAATAGCAAGTCATATTAAACCTAGCATTTTGAAATTACTATCACCACAATGCTGCTTATCAGACTGGCAATAGCCAGGAGAAATATTGACTTCAATGTATATTGTCTGCCAAGTTGATGATATCTTACGCGATATGTTGTGAGTACTTAATTTTTTTTTTTGTTAAATGCAAGGCATAACACAGGCTGAAGAATATAACTTCGTACAAAAAATGCAAGCTGAATTGATTTTCCAATATTCCAGGGAAAACACAATATGGAAGACAGTTTTATACTTACCCAAGCAGCATCTCTCAAATTTAGATTCAGTGCCTCACTGCATACCGAAAATACGATCAAAATTACTTTCTCCATCAACAAAGATACGGAGCGAAAGATACAGAATACTGATATAACCATAGATGTTCCTTATAGTCATAGAGAACAACATTAAAGTAACTTCTCTCTTTTTTTTTTCCCTCAAGTAACTTCATCTAAGTCATAGGCTCAGAGATTATATATCAGAAAAGATGAGTAATGAAACCACAACATAAATCAAGCATCAATCAGGTCTTGAAATGAGAACACCTCTTTTGTACCAAATAAGTTAAAATATTAGAATTTTACACTGCAGATAAATAGCCTTTAAACAAATAGAGCAGCAAAATCATTGCTCAGCAAAAGGGAACATGGTGAACAGGTAGAAAAGTGAATCTGCAATTACCTGAAATAAGTTGGTAGCCAAGATAAACAGGTATAGTGACCCCAACTTCCACAAAAGTGAGTGTATATCATTGCCCAAACAGCCGAGCTTTGGAAAAACGACTTCCATGGAATCTCCTGTAGTAAGATACCGCAAAAATGAAGCATTGACTTAAAACAAACGGAAAGGTTTTGGGTTTTTAAAAAACCATTTGTTGTACGCCATTTTGGTACCGTTTAAGGGGACATGTTCTAATAACCAAGTGGGTAAAATATGAATTGAAAAAAAAGAGCCATACCCCAAAACACTTGGCTTCTTCAAAAAATTGTTGTTTTTTTACTCGTCAACAGTCATGGATTAAGATAGAACATAATTCCACTCCCCTTTTGCTAGAAGGTTATGCAGTTCTCTTGTCATAGTTTTTTCAACTAAATATTGACTTTAGAAACGATAGGCTTGACAAAGTGAATTATCGCTAAATTCAACGTCATATAAATTTGAAAAAAAAGAACAAAGCCAGACGTAGACATAATATTAAAGAGCCTAACCTTCAATGAGTTCCCCAATTCTTCCCGTGTAGCCTTTTCTGGTTTATGCGAAGTAGTGGTCCCATCACCTATCACACAAAGGGCAATCCTGATTGTAAATGGTGTTCAAGTCCATGATCCAAACCATTAACTGAATGGAGTCTTAATTATAAAAATCTAACAATAAACAGACAACAAAAGATGATTTCGCCACATGTACATTCCAAGTAAGAATTGCTTCACATACAGTAGATTCTCCAGTTCGAGATGTTATGAACTTAATAGTGGGTTAGAGAAGGATTTACATGTAGTTTTCATCTGTTACACTTAAAAGAAACGACCCTAAGATGGCCTTCACAATATAAACTACACAGTAAGTAAATGTGTAAGAAATCCAACTATATAACATCTACGTTACCTTATATCCATAACCTCAAACAAAAGATGGGACTTCGTATGACAGATATTCACGATTAAGTAAAGTTTGACTAAGGAAAAGGAAGGAGAAACCACCTCTATATGAAACTTCTTCTTTATTAAGAAATTGAAACCCGACGAACCTTCAAAATATAGGATAAAAAACTCAGAATACAGAAATACTAAACTAGCATGTCAGCATCTCATTTGATCTAGAAGAATAGAGAAAAAAAGTCCTTTGCAGGTGAATGAAAGGTATGATGATTTATCCAAAACATCAGACAACAACGTTGTGCAAGTGTTTAGTCAGCATTCAATGAGACATACCAGCCAACACCAAGGAGACCAAACAGGTAAAAGACAGATTCCCAATTGAAGCTTTGGATAATTGGAGGAGCCAAGAGAAGCCTGCGGAGGTAATAATGTCAACCAATCCAAGCTTGGTTAGAATATTAAGCAAAGAAGAACCAATGAAAAAATAAAAAACCACATAATTGTAACTTTCGTAATTTAAGTATCACATCAAGAAAACCATACCCCAAAACACTTCCCAGGCTCAATCCTCCAAAAACAAAGCCTACCGCCCTTGAGCGCTCCCCAACAGGAATCGTCCTGTACTCAGCAATTGAATGGAACAATCAGGATATGAAAAAAAAGAAATGGGGCTAAAAGCTATAAAGCAATATCCTCAGCCAGAATTTTAAACATAAAGCGACTAAATGCGTGTATACATAATTTCAACTTTAGTAAAGAAAAGGGTTTTCATAAGAAAAAAAAATGTCCAGTTGTTAAACATTAACTTGCTCATGGGCCATGGAAGAACATGCTAGTTGTTAAACATTAACTTGCTCAGAAGATTCTCATATCTAGATCATGAACTAAATTAAGGAAGCCAAGGCTGCATAAGCAGTTATTCATCTATATTCAAGTATGAGCACTCTTCAAATTTGCTCCAGATTAATACATGCCTGGCAATAAGGTCCGTCGCAGCCGATGGGGAAACACCTTCTCCTATTCCCACCTGGAGTTACAAATATCTGTGTTAAGACAAAGACATAATGTAAGGCTAGAGCAGGGTGGGGGGCCAGAGAAGGTAAGAGCTTAAGAAAGAGCCAGCTCATGGAAATACTTAAAAGAGTTTAACAAACTAACGAATGTGTTTCAAGACCATGACTCTAAAGAAACCAGAATGACAGCAAATAAATCAACAAAATATAGACAGGCTTACCAAAATTCGAGAGAAGATTAAACCGGGCATAAATCCAGCAAGTAGCGGAACAAGAGCTGTAGCGAAAGACCATGTAAATACACCAATCTCGAGCACTTTTCTGCATAAAGAAACAAACGAAGAACACATTAGACAAAAGCAGGATCAGCTTTGAAATCAAAACTGGGAAGAGCCTAACAAAAAAGACAAACCTGCCGCCAAAAATCTTGGAAAGCCAGCCTCCAGGCAACTGGCTCAAGGCATAACCCCAAAAGAAGGATGACTGGACCAGGCCGGCCACAGATGAGCTCCATCCTAATTGGTGAGACATTGGTATTATAGCAATACTCAAGTTCACCTGCGATTCCCACCACACAATTTACTTGGTCAAATGATATGGTTCACGAGATCATCATCTATCTATCTACCTCCTTGACAAAATAGGGCAAGAAGGAGAAGAATTGATGTAATCTTATCATCAGCATAAATCACCTACAAAAAAGAAAAGGGACCCTGATACTAAACTGAGCTCAAATTCACATGACCCTGATCCTCGTATCTTTATGTAAGCTACTTAAACCATACCCAGAAGTGCTCCATACGAGAAAGGAATGAAATTTTTGTTCAATAGAATTAGAAAAACCTTGTCCATGTTGCAGATAACAAAGGCGAGAGAAGTAGCGCCGATGAGCTTATATCTCTCAGGTATGTTTTTCCACGGAGGCCAATTCTGTTCGGAACCCGTTTCCGTACTCGGAACTTCGGAATCGGAATCCGGAATCGGAAGCTGGGGAGGGACTTTTTCGATAGAGTTCTTCGGAAGCTTCTTGCCCTCTCTGACTCGTTCGGTACCACTGGCGGAGCACTTAACCCTTGATTTAAGAGGATTGTGGCAGTGATGTCGGGGGAAGATGCGAGTGGTGATGGTGTAGACGGATAGGTAAGGCTGTTTGTGTGCGTGGAAGGGAGAGGAGAAGAAATGGTTGTCCGGTCTCAAGGGAAGTCTCGCCATTGTTGGTGTCAGAGAGAGGAGGAAGACGAAGAAGAAGTGAAATTGAGAATGGAGGATGGAGAATGGAGAATGAAGAAGAAAGAAGAGGGAGAGAGGAGGACACGGTGGAGCAATAGAAGCTTGTGTGGCTCACTGTGGAGAGATTTGTCTTCAATGTGGGTCCCGCCTGGGTATCAAAAGCTTCTTCCCTTTGCGTGACTCTTGTAAACAACTCCATTGGTCAGCATCTTTCTTCCATTCATACGGTGACATTTGATTATTAGAAAATGATACTGTCGAAGTTCGATTAATCATCACGTTTAAGATTTGAACAAGTGGTTTTGGGATATTTCACACTAATTTTCTTTCCTGGGCAACTTGTTTCTTCTGCGTACTAAAATAATATTATCTTTGGGTTTAGAAAAAAAGCGACAAAGTCAAGATCGTCTTCTTTCTATTACATAAGCTCTTTCGTCCCAAATTGCTCATCAAACAAAGATCCTCTGAAACCAGTTGAAAGAAACAATGGAGAAGCCAAAGTTCAAGACTGTCCAAGAGGTGATTGCAGCCGGCGGAGGACTACCGGAAAGATATCTCCACACACCCACCGGCGACGGGGAAAGTCAACCTCTTGACGGTTCGGTGCCGGAGATGGATATTCCGGCCATCGATCTCAGTCTTCTCCTCTCTTCTTCTGAGGACGGCCGAGAAGAGTTGAGTAAACTTCACTCGGCGCTCTCTACATGGGGCGTTGTTCAGGTTTGGTTTGACCCTTTTAGTGATGACGAAATTCTTTAGATGTTCCGGTGAAAATCATGGTATTTGATTGCTTAACTGAAGTAGGTGATGAATCATGGAATCACAGAAGCGTTTCTTGACAAGGTTTACGAGCTAACGAAGCACTTCTTTGCGCTTCCGACCGAAGAGAAACAAAAGTACGCGAGAGAGATTGGTAGTATCCAAGGATATGGAAACGACATGATCCTGTCGGATGATCAAGTTCTTGATTGGATCGACCGTTTGTATCTCACTACTTACCCTGAAGATCAACGAAAAATCCAATTCTGGCCTGAAACCCCAATTGGGTTCAGGTAAAAAAAATCCATACTTTTCAATTTCAAAAGCATCTTGGTTCGTTGACTTTGGTAGTTTTTTGACAAATAGATTTCTCCAGGGAAACTTTACATGAATACACAATGAAGCAACAGCTAGTGATTGAGAAATTCTTTAAGGCCATGGCTAGATCGTTGGAATTGGAAGAGAATTGCTTTCTCGAGATGTATGGAGAAAATGCTATGATGGATACAAGATTTAACTTGTATCCTCCATGTCCAAGGCCAGACAAGGTCATTGGGGTTAAACCACACGCTGATGGCTCCGCTTTCACTCTTCTCTTACCGGACAAAGATGTCGAAGGGCTTCAGTTCCTGAAAGATGGCAAGTGGTACAAAGCTCCGATTGTCCCTGATGCAATTCTGATCAATGTTGGAGATCAGATCGAGGTAAGGTCTCTAGTATATATATATATGCAAATGGTTTTTCAAGAATCAAGATTGGTGATTTGGTGTAGATTTGACATAATCTCTTGTTCGTGTTCAGATAATGAGCAATGGGATATACAAGAGCCCGGTTCATAGAGTGGTGACTAACAGAGAAAAGGAAAGGATATCTGTGGCAACGTTTTGCGTTCCGGGTGCAGACAAAGAGATTCAACCTGTACAAGGGCTTGTGTCTGAGGCAAGACCAAGGTTGTATAAAACAGTTAAGAAGTATGTGGAGCTCTACTTCGATTACTATCAACAAGGTCGAAGACCGATCGAAGCTGCTTTGATCTGAAAATACTTTTCAAGTCTCCTTTTTTGGTTTCACATATGAATATGTTTCTTTCGTTACTTGATCATTAAAGAGAATACCGTTGCTTTGTTTAGTTGAAATGTGAGGCTGCATTGTGTTGTGTTGCTTACTCACGAGGTCTGAAGTTCATCTTCACAAAACACATAAAAGGCCTTGAATGAGACTGGGATTTAGGCGTGATTGCGATTTGAATGTGGGGTCCCAATCACCCATGGATGAAACAACAACACCCGTTAAAAAAAAAAAAAACAAAAAAAACAAAAACTAACCAAAAAAATTGAAACCATAGAAAAAGAATAAAATAGCACATAAAATCAAGCAACGTAGAAAAAGAATTAGTATCAAATTCCGATATAAAGTATACCATTTGTCTCGTTCGGTCAGAAATAGATTAATATTCCACAATCTCGCAGCTTCGTAGAATGTCCATATATACAGACACATCAGGCACTTAATGTACAGAGCCGCATGTGGAATTCAAAATTTAATTAGTAAAATGGGATGTGTTTGCAGTAAGCAATTAGGAGGAACAAGGCATGAAAACATTTCGCTTCTTGCTTCTCAAACCTTTTGTAAGTCTCACTCTACTCATTTTTTCTGTTATATATACACACAATAATATTGACACATGTGTTTGTTAGTTTATACTGCATGCATGGAAAATATATAATTTTGCACGACTTTGGTTAGAGAGTAACAACATCTTTTAACTGTTTTGGGTTCGCAGTTAGCGAGGCCGAGGTTGAAGTTCTACATGATTTGTTCATCAAACTCACTTCTTGTCTCAGCAACGAAAATCTTATAACCAAAGTTAGACTCCAGACTAAATATTCTTTCCACAATGTGAATATTGTTACATTTAAGTTGTTCTACGTACTAATTATTGAAAAAAAGGTGCTTGTGTTAATGCCGATTTTGGTTTGTTTCAGGAAGATTTTCAATTTATCTTATTCAAGGACACCAAGAGACGCAGTCTTTCAGCAGAGCGGGTAATATTTCTAATTACAATATATATATATATATATATATATATAGACAGGCATGAATTTACATTGTTCATACGCAACTTTTCTTAATTTAGAAAAAAAAAACCTAAACTATGTAAGAAACATGCAGATTTTCGTATTGTTCGATATGAGAAACGATGGGGGTATAGATTTCGGAGAGTTTGTACAATCTCTCAACATTTTTCACCCAAACTCATCCCAAAGAGACAAAGCCATATGTATACCTGATCACTCTTTTTTTTTTTTTCATTTATTAGTTATTACATGTTATTAAAGAGGTCACACATGTTAATTAATCTTATACCTTTCAGTTGCATTTGGATTATACGATACTCGTCAGACTGGATTCATTGAACCGGAAGAGGTACGTCGACGTCGTCCTTGCACAAAAACAACAACAACACCTATATACCGTAAATTAAGTAATTATTAATAGTATATTCAACTTTTGGAGCAAATTAAAGGTAAAAGAGATGATAATAGACGTTCTAGAAGAATCAGAAATGATGCTAACCGAGAGTATCATTGACTCGATTGTGTCTAAGGTATGTGTACACGGGTAAGGTTCTATACGTACCGGTTTAACAGTTTTTAGTCATTTATTTATTATTTAGATTTTGGCAGACATTCGAAGAGGCGGATTGCAAAAAAGATGGGAAAATAGATTTGGAAGAATGGGAGAACTTTGTTGCCAACTATCCTTTGACGCTCAAGAACATGACCATCCCTTTCTTGACGTAATTCGTTTGTTCCCTTAGTTTTTCTTTTTTTTCATACATGTATACTTTTATTTTATAAATACACGCAACTTAAAAAATGGTTTAAGAAAAAGATGAATCATTTTCAGTATTTTTTTTTCCTTTGATTATTTGTTTGTATATCAGAACTATTCTTTGAAGACAAATACGTTTTTTCTTAAATTAACCCTTTCTTTTCAGGGACCTATCAAGATTTTTTCCAGGTTTTCTTCAATGAATCTCGGATATTGACGACGGATGATCTAAGTTATCGATGGAAAATAATAGCATCAATCAAAAAATGATAACTGGAATTGAGGTGCATGCAAATATCAATGAAAATAATGTTAAAGAAAAAAAATATATATATATCATATGAAAATAAAACACATTTTATTAAAACTATGGTTGTTTTTTTGTTTTGAGGTAATGAAAGTATCTGTTGAGTATCACCGGTGCTTCCTAAAGTTACAGATGCTCCAACATACATTGATGTGGCAGCAGTTTCATAGCCATCACTCATCTCTTAATTTTGTGTAGTGAGGAAATTATCAGGCATAGGAAAATTAGAATACTGCGGTACTTTATCGGGTCCCATGGTGGCCGCAATCTCATTTTTTGCATAGTTGATTTGCTATCCAAAGAATGAGATTGCGACCACCATAGAACCCGACGAAAAATTTATATAACTAAGGAAATCTTGAAAATGCAGCAACTAAATGTTATTGATGTCTAATGGAAAAATAGTCTTGGTTCTATTGACATACCTCAAAATATGATTCAAAGTATTATGTCACTCATTTAGGTAATATAGCAATGAGTTTTACCAGTTTGGTTTTCCTGAACGCTAGCCGGTTTGGTTCTTTTGTACCAGTTTAATTTGGAATAAAATCAAAAACTTAACCCAAAAAAAAAAGCAATGAGTTTTACTAAGTATCTAAATGTTGGGTTCTTGGTCATCTTTTTCAAATTACCAAAAATTTGATTGGGTTCTTGGTCATCTTTTTCAAATTACCAAAAATTTGAAGAACCAAACATTTAGATATTACTAAATGACTAAGACGCTTGGAAAGAGAATAATCTGACTAATCAACAATTAAACCATTTAAAATTTTACTATTTGGATCAAATCTAATGTTGTGTCAACCCCTCTTTTTTTGTTTGTTGATGATATCATTTTTCTTTTACGTCCGTAAAGAAATTTGGGATAGGGTCTTCCTTATAAATATAAACAAACACATTTCAAGATTCTATTATCTTTGGTTTTAGAAAAATGTCAAACTGATGACAAATTCAAAATCGTCGTTTGGTCTACTTTTGTTTGTCAAGATCGTCGTCCGGTCTACGGTCTACCTTTTATTCAAGTTCCTCGTCTGTTCTATATTATATAAGCTCTTTTGTCCCAAAATCCTCTGAAATAAACGATGGAGAAGCCAAAGTTTAAGAGTGTCCAAGAGGTAGTTGCAGCCGGCGAAGGACTACCACAAAGATATCTCCAACCACCCAACGGCCATGGCGAAGATCAACCTTTTAACGGTTCGGTGCCGGATATGGACATTCCGGCCATCGATCTCAGTCTTCTCCTTTCTTCTTCCGAATATGGTCGAGAAGAGTCGAGTAAACTTCACTCGGCGCTCTCTAAATGGGGAGTTGTTCAGGTTTAACCTTTTTAGTAAAGCTCGTGTTTTAGCATGTGCAAATGGAATAGTGAAACATAATTTTCTGAAAATTTTAAATATGCATATAAAATGAGCTTATAATTTAAAATAAAAAAAACTTATCACATTAAAATAGATTTTTAATAAAAAAAATATGAACAGAGCCTAAATGCTTTGAGGGTCCTCTTAGTGAATATTTAGTGTCATAAAATTTAATATTTTTTATTGAAGCAGGTGATGAATCATGGAATTACAGAAGCGTTTCTAGACAAGATTTACAAGCTAACCAAGGAGTTCTTTGCGCTTCCGACTGAAGAGAAGCAGAAGTACGCGAGAGAGATTGGTAGTGTCCAAGGATATGGAAACGACATGATTCTGTCGGACGATCAAGTTCTCGATTGGATCGACCGTTTGTTTCTCACGACTTACCCTGAGGATCAGCGACAACCTAAATTCTGGCCAGATGTCCCAGCCGGATTCAGGTAAAAATAACATACCTCTCAATTTCATCTTGCCTCATCATTTTGACTTTGGTGATTTTGACAAACGTTTCTTCAGGGAAACTTTGCATGAATACACAATGAAGCAACATGCAGTAATTGAGAAATTCTTTAAGGCCATGGCTAGATCGTTGGAATTGAAAGATAATTGCTTTATAGAGATGCATGGAGAAAATGCTAGGATGGACACAAGATTCAACATGTATCCTCCATGTCCTAGGCCGGACAAGGTCATTGGTGCTAAACCGCATGGTGATGGCTCGGCTTTCACTCTTCTCTTACCGGACAAAGATGTCGAAGGGCTTCAGTTCCTGAAAGATGGCAAGTGGTATAAAGCTCCAATAGTCCCTGATACAATTCTGATCAATGTAGGAGATCTGATGGAGGTAAATATTCAATTAATCATGATTTTGAAAGATTGATTGATGTAGAACTGACATAATCTCTCGTTGGTGTTTAGATAATGAGCAATGGGATATACAAGAGCCCTGTTCATAGAGTGGTGACGAACAGAGAAAAGGAAAGGATATCTGTGGCAACGTTTTGCGTTCCGAGTCCAGACAAAGAGATTCAGCCTGTAGAGGGGCTTGTGTCTGAGGCAAGACCAAGGTTGTATAAAACAGTTAAGAAGTACGTGGAGCTCTACTTCGATTCTTATCAACAAGGTCGAAGACCTATCGAAGCTGCACTAATCTAAAAGAGAAAAATTTCAATCTCCTTTTCGATTTTCACAAAATAAATCTGTTTCTTTCGTTACTTGATGATATTTTAAAACAGAACACCGTTGCTTTGTCTGTTGGAATGTGAGGCTGCATTGTGCTGTGTAGCAATTCTGAGACAATAAAGAGGGTCTAAACTCTAATTCTCAAGTATCAAACAATGTATTTAGCAGAATTATGGACTGTTTTAATAAAAGTTTATTTTAATTAAATAAAAGTTGATCAGAGTTTTCCAGGAAAAGAAATCAAAATCAAAAATCAAGGGTCGGCGAAACAGAAAAGTGAACCTGGATATTCGAATCTTTCAAAATCGAACATTCCAAAAAAAGACAGTGAGTCCGACGGTTGTAATGTCACCATTCAACAACCGGTCTTCTGTTTTTCTTCCACCCTCCTTTCCATGTTTCTCCCTCACACATAAATCGTTCATCCGAATCCTCCTCTCCTCGGAAATTTCCCCTTCTCCGGTGCCGAATCGCCGTGGGGAGGAGATATTTCCGGGAAAGCTTCCATTTTGTTTCTCCTGATTAGCTCAGAGACCCGTTTCGTAAATGTCGACGACGGTTGTGTCCATTACAGAGAAAGTGCTCGAACGGGTCTACGGAAATTCCAAATTTACCCTTTCCGTCGCAGGCGGCGGCGACGGCGAAAGGGCTCACCGTCATACCCATCATCACATTCAGAGGCATTCCTACGACGACAGCGACGATGATGTTTGTTACAGCGACGAGGATGAATCGGCAATGGAGCTTGTCCAGATCGGTGCGGAGAGGACGAAGAACGTCTTGATCCTCATGAGCGACACTGGAGGTGGGCACCGTGCCTCTGCTGAAGCCATTCGCGACGCTTTCAAGATCCAATTCGGAGACAAATACAGGGTAAAATAGAATGTTGAGAAATTGTGGTTTCTTCTTCTCACCGGGAAATTGTGGTTTGCAGATACAAATTGATATGGTTTTGGGGGGGTTTTTGACAGATAATCGTGAAGGATGTGTGGAAAGAATACACAGGGTGGCCATTGAATGACATGGAGAGATCATATAAGTTCATGGTGAAGCATGTTCAGCTATGGAAAGTTGCTTTCCACAGCACATCTCCCAAATGGATCCACTCTTGTTATCTAGCAGCCATTGCTGCGTATTACGCCAAGGAAGTAGAGGCGGGTTTAATGGAGTACAAGCCTGAGATAATCATAAGTGTTCATCCTCTGATGCAACACATTCCATTGTGGGTTCTTAAATGGCAAGAGCTGCAGAAAAGAGTCCTCTTTGTTACCGTCATCACTGATCTCAACACTTGTCATCCTACTTGGTATATATATATTAGCCTGGTTTATAGTGTCTGAGAGAAGCTAGCGGGCAAAAAAAAATGATTTTTATCTTCTATGACTTAGGTTTCATCCGGGGGTGAATCGGTGCTATTGCCCGTCTCAAGAAGTGGCGAAAAGGGCGTTGTTTGATGGGCTTGATGAGTCTCAAGTCCGTGTCTTTGGTTTACCTGTGAGGCCATCTTTTGCACGAGCGGTTCTGGTGAAGGATGATCTAAGAAAGGAGCTTGAGATGGATTTAGATCTTCGTGCGGTGCTACTGATGGGAGGAGGGGAAGGCATGGGTCCTGTGAAAGAAACCGCAAAGGCTCTTGAAGAATCGTTGTATGACAGAGAGAACAAGAAGCCCATTGGGCAAATGGTTGTTATCTGTGGACGTAACAAGAAATTGGCCTCTGCGTTAGAAGCCGTTGAATGGAAGATTCCTGTTAAGGTATATATCATCATAAGAAACCGCTTAGGCTATAAGTAGAGGGGCTCATAGGTTTCAAGACTCAAGCTTGGATATGATTGACATTACAGGTCCGAGGATTCGAGACTCAGATGGAGAAATGGATGGGAGCGTGTGACTGCATCATCACAAAAGTAAGAGGAACAGAACAATCTAAAATTCATCAAAATGTTCATGAGCTAAGTGTGTCCTACGAATCTTGCAGGCTGGACCAGGAACAATAGCTGAATCGCTGATCCGATCACTACCTATCATCCTCAACGATTACATTCCCGGACAGGTTAGTAGAGATTAGTTTTTTGATGCAATCAGCTCATATGTGTATAAATTCTCATATCATTTACACTTGAAACCAAACAGGAGAAAGGGAATGTGCCGTATGTGGTGGAGAATGGTGCAGGAGTGTTCACGAGAAGTCCCAAAGAGACAGCCAGAATCGTTGGCGAATGGTTCAGCACAAAGGCAGACGAGCTGGAACAAACTTCAGACAACGCTCGTAAATTAGCTCAGCCTGAGGCAGTCTTCGACATTGTGAAAGACATCGATGAGCTCTCGGAGCAGCGAGGTCCTCTTGCTAAAGTCTCTTACACTCTTACCTCTTCTTTTGCCAGTTTAGTTTGATGTCTCAGGTCTTATATTAACAAGTCTCCCTTATTAGTTCCTTGCCTGTTCTTTTTTCATTCATCCCCATTTTTTTTTAAATATAATTTGTTTGTTGGTTAAGTTGTATGTATAATTTTATAACAAATTAAGCAAAAGGTTCATGATGTCTTAGCATTACTGGTGGCCTATTACAAGAAGATTAAGCTTCATGGAGAGTTTAATGTGACTGTAATACCTGTTCATATAGAACACACAGAACTAGAAGACATGCAAACATAATAATATTTCACATTATATATTATTAACTTTTGTCAATATTTCACAATATTTAAGACAGGCTTAGATAGAGATACATTTTCACATAAACTACTGGTACACATTATTAGTATATGACACATGAGATCTTTAAAGACTGTCATCATCTAAGCCATGGTTAAAACAGAGAACTAACCTTTTCTTCTGTAGCTGAAAATTCCAGGCTCTTGTTATTTATTTAATTTTTTTATTTATAAACCATCACCCTGTTGAAGCCTTCTCATTCTTCATGATCATATGGAAAGATTTAACTCTATCTTCCGCCACGATCTCTCTAAGAACATCGTCTTCAATCTTCTCAGCTTGCCATAGAGACGGATCTTCAACAAACTCCTCACTGAATATCATACTCGAAACCCATTCTTTCCAAGTCGTCCTCTTGTACTTGTCTTCCTCTAAAGTTCCTCTAGACATGAGCTGATAAACATAAACAATTTTCTGCTGTCCCGGTCTGAACGCACGAGCTATTGCTTGCTTTGTCTTTGAAGGGTTCCATTCCGAGTCGAGCATGATGACCCGTGAAGCTGCGGTTAGACTAATCCCTTCTGCACAAGCTGTGATCGAGGCCATTAAGACTCGGGATGGGTTTCCTGGTTCTTCAAATTTGTCTATCACTCTGCCTCTCTCGAACAGCTCGAGATCACCGGTTAAGGTCAAGATCTCTCTGCCTCTCTGCCACCTGAAAATGTTCTCAAACAGTTCGTTAAACAGACGTATTGGCGCAATGTTGTGACATAAGATCAAGATTTTCTCCCTCTTGACCACTCGGAACACGAGGTTTAGCACAAACATGACTTTAGATCCTTTCTTTGCGTCGTGCTTGAGCTTTTCGATCTCCAAGAGTTCTTGCGGGTTGAAGAATTTCGCGCATCAGGTTGATGTCTTGACCAACCAAGGATGTATAGCTGCCAATGTGACCATAAGTTCGAGCTCTAGTGGTAACCCGTGATAACTCACCATTACATTTTGGAGTTTTGTGAGTATCTTATGTTGTACATCGGTCGAGTTCATCAACAATGTATAGATCTGTAAACCGGGAAGAGCATCGCTGCTTCCACTTCCACTTCCTTCATAGTTATCAATAAATCTATTAGTCATATTCCTCAACATATTGAGACCCTGTAGGCGTTCCTCTCCTACACCCGCATCAATCTTTTTGGCAATAATGTCAAGAAAGAATTTACGAGCTCTGTTCTCGAGCAGGTGAGGCGCCTTATTCACACCTTGATTGGCCTTGAACTTCTGATCCAACTCCATTAGAACCTCATGAACTAACTTGGGTCTAGCCAAACACAGCGTGTTGAAGTACTCGCAGAATTTGTTCTGGAACAAAGTACCTGAAAGAAGTACCCTTAAGTCGGTGCCAACTTTCATCAGGGCTTTGCGTAATCTCGACTTGGTACTTCTCGGGTTATGTCCTTCATCAAGAACAAGAAGCCCGGGACTCTCTCTTAGCACTTTAGCCATGTATTTCCGGTGAGCAAATTTGGAGTCTTCCCTCATCAAAGTCAGAAACGAGGTGTAACCCATTATAAGAACGCTCGGGTGCGCGTGCCATTTCTGTATTTTCTCTAAGCAGTCAAGAACATGCATAACATCTTGGCTCGGTTTCGGAACCCCATTGATCTGAACCGAGCTTTTCTTCTTGAATACGCAGTAGGTTCTTCGTCCATGGATCAAATGAACCGGAACGGGGATCTCCCATTTGATGAACTCCTTGTACCAAGTATAGAGAGTTGTCTTTGGAGCAAGAACCAAAGGTCTCTTCCCGGGAAATAGCTTCAGGTAGCTCGTGAGGAAAGCGATCATTAGGAAAGTCTTACCAGCTCCGGGGGAATGAGAGACCACACAGCCTCCTATGTTAGCTGAAGTGGGATCCATTAGCTTGGGTTCCACAGACCCTGCTAGGTTTCTCCAGAGAAACTCGTAAGCTCGTCGTTGATGCATATGTAGTTTTCTCTTAAGCTGAGGTATCAATGCCCAAACGTTGTCACTTTCTTCAGCTGCAAGCATTTCAGAAGAATCATTGGACGTAGTGAAATCTTCGCTTTCGGCTTCTTTGTGGCTCGATCTAGTCTTTATGTCATCTTCTTCGATTTGCTTAGTCTCTGTAGTCCATTTCTTATGTTCCGCCTATTCAAACCAAACCATGAAATACAATCATTCATCTACAAGCGAAGTAATATTATGCAATTTTTAAGTTGTGAGTTTCACTTACAAAAGGTGCTGATACATGTTTGATCTCAGTTCCTACATGACCACATAACACGCAACACAGCCCGATTTCTTCGTTCAGCCTATAGTCATGTTCGCAACCACTTTTCGCTTTTTCGAAAGCCTCGTTGTCCACTCTTGCCTGGAGATTTTGAAACACCATACCAACATTATTAGCGTGTATATAGTTTTAGGATATGAGAGGCTTTTGAAGAGAATGATACCTCGTTGTCGTCAAGAATGTAAGAAGAAGCCAAACAGAGTTCCATTTCTCTCCATAACATCTCGTTCTCTGAAGTCTCTCCTTCATCATCTTCACTCGAGGTTTCTTCGATCTCCCCGTGCGGTTTAGATGCGAAATTCGTCTTCTTTAACTCCTCCCACTGGTCAACAACACTGGTCGGCTCGTCCTTGGATGCAATCGTTGAATCAATGTTGTTCATGTACGTATCTATCAGCTTGTTATACGCACCTGCGCTCAATGTTACTCTCTTGTACACCCGTGGTTCACCGGAATCCGCAGTTTTCGGAGCAACGGAACGCGATGATGACCGGACTATTCGTTTTTGAGCCGACTTCACGTGGTTGGGACCTTTCCAACATAGATCAGATTCCATCATCTCTTCCATCTCCGTCATTTTCCTCCCGTGTTTCACGGATTTGCTTCGGTAATTTTCAATCTCATCAAAGCAATGGCTTCTTGAGAAACCGCCACTCCCGGCCAAACAGTTAGCGTTAAGACCAAACTGTTCCAACGGTATAGGCTCAAACACTGGAGTGAAAGGAATAACCGAAAGCTCGTATTTCCTCTGTTTCCTCCGACCAAGTCCACGCCCTCTCCTCTTCTCTACCAAAACAATCTCGCCTTGTCTACTTTCCGGTATCACTTTTTGAGAATTACTTGCTTTTTTCTTGATCAAATGCGATAAAGGTACATACAGATCATCATTAGCATCACCATCCTCATCGCTACCTTCTTCTTCTTCTTCGTCTTCGTCCTCACTCTCCATACTAACCACAGCCAATTTACCATACCGATATGGCACCATCCGAACCCAACCGTCATTTGTACCTGGCCGATAATCGCATCCGTAATATATTTCCGGTCTCACATTCCTTCTCTTGGACCGACGCAGTTCCACTACCTCATCTTCTTCCCGGTAGAATTCTGTTTCTTGCTTTATCTCAGGATCTTGAGAATCCTCGACTATATCCGCCGGATTAAACTGAACCACTTTCGATAACGAAACACCGTCTTCCACTGTAACATTCATCGAGATCAAAGTGCTGCTAGAGCCTTCATCTGTTACAATCTGATAAACCATCTTGGTTTGCACTGCTCTGATGTGAAACACAATGTTTTTCATAACCGACGTTACAACCAGCCACGAAAGATCCGGCAAGAACTTTCCCAACGACAGTCTCGTTTTCATCAGTGAAGTGCAGTCCTCAGAGAACTTCCACCTGTAGAACTGATCACTACTTTGCTCCTTGTAAAACTTTTGGAGAATGGAGATTTGGTTTAGACCGATGACCACGGAATCTCTGTTGATTCTTTGTCTCTCCGATCCAATGCAGTCTTGGTCTATATAAATTCTGACATAGATCTTGCAAGAGCATTCAGATTCATGAGGCATCCTCTCTATGGAAACAATCCTCGCGTCGACCCAAACCTAAGCAAGAAACAGATATACATAGAGCTGAAATAACGTTTTGATGAGTTTGAAGATGCGGAGTATTTGAAGACAAAGTTACATATACCGGTTCCATTTCATCCTCGCGGAGAGGATAGAGAACGCAAACATCGATACCAGACCGAAGGAAACAAGTACAGTCGTTCAAAGTCGCCTTTCTTGATCTGAGACGAAGCCTTTGGAATGGACGGATGTCTTCCAACACATAAGCGTCCTCTAACAGACGTATTGTCATGTTTCCATCTTCGATCCTTATGTATTCCACAGCCTTCCATGTTCCCGCGCAGAAGATCTCAAAAGCTAAAAGGTAAAAAAAAATCTGTATTAAGTCAAAAAAGATTTGCAAGAAGTGCAGTAGCTTGCACCTAAAACAGCAAAATTAAACAACACTTACGGCATGGATCAAATGGATGCTTCAAATCATAGAAACGTCTTCTCTTCATCTTTTGAGTCTTTTTGGTCAGTTAACCAACCGCATAGTTACCTGAAGATCCTGTGATGGCAACAGAAAGTAAAACCAAAAACCAAAAATCAGATGCATATCTTCATAGTTTTAACTCAAAGAAAAGGAACAGTATCAACAACAAGATTTTGTTCCTCTTTGGTGAATAATTGTTTGCTGTATAAGCTAACACAGTACATAATCAGATTCTAATATTTTAGGGGGGAAAAAAACGTTTCATTTATTTAGACCACAAGAATAACTAGAGGAGAAGAGTTAGCGCACAGGTGAAGTATATATAGCAACCAAGTGATGAAGAAGAAGATACTATCCTGAAGTCAGAAAGTGTTAAGTTATAAAAGCCAATAAACTGATATTGCAGGCTTCTGGAGTCGTACTACGATATTTATAAAGCTTGCAAATATAGAATACTCAATGTTAGAAATATTATGAGCAAGCAGAAACAGAACATGGACCTAACGCATGTTGCAATTTTAAATTTTAAGTCTACTAATAGGAATTGGGCTCAAACCAAAGCCTCACAAATTCGAGGGGGCCTAATCTAATAATAGCTCCAAAGCTGGACAGTTTTGGATGATTCTGATAACATAAAGCAAAAACAAACAAAGAAAAGAGAAGTCTCAGGAGACAGAAACAGAGTGTTCTGCTACTGATTCTTTGCAGACTGGGACCAAATGCGGAAACCAGTAGTGTTCAATCTTATGCTTGTTGATTTGAGGAAAAAAGCCAAGTGCATGCATGTTATGCTTGCTTCTACTATCAAAATTTGGTTAGAATTGTGTAATGCTCTATCTTTCCAAATGACTTCACATTTCGTCAGATGGACAAAACCAAGACCGAATCTCATCTCAAATGCACCAAAAGGAAAAGGGCTATATGTAAACATAACAAAGTTTGATCATCACCATTGATCTAACCAAATCCCCAACGAACGCAGGAAAAGACTCAAAGTTTATGTTAAAGAATTGAAAACGTTCACTAGCGTTAATAATTGTTTTTTAGGTAAAACAAAACTTAAGATATTTTCCTGGAACAGAGAGCCGAAAGGGGAAGAAAATATTAAATCGGTCACTAAATCACTATAGTTAATTTGCTACTAAAAAGGTCAAAAAATAAAAGAGTAACAATTCCCCTAGTGATCAGCAAAACCCAGATATCTTAAGAAGAAACAAAGAAAAAGAAGAAATATAATAGTAAAGCTGATGATTTTGGGTCTGATTCAAAAGCAAACGCATGATCGTGGTGATGATTACAATATAAAAAAAAAGGTAAAATGATAGTTCATCCCAAGCAGCAGCAAGAGAGACAAACAAAATTCAGATTGAAGCCAGGAAATGCAACGATGATCAGAGAAGAGAATCAGTGAGCGTGACCTTGGAAACAAAAACCAGAATTATGCAGTAAAATGGGGAGCCAGAGCGGTGAATACTACTATTCCATGATCCAAGGGCAAATACAGGTAAGAAAGATATATGGTATCAGAAGGATAGTGTGTGTAAAAAAAGGACGGAGACTTCAATATCACACTGGTTATTGCAGAGAATCTTGGCCACTGTGAAGATGTTGTTTCTTTTTTCCTTTTTTTTTTTTTTTTTGCATGAATTTGTTGTATGCAAACAAAATAGAGTGAAACGGGTTTATAAAAGAGAGAGACCACGATTGGAGTGTTGACCAACATCAACATACCGAGCGAGAAGAGGGTAGTTTGGTAATTACGGCTGGTTGTTTCTTTAATGGATGGGCAAAATAAACGGCTGTGATTTGTTCTTCTCTATTTTGTTAGATAGATTAGATTTTCCGACACGAGAAAGTCAAAGCTCTCAGAACTGTGGAGTGTGGAGTCCACCCTGGAGAGATATTGGGGTAACTCTTTGACAGCGAGTGTTCTAGAGAGTAGGACCTACAATGAATCAAAACTTGTAAAGAGTTTTAAATATAATAATTGATTTTTTTTACAGCATGTACCTGCATTCAAATGTATTGTAATATATCAGATCCAGCCCATGAGATAAAACATAATAAATCCAAAATTTTATGGGCTTCTGTTGAGTTAAAAAAAAAAATTATGAATGTTATTTTAATCTGGTTTGAATAACAACAAAAGAGCGTACACTTTTTTTATTAATTTTGAGTAGAACTTTTAATGTGCATAGATTATAGTATTGTTTTCAACTTCATCATCATTTATAAAGATAATAGCCATCATTTCTTTATAAAATTAAACATATGAATATGTATTAGTTTCATCTTCATAGTCAAGTATGCTATTAACATTCATTTTATTANTCAACTTCATCATCATTTATAAAGATAATAGCCATCATTTCTTTATAAAATTAAACATATGAATATGTATTAGTTTCATCTTCATAGTCAAGTATGCTATTAACATTCATTTTATTACGATAGATATTATTATTTATAATTTCACTTTCTTAATAATTCAAATATATATTATTAAAAATTTAGGCTAATCACTTTCATTTTATCAAATAATCTGAGATATAATTGAATGGATTCATTAAAATTAAAAAAATACAAATTACAAAATAATATGGGATACGTGCCTTGGTTTCTAATACGTGTGTTTATCCCTATATATCTAATTACTGTTTATATGGAAATAAAATAGGTTTATGTATATGTATATAGATAATGATTTGCGTTATAAAATAATAATATGCAGTCTATTTTCTCTCTTAATTTCTTATATTTTCTTATAAATTAATTATTAAATAAACATGTTAATTATATTAATTAGTCTTTGCAAACTTATTAGTCTACTTCTAGATACGTGCCTTGGTTTCTAATACGTGTCTGTCCATAGATATCTAATTATTGTTTATATGGACAGAGCTGACCCTAAGTTTTAGGAGCTCCAAACTAAAAAATAGGCGAATTCATGAACTCGTGAGTGGCGGAGGCAAGTGATGAGTAACGGGGTCAGTTGCCCCCATAAAGTTATTAAAAACTGTTGTATTTATTCTAAATTTCTTTAAGTGCCTCCGGTCAAATATATTTATTGCCTCCATTTCTTTTTTTTATTTCAAATCTTTCCTTAAAAACTTACTTCTGTATTGTTTTTAAATTAGTTTATGAGATCAAAAGACAATCCAAAGTCATTAATAGTTTAATTTTCATTAAGTGCAATACAAATATTTAACTTTCTTCAAATAGTTTGTAATTTCTTTTGATTATTTCATACGGCTTGATTATACTTTGTTCTACTACCGAAGATTTTTATTAATTTTTTTGTTTTATTCACTATATCATAGAACTAAAACAAAATGTAAGATATGATAGACTTGAGGTATCTTTTTTCGTAACTTATACATGTATACATCATATATGAATTTGTTTATATACATATGTAATGAATAAACACTATAACAGCAAGTTTAATTATTAAATACTAATTTAATTATAACTTCTAAAATGTATCCAAACTATTATGTTTTTGTTTTAAAAAAAAATTATATTAGTTTTGTTTGATATATATTTTGGCCCCGATGAAAAAATATTCTAGAACCGCCACTGATAAAGTGACACTTTGCATAGTTTGACCACTACACCAAATAAACTTTTTAAAATTTAAAAGTCAAAATTATATTATAAAAATGAGGGCCGCAAGCATGGACTGACCCAACTTATATTAAGGGCCGGACCTATAAATAAAAACAAATAAGTTTTGTATATGTAGGTAATAATCAGCATTGTAAAATAATAATTTACATCACATTTTTATCATTTTCTTAATTTTTTCTATTTTCCTATAAATTAGTTATCAAATAAATATGATAATTATATTAATTCGTCTTTACAGACTAATTAGTCTACTTCTAGGACACGTGCCTTGGTTTCTAATACGTGCGTCTGTCTTTGTATATATAATTAATGTTTACATGGAAACAAAATAGATTTCTGTATAAAAATGTAGGTCATGATTAGCGTTGTCAAATAATAATATACCGCTCATTTTCTTAAATTTTCTTATTTTTTCAATAAAATTAATTATTAAATAAATATGTTAATTATATTAATTCATCTTTGCGAATAAATTAGTCTACTTCTTAGACACGTGCCTTCGTTTCTAATATATGTGTTTGCCTCTATATATCTAATTATTGTTTATATGGAAATAAAATAGATTTCTGTATATGTAGATAATGATTAGCGTTGTACAACTCATTTCTTTCATCTTCTTAATTTTTTCATTTTTTTTATAAATTAATTATTAAATATTCGTCTTTGCAAACTAATTAGGACTTTATAATGTCAACAGTAAGAAAGAGAAAATAACGGTTGACAAAAACTAAATACTATATTATAAAATCCTATCTGTTGGTATTACTCACTAATTAGTCTACTGAGTCCAGCTTGTTTTTGGTGAAACAAAAATTAGTTTTAAGGGAAAAGGTGAAAAAGTAGAACATTTTCCTTTGTTTAGAACATTTTTCTTTCCAAATAAATAAAAGCCATTCATGTAATTTGTTGGATTCACATATATGTGTGTGAGAGAGTTATAAATGTATATATATGTGAGTATTATGAGAATCCAACAAACTAAGTGAAGAAGTATTTCACATCAGTTGCACCCAACAATAAAAAAACCTTGAGGTGATGAATTTTTGAATTTTTTTTTTATTAGTGTGCTGCGACCCGGATCACCCAATGTTAAACAAAAACAAAATTGTATCAAATTTTTGATTATTTTGTGTTAAAGTAAAAGCTTGAAATTATACGACGTAACAGTTATTGTTTGTTANTCTAATTATTGTTTATATGGACAGAGCTGACCCTAAGTTTTAGGAGCTCCAAACTAAAAAATAGGCGAATTCATGAACTCGTGAGTGGCGGAGGCAAGTGATGAGTAACGGGGTCAGTTGCCCCCATAAAGTTATTAAAAACTGTTGTATTTATTCTAAATTTCTTTAAGTGCCTCCGGTCAAATATATTTATTGCCTCCATTTCTTTTTTTTATTTCAAATCTTTCCTTAAAAACTTACTTCTGTATTGTTTTTAAATTAGTTTATGAGATCAAAAGACAATCCAAAGTCATTAATAGTTTAATTTTCATTAAGTGCAATACAAATATTTAACTTTCTTCAAATAGTTTGTAATTTCTTTTGATTATTTCATACGGCTTGATTATACTTTGTTCTACTACCGAAGATTTTTATTAATTTTTTTGTTTTATTCACTATATCATAGAACTAAAACAAAATGTAAGATATGATAGACTTGAGGTATCTTTTTTCGTAACTTATACATGTATACATCATATATGAATTTGTTTATATACATATGTAATGAATAAACACTATAACAGCAAGTTTAATTATTAAATACTAATTTAATTATAACTTCTAAAATGTATCCAAACTATTATGTTTTTGTTTTAAAAAAAAATTATATTAGTTTTGTTTGATATATATTTTGGCCCCGATGAAAAAATATTCTAGAACCGCCACTGATAAAGTGACACTTTGCATAGTTTGACCACTACACCAAATAAACTTTTTAAAATTTAAAAGTCAAAATTATATTATAAAAATGAGGGCCGCAAGCATGGACTGACCCAACTTATATTAAGGGCCGGACCTATAAATAAAAACAAATAAGTTTTGTATATGTAGGTAATAATCAGCATTGTAAAATAATAATTTACATCACATTTTTATCATTTTCTTAATTTTTTCTATTTTCCTATAAATTAGTTATCAAATAAATATGATAATTATATTAATTCGTCTTTACAGACTAATTAGTCTACTTCTAGGACACGTGCCTTGGTTTCTAATACGTGCGTCTGTCTTTGTATATATAATTAATGTTTACATGGAAACAAAATAGATTTCTGTATAAAAATGTAGGTCATGATTAGCGTTGTCAAATAATAATATACCGCTCATTTTCTTAAATTTTCTTATTTTTTCAATAAAATTAATTATTAAATAAATATGTTAATTATATTAATTCATCTTTGCGAATAAATTAGTCTACTTCTTAGACACGTGCCTTCGTTTCTAATATATGTGTTTGCCTCTATATATCTAATTATTGTTTATATGGAAATAAAATAGATTTCTGTATATGTAGATAATGATTAGCGTTGTACAACTCATTTCTTTCATCTTCTTAATTTTTTCATTTTTTTTATAAATTAATTATTAAATATTCGTCTTTGCAAACTAATTAGGACTTTATAATGTCAACAGTAAGAAAGAGAAAATAACGGTTGACAAAAACTAAATACTATATTATAAAATCCTATCTGTTGGTATTACTCACTAATTAGTCTACTGAGTCCAGCTTGTTTTTGGTGAAACAAAAATTAGTTTTAAGGGAAAAGGTGAAAAAGTAGAACATTTTCCTTTGTTTAGAACATTTTTCTTTCCAAATAAATAAAAGCCATTCATGTAATTTGTTGGATTCACATATATGTGTGTGAGAGAGTTATAAATGTATATATATATATGAGTATTATGAGAATCCAACAAACTAAGTGAAGAAGTATTTCACATCAGTTGCACCCAACAATCAAAAAACCTCGAGGTGATGAATTTATAAATTTTTTTTTTTATTAGTGTGCTGCGACCCGGATCACCCAATGTTAAACAAAAACAAAATTGTATCAAATTTTTGATTATTTTGTGTTAAAGTAAAAGCTTGAAATTATACGACGTAACAGTTATTGTTTGTTATATACTATGTAACTTCTACTCAAGAGCATCCATATCAAGTGTAGGATCCATATATTTGATTCATTGTTAGCCCCTAAAAAATGTTAGAAGAATGATTCATTTTGATTCAGTATGATTTAAATTGCTTCTTCAAATTTTAAGTTGAGCAAGCTTTTTTACAGATCATGTCTCGAAAGCAAATTTCGTTATGTGCCAATGTCTCTGTAGAAATGACTTTATCGGGCTTACCCAGCAGGTATCTTCCAAATTAGTACTACATTTATTTTTCATTCTCTCTGTTTTTGTATTCAAACCTTTGTATGTTTAGGTCTCAAGTTTACATAGTTTGTAGTTTATACCGCTTTATTTATTTTTTTTGTTCTTAAATATCTATTGCTTGTTGTTGTCACAAAGTCAAAATCCTGATAGTCCGCAAAACATAATTTCTCTTTACTATTGCGTTGTGTTTAAATTCAAACTAACAACCACAGTTGATTAGAACTTTATGGTTATCCTGCTCTAATGAGGCAGATTTATGCCAATTCTCACACTCTCAAACAGTTGAGACTAAAGAATAGAAGCAGAAATTGTAACACGAGTTTCTAGGTTCTAACATGATGGATCATATATATGTTGTCTTAATAGCAAAAATCAGAAAACGACATTTCGACCAAAGAAGAAGAAGAGGAACAATTCATTTGGGAGCAAGGTTAGTGGATTAGGAATTTGGTATCATGTGGTTTTAATTATGGCTGTGTTATAACATGTTAAAGTTGCAAGATTCTAATAAAATTGTAGGGTTCTCAGCTTGAAAAGATAATCACAGAAACCATCGGGAGTGGCACCCTCAGAGAATCCGTGAGACTACCTCCTGATGAAGACATTAACGAGTGGTTGGCCATTAACAGTTAAGACACAATCATCAGTTAGTTAGTTACTCTATCCATACTTAATTATATCTTCTTAATTTAACTTTGTGTGTTTGGTTTGTTTTAGCCATAGATTTCTACAACCAAATCAACATTTTGTACGCTACTCTCGGAGAGTTCTGCACATCCACAACTTGCCCACTCATGAATGCTGGATCCAGGTATTTCACTCCTTCATTCTTGACTCTCATCCATCAATCCAAATCGAAGTTAATCATAAAAAATTTGGTCATTTTATTAAAAAAAATTGTTTTTGTTTTGAAGATATGAGTATAGATGGGCAGATGGAATTACTATAATGAAGCCATTAGTGGTTTCAGCTCCTAAATATGTTGAGTATCTCATGAATTGGATTGATGCTCAGATTGATAATGAAACCATCTTCCCGAAAAAACCTGGTAGCCGCAAATCTAATTCATAGTTTGAAACATCTTTAATTAATGGGAAGCTGGTTTTAATTTGTAACATTCTGTTCAGAGGCACCATTCCCACCAAACTTTGAGGATTTTGTGAAGAGGATTTTGAAAAGGATGTTTCGGGTTTATGCACACATGTATCATTCTCACTTTCAGAAGGTTGTGCAACTCAAGGAAGAAGCTCATCTCAACACTTGCTTCAAACATTTTGTGTACTTCGTATCTGTGAGTTGATGAAATCTTCTCTGGATCATGTTGAGTTTTTCCTTGGAAATGTTCTAATAGTTGATGGTAATTAAACCAAGTTTTATATATACAACGATGATGCGTGTTTTTTTTATTTTCATTTTTCTTGGCAATATGCAGGAGTACCAGTTGATTGATAAAGCAGAGTTGGATCCTCTTAAAGATCTCGTGGAAACGATAATGAAACAACCTTAGAAAAATCATGTGTTTTCAGGAGGAGGAGATTTGGTTTTGAGATATTGACCAATAACATCCTAAAGGAGTTTATGATTATGTAATCATCGCTTATGTCTTTTAAAAAATAAGTTGATGTAACTTAAAAATTAAACTAGTATCTTGTCATGTTTCAAATTTCCAATCAATAAATTGATGATGCGAAAAGGCTGTGTGCACTGCGTACAAACGAGGCTTGCCCAATAATAACGTACACAGCACATTTAGCAAAAAAAGTAAACTACTTGACGTTTCATCTTTTTAGTTTTCCCTTCTTCTTTTTTTATGTTGTTTTGGGGTAAAACTCATCAAAGAAAAATATTTTATTTGAAAACCCTATAAGAAGAGTGAAAAACAAACTATAGTTTGTTCCTTCATTGCAACGTTACCCAAACCAACCACCAAATACATGAATAACTTAAAAGAAAGAAAGAAAGAAAGAGATGATTACACTACTCCTCAAGGCAGGACAACATCAAACACACCTATGCCATTCTATATGATGAACTGCCTTCTTCACGAGCGAGTAAGAAGCTGAAACCTGCGTTTTCGCGGATCATTTGAGGAGGTTCAACATCGTTTACATCCAGTTGTTGCATCGACTTTGATATATCCTCCACTGTGAATGGAATGCTGCGTTTTGATCGATGCACTTGCCGTTACTTTAGAAATTAATGGCCAAGGGTACAAATTAAGAGATTTTGATCCCAAAATAGAGTTTCAGGTTACCTCGAGTCGTCGTCCAAAAGGAAAGATCTTCTTACGGCATTGTTTGTGTCATCATCTATGGCCATAGCCCTCATGTTTGCAATAACCTATGGTTTTGGAAAGAATACAATTTTAATATCGTATCTAGATCACAAAAAAAAGCTCGTTTATTTACAAGTGAATTAAACATACATCCGAAGAAACACTACGAGTGCATGTGCCATATTTGTCATCCCAGTACATTGTGCTGATTCTGTAAAGCTGCGGTATACTTAGCACCTGAACCAAAAAAAACAAACTTCAATATTCAACTCACTATAGTGAGAAAGAGTAATGTTTAAAAAAGGGATGGATTTCATCGAGTAGTACCGGACAGATGTCTCTTGTTATTTCGTCTAAGGTCTTTTCCTGCTTTTCACGAATGACCTGAACAGAGAGAGAGAGAGCCAAAATCAACAAAGCTCTCACATAAGCAAACACTAATGTAATGGGAGAGCAAAAAAGGAGTGGCATAGCATTCGACTAAGAATTATACCAGGAAAGCAACTCCCTGCCTGATATGCCTCAACTCATCCCAAGCCGAACCAGCATACTGTAACCAAAATGAAACAATTAAGTCAATTTTGTTAAAAAAAATGTCTAAGAGGCAAATGTGTGACGAAATCAAAGCTTACTTCATCAGTAGCCTCTACACACCACTGTTTTAATTCGGCCAAACCTGCTTTAACGTACTCCCCGTTGCTGAATGAGCAACACTCACGACGTAGAAGAAGGCTGCACAATTTTATTACAGAGAAATCTTTATGTCACTCAAGGAAAAACTGATTTGAGAGGAAAAAAACACAAAAAGGAGAGGTTACTAATGAACACGCCTGTTTAAAAGCCGAGCATTGATGAATGAGAATATTTGTGTGTATATTTTGGTGACTATGAATGGTGGAACCTGTATCATCATGTAAACATAGAGAATATAAACATCAATGTGTAATTGATGGAAGCCGAAAACGCCAAGTTTTACTTTAGTTGTTTTCTAATATTGGATTGACGAGACTCACATTGTTTGCTTTCATTAAATTCAGGTAACTGCTTAGGCTTTCCACAATACTTTGCCAATATGCAATCAGAGCTTCTTGAGGAACNAATATTGGATTGACGAGACTCACATTGTTTGCTTTCATTAAATTCAGGTAACTGCTTAGGCTTTCCACAATACTTTGCCAATATGCAATCAGAGCTTCTTGAGGAACATTGTTCTTTCGTGCCCGTGGTGCCTGTATCATGCAAACATGTCTTATATATATACACACTAAATCGATGAATTAGTGGAAATGAAACTTGAAAAAGTACATATCTACGGCTAAGTAAATGGATAAACACAAAAAGCAATAAAGAAACAACCTGTACACATAACTCAAGGAGAGGACATATCTCTTTCTTTAGATTATCTCTGATCATTCCATATATCTTCCCGAGGTATCCAGTAAGCTGCTTCTTGAAAATAATTGCTGGGTACTTTGCTTCAAATTCCCTTTGTCTACCCAAAGAAGAGGCTAGACCACCTCCCATGTATCCCTATTTTGATTGTAAAGAACACACACAAGACATGAGGGACTAAGAGTTGGATAAAGTGTGAGGAATCCAAATCTATAAAAAAAATGAGATGAGACCTTGAGTGATAGTACATATGCCAATCCAATCATAGATTTGCTGGGTATTGTAGCACTCGTGAATCTGCGTTGCAGCAGGCAAAGTAACATGGCTGAGTTAGATAACCAATACGCCAAAACTTGGTCATTATCTGTTACCTGTAATGAAAATTCACAAACTCATCAACGTTAATTGAGCTTTTAGAACATAAATGCTTCTGAACAATGAAGCAAGAAAGAATCAGCTCTTACTTCAATAGCCGAAGCTATTGTCTGAATGATACGGCCAAAGACGCTGGTTCTTTCGACTTCAAATGATCTCCAGTGAAGGAGACATTTGTAAATGAGACATGCAGCAACAGGCTTGCCTCCAGCATATCCAAGGTTTTGTGAGATGCACTTGACTAGTAGTTCCTGATGTTCCTGAGTGATACCAAGATTAAAAAAAAAAAAACAGTGCGCAATTATATGAACAAACAAGCATTCCTGTATTATAAGTATCACCAAAAGAACATAAATAAATATGTTGTTGGCACCAGGAATGATCTAATAAGTTAAAACACAATCTCTAGTATATACACATAAAGGATGATCTAATAAGTTAAACACACAATAACATACATACCTTTAGAGCCTCCACATCAACCAATAGTGGAGTGTCTTTGATGACTTGAGGTGCTTCTTCAATAGCTTTCCTTGCAGCCTCCCCTTCTCTAATCACAACAGCAGCGTTTGCTTCTTCAACTTGCAACCGCATTGCTTGCAGAGCCTCCTGTTTACATTGATTTATAGTCGATAAGTATTTGAATGAAACAAGAAATTGTACCCATGTCTCATTTTAAATGTGCAAAACTTAATCAGAATAATCACTTCCTATTACCGGTTTAGACATCAAAACTTGTAAGCAAAACGAAAATGTCAAAAGAGTCAACTTATTGTAGTGGCTACGTTCAACTTTCTTTGAACAATGAAGCAAGAAAGAATCAGTTTACTTTAGTGGCCAAAGCTATTGTTTGAAACTATACGGTCAAAGAAGCTGGTTTATAATTTATACAAATCCTCTAAGAGATGATAAAAATTAAATTTGCAAATCAAGGAAATTTTTTAAAATAGATATCAAATCTATACTTCTAGTAAAATGTAATCTTTTACATTTAATCATTTATGTTAATTTTTGGGAAAGGAATTTCTTTCAATATACTGTTTATATATTTGATGATTATTTTAGAAATGAAGAGATTTCTTTCAAAAAAATTATATTTATAACCCATTTTTATTATTTTCCTATTTTTTTCTAAAAATGAAATACTGGAAAATTCGTTTTTGTAAATTTCTCGTTCTATTTGTTCAAAAACTACAAGCAGTTTTTTCTTTTTCCTTCGGGGAAGAACTACGTGCCGTTAATAAGCACCAGACTTTTTTATCCGTCACACTGATACTATGATGATACACACGCCTTCCCACCCACACTCACTCATCCGATTTCTCGACCACCACCAATTTTGATAATGGCGCTGAAGCAGAGGATTCGACGGAAGATTCAATCGCAGAAATCGATGACTTTCCCCAAATTAGCGAACGCTCTTTGCGGAGATTTACGACACATCAGTTGATTAAGGCCAGTCGCCGTGAGTACGCGCCAACCCAGGAAGCTCAAAATCGTAAGCAGAATCCTCTTCTTTTTTTAAAAAAAAAATCCAAATTTACAAACGTTTGTAGTTTACCAACAACTAAAGATTGCCTTTTGGAAGTTTTCCCTAGCTTTATCCTTTAGAATTTACATTTGATTCAGAATTTATGAAACGAGAGTTGCTATCAATGTCTTTTGATTTTTTAACTTACAAAATATTCAAAACTGTTGAAGGATGATTTTCAAATGTCAATTCAAGTTTCAAAAGACTTTAACGAAAATGACAAGAGGTTGCGTATGTCGGCCACTGTGTCCTTTTTCTTTTGATTCTTTGCCATTACTCTCTTCACACACGTTTTTAAGGTTGACTGTTGAAAAAACAGTAAATATAACGAAAGGACAAATCTCACAAGTCCATTGTTTTTTGTGACCATTTTCAACGAGTTGTAGACCGCATTTAATTGTCCCCACGACTTCTTTGATGGACTTGCATTTTGAATTTGCGTCTTCTTACTTCTTACCTTAAGCTTCCTTTCGTTTGTTGGTTTTGAGTTGAAGCAGAACCCTTCTTTCTCTTTGTATAAGCGACATGAAGCTGTCTCTTTCACTTGCTTTCAGTGCTCTCATGTTGCTTGAAGTTCTCACGGTGGTCTTTGCTCAAGCCAGGTTTTCAAATGAGACTGACATGAAAGCTCTGCTTGCGTTCAAGTCTCAAGTTGCTGAAAACAAGAGAGAGGTCCTGGCCTCATGGAATAACACTGCTCCACTTTGCAATTGGATTGGTGTTACATGTGGCCGGAAACAAGAAAGAGTTATAAGTCTGGACCTTGGAGGATTCAAATTGGCCGGTGCGATCTCACCCTCCATTGGTAATCTCTCGTTTCTCAGATTACTTAATCTTGCAGACAACTCTTTTGGTAGTACCATCCCTCATGAGGTGGGGATGCTATTTAGGCTTCAGTACTTGAACATGAGCCACAATCTTCTTGAAGGAAGGATTCCCACAAGTCTTTCTAACTGCTCTAGACTGTCGACCCTTGATTTATCGTCAAACCATCTTGTACAAAGCGTCCCTTCAGAACTAGGTTCACTTTCTAAGCTTGCCATTCTGTGTCTTGATAGAAACAACCTTACCGGAAGGTTTCCTGCATCTTTGGGAAACTTGACGTCACTGCAGAAGCTTGACTTTGCATATAACTATATGGAAGGAGAGATTCCAGACGATGTAGCTAGATTGACTGAAATGGTGTTTTTCCAAATATCAGAGAACAGTTTTTCAGGTGTTTTTCCTCCTGCGCTACACAACATCTCCTCGCTTGAATATCTAGCCCTAGCTGGTAACAGCTTTTCAGGTGAACTTAGATCTGATTTTGGTGATCTTCTTCCAAACCTAAGAAGGCTTCTTTTGGGAGAAAATCATTTCACCGGAGCTATTCCCATAACACTTGGCAATATCTCAAACCTTGAAAGGTTTCATATCTCAACTAATAACCTGACAGGAAGTATCCCTTTGAGTTTTGGAAAATTACGTAATCTGTGGTGGTTAGGGATTGGTTTTAACTCTCTAGGAACTAACTCGTCCAGTGATCTTGAATTTATTGGGGCTTTGGCTAACTGCACTCAATTAGAGTTCTTAGATGCTGGTTACAATAGACTTCGAGGTGAGCTGCCTGCCTCCATAGCCAATCTGTCCACCAAACTGACTAGCCTGTCCCTTGGAGGAAATCGCATCAATGGAACAATTCCTCGTGACATTGGGAATCTCATAAGCCTGCAACAACTCGGTTTAGAAGCAAATATGTTGACAGGAGAACTTCCAGTCTCTTTCGGGAAGCTTTTGGAATTGCAGGTGCTGGATCTGTATTCAAATGCAATATCGGGGGAGTTACCATCTTACTTTGACAAGATGACTCAGTTGCAGAAGATCCATTTGAACAGCAATAGTTTCCACGGAAGAATCCCTCCGAGTATTGGACGTTGTCGAAACTTGCTTGACCTATGGATTGATACAAATAGGTTGAATGGGACTATACCTCGGGAGATACTGCAAATTCCATCCCTTGCTTACATAGATTTGTCGAGCAATTTCTTGTCCGGCCCACTTCCGGAAGAGGTTGGAAAGTTAGAGCTTCTTGTTGGACTAGGTGTTAGCAACAACAAATTATCAGGACACATCCCACAAACTCTCGGGGGTTGTCTCTCGATGGAGTTTCTCTATCTTCAAGGAAATTCGTTTGACGGAGCCATTCCAGATATAAGTCGGTTGGTAAGCTTAAAAAATGTTGACATCTCCAACAACAAATCTCTCTGGCCGTATACCTCAATATCTGGCCAATTTTACTTTTCTGCGAAATCTGAATCTCTCTATGAATAACTTCGAGGGAAGTGTGCCAACAACAGGAGTGTTTCGAAATGCTACAGAAGTTTCTGTTTTTGGAAACCAAAATCTATGCGGAGGCATCGGAGGAATGCAGCTAAAGCCATGCATTGTGCACGCATCACCAAGGCCGCGAAAGCCTTTGTCACTTCGAAAGAAAATTGCCAGTGGTGTTGGTATAGGTATAGCCTCACTTTTGTTATTAATAATTGTGGCTTCCCTGTGTTGGTTCAAGAAGAGGAGGAATAAGAAGAAGAACAATGCCAGTGGTAGTAACCTATCTGATTCTACTACTTTGGGGATGTTCTATGAGAAGATTAGTTATCAAGAGCTTTACAATGCAACAAGTGGCTTCTCTTCAAGCAATCTGATTGGTTCAGGCAACTTCGGTAGTGTGTTTAAGGGATTGCTTGGCCGTGATGATAAACTCGTGGCTGTTAAAGTTCTGAACCTCCTGAAACATGGAGCAACGAAAAGCTTTATGGCAGAATGTGAAACCTTCAAGGGTATAAGGCATCGCAACCTTTTGAAACTGATAACCGTTTGCTCAAGCCTCGATTCCGAAGGAAATGATTTCAGAGCTCTTGTGTATGAGTTCATGCCAAAAGGAAGTCTGGATATGTGGCTGCAGCCAGATGATCTGGAAAGAGCAAACGATCAGTCGAGATCTTTAGCACTTCCAGAGAAACTCAACATAGCAATAGATGTGGCTTCCGCTTTGGAGTATCTGCATGTTCATTGTCATGAAACTGTAGCTCACTGTGATCTTAAGCCAAGCAACGTTCTTCTAGACGATGATCTGACTGCTCATGTTGGTGACTTTGGTTTGGCTCGGCTCCTCTATAAATTCGATCGAGAATCCTTCCTAAACCAGTTTAGTTCTGCAGGTGTGAGAGGCACCATTGGCTATGCGGCACCAGGTAAATAAACATCTATGTGCAAAAAAGTATTGTTTAACTGTGAATTCTCCAATCTCATTGGCTGTTGTTCCTTTGAAATATGCGCAGAATATGGAATGGGAGGCCAACCATCAATACAAGGAGATGTGTACAGCTTTGGAATCCTACTAATGGAGATGTTCACCGGAAAGAAACCGACAGACAAATCATTTGCAGGCGATTATAACCTCCACAGCTACGCAAAGTCTGTATTGTCAGGAGATGATGAGGAAGGTGGAGGCAGCAACGTCACTGATGAGTGGCGGAGACTGGTTTTGCAGGTGGGAATAAGGTGTTCTGAAGAATATCCAAGGGATAGGATGAGAATGGCTGAAGCTTTACGCGAATTGATCTCAATCAGATCCAAATTCTTCACTTCCAAGACGACTATTACAGATCTAAGTCCTCGGGATGCAGTGCAAAGTTCTCCTCAGGAGTGGATGTTAAATGCGGACATGCATACAATCTAGACCAAAAGGATGACCTTTTTCAACTAATGATGGGAATGCAGTGAATGTGTCCTCTGCTTCTGCTTCATCGAAACAGAACAGTGTTGGGAGCAGAGTCTACTGTATTTTGAAATTACTCTCTGTAATTTTAAATATCGGTTAATAGGTTTTTAAAAATTCTACCGAATTGAACCCAAGTTGTTCGTATGTTTGTTTAAATTCGGTTAATCCCGTTCTTTTTTCTTTGGTTCGTAATTAATTATAAATATATTTTCTTAAAGTTTGATGATTCCCTTGTTGGTTTAATTTTCTTACGTTTACTTATTTGAATTAGGCTTTTAGAAAAGAAAAAAAGAAATGGAGATTCCTTCCATACCGAGAAAATAAAATAATTGGGATAATATGTAAATGTCGGTTAGAGATATTAGGAAAAGTTTGGAAACTTTGTTGGGAAAGTTTGGGAAACTTGCTGGTCAAGTTTGTCTCTGGTATTTGTCTAAGCTCAGTAACAGAAACTTTCTAAACCCTAGCCCCAGCCTATAAATAAAACGGTTAAGTTTGATTTGAAAGAAAACAATTAAAATAACTATGGATAAGTTGGATATCAAACTATTTCGATCGAATCCGGAGATCTTCCGGGAATCCCAGGGCCGGAGATTTGCCAGCGTTGAGCTCGTTGATGAGATCCTTGAGCTCGACAAAGAATGGCGTCAGCGTAAGTGTCCCTTAGCTTTTTCAACGTGACTCCCTTATGCTCTCGCATCGTTGCTCATCAAATATCTCTTTTGTATTCAGGTCAATATGAAGTAGATAATTTGAGAAAAGAAGAGAACAAGCTGAACAAGGAAGTGGGCAAGCTCAAAATCGTTAGTTTCTTTCAAAAAAAATATTTTGGTTTCTTTTTATAGGTTAAGAGGAACCTTCTCTTAAATCGATCGTGCTTAAACATAGGATCTGGAATTATTTGAACTTTTTTTTGCCAAACCAAGTCTCGCATGATATTATTATAGTTTGCTACCAATTCTATAGTGTTTGATTTGCATTAGTGGAATGATTTGAGTTTTGACTGAAATTGATGGAGGGTTAGTCTTTTTTTTTTGTAAAATAGTCTGGTGAGGATGCGACTGAGCTGATTCAGCAAATAGAGAAAATCAAACAAGTCCGTACCGAGAAAGAGGCGGAAGCTCGTGAAGCTAAAGCTGCTTGGGAGGCCAAATTGAAGACAGTCGGAAATCTCATTCTTGACTCGGTTCCAATTAGCAACAATGAGGTTTGTTGTTACATTTGTGTAGCTCTCTTTCTTTCACAAGGTTTGTCGATATTTACATAAGTGTATGGTTTTTTTAAAAAAAATATATGAAGGCAAATAATCCCACGACTAAAGTTTGGGGTGAAAAGCCGATTGCTTCACCTGGTCAGGAGCTGAAAAACCATGTGGATCTCCTCGTTAAGCGTCTCCGTATTGTAAATACCAAGACAGGTAGCATTGACTGACACTCACTCTGGTCAATACGCATTTTGGGTTTCATTAAAAATCTGCTATTTTTTGGCCTCATCAGGTGCTAACATTGCTGGAGCAAGAGGCTTTTTCCTAAAAGGGCATGGTGTACTCCTTAAACGAGCTCTTATCATCCATGCGCAAAACTTCTTACTAGGGAGAGGATTCAAAGAACTGGATCCTCCTTATTTCATGAATCATGATGCCATGGCCAAGTGCGCACAATTGGCACAGTTTGATGAAGAACTTTACAAGGTATTGAAAACGTTTTTTTTTATTTTTTTAATCACACTCTATAAACTATTAGTGTTAAAAATTAACCAAAATAAATAATATTTAATATATAGTCCTCCTCGTAACATCATAAATAAACTTAGGCATTCCAACTTATGAACCCTGTATGTTGTTACTGAATGTTGTTGTTAGACTTGTCTTGAGCTTTGGGTTTGAGAAAAAAAAAATGTTGGTTTGTTCAGTTGAATGGTGGTGGAGGAGATGACAAGTACCTTATTGCAACTGCTGAGCAACCTCTTTTAGCATACCAAATGAATAAATGTATCCATCCGACCAAGCTTCCCAAAAGGTGTAGATGATTGTTTCGTTGTGTACATATATTTAAAGAGAGAAATTATTGACTGACATGATGATACTTGCTTTGTCCAGATACGCCGGTTACTCGACCTGTTTTAGAAAGGAAGCTGGTTCCCATGGAAGAGATACACTTGGCATTTTCCGTACTCACCAGTTTGACAAAGTTGAACAGTTTTGCATCACTAGTCCTAATGATTCGTGCGCGATGCTCGATGAGATGCTGAAGAACTCGGAAGATTTTTACCAATCGGTACGCAATGGATGAGAGTTTAGGATTGGAAGAATTGTACATATATTGACCTCTCGTAAGTTTCCTTGTATGAGTTTTTCTAATTAGCCAACGGTATGATGATTCCTCTGCAGCTTCAACTTCCATACCGAGTCGTATCGGTTGTCTCTGGAGCTTTGAACGATTCAGCTGCAATGAAGTATGACTTGGAAGGATGGTTTCCTGCGTCAGAGACTTACAGAGAACTCGTGTCCTGTTCCAACTGTACAGACTATCAGGCTCGAAGGCTTAATATCAGATACGGTCAGAAAAAGGTACCGTGACTCTCTCAGCTCTTGTCGTTTCATTACCAAATATGATCTTGTGTAATTTTTCTTCTTCTTCTTCTTCTTCTTTTTGATGCAGAGCAATGAGGAGACGCAGCAGTATGTGCATACGCTGAATTCGACTCTTACCGCAGCACAGAGGACCATTTGCTGCATTGTCGAGAACTACCAGCGAGAGGATGGTGTCGACATCCCTGATGTTCTGCAACCTTTCATGAACGGATTGACATTTTTGCCCTTCAAGGCTTAACCCAGTTGCCAAGATGCGCGCAAGAAAAGACCAAATGCAAAAACTATCTAAAGCTTTGATGAATAATGTGCAAAATTCTGTTCTTTGTTGAATTGAATCCTTCTTTGTTGTTTTTTGCTTTTTACTTTTTGTTGTTTTTTTTTTACTTTTTCTATAATTAAATTCAATAATTATATCATTTACTTTCTTATATTGCATGCGTGGACGGAATTGACAGATCATTGCTTCGTAATGTAATGCACAACAAGTGGCTTCACAATGCCTGCATGTTGTTTCAGTCCTGTGATATTGTAGACTGTTTAAGAGGCTATCAATAAACCATTTTCATTCATTCGGATTAGAATCAATTGAACGATGGAAGAAACTAACTAACAAATCACATTAACAAATATTTGATGTGCAACCTATATAAATAACTTCAAGAGAAATTAAAAAACAAAAAAATCCTATATTAATAGTGTGATAACAAACTCTAGTTTCCTTCATTACAATTTCCCAAAAGGGTTATAAAGACTCACCCAAACCAACAAATACATGATTGACTAAAACAAAAAATACTCTCCTCCCCTCTCTGGGCAGGAAAGCATCAAACACACCTAAGCTTTTCTACGACAAAAACCAAATGGAAAAACAAATAACCCCTGCGAGTTGCCATAACTAGAGGGATGCAAAGAATGAAATAAACTCGGCCTTTCCACAAATACAAAGGCCAGAGACTCAACCCCAAATCAAGAAGAAGAAAGAATGATAACAGAAAAAAAAAAGGAAGATAATATACACAAAATGCCCATAGGTATGCAGAGGCTCACACGATGTAATTATATGTGTATATGCAGCAGAAACAATCGTATTTGGTGGACCATACCCGAGCTCACTTACGATGCACTGCCTTCTTTACGTGTGAGTAAGAATCCGAAACCCGAGTTTTCACGGATCAGCTGAGGAGGTTCAATGTCATTTACATCCACTTGTTGCATTGACTTTGATATGTCTTCCACCGTGAATGGAATGCTGCGTTTTTGATTGATTCCTTGAGTTAGTTGAGAAATGGGGAAGGTGACAAGAGAGTTTGAACACGTAATTATTTCAGCTTACCTCGAGTCATCGTCCAAAAGGAAAGAGCTGCTTACGGCGTTGTTCGAGTCCTCTGTCATCATAACCCTCATATTTGCAATAACCTGTGGTTTTGGAAAGAACACAATCAAATACCATATCTAGACAAAGAAAGCTTAGTTATTTACAAGTGAAACATACATCCGAAGAAACACTATGAGTGCCATATTTGTCATCCCAGTACATTGTGCTGATTCTGTATAGCTGCTGTATANATATCTAGACAAAGAAAGCTCAGTTATTTACAAGTGAAACATACATCCGAAGAAACACTATGAGTGCCATATTTGTCATCCCAGTACATTGTGCTGATTCTGTATAGCTGCTGTATACTTAGCACCTGAACCAGAAAAGAAAGAGATTCAATATTCTACTCACTATAGTGAGAAAGAGTAATGATTTAAGGGACGCATTACACCGAGTAGAAGAGAGTAATACCGGACAGAGTTCTCTTGTTATTTCGTCCAATGTCTTTTTCGGCTTTTGATGAATGACCTGAACAAAGAGCCAAAACAAGCAAAGTTCACATGCGAACAATGTAATGGATTCATTAAATGTGTGGCTTAGCATTCGACTAAGGACTATACCAGGAAACCAACTGCCTGCCTGATATGCCTCAACTCATCCCAAGCTGAGCCAGCATACTGTAATAAAATGAAACAATTTAATCAAAAGTTGTGAAAAACGTTTAAGCAAATGTTAATAGGCAAAGCGTGACAAAATCTTGGCTCACTTCATCGGTAGCCTCTACACACCACTGCTCTAATTCAGCCAAACCTGCTTTAACGTACTCCCCGTTGCTGAATGAGCAACACTCACGACGTAGAAGAAGACTGCACAATACAGAGAAATCCTTCTGTCAACCAAGGAAAAACTGGTTTGAGAGAAAACAAAAAGGAGAGATTACAAGTGAAACATGCCTGTTGAAAAGCTGAACATTGATGAAGGAGAATATCTGTGTGAATACTTTGCGGACTAAGAAGGGTGCAGCCTGTATCATGTAAACATAGAATGTAATTAACATTGCCAAAAAAAAGTTTTTTAAGTTTTACTTTTGTTAATTTCTAATGGAAGAACAGACTCACGTTGTTTGCTTTCATTAGATTCAAGTAAGTGTTCAGGCTTTTCCTAATACTTTGCCAATGGGCAATCAGAGCTTGTTGAGCAACAGCATTTGCTTGTGCTCTCCCTTTCACCAAACTTGCCCTTGATGTCCTTGGTGCCTGTTTCATGTAAACAACCCCTTACGTAAATCAATAAATTAATGGAATTTAAGCTAAAAATTAATTTTCAAGAAGTGAAATTTATAATTTCTCTTCCCAGAAACTGTATGAACACAAAAGGAACAACGAAATTACCTGTATACATAACCCAAGAAGAGGAGAGATCTCTTTCTTCAGATTATCTCTGATCATTCCATATATCTTCTCGAGGAATGCAGTAAGCTGCTGCTTGAAAAGTAGTGCTGGGTACTTTGCTTCTACTTGTCTCAAGTCGTCAAGCTTGGTGAGCCCTTGTCTATTCAAAAAGGAGAGCCCAGCACTTTGAGGAGATCCCCTTAATCCCTATTTAAATTTTGAAAGAGGCACACAAGATGAGTTGAGGAAGATAAAGGAAAATTAGAAAAACACATAGATTTGCAGCTTCGTACTTGTGACATCCTTCCAAATAGGGATGCTGATGTTGTTCTTCGTCTCTGTGGTGTTAAACTAGCTGCTCCGGTTGCTTTGAGTGTGCGTTGCAGAAGCAATAATAGTGTGGCTGAATTAGATAACCAATACGCCAAAACCTCATTATTATCTGGGACCTGTATGGAAGACAACATTTCCAATTGGTATTCAAAAACTTGTCAACGTTTGGGCTTTGGAACATGTTGAGAAATGAAGCAAGAAAGAACCAACTTACCTCAATGGCCGAAGCTATTGTTTGAATGATACGGTCTAAGACGCTAGTTCTTTCGACTTCAAATGATCTCCAGTGAAGGAGACATTTGTATATGACACATGCAGCAACAGGCTTGCCCCCAGCATATCCAAGGTTTTGTGAGATACACTTGACTAGTAGATCTTGGTTTTCCTGAATAACGCAAAAGATTATATAACATATGTTAAGAGAAAAGCAGATTGCAATACTGCACGAAATGGGGTCCCACCATTACAATTAGTATAAGAAATTCATGTATATGATACATGTAGAATAGTTACCTGCTGCTTTTCATTCAGATATTTCTGTGGTTTCTCCTCAGACTCTGGTTCCCGTACAGCAAGAGCCAAGTCCTGTGACATTTATAGACGATAAGCAATTGAAGAAACAAGAAAGTGACCGGGTCGAAAGTACAAATTTAATCAGAAAAAAAAAAAAACCACTTCCTCTTACCGGTGTAGTCTTTGTTTCTCCATTAAGAAGATTTCCATTCTCTGGAGTTCTCTGAACAATGAGAAGAAAATATTACATGAACAAACAGGCCTTCTTGTATTAATATGTAAAGAAGAAAAAGAATTCATATGTTGTTGGCACCGGTAAAAGCATTGTTTTTGATCGCGAGGGCATAGATCTGCTGGTTGGAGATATAGCAAGAGCCTGTTGACGGAGAACTTGGATCTCTGACTCTGAATTGGAAAGCTTCTCTTCTAGTCTGAAACCAGAAGCAAAATCAACATGTAAAAGTCCGGAACAGAAGAGACACAGTTATAACTTGATTAATCAACCAACAAGGATAACAATGACTAAGTAAGAGTCTTTTCGCAGCATCAAAACTTATAACCAAAACTTATAACCAAAACGAAACAGTCAAATGTATATAGACAAGTTCAACAAACATGAGCAATTAGAATATGTTCTGTTTTGCTGATCCTTCATCGATATAATCTACGAACCTTTGAACCGATTCATGAAGCTGATCTGCTTTTCTCGTAGCATTTTCAAGTTCTGTGGCCAGCTCTGAATTTCTAGCCTCTGCCTCGGAGAAAGCTTTTTTCAACTTTTCTGCGGCTTGTCGTTCAGACTGAAGTGAACCCTGTAAGAAAATATGATTTAAACTAACGCATCCAAATTACGAGATTAAGTGCCTTATCCGCATATATCTACTAATATGATAGTGAATATATAAGAGATGATCTGATAAGTTAAAGACATCTACCTTAAGGGCCTCCACCTCTGATGTTAATGTATTGATTTTTTCAGTATCCTCAACCAATACCGGAGTCTCCTTAATGACTGGAGGTGCTTCTTCAATAGCTTTCCTTGCAGCCTCCCGTTCTCTAACCACAGCAGCGTTTGCTTCTTCAACTTGCAACCGCATTGCCTGCAAAGCCTCTTGTTGTTTTGCATGTTCTTGGGCTTTTGCTTCTTCCAGCTCGGTCTATATTACCAGAGATTATCAATAACAGTGTAAACAAAGCATGAAATCATGCCAATGTATGAAAATGAACTTACTCTCTGTCGCTTTTCTAGTTGTAAACGCCATGTTAATTCCTCAACACGCTTTTCAAGTTTGTCTTTCGCCTCTCTAAGAGCTCCTGTGTCTCGTGCGGCCTGATTCAATTAATTGTATAAGGTAAGAACCTGGTTCGTTTCATGAAATTGTGAATATCTAGTAGAACAATTTTATAAAACCGAACCATCTTTAGTGTCCTCAATTCTTTTCGTGCAACCCTGCTCCTCCAGCCACATTGCGAAGAAAGGGCAGCTTTCTGGAGTTTCTTGTAGTAAGAATGTGCCAGGTGACTACGTAGACGAGCCTAAAATTTAAAAGGAGGAAGCATCAGATTGTTGATGCAAAAGGAACAATTTTGCACATTGGCGATCCATAGTCTCTTATTTTCTCAGTTAGGCAAACAAGAACAACCCAAAGAGGCTTCTTAGTAATGACCTGAATAATAGTAGCAGCCTTCATTTGCTTTCTGAGTCTGAACTCATTGCGAGCAACCATTCCCCTTAGTGCTGTTTGAACTGCTATTGCTGAATGTCTAATTCTTAAATAAGATTCTCTGGCAATATGCCTTCTGAAACTCTTCTGAATCTTCACCGCTGCTGCTTGGCGTCGCATCTCCTCATAAAGGTTGCACGCCAATTTGCCTTGCATTCAATAAAAAAGGTTTCAGAAGCTCCTTCCTCCAAAAGTAACACACAAAAAAGCCACATAGACGCTATTTATACTAAGGGAGTACAAAAAATCGACCATAACAAGCCACTAATTTCATGGCTACACAGTAAAATTCTGGATCCAATATGTTGGACAACCACAACAAATGGGAACAAAAGAGGAGCAAATACGATACCTCGGCAGTTGGACTGCAATACGATAGCAGCTCCACGTAGAGCACGGAACTCTTTTCGGGCAATATAAGTACGGATTTGTCTTTGCATTCTCCGAGCGGCATTTCCAAGAACCTCAGCTCTTCTTGCATCCAACTCAGCCATCTGCCCAGCTCTAAGGAATACTTTTGTTTTCCCTAACTGCAAGTGGCAGCGGCAAAGTGGATGAATAAGACATAACTCCTAAACCACCATAAACGAACCATTACATAATGCAGTTACCAATTACTTACTTCATAACCCTTTAGGCCTATCTTATCCAGAAGCATTTTGCATGCAACTTTGTCGTCATAACTGCACAGAAATAAGAACCATTAGATACAGCGGAGACGTACAAGGCATGTTTCAAAGAAAATCACTGCAAGAAACAAAATTATATCAGCTGCAACTTACTTTCCCTCCAGAACATCTGGAGCAAGAACACCAAAACGATTGAGAAACTCGTAAAATGTCCGCTTTGTAGGATAACCAGCACAGCTGATTCTAATAGCTTCCAGAACACCCTTAACAAAAGTAAGAAAAAATTAAGCTTGTAAGTTTAATACCCAAAACCTAGGGCTCAAGTGTCTCAATTATAGATACTGTTATGGAAGGTCCCGACTGTACTTACACCACACCGTAATTGTTGAATTACGTTCACATTCTCGAAAATGGCAGGCTTAAGTACATTATTTGGCTTCACACATCTGATGTAGTGAGGTTCAGTTGAACTCAGTGTCTCCATCAAAGACTGAAGTTGAAGCTGGGATTTGAGATGTATTCTTTGTTAGAAACAGATAAAAAAAACATTTTTAACACTTTGAGCTAGAGTTGCCGCTACATAATGTCCGAAATCATGACTCATCTCCAACATGTGTGAAACTTGAAAGCCATGGAATAAAAATAATAATTACAAAGTCAAAGTGAATGAACGAACAAGTTACTGATGTCTGAATCAATAAAATGGCTGCTCTATCAAGCACACTCCGGACGCAAATGATATTAGATGTATCCACTATATACAAACCATTCATGATTATCTGTCTAAGGAAAAAATTCTAGTTCCTTAAATATCTACTGAATTGGAGAATATAGCATAGCAGATTTAGAAGAACAAAGCTATCAAGAAGAGCAGAGAGGAAACATGTTCCAAAGAGAGAAAGTTAATTACTAATCACCATACCTTAAAGCGTGACCCGATGGAAGAAAATTTGGTTTTACTTGATGTTTCTTCTGCTAGGCGAGGAAATAGACCAGCTACGAAAGTACAACTGGAAGCGATCAAAAGATCCTGATGTTCTGCCACCACATAATCTTTGTTCTTGTCAAGGAATAAGTCGGCCTGATAAGTTACCTGTTTTCAGTAGGAAAGAAAACATGTTAACAGGAATAATATCTAAACTTGTCATAAGCATGTGAAAGATGGTTTACCTCTCCAGCATAATGCGATATTGCAAAGCTGGTCCGAGATAGCTTTGGCTTGGTAAACCGCTTACTGTTTTTGAACGTTTGATACAGCTTCTGAGCAAATGTTTCATGTGTCGACTTCGGAAACATACTGCAAAAGAATCGAACATCCATTATACACTTGATCTCAGTCAAATTAAGCAAAGAATCGCCTATATTTGTTCATAAGCACAAACTGAAACAGCTTCGTCTAAAGAGTCTAGCAGCCTACCATGCTTCATCTAGAAGTGCAATGACTCCTCCAGGTTTCTGTACGAGCAAGTCACATACGTGTCAAGAAGGATCTAGTTGTAGATTATCACAAAAATACGTTAAGAATAGGATTAAATAAAAAAATTAGGACACCTTCTCAATGAGTTCCAACACATCCTTGTTATCAACAAATTCTATGTAACTCCAATTGATCTCTTCTTTGGTATAATCTTCTTGTTCCATTTTGAAGACGTGCTGTGAAAAAAATAATTAATTTACGTCAAAGCTAAGTAGGGAGAGAAAAAGATATTCGGAAGCTAGTGGGTAAGAGCACAACAGACCTGGTTGAAATGTTGTTGCAGCTTTTCATTGGTAAAATTGATGCAAAACTGCTCAAAGCTGAAAAAAAATTACATGAAACTCAATACAGCCTTTAACACAATTACGTAAGAAGAAATCATTCTGCAAGCTACAAAACGTACCTGTTGATCTTAAAGCTTTCAAACCCATAGATATCAAGGACACCAATTATTGTCTTAGAGTTTGGATCTTGTCCGATAGAATTGTTAATTTTATCAACAAGCCTGAAAAAACAGGATATGGATGATTATACATATTCCAAACTTAAATAATACACAAGAGCCTGCATATTTAAAGAAAGAAATATTCTTTGTGTACCAATCAAACAAGCGTGAATAGATAGTTTTTGCTAATGCATCCCTGCTACCCGTGGCTGAATCAGGATCAAGTGTTCTTGTAATAACCTCTTCTGGTGTCACCATTACACGTTTAATCAATGCATCTTCCAAACTCTTTGCATCACACCTTTTGAGAGAAGTGAGTCCAGGATCAAAGATGTAAAAAAGAAACAAAAAAAGAAATCAAGATTAAACAAATAAGCACCACATACCTCAGAAGCTCAGCAGTCGCATCCAGATGAAATCTTGATTTGTCATCCTTCAAAACTGAGGAGTCAATCTCTTTTCCTTTTGCAAACTCGACATTGCCTAGATGCAGGATTGCAGCGACAACCCTAAAAATTGCATCCTGATAGCAATTATCAGAGTAATCAATAAGATGCTCTACCAGAGAAATCATTTCTTGTTGGAAAAAGGAGCAAATGGAAGACTGACCTGTTCCTCTTCACTGATGCCAACAATATCCATAGCTCGTCGGGTAGCAAGATATTCCTCGGTGTCATCCACTCCATCCAGTTTATAGCACTTCGATTGATTTAGGTAGTGGAATGACTTAGGATCTCCCAACTTAAACTTTTCTCTGTCCTACAGAATGGGAAAACAAAATGAAATCCCCAATTAATTATTCATGTGGTATAAAGCAGAACGCCTCAGAATAAGGCTTATTGGTATCATCGTGTAGCACCAGTACCTCAGGTGGGGCAGCACATAAAAGGTAAAAGCAGTGGTAATTTCTTTCTGGATCTGATATTTGACACACTCGAGACCTTTCCAACAGATATGTTCGGACAGCCGCTCCAGATATTCTCCCATTTTTGTCAAACTGAAGCTCGACAAACTTTCCAAATCGACTGCATTTTTATTGAAAGACAAAGTTACAATGAGGAGGATATCTGCTTTGAAGCTTTTCTAAGAAGCAGTCATTAGAATAACACAATAATCAATCACGTTGGAAAGTATACTATTGAGTTGGTGTAGGAAAAAAAGATTAATCCTTCACTTTACAGATGAAGAAGGCCAGGAGATTAACATGGTTTATATTTGAGCAACTGATCACTGAGGTTTCTTAGTTACAAAGTAATTTTCTGATAATTTTCTGAACAGGTTTGACTATAGAAGCATTTAAAGAGAAGATTTGTAGGAAAAAACTCTCAGTGAACATACACATACCTAGAGTTGTTATTCCTGAGAGTTTTGGCGTTTCCAAAAGCTTCAAGAACTGGATTTGACTGTAAACCAACAACAAAACCAAAATAGTTAATGAAGCTAGCATTAAAGGCCTCTGAAATTATGTCAACACAGTAGCTAACATAGATTTGTGACGCCTCACCTCCAGAACTTGCTGTTCCACTGTCCTTCCTTCAACGCCGGATCGACCACCAAGGTAAGCAAGGTAGCGCATAAGCATCTTTGTGGTCTCAGTTTTACCAGCGCCACTTTCCCCACTAACCAGAATTGAGTTGCTCTTGCCCTCATTGATCATCGCCCTACCCAGAGAAGCAACAGACTAGCATGAGAAAATGTACAAACAAAGAATGATAAAGAGAATTACTGGTAGTGGAATTATTGATTAGTCCTAATTACCTGTAAGCAACTTCTGCAATTGCAAACACATGGGGGCTTAATTCCCCAAAACCTGCTCCTTTATACTGCTCCATCATATGAGTATCATAGAGATGTGGCAACCTTTGAAACGGATTTACAGCAATCAAGATGTTTCCTGTATAAGTCTGCAAATACAATAAATGGAAATAGTTATTAAATATGTGATTTCGTTAGAACTCAGAGCAGAAAATGCATAACAACTTACATAAATTTCATTCAGCTCATATCTCATGGCCAAGTTATTCAAAACACCTGGTTCATGTAGATATGAGAGCTTTGTCATGTCATCAACACCCCCAGGGGGCGCCTCTGTGTCCTTTGGAAATACGTTTGCGATTTTGGCCACAACCTGAAATTAAAATTTCATTGACTCATTAATACAATATCTGCTTTCAGTTGATTGTATTATGGAACAGGGATGTCAATGTCATGCAAAAACTCATATGTTAGAGACGCAACAAGTATCCAAGGGGAAAGAGGTTAGAGGACCAGTGACATTTTGCTCAAAGGTAAACAGACACCCTAAGCAGGAAACACCCTATCCAGTGACGTTCTCTCTCAAAGGGAAAATTACATGCTAAAAAACATCGTAGGAGGATAGACAACTTACAGTCTTCCCGGCTGTGGTCTGTACATGAGCTTCTTCGCCATTAATTTTGACAACTTCTCCATCAATCCATGCCACTCCTGGATCTTCAATCCAAACATGAGAACCAACTATTATATTGACTGGGCCAACCTACAGGATATAAAGATCGAACGTGTGAGGTACAGAGATTTCAATAACCTCACACAAGCTGTTTCATGTGTTAATGGATTCTTGCGTGATTAAAATTCCGAGACAAAGTTGTTGTTCTAATGTGAATTGAGGGAAACTAAACTTAAAATCATAAAACACTTGAACGAAAGCTTATCAAGATTAGTGTAGAGATAATACAACGATCCTCATGAATAAGCAGCAATAGAGGTAGAAACCAGAAGAAATATGCTTTAAGTACAGTATAGCCTACACAAGAACCCATCTCTATATCCCTGTAAGAATACAACTTATACAAGAAGCATAAGAACCACTGAAGAAAGCATTCTATGAGCTTTGAACAAATTCAGATTGATGTGGCAGATTTCACAGGAGAAGAGCAGAGAGGTACTGGATCTTATAGTTTAGGTCCACTGTCCAAACAATATCTTCGGCCTCGAATAAAGAAGACAATCTAATAGAGGCTTACATGACCCCATTACGACATGCTATCTTTGGCAGGCTCAGAGAGCAACTAATAATAGAAGTTAAAAACATATTTAAAATTACGAGAGCCGCTAAGTATATGTTAAGACCGAGAAATGAAACTTCTCTATAATGCAATTCAGATAGTATTCCGATATTCACTTCCCAACAAGGACCAAAGTTGCATAACCCTTAAGCTCTTGCGACATTTCCCAATAGGATAAAATCTAAAGAGAATTCGACTAAGAACCTCTCGTTTATATTGAGAATTTGACAAGAAAAAGAACTACGGATCGAGAAACGAAACGCAAATCTCACACAAAGATCTCTCTACCGACGAACAACAAATCACAAGAAACAGAAAAACTGTCCAATACTAATCGGTTTAATTGATCAAATCCAATAAACCATTAAACAAAACAGAATAAGCAACCGAAAAACGAAGAGGTGGTCATGATTACCATGGCTACTCGTCCTCCAAATAGATCCTCTCTTTGCCACTAACTCATCCAAGAGAGGCAGAGCTTGCAGAAAAGACGACTCAGCGAGTCAGGCAGCTGAACGAGTCAGATCGGGCAGATTCTAGGTTGGTTGTCTGAAAATTCTCCTCGGAGTCAGCACAGCAGACACGGAAAATCGAGAGATCGGATGTCGGGAAATAACAACAAACAGATACCAGAATTAATTTTTTTTTCTTTTTTAGCTTTTTAAAGTTGAATCGGAATGTTTTTCTCTCTCTAGAAAGCTGATGTTGAAGAAGAAGAAGAAGAAGGGGAAGAAGAAGCTGGACTTGGCCTTCTTGCAGACGTCTATGGCTTTTTCTCTCTCCTCGAGCAATGTTTTCTTTTGAGCTGTGTCATTCTCTCTCTCTCTAACCCTTTTTTTTTAATTATTGTATTTTCCAACAAAAAAAATGTTTAATTTTTTGGTGCTTGCGAATTGAGATTGGTCAAGTGGGGTCCACTCAGACTTAGGGACGGAGAGAGAGAGAGAGAGAGAGGTGGATCGAGTTGGACATTCGTGGTCAGCCACCCACACACACTCGTCGAAAATGTAAGAAGCAGACAACGAAGAAGAGAGATTGTTGGTAAATATTAATAAAATTACTTTTTTTTGTCCCTGCCCTTTGACTTGCTGATTTTTACACTTGTATGCCCAAAACGTATTTTAATTTGAGATAATTATGGCTAATTTGTCCCTAATTCTTTTACTCTACTTAATAGCTTTCGTTTGAGGACGGGTTTTTTTTTCAGAAGTGGAAATATTTTTAATTTTGATGAGCTTTTCTATTTTGAAATTCCCTCACTTGTGAATAACGTCTAAACTTTAAAGACTCTTATTTCCACGGATTTGTTACGAATATATATTAATTTAGTTCCGAGATGATTTTTATGATTAATTTCTAGATTACTTGTTTTAGTGGAATTCAAATTGAACAAGTAGTGTATAAGAGAAAGCACAAGTAGTGAAAATGATTATGGCTACAAAGATAGATTCTTTAACTTGTTGTTTATAAATAAACTAAATAGACTGCAAAATATATCCAAAACAGTCATTGACCTTGACTTGTTGATTCAAAGGCGATACGGCAACTATCTTTTCAGAATTCTGAAACAATTACACACCTACGAGCATGAGCATATGATCCATGCTTGCTACTCCAACCCTCTAAAGAGTCCTGCTACTGCATAACTGTACAATTGAATCAAAACAGACCATAAAGCTCAAAAAGTTGATTAATGACTAACTACATACCATATAAGGCATGCATGCAGATTGGCCAAAAGTCAATTATCCATAAAGAATCATAATTATTTCTTCAACTATATGCAGATGGCCAAATTGATTCCGGTCTTAATATGTAATAAAGCGATGCACTAAAGAGATTTCAAGATAATTTGTCTAGTGATGGTAATGGTTAAGTAGAGTATGCAAAGAGCTAAAGCAACAATGAAGAAATTTCAGATCAGTGGAGTAACAAGTAACATCATTTGGGAAAACAGAGCAAATGCTGCGAATCAAAAACTCAATATGAAAAATCATCGGAATAAAGTGTGAACCGCAGAGAGAGAGATCACAAAGGATCAACTAATAGAATCAAGATCTGTGCTTATGCTTCAGATTTTCAAGTAAAAATATTTTGCTTCAGATTTTCAACTAATTTTTTTTTTTTTTTTGGCTTTAATACGACCCGGATTTGGCCGGGTCGGTTCGGATTAGGTTGGATCCGGGTTAGTCGCATCACCACTACTTACAGGTTACAAGTTTCGACTTTGGATACTGCAAATCTGAGTGAGAAGGAAGAAGAAGAAGGGAGCCACGACAATGATCAGATCTATCGCGATGGCAATGTTACTCGTCACACTTGTTTCATCCATTTCTATGGTTTCCTCCGCTTCATCCCGTGAAGCCGACTTTGTTCAGAAGACCATCTCTTCCAACAAGATCGTCATCTTCTCCAAATCCTACTGCCCGTACGTCTCCCTCTCTCTCTCTCTCTCTCTGGTCATTTCTAATCACTGGTCGTCCGATTTGCGGAAAAAATATTGGATCATGGGTGCCTTCAATTTGCGTTTTTGTTTCTAGATCTTATCAATTGAATCTTGACTGAAGACTCTCCACATAGGATATACGAATCTGTGTCGTACTTCAATCCAATGAAATTCGTCTTTATGAATCATGGCTCAGCTTCGTCTCCTTACAAATGGCTCGAACTTGATGTTGGGCTAGATATATGTGGGAATCAAGTTGGATTTTGTTATCCACATTTGAGAGTTCAGTTATGTGCTGTGAGATCACGTACCTATATATGACTACGAATCCTTGGTTTGGTGTCAACAGGTATTGCAAGAGAGCAAAATCTGTGTTCAGAGAGCTTGATCAGGTTCCTCATGTTGTGGAGCTTGACGAAAGAGGTGCGTTTTAAGATCAAAGTGAATCATTTCATCCGACTATGCTTCTTACCTCTTTCTTCTCTCATTCACAAACGTTTCTATTACTTGGGAACTCTGAAGGACCACTATGTAGAAGATTCATTTTTGTGACTAACGATTGAGAGATCCGAGAATTGAATACATGTTTGTGTAAAAAATTGTGTCTTTGCAGAAGATGGTTTCAGCGTCCAGAGTGCACTTGGAGAGATTGTTGGAAGGCGAACAGTACCTCAGGTTTTCATAAACGGAAAGCACATCGGAGGATCAGACGGTAATACTTGCTTTCTCCTTCTCCTTCAAGAAAATGTCTTTGCTTATGAAGAAAGCATCTGCTGATTGATTGGATTTGTTTATTGATTTTCTGTGGTTTTCAGATACCGTAGACGCACATGAGAGCGGGGAACTGGCCAAGCTTCTTGGTGTTTCCGGAAACACGAGAGCTGAACTCTAGGTTGAATATAGTTGGAAGAATTGGTAACACTTATCTCTTTTGATGTTCAGGTGTAAGCAATTCAATTTCCAGTTGTATGAAATTTGTAATGGGTTCCGCAGATTATAAACAGCTTGATCATGGCCTTGTCAAACATATCTTATCAAAGACTACAAAGTTGGTTTTTTAGGAATCAAATCTAGACATGCTTCAAACTGACTGTCTTAACAACAAACAGACTTTCAAAGTGCATTGTACAGTTTGGGGGATAGAAAGGCAGGTAGCTAAGACTAGTGGAATAAAACAACATTTAGGATCGTGCTCTTTTGTTGCTGCAAGAAGGGCACTTGTAATGCTTGATATGTTCCGCTCTAGCTGGAGTGATCTTCACACACTTCCCATGGAACCATTTCTCGCACATGTCACAACAAATCCAAAATTCATCAGAAGCATAGTTATCTCCGCAAGCTCCACACAGGGTTTCACCGTGTTCGTCTTCATCCTCTTCCTCGAATCCTTCTTCCTCGTCCTCGTCCTTGACCTGTATTGTCCTTGAGCTTTTGCCATCTAAACCTCTCTGCATTCCAGACCAAGGAAAATATTTACACCAGAATAGCCAGTGTAAACTTCAATATACTAATCAACAACTCTCATTGGATCGGAAACTTGAGATAATTCGGCCATTTCACTACATGCTCATCTAGTAATTCCAACTGCATCAGTGATTAAAATTGAAGACAATCCTCGTCTTTGTTCTACCTCAAGCCTAGAGATTTCTTATGCCACAAGATCGCAAACTACGGTAAGGGAAGTAAGTATATTGTGCTCAGTCTTTGTTTCAGAAGCTCAATAGAAAACTGTTTTAAGATCTTACAATCTACGATGCTGCATATAATGAAAAGATGTTTGAGGAACAAAAATGTGCATCATACTTCATTCGTGTGTTTAACAATGCTTGAGGTAAGCAGAATAAAAGAGAAGTAGGAAAGCTAGAACACAAAACCTTAAAGCAACAAAATTCAGTTTCTGATTATTTAACCCTATGCAAATATGGTAATGGGATATAAGTATATGTAGTGAAAAAAGCTTTCATAGAACTTAAAGTTTAACCATATATTTCAAAGTTCAAATACTTCCAAACATGTCTTTAAAGAGTTAGAAATCAAGGTAATAATTTTGGTGTTCTGTTAGGATTGAACACTGAATTGTGCAGCGGCTATTCTCTAACGAGACTTCCAAGATTATGTAATGACTGGATATGAAAATGCCATATATTGGTTTAACCCTTAACGATGTGAAAAACATATGCCAGTGCTTTGCTTTTACGGATATCCATTTAACCATTCCTAATTTCTGAAAACTGCAAAAAGAAAAAAAAAAAAGAAAAGAAAAAAAAAACGGATGATAAGAGTAAACGAAAGAAGAAGCTTGAGTACTGAAAAGAAGCTATTTAGAAAGTCGACGGGAACAAGAGCTACTTCCGCAAAACTTTCAGCTCAACTAACTAACAACTTAGGCCGGTTAGTGTATGTGGGAGAAGTTATACAGAGAAGCCAAGGTCATAAGAGCGGAATATTGAGTTGAGAAAAGGTTTAGGAGAGTAGCGGAAACACTAGAATTCGCCGTAGGATTCTTTACTTTGGTTTGTTCTTAGTTCATAGTGGATAAATAAAGGAAATTACGTTCTGAATCTTATAAAAGGATAGCATGAGTCTTACCACTTTTGAGTTTGACTTGGATTTCTTGCCATTTTGATCTGCTGAAGAGGGCTTTTCCTTTGTTTGTTTTTTCGCATTTCCAGTTACAACTTCAAATATAGTAGGAACCTCATTTATCATGCTGAACAAGCGCTTCCTGAATGAGCAAGTGTACCGGTTAGCGTGGAAATGCTGGAGGTATCATGATAATGGTAGAGCAAACGAGCAGAGAAGATGTTAGAAGAAAGGATGATACCTGTCAGCTTTATCGAAACAAGATCTTGAACCGAAGTAAAAGGAGACAGAAAGTAACCACGCATCACTGTGTACAGCAACAAGGGAAAGCCAGTCTTTTTCCTGCATTCCATCTCTGGCAAAGTTAATGCCGAGTGCAGGTTCGGGGAGCTCTGGAGGAACTTCTTCAGCTGGTAAGTTAACTTCCCACAGTTCATTCGGGAATCCATACAAGCAAAGGTTCTCCTTCTCTTAAATGTCATCAAACAGACATAACAATACAGACTTCAGTTTATCAACTAGCACAGAAAGTTACGTCATGAAACACTCTCAGAAAACGATGTTCCGCTACACAGTACAAGACTCAGCAGATCGCATTGCTTGATCAATAAAGAAATCATGTGTGGTTGTGACACTGAAGCCATAAAGCAAGAAGCAAAAGATATACGAAGAAAGATAAAAGCAACAAAGGCAAAAACTTAGCTCATGAGGAGACCAAATCACGAAACTAGAAAGAATCAATACAATCAAGTCACCAGTACCGAACAAAAGTAAATCAGAAGAGCAAGATAATGTAATTTTCAGTGTCACTATTGATTTGGTTAAGCCTATATATAAGTTACCATCTCAGCTATACTTTGTCAGTTCCTTAAACCAGAGAAGAAAAACTACAGCTGAAGATCAAAAGTAGAAGCAAGCTATACATTGACAACATCTGCATAATGAATCACTACAAAAGGAGAGAGAACCCAGAAGCCAAAACCTAGGAATAAATGAAGCAGCTTGAGAAAGGGATAACAATGTGCATATGGGAACAAATCACGGAGTATATTCAAGGCTAGGGAGAGAAAAACCCTAACCAGGGTCGCACTGCTGGGAAAATTCTTCCACATCTGCAAAAAGAAAAGAAAAACAAATGAATCAATCCAAAATCATATTCTTAAATCGGAGAAGTAACCATCGCCAACAAACCTAAATCCACAACACTAGAGCACAATTGTTCAATAATTAGGCACCACGCGATCGTCGTGAGAAGAATTTCCATGAAAAACAACAAAAACCCATAGACAAAATTCAAAGAAGAAGAAGGAGAAGAAGAAGACCGGTGGTGAGAGCTCGGACGATGCCAGCACGACGGCCCTTGAAATCTCGGAAGACATCTTCGACAGTTCGAGGGTTGTATTGCGCACCTCCTCCTTCCATCTCCCGTCTCTCTCTCTCTCTCTCTCAGAAACGATGAAAGAGCGGCACTGAAGTTTGGGTCTTTTTTGAAAAAGCAGATTTTTTTGTTTCAAGTGATAAAGCAGCAAAATCCAATTTAATTAGGAAACAAAGTAATGAGAATGAAGACGAAAAGTTTTCTCCGTGGACCACCGTGACCGACTCGATCTACTCACAACACTTCTTTCTTCATTGTATATGATTTACCAAAAAAAAAAAAAAAAAATCACTTTATTGATTTGATACCAATACCCTTTTTTGGTTGCAAAATTGACAAAATAAATGCAAAAATAATAAATCCTATCAACTCCTAGATAGTTGATAGGATTGTACACATCATTGGAGCAGTCGATATTATCTCATCACCAATGCAGTCGTCTAATACTTTATACCCTTTTCACAAATTAATTGTCATCGATTATCCTTTCTACATAAGGTTTTTTTCTCATAGCGATTACATTATGGTGTGAACGAACCTTGTTAAGTCGTTTTCTAAAGCTTATAAAGTTGTGGAATTGGCAGCGGTTCATGCAAGAAGATTCACGCAAGAAGAACACATGTACTTTATCAATAAACAAGACATGCATGCAAGATTAAAACATAATATTATCCTTTGGAAAGAAAGAGATAATTATTGGATCCAAATGAGTCTCTTGCAATTGTAAATATGTTAGTTCAATTGAGGCTTACAATGCTCGATTGTTCGTATTTGGCAAAAAACGGACAAGTGCTTTTGGTGGTTTAATTATGTGATTCGCAGCAACCAAAGAATTGGAGAATTAATAAGATGGCACATCTATAATGCTTTTCTACGTGCAAATTCTTTACGCGGATGTTTCCATGCATTTCTTTTCGTGTCATATCAAAAAAAAAAAAAAAAAAAGAACAACCTTTTCAAACGAGAATTAAGTTTGTCGGATAAGAAAACCACTCTATGGTTTTCGCCAAGCGTTTCCATGTTGGTTTTCAAAATTGAAAATTTGTCTTATATATAGATCTTTGGATTTATACAATATCTCTTTGATTAGGCATTGTTTGACTTTGGACAGAATATACCAAACTTCATATGTCTATTTGCATTGGTGACCTTTTCGCTGGAATTTTTCATTGTCTAATATCCATAAATCTAACAAGTGCCGTCCCTAACAGTTGAGAGGCTTCAAGCAGATTAAAAATTTGTGACCTTATATTTATACCATATAATTTTGTTGATGAGTTTTTTTTTTATGTTTTAATTACACAATAACATTTTTTATCATATAGAAAAGAATCAACTTAATTTTGACAATGTTCTCAAGTATTTCAAGTTATATAGGAAAAACACTATACTACTTAGTTTTTCATAATTACTAAAAATATTAAAACAATTTATTTTAATATTGTGTAAAATATTATGAAAAAACTATAAAATGGTAAAATGAAAAGGTATATAATATTTTATATATTTAATAGTTAATAGTGTCAAAATTATTGAAGAATATTTGCTAATGATTAAATGGTAAAAAATAAGATAAAAAGATAAAATACTTAAAATAGAGAAAATTATAAAATGAAAGAAAAAAAAAGAACAAAAAACTATAATATAGACCAAGATATTAACCGAACCGTGTAAAGTTTTGAAAGTTTTGATAACGGAAGTGAAATTATTACACTACATTTACATAATCATATTTTCAAGTGTGCCTTCTAAATTACTAAATAAATTTTGTGGCTTGAAGCAAATGCTTCATGTGCCTTAAGGGAGGGACGGGTATCTAACACTTGCATCAATGATCATTTTCTAAGCGTCAACGTGGTATGCAGTTCCTTGGTATTTCACTTGTACCTGTCGAATAAAATATGCTCTCGATAGCGTCTTTGAATTCAAAATACTTTGGAGCAAAATATGTTGGATGTCCATTAAAAAAAAAAAAAAAACTATTACTATACTATATTTTAATTCAAATGAGTGTCCATAAAAGTATGAGAATTTGCATTAGATAACAATTTTTTTTTTGTAATAAAATCTAGTTTCACAATCTTTTTAATTGTCAATTAGCAGACAACATACATACGAGAAACGTAATCAGCAAAGTCGAGATTTGATCATATAACCATGTCTTTGCACTTTCTCAATCATCTAGTCATCTACAAAGAAATGATCGTTTAGATGGCAGGTTCCTATCAGAAGAGAAGCACCAACAGTTGGAAAAAATAACACAAAAAAAAATAAATGAAACAACGCAAATGCATCTGATTAACGTACAATTGCCATCTCCACTGGCTGGTTCTGCTTACAAAGTCCCTCTCCAGCATCTCACTCTCAGAACAAGTTGTATCTGTCACTCCCAAATGCAACATACCCACACATATGCATATGCTTATAAAGATACTAACGTTTTAGGTTGCAGTAGGAGCCAAAGTGAGTCGAAACTTCCTCTAAACACAGCATCCTCAACTAGTTACCTTCCTGTCAGATCAGAGACCAACGTCAAGCCCTTTGGGAACAAAACATATCAAGAAGCATCTACAAATCTAACATGAGAGATAGTTTTACCTGCATCGTGTTTCCTTTCCTCAGGCGCATGCTTTACAAGGAACTGCATGACCGTTTTCCAGTAAACGTCACCACCAGTCATCCATGTATCCATATGCATCCCACTTGGAAATTCCACAAAGGTGCACTGAGAGTTACGGGCAGCCGCTTTCGCATACAGCATTTTCATGTGAAATGGAGGGACCATCTCATCTTGCAGCCCAGAGAGGAAAAGTACTGGTTGTTTGACCTGTTATTGTTTCAATATCACCTTATCACTGAGCTGCTACAGAGTCGAATGATGAGACATTTTCTAACAGGGTCACATTTCCTGCAGGGGTTTGCAGGATCAAGCTCCCCCTTATTTCCTTTTTAAGCCTTAATCCATTGTACAAATCAGATAGCATTAAAGCAGCGATGCAGTATATGTGAATTATTCGATAGTTTGGTTTGACTATAGAGAATAGAATGCTAACATATCCCGCAAAGTTATACGCACTGTCCCGTTAAAAGGAATACGAATGCATGGGATATTTTCAAAGGCTTCATATAGTACCCAAGTATTATTTTATTTTTATTTTCCTGGGAAGGATATTGCCCATCTCACCACGAGAAGTATATTAATATAGCGGAGAGGTCTTTAAGGTACCATAATATTGTCTGCTTGTTTAAGTCATTTCAATCATTCAATGGCATATGCAAACGGTAAAAGCAAAGAATCCATCTAAAATAAATCTGCAAGAGTCTACATGGCTTCTTACCTCACCAATAGCATCAATTGTATTCCAGGGGGAGCGTACAACAAAATTAAGAAGTTTCAGGCTTTTAGAACCACTTCCTCCAATAAACCACTTCAAGAAGGGCAGCAAAACACCAGCCATATCAAGAATGGATGTGAAAGTATTTTCCAGAATCAGTGCGGATACCTATATAAGGGCAGTGTAGAGATAGTAAACATACAACTATTTGACGTGTAGATATCAAATGTAATACTGAAAGCAGACAAAAAAAATAAAAAAAATATGTAACTTTTTCCAAGAATCCTCAGAAAAGGATAAGACTTGAGAATATAACAGTAAATGTCAGTGGGAGTATAAAGGGAAGCCAATAACAAAGCTCGAAAGAATCCCCGTAGAACCAGGTTCTTTTTACTGCCAGGTGACTTAAAACTACAGAACAAGAAATAACTAAATTCAGACAGAACTGACCCAGTAGATTATTACTAATGAGGAGTGTGACTAGAACCTAAATAAAATAACTATTCTAGAAAGTTTTGTACAATCAGACTCCAGGTCATCTGCCAAACACCATGAGTAATATTTTCCAACACTAACTAGAATCTCAATAAAATGCCGATAAGAAGGTAACTCATACTAGATCCAAACCAATCCCCCAGAGGAGAGTAGAGGGTGCCCTAAGGCCTTATACTTCCTAAGGCATTGGCTAGTCCCATTTGTAACCATGTGGGACTCCTAGTAATACTTCACCCTTTAAACAGTGACATCCACAGTGCTGGCGGCTGGTACTTGGGCCACTACCTTCTCTCCTCCGCTAAATAGTATATTATCTCTAGTCATGACATGCTGCTAATAAGAATATTTAGTAATATTACCTTGTCGGGATTGTTTTTGGTAAGCACAGCTCCAACAGCTCCCCCAAGGGACCTTCCAAATACAAGTATTCTAGATGTATCAATGTCCGTCCTTTGAGAAAGGTGATCCAACGCAGCCTACCAAAAGTAGCAGGCAAGAAAATGGATTACGAACACATGGAGACGCAGCAGAAGAGTTTAAGGATACGTGGACAGATTTAGAGAGACAAGCAAACCTGAGCATCTTTTATGATCCCATGCTGTGACGGATAGCCATCACTTTCCCCATAGCTGGTTGCACGGGAAAACCAATCAGTTGTAAAACAAGAAGTTAAACAAGCAGCATTGTAACTAAAAACAAACGATTAAGATAAAATGATGGACCAGAAACCAGCTGACTGGAACTGACCCGCGATATGAAAGCATGAACACGTTGCACTTCAAGCGTTGTATCATGACGCGAACCATCTCTAGACGGTGAGCGATATCTGGGGTTGTAAGGTCAAGGCCGTTACAAGGCAGAGAATCCCAGCCAACAAGACATTGAATGTAAAACAGGTAGATCAGACACAGAAACTCCTTAGTAAAGAGAGCATACACATATAAACAAACAAAAACCCTGAGCTCTTATATCAACCCATCACCAAGAAATGGCTCTGGAAAGGATACTTCCGGCATTCTCCTGGAAAAATAGAATGGTTGGACCTGCACGGCAAACACCAGCTATTAGAACTCGGAGCCTCATACTCAGTCCAATTAAGCGAAGTTACCAACTACGAGAACTGGTCATATTTGAGACATAGTTCTCAGCTAAGATATTGGGTGGTTGAATAACAGCAAATAACTCACGGATCACAAATCTGACAAAAGGAGACCAAAACTTAGCTAGAGAAGGAGACATCAAGACCTAAAATCCCCCAAAATTCAGTAGATTCAGCGGCTTTCGGAAATGCATAAATCAAATCTACCCAGAAAAAAAAAACTAATAATTGATGAGCAGTATCGAGGGGAAAGCTCAAATCAAAAAGAGAAGGCACAAAGGGAGGGACCTCGACATTCGGGGAACATCTTGATGAACCAAGAGTGGAGGCGTGTGCCATCGGAGGATCGAAGCCAAACGTCCTCGTAGATGAGATTGAGCCTGGCGGGAGTGATCGGATAGGACTTGCTTAAGCCGGGAAGCACCGGCACGTAGACAAGCTTCTCCTGGAAGGCCACGAGCAGCGCCACTCCCGCGACGACTATCCCTCCTACTCCGTAGAACAACGCGCCCACGTACGTCACCATTCCCTCCCTCTCTCTCTCTCTCCGGCTAAAGGAGCAGAAGCCGAAGATGAATCTGAATAGGAATACGAATCCGAAACAGAAGCAGAAGCAGAAATCGAACGCACTTTGACACTTTCTATCTGTTTCTCGTGCTTTTGCTTTTTCTACTTGGGGAGGAGAAAGAGCTTTTTAGTTTACAACGCAAATCCAGAGGGGAACGAGAGAGAGAGAGAGCGAGCGAGTGTTCATTGTAATGGGCCGAAACAAGCCCATCGTTGAATATTTTATATTCAGCTTCATTTTTATGCGCTAAATTCAGATCGAGTTCTCGTGATGATGTTGTTATTCTCTACATACACACGATTAAAAAAAAAAAAAAAAAAACTCAATCAATTCTCCTATTCTGACAAGGAACTTAAGTTTGAGAGGCTATTCATAATCATGTTACGTGATTGACCAGTTTCTAAATGGTTAAACTCTTTTAGTGTATTCATAGGTAGATAGTTAGTTTTCATTTAATGGAGAAGAAGTGCATAAGGTTTCGACTCTGATTGGTAACAATTTGTAATCGAGTAATGACAGAAAATACAGTTAAGCTATACAATGGTTTAAAATTAAATAATATTTTTTTTGGTATTAATGGATAAATTTTGCGAAACGGATGCTTAGGCTTGTATAATATATGATTGGATTGGGATTTCGAAAGATGTCAAGGCTTGTCGATAAAGGGAAACATGTAATGGGTTAGTTGTTGGAGGCAGGGAGCGTTATTCATTGTGTCATTCAGTTTCAACTGACCCTACTGGTTTCTCCATTGTGTGTATTGTCACTTTACCGACGAGACAAATTGTCCCTCTTGCATTTGGGTATATTGGCCATAGAGGTTTGGATTACAAATCCAATTTTTTTTTATCGGAATGCGTCTATACCTCATCATAAACTCGAATAAGGTATACCTAGAAACATGGCGGACTACTACATCTCGCATCTGATTTTTTTTTATAAATCAGAAAGATGATTTTGTGTATATGATGATGTGTTGGGAAAACGAGGACGGAAAAGAATATGTTAATAAGAATTTAAAACTAAACAACAGATTTTTTATATAATATAAATTTAAAACTAAACAATTTATTGATGCAATTTTCTCTTTAATCTGAATATTCCATTTTTCCTAGTTTTTAATTTAAAGAACGCACTCGTTAGTTATTAGGCTTTTCACTAAAACGAGTTATGAAACCCATAACACTTCATCCAGAATTTATATGGTTTTGCAATACACTACATTTGATCACTCTATGGTTTCTACTTTCTTGATTTTTGATTTTTGTTTTTTTTTGTATATATCCTATCTTGATTTTTGTTTGTATAGGGAGTTAGTCGAGTAAATTAAACTATTGTCAAGCAGTTGTGGGAAACTTAGCTGCCGAAACTCGAATATATTGTAGACAAACGAGAACAATCCACCTCTTCAACTATCTGATATCATAAAAGTTTTGAAGAAGCTATATTGCAAGTATAATGAATCTGATAAGAACAACTTTTATTACCGCAAATCTTATTAGAGTCACACAACTCACAGGATATACTTTATTTCGTTTTAGGTTTCTCAAAAGTCAGAGCCAATTTTGCATATATCGATAATCTAATCCTTGAGCACACTTGACTACGATGAACAACCTTTGATACCTCTGAAAGTTTAAATCCACAGACAGCAATAATGCTTATTCTCTCGATTTAAGCTATATGGACAAGTGGAATCCGTTCAAGTTGTTTTAGTTAATCAGTAAACCAAAAAAAATGGTTTACCTTTTAACCTTTTACTTTCAAAATATTTACCACCGAGTGTATCAAAATAGCGGAATTACCGTAGAGAGACGCGGGACCTTTTTTAATAAAAATGGAACCGGTAATCCCGGTTAAAGTTTTAACAGGAAAATTAAAAATTAAAAAAATGAGAGATCGAAAACATAATAAGAGCACCAAACCCAAACCAAAGTAGAAACTGACAGCATCTCTCCGTATCCAAAAAGTGAGAGAACAAAAAAAAAACAAAAAAATTCACAGACCAAGAAGCAGCCACCGGAAAATGCTGACGTGTATAGCTCGTTCGAAGCGAGCCGGCGATGAATCATCTGGTCAACCCGACGATCCGGATTCCAAGCAGGCCAAATCTCTAACATCTCAGGTAGTTAATTAACTCACTCTCTAGTCTCTATGCTGCTCCTCCACCTTCTTCTTTTATTTCCGTAATTCTCTCTTCTGATCGAGGGTATTTTCGTCAATTCATTCGCAGCTCAAGGATATGGCTCTGAAAGCTTCCGGTGCTTACCGGCATTGTACGCCGTGTACGGCGGCGCAGGGCCAGGGGCAGGTGCCGATCAAGAACAGTCCGGTGCCGGAAAAGCTGGATTTCGAATCGGATCAACGGTTTAAGATGCTGTACGGAAGATCAAACAGCTCGATTACATCGACGGCGGCGGCGACGGCGACGGCGACGCAACAGCCTAGGGTTTGGGGAAAAGAGATGGAGGCGAGGCTAAAAGGGATATCGAGCGGCGAGGCGACTCCGAAATCGGCGAGCGGGAGGAACCGGGTCGACCCGATTGTGTTCGTGGAGGAGAAAGAGCCAAAGGAATGGGTTGCTCAGGTGGAGCCAGGGGTTCTCATCACCTTCGTCTCTCTTCCCGGCGGTGGCAATGATCTCAAGCGGATACGTTTCAGGTACGCAACCCTGCGCCCGCTTTAATCTAACGGTCGCGATTCTTTGCTGACTATGTTATTCTGATCGTACGGTGGATTGTCGATTGGCTTCGTCGCCGGTTCAGTTTTTAATTTCCGCACGTTTGTTTGTTTTGGTCGTGATTTGTGAGGAGAAAGAATGTTCGGAAGATGCTCGGATTCTTTGGAACACAAAACTGAATCTGTTTTTTATTTATTTTTAATTATAAAATCTAAAAATCTGAATTCCATTTTATAAAAATATGAATACGATTTTGTGGATTTCCATGTCTAGGCAATATATATTGATAATATAACTAAAATAAAATAAGACAAACATACGAATCTAACAATCATGCCATGTCTTTTGTAGATTTCTACCACATTTGTCTCTAAATAATTTAGTATCTCGAGTTTTTTTGTTTGATCTTGATTCAGGTTTTATGGTTTCAAAGATATACTGTATATAGAAACAAAGTTAAAATTTAATCAATTCAATAAAAAAATTCAATTTTGATTCATGTTCGTCTTTTCTTTCTAAACTTCAAAACTCACTGGTATTTTATTTATCTAATCTTATCAATTTTTGGATCCATATAACATGTATGAAAAATAAAACAAAATAGTACCATAATTTAGTAAAATTTGCCAATTAGTTTTGGCTAATTTCTAAACTAAACTAAATTTGGAACTCCCTAAACATTAAGTGAAAATGTTCGTTTGTGTCTTGAATATCTGAGGTCAAATCAATCCTATTCACCCCATACCAAAACTGTTTGTTTGATGAAGTTTTTGTCTTGAATAGAGAAGAAGGGGTAAAATTTGGTGGGTGTGAAAATAAATTAGAAGGGGGAAAAAGGTGGCGGTAAAAAAATAGAGGGGATGGGACCCACCAGTTGTGGACTGTAACGCTTCACGCCTAATGAGAAGCAAAAGCCGTAAAGGTCCAAAAAGCAAAACTTGGATTACTTTATTTTCTCTTTTTGTTTTCTTCAAACTCAAATTTTCCAGTTCACATGAAAGAAAACTTCTCAAAAAAAATACTACATTTGATTTGAAATCACTCTAGAATGTGTCTATAAGTTTGCTAAGAAATTAATTATTTCTGGATTTTATTAGATGCTACGAAATGTTTCTTTACTTGTTTTGTTCAATCAAAGATTCAAAAAATCATTGGTTGGTAGATTTATATCTTTTTAATCATTTTCGCCCATATTTGGGGTTTGTTTTGTTGTGACGTTTTTATGATAGGAGTTTTGTTTTTATTAATTCCATGAGTGGCCTTATTCTCCGCGTCTCTGTCCTGTAATCACATTATTGTTGTGGTTGGGCGTAGGAAGAAAAAAATGCTTCTTCTTATTATTCCAAAAGACAAAAGAAGATATGTACAGAAAATATTAGTAAAAAATAAAATAAAGCAAATAGCTTTAGCCTTTAGCACAGTTTCGTTCACTCCTATGTCGCCTATTGAAAACGACAACCTCAACGTATTTTGTCTCTTCCTTCCTTCGATTCTTTGTCTTCTTCCATATTAATTACAGTTCCAGTGACTTCTATCACTTGCTGTCTTTTTTTTTCTCTCTCTCTCAAAACCTTGTTCTTTTTGGCCTCTGTGTTCATTGTCCTGATTAGGTTGAGTCTTAACAGAGTCCTTAGTTACATGTGTTTTTACTTTTTTACTGTTTACTTTCGATCTTGGTAGACGAATATAAAATTAAATACTTCCGGACAAAAGTGTTTAAGAAATGAGTTTGCTTTGAGAAATTCTCTCCTACCCACCTCTCCCATTATTTTCTTTTACTGTCACCCATAATCATCTTTCCTAATTATTAGCTTTGACCATTGTTGTCTCTGTTTCTTCGTCCATGTCTTTTTTCTTTAATTCTACGACTTTCCGATTGATTATTACCACTAAACTAACAATTTTTTTTTAAAAAAAATTCAATACTCAAAAGGTTGCATCTGTGTCTCTTGTTTTCAACTCTCTTTCTAGCCCTAGCCTGTTCAATTTGTCAAAAGTTTTATTGAATCAGCTATTGTTATTTTGTCAAATCTCCCCTTAATCCGCTTTCGTTAATTCCCACTTTTGTCTGCAGGTTCTGATTAAAGTTACTTCTTCTCCTAATTTTTTTTCAACCATTAAAATTAAATTAGAATCTAAAAGAACGTTGTTACATTTAAACATTCTTTTTGGTCATTGCCATTTGTTAACCGGTGACAATATTTACCGGGACTAGTCTAGCTATTTAACCCTACTACTCTTATGATTACTTTATTAAAATCACCTCTTAACTTGGGCATTTCAATGCTTCATCTTCTGCTCTTTGACTCTTGTAATATGATCATGACCTTTTTCCAGATTATGTATACTACCAATTTCAAGAAAATTAAGACAACGTGTTTCCAAAATGTGGTTTCTTTTTTTCTCACTTCTGTTTTGGGTTTTTTTGTTTTTCTTGATCAGCCGAGACATGTTCAACAAGTTACAAGCTCAACGATGGTGGGCAGATAACTATGACAAAGTAATGGAACTTTACAATGTTCAAAAACTAAGCCGCCAAGCTTTCCCGCTTCCCACGCCGCCTAGATCCGAAGACGAGGTTAGCTTTTCACTGAATCGGGTCGATAAACAAGACAATTAGCCCCCCTTGATTATCCACTAATTCCTCTGCAAATCTTTGTTAGAATGCAAAAGTGGAGTACCACCACCATCCAGAGGATACTCCCGCGACACCTCCTCTAAACAAAGAACGGCTGCCTCGTAATATCCATCGTCCAGTTGGATTGGCGGCTTACTCATCCTCGGATTCACTCGACCATAGCTCGACGCAGAGCCAGCAGTTTTACGACTCTGGTCTACTCAACTCAACTCCTAAACTTTCAAGCATAAGCGGAGCCAAGACATAAACTTCTTCCATGGATGCTTCCATAAGAAGCAGCTCGTCTAGAGACGCAGACCGGTCAGAGGAAATGTCGGTAAGCAATGCGAGTGATGTTGATCAGAACGAATGGGTGGAGCAAGATGAGCCTGGCGTTTATATCACCATTAAAGTTCTACCAGGTGGGAAAAGAGAGCTTAGAAGAGTCAGATTCAGGTAACAAAAAAAAGGCTTCCTTACATTTGTTTTCAAAACCCGGCTTTTATTGATCGGTTCTGAATATATATATATAAAAAACACTCGAAAATGTGTGTTTCTTTTGCAATGCAGCCGAGAGAGATTCGGGGAGATGCACGCGAGGCTATGGTGGGAAGAGAACAGGGCAAGGATACATGAACAATACTTGTGATCATCGTCTTAAATATCTCTGGTCTCGATGCATCAAAACGGTTTTGTGTTTTTTTTTNCTCCTATGTCGCCTATTGAAAACGACAACCTCAACGTATTTTGTCTCTTCTTTCCTTCGATTCTTTGTCTTCTTCCATATTAATTGCAGTTCCAGTTCTATCACTTACTGTCTTTTTTTTTGTTTTCTCTCAAAACCTGTTCTTTTTGGCTTCTATGTTCACTGTTCTTTGGCTCAAAAATTAATCTGATTAGGTTGAGTCTTAACAGTGTCCTTAGTTACATGTGTTTTTTACTTTCTTACTGTTTCGATTTTGGTAGACAAATATAAATTTAAATACTTCCGGACAAAAATGTTTAAGAAATGAGTTTGCTTTGAGAAATTCTCTCCTACCCCATTATTTTCTTTTACTGTCACCCATAATCATCTTTCCTAATTATTAGCTTTGACCATTGTTGTCTCTGTTTCTTCGTCCATGTCTTTTTTACTTTAATTCTACGACTTTTCGATTTATTATTACCACTAAACTAACAATTTTTTTAAAAAAAATTCAATACTCAAAAGGTTGCATCTGTGTCTCTTGTTTTCAACTCTCTTTCTAGCCCTAGCCTGTTCAATTTGTCAAAAGTTTTATTGAATCAGCTATTGTTATTTTGTCAAATCTCCCCTTAATCCGCTTTCGTTAATTCCCACTTTTGTCTGCAGGTTCTGATTAAAGTTACTTCTTCTCCTAATTTTTTTTCAACCATTAAAATTAAATTAGAATCTAAAAGAACGTTGTTACATTTAAACATTCTTTTTGGTCATTGCCATTTGTTAACCGGTGACAATATTTACCGGGACTAGTCTAGCTATTTAACCCTACTACTCTTATGATTACTTTATTAAAATCACCTCTTAACTTGGGCATTTCAATGCTTCATCTTCTGCTCTTTGACTCTTGTAATATGATCATGACCTTTTTCCAGATTATGTATACTACCAATTTCAAGAAAATTAAGACAACGTGTTTCCAAAATGTGGTTTCTTTTTTTCTCACTTCTGTTTTGGGTTTTTTTGTTTTTCTTGATCAGCCGAGACATGTTCAACAAGTTACAAGCTCAACGATGGTGGGCAGATAACTATGACAAAGTAATGGAACTTTACAATGTTCAAAAACTAAGCCGCCAAGCTTTCCCGCTTCCCACGCCGCCTAGATCCGAAGACGAGGTTAGCTTTTCACTGAATCGGGTCGATAAACAAGACAATTAGCCCCCCTTGATTATCCACTAATTCCTCTGCAAATCTTTGTTAGAATGCAAAAGTGGAGTACCACCACCATCCAGAGGATACTCCCGCGACACCTCCTCTAAACAAAGAACGGCTGCCTCGTAATATCCATCGTCCAGTTGGATTGGCGGCTTACTCATCCTCGGATTCACTCGACCATAGCTCGACGCAGAGCCAGCAGTTTTACGACTCTGGTCTACTCAACTCAACTCCTAAACTTTCAAGCATAAGCGGAGCCAAGACGGAAACTTCTTCCATGGATGCTTCCATAAGAAGCAGCTCGTCTAGAGACGCAGACCGGTCAGAGGAAATGTCGGTAAGCAATGCGAGTGATGTTGACCAGAACGAATGGGTGGAGCAAGATGAGCCTGGCGTTTATATCACCATTAAAGTTCTACCAGGTGGGAAAAGAGAGCTTAGAAGAGTCAGATTCAGGTAACAAAAAAAAGGCTTCCTTACATTTGTTTTCAAAACCCGGCTTTTATTGATCGGTTCTGAATATATATATATAAAAAACACTCGAAAATGTGTGTTTCTTTTGCAATGCAGCCGAGAGAGATTCGGGGAGATGCACGCGAGGCTATGGTGGGAAGAGAACAGGGCAAGGATACATGAACAATACTTGTGATCATCGTCTTAAATATCTCTGGTCTCGATGCATCAAAACGGTTTTGTGTTTTTTTTTTTAATTTCTCATTCTCGGTATACCGTTTTTTTTTTAATTGATTCCAGCTGAAGTAAATTTCTCCACAGGGTACTCCTTGTGCCTCACGGTCCCAGAAATCTCTAAATATCAATTGTGGAATATGTTTAAGGAGGTTTCTTATTTTCTTCCTTAAAAAAGTTTGCTAAAGCTTGGAAAATATATAATGTTGTCTATTTTTGCTCAAGATATATCCTTGGTTCCTTTTTTAACTTTTTTTCCTGTTCTTCAACTATTAGTAATTTTGGGCTCATCTTTGGGTGTTTTCTAAAAAGACTAGCGAACGTTTGATAACTAACGTAGTGGCGATAGTATGGTCATCAAACGCGTGGTCAGATTCATCAGCTGATCCTGGTGTTTCTGCATCTTGACATCGGAATCGCTAGAGACGTAATGTTTCATTGTGTTTATTACCCCCAAGTTATACCAAGATAAGAGAATATGTTAATATAACATGAATGTGTTATGGAAAAATTATATTAGACTTTCATGAAAAATTGTATTACAAAATACAACGATATATATAGCGGTAAATATAAATCCAAGTTTTCTAAATCAAGATAACTACAAATATGTAAATAAGCTATATAATAAATATATAATAGTTAATGATAAATATTGTGGATCTTCTAGATCCTTCTATAACCATTACACTAAGAAACTACTATGTTTTAACTTATTTAATATTTTTTTGGATAATGCACTATATGTTATAGATAAATAATAACCTCAGCGTCTCATCAAACTCTTGTTCGGAAAGGCGCTAGGCGTTAGTCGGGCGGTCGATCCGGGCCTAGCGATTTTTTCAAAAATCGGAAATAAATCGGGCAGGGATTAGTTTTTAGATTTTTCTAATTATTATATTTATTTAATGCTAAAATTATTACACTTGGTGGTTAAATATTTTATATCTTGGTAGTTTTAAAATATTTATGATAGCTTAGTGGTTGTGTACCCTGGTGTAGGACAGATGGTGGCAGGTTCGACCCTTTGTTCTTTCATAATGTGCATTTTTTCTTATTTTCATTAATGAAGGATAAAATTGTAATTTTGTTATTATCTTCTACCTCCCATCTGAAGTTCTGTGAAACCCTAATCTATGGCCGCCAACCATTTTTTTAACTTGATTTTCACGATTTTCATCTTATTTCAACTGAGTTTAACACGAAAATGATAGATCCCACATCTATCCTTCTATTTCGAACAGAAAATCAAGAAAATTTGAAGTATTATTATTTCGCCGATTTTTATTCCGATTTACACCTAATCCCGGTGGGATCCTTCCGCCGAGCGAGTAACCAGCGCCTCCACGGTCTCGGCGGCCGCCTTTTAGAACAGGGCATCAAACGTATCGACAAAACCGTGAGAAACCGACTCAACGCACTATACGATCTTCTGGAGATACAAAAATGGAAATTCTAGTTGGTAAAAGAAAAACACCAATTATTTGTTAACAAATATATACAGATAGAGTAAACAACGCCACGGTTTGCCAAAAAAAAAAAAAGTAAACAACGCCACGGAAGGAAACAAATACTTATGCAATTTTACAATATATTGAAATCAAATAATATAGAAATTTTTTTTCTCATATACAATGTGTATTAATGCACATACCTATTGTTTTGCAACGACATACACACACAAAAAGAAAGTACAAGCTTGGTTCCTTCGCATCCGTTTCTTCACACAAGTAAGATCTTTGTGATGCCTCCTCTCTCTCTAGTTGCATTCATACGATTTTTGTTTATGTTCCAAGTAGTATTAATATAATATTATCTCTACCTCTATACTGATTTTGCAGGCACAATACTCATTATGACCTGTCCTAAAAGAATTTTCTTGTTCCTGCTCTCGTGCACCGCAGTTCTGCTAAGTTACAAGTACAACAATAGCGGTTCCATAAACGTGGCAGCTGCAAACGTCGGCTTAAACTACGGCCTTCTCGGAGACAACCTCCCGGCTCCGTCCAATGTTATCAGCCTTTACAAGTCCATAGGAATTAATAAAATCCGAATCTTCGACCCGGACACGGAGGTTCTTAACGCCTTACGAATCCACCCCGATATTGGAGTCACTGTTGGCGTCAAGGACCAAGAGTTGGCTGCTCTTGCGGCCAGCGAAGAAGCTGTCAAAGGCTGGTTCTCGACCAACATCGAGCCTTACTTAGCCGACGTCAACATCACGTTCATCACCGTAGGTAACGAAGTCATCCCTGGACCCATCGGTCCTCAAGTACTTCCCGTCATGAAATATCTCACCAACCTCGTCGAGTCGAGGAATCTTCCCATCTCGATAACCACCGTGGTGGCTATGTCGAACCTCGGGCAGTCGTACCCACCTTCCGCCGGAATGTTCACGTCACAGGCGCGTGAACAACTCACACCGGTGCTGAAGTTTTTGTCTCAGAAAAGTACGCCGATCCTCGCCAACATCTACCCTTACTTCCCTTACGCATCCGACCCTTTGAACATCCGTCTCGACTATGCTGTTTCCAACACAGAGTCCGTCGTGGTCCAAGATGGGCCACTGGGCTATTCAAACATGTTTGATGCAATGTTCGACGCGTTCGTGTGGGCGATGGAGAAGGAAGGCGTGAAAGATTTACCGGTGGTTGTGTCCGAGACCGGATGGCCGTCCGCCGGGAACGGGGGCCTGACCACGCCGGATATCGCGGCTACCTATAACGGAAACTTTGTGAAGCATGTAGTAAGCGGAAAAGGGACGCCCAAGAGGCCAAACTGTAGCATTAATGGGTTTCTGTTCGCGACTTTTAACGAGAACCAGAAACCAGCTGGAACAGAACAGAACTTTGGGTTGTACAATCCTACTGATATGAAGCCCATCTACAAGTTGTTTTGATTTTTTAGATTCTTGATTCTTCTTAGTCTATATCTTAGTTCATTCGTTATAACGCTCTAATATTTTGTAATAGAGTGGGACAAAAGTCATATATTAAGTATATGACATCCATTTATAAGATTTCAGTTTTCTTTTGATAATGAGACATTGAACCAGGACTCAGTTGGGTATGGAGTTTGCTTTATTGAAATTATATTTTCCAGTTTTTTTTTTATAGTGTTACAAGTTTAATCCACCATCTCTTTGTAAAAAGTTAGTTTTTAGAGAAGAAATATCTCTAAAATACAAGTTAGTTCGACAGCTTTGCCGTTGTGTCATATGCTCCTCCTACAAATAGTTAATTTTTTATACCGTTTTTATATATAAAAAATTATTCCAGCTGAAGTAATTTTCTTCTCTTTTTTTTTTTTATAAGAGAATCCTTCCACATGGTAGTACTCCTTGTGCCTCACAGTCCCAAAAAATCTTTAAATATCAGTTGTGGAATATGTTTAAGGAGGTTTCTTATTTTCTTCCTTAATTTTTATTTGCTAAGGCTTGAAAATATATAAATGTCGTCTATTTGCTCAAGATGTGTGTATCCTTGATTCTTTTTTAACTTTTTTTTCCTGTTCTTCAATTATTAGTAATTTTGTGCTCATCATATCTTTGGGTGTTTTCTACAAATACTAGCGAACGTTTGATAACTAACATAGTGGCAATAGTACGGTCAAGGTCAGCATTGTCATCAATGTCCTCTTAAAACTCGTGGCCAGATTCATCATCTGATCCTGGTGTTTCTGCATCTTGACATCAGAATCGCTAGGAACATAATGTCCATTGTCCAATGTGTTTATTACGCCTACTTTAAACCGAGCTAAGAGCAATATGTTACCATTACGGCATTACAACTGTGTTTAACTAATATTTTTTGGATAATGAACTATACATGTTATAGATAAATAATAACATTTTAGGAGATATATCTTCTTCAACGCCTCAGCGTCTCATCAATCATATATATTCACAAAACCGTGAAAAACCAACTCAACTCACTAGTCACTGCGATCTTCAGGAGATCGAACAGCATTCAATTCTGGTTTTCTTCACGTACGGAACAAGTTAGATACACAAAGGATTGTAACTTCCAAAAAAAATTTAGAAGAAGAAGATGCACTTGTTGTAAGAACGTTTTTATTTGAATAAAATTTTACATTCATTCAAAATAACAATTTTTTATTAAACAATAATAATAATCATTTTAGAACTAAATTTGAAATTTTCATATAAATTAGTAAACATCCACTAATTATCCCGCGGATAGATTTTCCAGTTTTGCTGGGATGCATGCATGCTTCTATTATCCCGCGGATAGAGTTTCTAGTTTTGTATACGTCAACTACCTAAATTGTCCGTTTATTTATGGAAACGTATCATATCGAAAGATTCTAGACAGACAAAAATGGAAATTCTAATTGGCAAATAGAAAAACACCAATTACATTATTTGTAAACACGTAAAAAAAAAAAAAAAAAAAAAAAAAAACAGATAAACAACGCAACGAAAGGAAACAAACACTTAGGCAATTTTACAATTTTAGTGATATCAATAATATAGAAATTTTTTCTCAAATATGTGTATATATCTACATGCACATAATTATTGTTTTGCAACGACACACAGAAAAAGAAAACAAGCTTGGCTCCTTCGCATTCGTTTTTTTCACACAAGTAAGATCTTTGTGATGCCTCCTCGCTACATGCAATCATACGATTTTTGTTTATGTTCGAAGTAGTATTAATATTATAATATTTTCTCTACCTCCACTGATTTTGCAGAAAAAACGTTCATTATGACTTGTCCCGAAAGAACGTTCATGTTCTTGCTCTCGTGCATCGCAGTTCTCGTAAGTTACAAGAACAACGATAACGGTTCCATAAACGTGGTAGCTTCAAACGTCGGCTTAAACTACGGTCTCCTCGGAGATAATCTCCCGCCTCCGTCAAATGTAATCAACCTTTACAACTCCATAGGCATTACTAAAATCCGAATCTTCGACCCCAACACGGAGGTTCTTAACGCCTTACGAGGCCACCGCGATATTGGAGTCACGGTAGGCATCAGGAACCAAGACTTGGCTGCTCTTGCGGCCAGCGAAGAAGCTGTTAAAGGCTGGTTCGCGGCCAACATCGAGCCTTATCTAGCCGACGTCAACATCGCCTTCATCACCGCCGGTAACGAAGTCATCCCTGGACCGATCGGTCCCCAAGTGCTACCGGTCATTCAATCTCTGACCAACCTCGTAAGGTCGAGGAATCTTCCCATCTCGATAACCACCGTGGTGTCTATGGGGAACCTCGGGCAGTCGTATCCACCTTCCGCTGGAATGTTCACGTCACAGGCGCGTGAACAACTCACACCGGTGCTGAAGTTTCTGTCTCAAACAAGTACGCCTATCCTCGTCAACATCTACCCTTACTTCCCTTACGCATCCGACCCGGTGAACATCCATCTCGACTATGCAACTTCCAACACAGAGGCCGTCGTGGTCCAAGATGGACCACTGGGCTATTCAAACTTGTTTGATGCAATGTTCGACGCGTTCGTGTGGGCCATGGAGAAGGAAGGCGTGAAAGATTTACCGATGGTAGTGTCCGAGACCGGATGGCCGTCCGCCGGGAACGGAGGCTTGACCACGCCGGATATTGCGGCTACATATAACGGAAACTTTGTGAAGCATGTAGTAACCGGGAAAGGGACGCCCAAGAGGCCAAACAGTAGTGTTAGTGGGTTTCTATTCGCGACTTTTAACGAGAATCAGAAACCAGCTGGAACAGAACAGAACTTTGGGTTGTACTATCCTACTGATTTGAAGCCCGTCTACAAGTTGTTTTGATTTGTATGATTCTTGATTCTTCTTTAGTCTATATCTAGTTTCTTCATAACGCTCTACTTTTTGTAATAGAGTGGGACAAATGTCAAGATTAACTATGATATTTATAAGATTTCAGTCTTCTTTTGATAACGAGATATTGGGATCACATATATCCCAACAGTTATTCTTTAGTTTTGCATCTTTTGACGGAGACATGATCAACATAAAATTTTCTGTTGTTTGGACAATCTCATATGAGTTCAATATCACGATCAATTGTAGTTTATTGCTACAAGCATAAAGCTCAAATAACTATATGTACAGTACGTATATAATTAACTCAAGGCAATTGACATTTTACAATAAATTGTTATTAGAATTGTGTATTTGTTACTGCATAGACGTTCTAGATATATTTTAGTTTTTTTTAAATTAAGTTAGACAAAAAAGAGAATGAAAAAAGAAAAAGAAAATGAAAATTAGCAAATTTGTAAATAGACTTGATAGACAACTAAAAATGCCCCAAAAAATAAAATGATAGAAACAAAACGTTTACTAATATATGTAAAAATCTAAAATTTTACTATTAGTGAAATTAGTAAAATAGAACTATGAATATAAACTGTACGTGCCTACAATCTATGTTTTGTAACGAAAAAGAGAAGAAGAACAGAATCAACTTTGGTTTGATACTCTCGTCTCTGTCCTTTAGACATGATCTTCTGATGTCTTGCACATAAGAAAACTGTTTACAATACAAAGAAATTATAGTATATCTCTAGTACTACTGATTTTATAGATACACGTGTCGATACGGATTGTCCTAAAAAGTCGTTCTCGTTCATGATCTCGTGCATAATACTCCTGCTTAACTTCAACATGGCTTTGAATACGCATCGACAAACATGGGCGTTGTTAAGTTCCCGTTAACTGTAAACATGTGGAAAGCGGTAAAGGGACACCGAAGAGGCCAAACAGCCCTTAGCCTGAAGAAGAACTACACAACAGCATATGATCAGTTTCATCGAGATTAATATCATATAATGGTAAGAGGAAGGTTTTAGTTTACATGCAAGAATTGGGTGGCACTGTGGGTGGTCTTATTGCCATTACAAGTCATAAAATTTTGATATATATTTTATTTATATAAAGCCTTGGAAGGTTATAGATGAGATTTTGGAAGGACTAATGTAATCTGAGAAATTAGCGAAATCAAATATTAGTCAAGGCATATATTTTTTAAAAACAACAATTACTACAAACTTTAATTTAAAATATAAAAGCCAAGACTAAAACATATTAACCAATAAGAAATTTTGCTTTACAACCATAAAAGTGAAAGAAATAAAGTGTAATTTTGTTTGAGGTTGTATCAATGCAGTGTTGACACACATGTATATACTTAGAGATGTTAATATGGTCCCAAAATTCGCTGATTTAGATGGGCGTTGGATATGAATAAATGCCCATTTAAATTTATTTTACATTTTTTTTTTGTTAAATGGGTTTAAATGTGATTTTTTTTTTGACCATAACGAACTTGTGGATTTGAGGGAAAAATGGACACTAAAAATGAAAATTTTAATGTTTTAAAAAAACTTATATCTTATGTCGTATAAGAGAACACACACAAAAAAAAAAACAAAAAACATGAACACCGACTAAAACATTAATAATAAAAATTATTATTGATTTTATAACGATTGTGTAATAGCATGTGATTATGTATAAAATAATTGAAACATTAATATTGTAGGATGACTTATTTTAATAAGCATATGACATGTAAAAAACCAATGTTAAGATTAAAAAACTACTAAATAAATCAATTTTGTGTTCTGCAAATGTTTTTCATTTAATTGTTAAAAAAAAAGACTATATTCGATAAAAAAAAAATACAAAAGAAGTATAATAGATATATATATATATATATATATATATATATATATTTATTACTGCATATGTAAATAGTTTTCAAATCTAAATAAATTTTACTCTTTAAATCTAATATGTATTTCTTCAATATATATTTATCAAACATACCATAGTTTTTTTTAATAAAATCATATTTAACATAGATACTATTTAATAAATATACATTCAAAAATTGATCTTAGTTATGAAATTCATCAGTTTCTTATCTCACAATGAAAGAGAAAAAAAAACACTATACCGAGCGCGGACAATGCTAAACGGTGAATTCATCTTTTCAAAAGGGTGAAAGACAAGAAACTTACTTATGTCATTAAAAAAATAAAAACATGGTTTGAGCAGGCAATGCAGCTTACACAAGAACGTAATAAAAACCCGAGATTCTGAAGATTTCTCGATCACCGACCGGTCCGACCGATACATCACAGCCAGCTAACGTGCGTGCATGTGCGCACAATAGTCCTACAATGAGTAAGAAGATTATTACTATATGGGCCTAGTCCAGGTCTGAACTAAATTCAAGACCCAACCGTTGGGACCCAAACCAGAATTAATAACTAAAAGAAGAAGAAGAAACAAAAAGAGGATTATAAATACCTTCTTCCTCTTCGACAGTCTCTAGAAAGACCTAAATCCCTAGAACCGAAAATTATCCTTTTAAGGGCTCTCGAAAACCTAGCGCAGTCGCATCTTCTCCATGGACGGATCCGCCACCAAAGTAATGTCTTCTTCGATCCTTAATCATGGCTTTCTTTAATCTCTGTTTCCCAAATTGAATTCTCTGATTAGATCTTTTGTACCGTAGGGTGATCTGGGATTGAACGATAGTGATGCAGGCATTCGGAAAAGCAGGTACAAATTGGTTTTTCTTTTTCTTTTTTTCTTTTGAGATGTGTAATCTGTAAGATGTGTTGTTTTCATGTTGATACCCGCAATCAAATCTATTGCAGTAGCATGATGAGCAGGATTTACGTTGAGGGATACGACACTTCGCTCTCTGGCCATGATTTGGTTTTCTCTTTGAGAGAACATTTCGCTCCATGTGGAGAGGTTATACATGTTTATATTCCCGGATACAAACACATCCCAAACCGTATTCTCAACATGTTTGTGGCGTCTTTCCTCGGGTTTTCTCGGCATGACGAGTCAAATGCTTGCTTGCTATAAACTCTTGTTTTTTTTTTCTTCACAGTTTTGCCTTGATTTACCTTCGGGGAGAAGGTGCAGAAGAGAAGGCGTTGAAACTTAGTGGAAGCAAGATGGGAGGACACAAGGTAGCCACTAAGCCGTTTCATGCCGAACACCCTCACCCTGAGTTTGCTCCTACGAGAGACGCAGACAATCAGCGACATCACACGTAAATTGAATTTTTTTGGATATTTTTGTCTTTAACATAGATTCTTGTCATGCTGATAATATTATCAAATTATTAGGATGACAGTTGAGGGATATGACACTAAGCTTCCTGTGGATTATGTTAAGAGCGTGCTGATTAAACATTTCTCTTAATGTGGACCTTTCCTGAGAGCTATTGCTCACAAAGACGAAAGCAAAGGTTTCAGGTTTGTGGCTTCTTCCTCCCAATTTGCTCGTGAATTTTATTTCCCCAGCTCTCGTGTTATCAAATGCTAACCAAAGATTTGTTTTTGTTTGTTGCTTGCTTTTTATAGCAAAGCTGTGGTTACTCTTCGGGGGCAAGACGCAATAGATAAGGCGCTGCATCTTGGTGGATGTGATGTGGAAGGATTTGAGAATATGAAAGTTTCTCGGGTTGCTGGGCCAGACAAAAAACCGCTCAGAACAGGCTATGTCCCCAACAATCCCAGCTGGTACATGAATTTGATTCTGGATTCTTTATTCTTGATTCTTGGTGATAAAGTTCAACCTCTCACTAATTTGTGGTTTGTTTCTTTTAGGCCAATGATGAGAAGATTATTAGGGAGTTAGAATTCTCGAAGAAGAATAAGACTCTGCGGAGAAGACGAAGAAGTAGCTCTTTGGTGTTTTCAACTTATTATGTGTTCTTTTTTTTTTTTGTGTGTGTGTGTGTGTGTGTGTGTCTGGGATATTTCAAGTAAACTCAAGTATGATGGTCTTTATCTGGTTGTTTTCCAATAATTATTATCTGCCTTTCATTACTACCCATGAGTATATACGATTCGATTGATTAGGTGAGACAAGCACCATCTCCCTTGCATCTTGTGCTCCCAAAATTTAAAGTTAATTATCTCTATTCTATTGTCGAGTTTACTTTTATTAATTGGTGATTCAGGTTTATTAAGCTGAATTTTGTTTTGGCTGGGATTGATTACCACCATGATCAGTAACTGAGAAAAAAAAGGTTCTAAAGTTTGGGAGAGAGAAAGGAAGGAATGTGAGTGGTGTTGTCAAAGTCCAAACAAGAAGAAAGCGCAGTGATGAGTTTCTTCACATCTTCGGTGGTGTGTGCTGCACTCAGTGTCACGCATTAGTGGGTTTCTATTTGCTACGTTCAATGAGAATCAGAAGCCAGCTGGGAGACCGAACATAACTTTGGGTTGTACTATCTTACTGATATATGAAACCCGTCTACAAGTTTGTCTTGATTTACGATTTCTTATATTAAATAATCCTCCGAAAGTTGTAATAGAGTAGGATATATTTTTTTAAAATGCTTTTTACTCAAAAAAAATGTGAGCAGAATTCACATCAGAAAAAAATACACTCTCAATTGTAATAAAGTGGGCTGAGAGCCTGAGAGTATGTGAAGCATGTGGCGTATGATGAAAACCTTAAGAGATGGGTTTCGAGTTAGCCTGAATAGTAAATTTCACTTCCAAGTATTTGAAATCAAAGACAAAAGCACAACGATAACAGATTCAGTGAGCATGTAAATCTCTGTTTCCACAACTTGTGATAGACATTACAAAAGAAAAATAAGAAAAAAAAGCTTGACCAATCTTGGGTATCATCATATGCGGAAACTAAATGAACCTGAAATCTTCGATTGGACACATATTTGCTGGCACGACTCGCTGATTTAGTGACCATATTTCTGGAACTCCCACTCACTGTTATCTGTTAAAACTCAAGCAATGTTAGCAAACAAAGAAACAAAAAAAACTGAGATCATGTCAACAAGCTTCAAACAGAGAAACACGTACCCAATGGACAAACTTGACGAGTCTTTAACCATCTGCTGATGCAGTGGAAGTGAAAGGCGTGATTGCAAACCCCTGCAAATAACTAGGATCGGGTGTCTTTAGTTAGTGAAAGGCAATAGCATTTTATGTATCTCGAGTCTGAGTTGTTTAGATGCACATTATAGAATTACTAAGGATTCGAGAAGGTGAACATCACATATAAACCTTGAATGAAAAAACTTCCTACTCTCTCAAACAGAGAACAAAAGGTTCCTAGCTACCTTTCCAGCTAACAAGATTAATCCTCAAATTCATCCTTTTTACGTTTGAGCAATTGAGAATACAGAGATATGTAATGCAGTGAATTTGGCCAATTCTATGAGTTTATAGCTTATCCTCAATCATAGATAATTGCAGGTACAACAGGAATTTAAAAGCATGCAAACAATAACTACAATTTGGTTTAAATTCCATAGACCTAATCAACTGCACAACAAGAATAGGGTCTCCTTTCGGATAAAGCATAGACATCTACGCGGTGCCACGAAATACCAATGTCAAGATATAACAAACGAGCTCTGAGATACTAGAATTGTTTCCCACAACACTACTTTGCATACAGATTTTCTGATACTAGATACACAACTACGATAATCATAAGACGTAGAAGAAACAACGCTTACCCCAAGCAACAGTGCATTCCTCGCTTGTGGCGCTGGCCTGATTAGCTTGACACTCGATGCCTAACAACAACCAACACACAATAACAACGAAGTTAGCCTAAAACATTCAGAAACTCAGCAATCTACGGATTATCAACATCAAATTCCTTATCAATCGATTTTTCTAGGGCTTACACAGATCCATTATGTGGTTCCTGCAGATGGCGCAGTTGTCAACAACGATATCTGCCAAACAACGACAACGATCAATCAACAACCCTAGCTAACCAAAAAAACTGAATAGAGAAAGGATCGCAACACAGACGAAAGGAATTATAAGGAAAATCGCAGTTACCCCAAGCCCAGAGAGCAACGGCGCTCCACTTCTTAATTTCAAACCGCTTAGGTTTCTTGGCGGAAGAAGAAGAGGCTGCGCTGCTGGAGACTTCTCCGGCAGGAATCATGGTAACGTCGGAATCGAGAGACGCCATTGATTGATTGATCTCTGATCGGAAGGAAGACGAAAACCTAGAAAGCCGAAGAAAACCCTGGACAGAGGACGGAAGAATAAGCGTCGGAAAGTTATACAGGGAGAAAATATGTCTCGGGCTTTGCATATATAGTGGGCTTTCTCGGAAACTGATTCTCGTTATTTCCATAAGCCGCTTAACTTTTCGTTTTATTTTCCATAATAATTCTACAATTTAACATAAGTCTACAAATGTTTTTCTTTCATTATCCAAAAATGTAAACTAAATATTTTAGTAAAATAATGGAAAAGATTCTGAACCCAATTATTAATAAGTATAATCTTTTAAATAATTGCTACATATATATATATATATATATTATTTTATTACTAAAAAGTAAAAACTCACCTAGTTTCAAAATTTGCAGTTAAATATTTATTTTTAATTAAATAAACGTATCAAAGATTTCTAATAACCCAATTCATGAACTTAAAAATTATAATGTGCCGCCTAATCCTTGGGTCATTGGTATTGGTTGGAAAATACATGAACCTGAAATCCAGTAGTGATCTAATCTACGCAGAGTATTAAACTATTAATGAATCCCGATAATTATTTTTTTTTAAATTGGAAAATTTATAATTTTTTGGATATCTGGTGTGTTTCTATTCCTAATCACGGGTTCGACATTAGCAGATCTACACAATTGACTTCAAAGTTCAAAGTAATGAAACATGAATAAATTCTTGAAAAAACATTTATTCAAATCAAGATAATTAAAATAAAACAACAAGCTGATGACAAAAAAAAAACGGTAGAACACCAAATTGAAAAACCCATTTTCCTCGGTATATAAGCTAACAAAGATTTTTTTTTCAACTTCAATCATACTTCGTTTATATCAATTAAGCGAAATAAGCCGATAAACCACAGTATAGCCAGAAGATTTACAATAATGATATTAACAAAATCAAAAAAGATTTACAATGACATTATGACCGGTAGTTGAAATTGAAAACAGACAATGAATTCAGATAAAGCGTAACATGATAAATCATCAAAGCTAATAGAAGTTATGTAGAAAAGCAGTATCCAACATAAGCAACATCCATTTTTTTGTTTGAAACAAGTAAATCTGTATGTGGTTAAGATTAGGGTCGTATAATTGTTCCTATAAACTAATCTTCAAACATCAACAAAGAAAAAAAAACAGCCTTATTTATTTAGATTAACAAGTTTGGATAGCTTGAGTTAACAATAGCTAAAAATATTACCCAAGAAAGGACTATAATTAGCCAAATCAACAAAAAATTCAGAGTAAAATTTAGAGCGACATTTTTTCTTCTCTAGGACATAGATGTTGAAAAAGAGCTAAACTAAGTACTTTTTCCCAATCTTCCTTGACTCTCTGCATAGTTAGGAATCATGAGGCAATCAGGCAACCTCTACATAATATTTTGATAAATCAGGCAACCTCTACATAATATTTGATAAACAATTTGAAGTGCCATATAGCCTTTCAGAAGTTGCATATCTAACAAAGAACTACCTGCTAATTAGTACTTGTCTCTTCCTCTTGTCTTTTTGAGGTCGTAACTCGTAACAATGGATTTGGTTATAACATGCAGGGGGACAAAAAACCATAAACATGATCCATTATCTTGAAAATAGATCATCGGATACTCCATATATAACATGTAAAATATTTTTGTGAATTGTAGTCAGTCTTTACTTAATTACTTCCAAGTGAAGTCTCTTTTCAATATTCTAGATTTGATACATATTTCTCGTTAGTCATCGTAACTTGTCAAAATCTTTCTTTTGCTCTGTGATCTCTCTATCATAGACGGAGCATAATGACAGAAGTTAAAGCTTCCTCGTTGGTTTCGTTTTCGAGCAAAGTTTATTTCAGATACTAACGACCGAAATAATATAATTGTTAAAAAAATAGAAGTCTCTCTATTAAAGTCGTGGTTAATGATTAATACACTTTAAAAAAAAGTATTAATGGTCTTAACTTAAGTTCAGGATAACTCCGTTAATGTGACTAATTAAAAGAAATGATAGAATTGAATAAAACCTTTGATTTTAAATTATGGATAGATTTTAGAATTTTTGGGTGTCTATTAAGAAGAAAAAAACAAAGGTTTTATTCAGTATAATTTCTAAATTCTAAAACATTTGTTAATGTTTTTCTTTTTTCTTTTATGAATTCTTGGTTATCTATTAAGAAAAGAAAAACAAGCAATCATGATGTGAGGTGAGGTTGGTCAAGGAAAAGTCTTTGTTCTGTAGCTGTTTTTCTTTGTTGCTGCTGACGCCAGCGATTATAGAGTCAAAACTCGTGCGTCAATAGAATTGAATGAGCTCTCTCATCAAAAAGCCCTTTGAAAATTTTGGACACTCGATGCAGGCCTGCATTTAAGTGATCAAACAACAAAAGCATTAACTAGACAATGGTTCAATAAATGAGTGAGCATTTAGTAGGAAACACGAGTGTGATACGAACACGTAAGGATTAATGTGTTTATAGATTTGGTGATGATGACTTCATTGCCTGACTCTGTCTCCTCTTCTTTTTTACAAAGACAAAAGATTTGTTGCTGATTCATCTCTGGGTGACACCACCTTAATTGGTTTTACAGTGTATCGCACTTCTTTCTTAGTTGTGCATCTTTAATTTTTTTTTTTTTCGGCCGAAGCTTATTTCAGAAGTAAAACATGTAAAACTACTGAAGTTTTTCAACTAACTACGTCTTTAATCCGCGCTACGCGCGGATCTGTATTAATAATTTGGTTTAATCTTGTTTTTGTTAGTAATTTTAAAATTATCAACCCCATAATAGATTTAAAGAAATTTTTTTTAATAAAAATGTATTTAAAGATGATGTGTCGTTTTTTCCAACTTATATTTGTTTATAAGATGATAAATTTTGCTAAGTAAAATAATAATATATTCAATTTATTTTTACCTAATTAAATAACTAATTTACCAAAATCCTAATATGTTTTTTCAACATGTTTCAATTATATGTAATGTGTGTATAAATAAGATTAGAAAAAGAATTGTTTGACATTTTAGAAAACTCAAACAAAAATAAAATTAATGTTTATATCGTATCTTTCAACATCTTTTTTATAAATTTAATATTTTTTGTGAAAACCCGGATAACTCCGACAACATACAGATGAATGATCATTCAGTTGTTAATATGCACACTGAGCTTCGTAAAGATGTATTTAAGATAATTGAAGAAGGGGAGTGAGATATCGTGAATAACTAAAGACTGCCTATAACTTTGTTGGGAAGTTGCAATGATCGTGTAAGACAGCTTCTTGCTTCTCCACCAGGTCTTCCACAAGTTTTATCTCAAATTTTTCTTTATTTTTATCATTCATGTGAGTTTTATTTGCAACATGCTATTAGAGGTTTTTTTTTAACCTTTAGGATGGTATGTAGTTCTTTAATGATTTATCATTGATTAACTTATATATGTTTTCTTCACGTTTTGATTTAAGTAGCATGTCTAGGTTTGTCAATTTGCGTTTGATTCATAACACTGCTATATTTTATTATTTAAATAGAATTTTAGAAGGTGTTACTCATGTGTTGTTTGCGTGGATTCAAATATCGTTAGTCTCTATTTATATAAAATTAGACTTTTCTACTTATTGTGTTTTAAGTGGAAAATTAATTGTGTAGTGTTTTCAAATATTATTTACTTTTTTTTGCTGCATATATACTGCGAATAAAATATTTTTGATGTGTTTATTATACATTTTAGCTATATCTTTACTTGAATGACATGAAATATTAATTTGTTTGCATAGTGTTCAATTTTGCTTTGCGTGAGCTCTTTTAATTTGGTATTTCATAGTAAACATTTGATGAGGTTAAACTAATATTTAGTATTTTTTTAAAAAAATTACATAAAAAGAGTTCTAAACATTTGATGAAGTTTGAAAATTACATAAAACCGTGCATAGCCAAATCAATTGCTAAATTGTTACAATTGGCCCGCTGATTAAAAAAAGCCATAAGGGATTGTTAAAAAACCATAAAGGATTAATAGTAAATGAAGTTTATATTTGAAATTATAAGTTGTGTGAGTGTAGAGAAAAACGTGTTTACTCTTTAAGTTATAGCTTGTAGGTGAATTTCTATTTTGTCTTTAGCCACACCATTGAAGTTTTTCTCATTGTCGATGATAACCACTTTTCCAATGGCATCTAAAAAGAGTAATTATAGTGTTAGAACATGATAGTATAATAGATATGTGTACATGGACAGAAGAAATAATTTTACCGTATAGGTCTTTGTTCTTGTCAACTGATTTTTTAAACTCGTCATAAGAATGGATCCTAAACGTTTGCCTCTCGATAGTATGGTCATGCTGATCGGACTTAACCAACTCTTTTTGCTGAGTGAATTGGATTATAAACTTGTGAGTAGACACCCTATAGCTAGTTTTGTTATTAATGACCATAAATTTTTTAATCTTGTAGACAACATCGGCCTCGAGGTTTGGCTCATAGGAACCTATTCGGTTAGCTGACGGTTCAATTATATTGTTCTGGATTTCAATTTTTCTTTTTTATTATAGAGTTTCATTAATTGATTTGGCAGAAGAAGAAGCGTTTGAAACAGCTATTGTTTCAGTAACTTTTCTCTATCTCTTTAAGAATTCTTTTGATTTAGCAAGTTCTATGACCTATTAAATTTCACCGATGTGCTTATTTATAAGCAATATCAATACCTCAAATGAGAACATTTCGTTTTATGTTGATAGAAAATTAAAAACACACCTTTTTTTAGTTTAGCTTTTTAATATTATTGTTTTGCATTTTAATGGTACATATATAAAAACAATAAGTAATTGTTCTAATTGTATTGAATTTTCTTTTCTTTTCCATTTTAGTGTTACATTCAAATAAAAATAAAATGTTGCTCTAAAACTAAAATAAAACTAAAATGTTACATTCTAATATTCTTACTGTTATGAAAAACAGTAAGCAATGTTGCTCTAATGGTAATAAATTTTCTTTTTTACTTTAAAAGTGAATTTTATTTGTTATAGTTGCAAAATTATACCTAATTTGATTAATTAATTAATTATAAATTATGTAAATTATTATATATTTCGTTTTATACTAATAAGAAATTAAAAAGCATTTTTTATTAGTTTAGCTTTTTCATATTATTGTTTTTCCATTTTAGTGTTACATATATAAAAACAGTAATCAATTGTTCTAATGGTATTGAGTTTTCCTATTTTTTTTCTTTTTCCATTTTAGTGTTATATTTATGAAAACAATAAGTAATATTGCTTTAATGGTATTGAATTTTCCTTTTTACTTTAAAAGTGACCCTTTTTTGTTATAAAAGCCAAATTATACATAATTTTGATTAATTAATTAATTATAGATGATGTAATTAATTATATACGATGACGTGTACCAATAGAATTGAGTCTTTTAAATTTTATGTGGAGACTCTTAGAGGCCTATGACTTCAACTTTTATTAGTAATAGATAGATAGATATAGTACTACAAGAACAATATAATTCATGTTTTGTTTGTAATGTGCATCATCTCACTTCTGCAATAAGCATTTGAAACAACAGATGTTGCGTTTAAATAAAATATTGTAGTTGAAAACATTATGAGAATTTGTGAAAATGAAATGATTTTGCATGATACAATGATTTTTGTTTTTCGAAAAATATTATACAAAATTACATGTTGGTAAGTATTTGCATAATCATTATAGTTATTATATTTTTGAGTTTTCCATCATTCCACTGGTTATTACTAATCAAAATCGTCAAACCGCGCATATGTACGTGAACTCAGACACATATATGTACAGTGAATAGACACTTTAAACATTCATGGGTCAATTAGACTCATCAATTAATATGACAATTTAAATAGTAAGAGAGTTCATATCTATCTATTCTATGCGAGGAGGATTATACACTATAAACCATACCCCATACAATATACATAGACCATATGACACACACAATTAATGTGAGAGGAGGAATGATATCAACATAGGGACCTTACAACCTCATCATATTTTGAATGTTTTTTATATATATGTTAGAGAAAGTTAGACCAACACGCAAAGCCCTACGTGCACTCTTTCATTATTCCTCTCTTCTTTTGCCCCCAACAGTCTTTGACGACCCACCTTCTCCTTTCTGACCCCTCTCTCCCTCACACACAACATATATGCTATTAATTCAAATAGTTTCTTTTATAGTTTGGCATTTATCATCATGATATTCACATATACCGATCCGATCGATAAAGAAACTTTAAAAATAAGATTTTATTTATGCAATATAAAATTTAGTAGCGAGAACTTAATATATAATAGTTTATGCAACACATATACACAACTTATGGTAAAAAAAATTCAACTTCTAGTTTTACTTTCATAGATTAATCTATGATCAAGTATGTATGTGATTAAAATGTACTAGAATCAAGTGGATATCTAAAATTTTCAATTTCAGTTTTATCACTATGAATACGTTATATAATAGTATGTCCTTTGTTTTCGATAATATATATATGATCTGAATATCCGAATTTAAAAAAATATAAAACGGATCAATATTGAAGCCGATATTTTGTTTTTTCCTACCCTAGAGACAAATATAGAGAGAGGTCTACGATATTGCTAGTCATGGTGACCGATGCATAGGATCGTGCAATAACACAAAATATGGTACACCTAGGGTTTATGTAGAGTTTGTGAAATTCAGGGCAGACAAGCCCCACGCTTTGAACAAATTAAAAAAAAAAAAACCAATTTTATAGAATTAAAAGCTTATAAACTTGGCAATAATTATACAAAGTATTGTTTGGCCCTAGTTTATTTTAGCTCTCTCTCTCACTCTCTCAGTGTTCTTCTTCAACCCCTTCTTTTGTGTGAGTGCCATCATGGCATGGCATGTTTCTTTTGCCTTACGTAAAACACACTCACGCCAATACATTATACATACATATTTATACATCTATACGTATGTGCGTGTGAGCGTATCATTAATGAAATCTTTGGGCCTATATATACGGACCTTCCACAACCAAAGCTCTCGTATTATTACAAAAAAGCTCGCATACTTTGAAGATTTGGGTGAGAATCTCCACGTTGGAGAAGCAGGGCACGTGCAAATCAACAAACACGAAATCTTTCTCATGTGCTTTGCACGCGCTCCCCTTCTCCAACATGAGCTCCTCATCCGTTCAACCTTGTTGATAATTCTAGCGACTCAACTTTTTTTTTCTTTTTTTTTTTTTGTTGTTGTTCTTCAACATGAGCTTTAGCCGTTGGTTAATTAATAGAAATTCTAAACTCTGATAAATGTATAATTGAGGCGTGTGCGAGTGTTTGCTTTGGTTATTTTTTAACTCTTATTTGGTGAGAAAAAACTTGACAAAAGCGAACAGTTTCACGATTGTCTTGACAACTTCAAACCATTCCTTCGGAGTCTTGAGTGGACTTTAGTTTTAACGGAAAGCCCTCTGTATGTTTACAGGAAATACGGTATTTGCCATTTTGCCTGCATTTTCGTTTTGATGTTGTTTCTCCACTTCTCGTATTTATTTATTTTAATAGTTCTTGTGTGTTCCAAACCGGGCAATTTGCTAACGGAATTGGTTGAGGTTTATGTTTGAGTCTATAGATTTGCTTTTCTTCATTTTCAACAAAATCTGTTTGGCTTGCACATATAATATAAGTATAATAAACTTGAAGTTTCAAAGTTATTACTTATTATTTTAAATCATCTTAGGGTGACCATGAAACTATAAGGTTTCAAGCTCTATCTTCTCCGTAGTTTCAACCTCCTCGTATATCCTACAGAGTTATACATTTTTTTGAAGCTTTTGAGGTTGTTGCAGTATATGTTAGAGGTTCATCGTCGAATCACGATATTACACGCACTCTAAGGAGATATGAAGAGGATGATTATTCTGCAATTTGTCTCATGATTCTGTAAGATCGACTCTAATGCTCTTTTACTTAATTATTTGCATAACACAAGCTCTGCCAATTTCTAATCAAATATTTCAAGAAAGTGCATCGAAGATCTTACAAAATAACGTCACAATATTTGTCTACAAACCATCTGATTTAATATATATATATAGTTAGATGATGTATATATTGCTAAAACCCAACAACTTTTTACTCATTGCATCTGCCTCTGCTCTCTCAGAGCTGAAACTTTCTTCCGCAGTTCAAGATTTGATATCTTCTCCACCTCCAGAGCTCGTTCAAGCTACAAAACCCGTTGAATTTGTTGTTAAGCCACATAAAATTAGAAAACCCGATATAGAACGGAAACTATAGAACGAGAATCATCTGGAAAAAAGGTTCGCATACTATACTACTTGATCGAGACTTTCACAAATCATATACATTTCTATACAATTGAGAACTATCCGAAGAAGACAAGACTGAACCTTTGCGGCTCGCATACTCCATTCTCCCAGAATAGCTCTTAACCTCTCATTTTCTGCCACATACTGTTTCAGGAGTTTCAAAACAGAAGACAATGAATTTCTCTTTAGAGCATTTTTGTTAAAACAATAAAAAAAAAAACTCCGGAAATGTGGAACCCCTGCCGGTTTTCGATGTAAAAGATTTCATGGAAAAGCAGAGTTGATAACTTGATATACATGTTGTGATGACGATTCCTCGTGGAAAGTATATGTTTTGTTCTCATGTGTTCTTATATTTATAGATAGATTCAAACCTGATTATTGGTATTCCGGACGTGCTGTATCTCTCTGTCTCTCTCAGAGATCAGAGATCGAGCGAGATTAAGCTCAGAATGGAGTTGATCCACCTACAAACATACCATTATTAATTAGTATCATCCTTTCATTCAAAGATGCTACATACAGAAATTAGCCTTGAAATGTCAATCAACTGTTAAATGTCTTCCACCGAATGGGTAAGAAAAACTATCCATGTGATTTTGCAAGTGTCTCATTTGTTAACCGAGCTTTACCTCCGCAGAAAGTGTTCGTAGTTCCTGATCACGGGTCGCCACAAGGTGCGCCAGATCAACCTGAAAATTTTAATACTGATTACTTGCAAAATCAAAAACACAGTGGAAGGAAATACATCGATTTTAAGAATTATTGTGGAGGTTGTTGTTAATATCTATCCACGCTTAAAGCTAGGCTGAAAACAATTTGCCAGTTTACAAGGGCAGTTCTCAAACCTGAGGCGTGCTACTACCATTGGACTCTTCATATTTGCTTAAGGACTCCTGCAAACGCAGAATCTGAACACAGCAAAAAAAGGGGGTCACAAACTCACTCTACATGGGATAATTCAGCAAATTAGGGTAGATGATGAACTATAGAGAGTATTGAAGTTAGGACTCTAAGTAAGAAACTGTAGATTAGTAAGAAACAACACAAGGGTCAAGACTCAGAAAAGCAGAGTACTCATGACAAACATTTCATGTAATGTCACCTCTTCACTGAGATAATGCAGATTCTCGCGCTGATATTGCAGTAAAGCCATTTGCTGATCAGAAAGGCGACCGGCTTCATGGTATCTGTTTTTCAAGCAAACAAAACGAAGTTAACACTTTGAAAATTGTATGACCATGCTCAACAATTTTTCATGAAGACTAGGAATAAGGTTCCAGTGAGATTGTGAAAGTACCTCAATCCTTCCAAAGCAGCTGGTTGAAGGGGAGAATATAATGAATTTAAGACATCTGGCTGAGAGTTCACTGAGTTATACTGGCGAACATAACCTACAAGTATTATACCCAGATAAGAAAATCTGCATAAGAATAACCTAGCTACAGAATCTCTTACTAAAGACAAACATCCGGCAGAATAATGTAACACAAGATGCCCAAAAGAACCGATTTGGCATTATATTGCTCTAGTCAAGGAACTAAAGTAATACTGAATGCATGCCAAGGTGTGAATATGAATTCGTGGACCTTATGCTTACCAACAAATACAATCATAAAAGAAGCAGCGGAAATTGCTTCAACAGACATGATGAACCTGCAATAGTAATGTTCTCGTAAGCCACCTCGGCAAAATAATAGTTACTTCACCAAGTTTTTTCCAAAATAAAATATACGAAAGACATTGTCAGCTTCCAAATACTATTTCTAGTCAATATCATCAATATTAAACTTCTTATAGGCATTCAAATTTATCTAGAAATTGGTAAATACGTTAAGTCAAAACTGTCAACATAAGTGAATGAAAACAGTGTCAATAAATTAGACGTTTTATTATGTGATATGTAATAGTTTTCTCAGCAAGACTGGAAAAAGTTAAAGGCTGAATTCAGAATCTTCCTTTAGTTATTTCTTTCGTCAAAGAAAAAAGAAAGAAAAAAACATAAAATGTGATCAACTGGAAAAGAAAAATAATACGAATGGAAAAGCAGTTAATGTAAAAGAAGACCTCTGCACAGTTAAAATGGGAAGAACACTGACATATGGTCTCCACACCATGAAAAGCAGCATAGATGCAGTTCCTAGAACAAAACGGAGTCACTTTTCTTGAGCGCAAGATAAATATATATATATGCAAAATATATGATTGGAAAAGTAAGATTACCATATGCCATGATGGCAAATGGCAGACGAACTACATGTTTCAATTTCTGACTGAAACTGTAATAACCCTGCAATAGAAGGTTCTTTCAGAAGGTCTACAACAACACTAGAAAATATCCCCTTGGTTAGGACAAATGTTACCTGCAAGCGTATTTTCTGGACCTGATTGACAAAATATTGCTGAAACATACCTGTTGCAGAGAATACTTATGATAATCTATACATATATGCTGCAGAGAAAATATTTTAGAGCCGGAATATGACAAGAAAACAGCACTAGACAGATGATATGTGAAATGATTAATGTTTTGTTCAGGTAACATTAAACCAAGAGAAAGTTGTTCCAACTCCACAATCCACATTAACTAAAGATGTGATTGGATGGTGGTTTCTCCAGCTTTCGGGACCATCACTTTACACCCAAGCTTTTAAAAGTGAATTATCTTCATGGACTTGGGAGATTAATCCGAATCTAAGATAGGAAGAATCCACATCAAGTACTAACCGCATTTTCTGCCTTTTTCATAGTCTTATGTCCCAGAAATTACATTATCTCAAATCTATCTGTCTATCGAGATCACTTTTCTTTGCAAATTTTATCTTTTTTTTTTTACTTAAAACTGCAGCCTACCATAACGGACTAACTAATTTACGATATCATGCCTATTAACTTTTTCATGAAGATCTAGAACCCAATACCACTAGGCAGTAGTTTACCACCATTTAATCTAAACAAAGCTTTGTAGTAATAAGCTGAAGGGGAGCATTGAGGTTACCTGTTAACATCAACAGAGCAACATTGCAGCTGCAAAGCAGCGATGGTATAAGAGACTGTACAGGCTGAAGCATCCACGGTGCTCCTGCTGCTAAAATAGCATAAGCTGCCTAAATTTAACAAACAGTAAACATAAAGTCAGGGATTCATGTTTCTCATTATCCTTAAAAGGGTTTGTTACAAAGCTCTGTGTTAAAAGGTCAATGGCGAATATCAGAAAAAAAGGTACAGTTTGGAAGCACTTGCCAATATGATAAGGTAAATGCAACTTCCAACAAGACTTCTAGATTCTCGATGGCCGAATAGAGGAGCTTCATGCAGTATGTCAAGAAACCTACAATCAGAAAAACAGTGCTGAAACTAGATAAGTAGCCATTACAGGATAGAGAGCAGAAGTTTTTGGAATGATTTACATAATAATATCTCATCTGAGTCATTGGCAAGAAAAGACACCACAATCTGAAAAATACTTTTGAAGAAAAGAGAGAAACATGGAATTGGAATCTTAAAATGGCTGTGGCTACAGAAACAGAAAACAACAGAGCAACCATTGTCAAAGAGGAGAAAAGTCCTCGAGTTCAAAAACAAGGATCAAATAATCTTAACTCAAGAAATATAAAAACCCAGTAAATTCTTTCAAGATAAGAAAATTCATGAAATCTTCCCACTAAGAATGTTCACCATTGCTCGAACATAACTGTCAGATGTTAAATGGAAAGTGACCAAATGATGAAATCTACGTAAATAATTCAACTTTGAAACAAGCGATTAGTGAAGCGGCCACTTCAAAACTGATGCCAAGGAAGGAACATACTTTGAAACAACAACAACAGCAAAGTCAGAAATTTAGAGAGAGAATAAAAAAAAACTACCAAATCACGAAGCAAAAGACGTAGCCGTTTCTCTCGATTGTAAAAATCAAAGCCCCCAAAGGAATTTCGTTCGATCTCCGATTAACACACAGAAATAAAGGCAAAGGCCGAACAAAGACATGAAAATCATGAGCTTACATAGCATTGTCTTCCTCCGTCGTCGGATTGAAAGAAGAAGCGCGTCGATGGTTCACCATTTTAGTATGCGTATCGTCTTTCGTTTGTGGGAGTGAATACTGTAATCTCCGATCCTTGTATAGAAAGAGTGAGAGGGGTTTTGCTTGAAAATTAGGGCTGAATCATAATATTCCTTCCCCGAATCGGGAGATTTGAGAGATGTGAAGGGTAAGCGTAAGAATACAAAAGCTTCACTGGGAAATCGAATCCTCTCTGTAACCTCGTGGTCTTCCTTTTGAAATCAAAGGAATGGAATGTTTGGTATGCAACCACTTTGATTTCGAAGACTCTGAACAACCAGTCAATAACGCTGCTAAAGCTACATGTTCTTCCTTGTGATTGGTCTAAATGTTTTTTTTTTTTTTAATCAGCCGAATTATTAAGGTTTCTGCTATCTAATTTAGAGAATTGGAACCAAAAAAATTGATAATTCCGAGTGGACTATCCCTTGGCCTAATCGCTATTTTTTGTAACTTGCAAAGGATTCAACTTGCTCTAATTCGTATGCAAATCCTAAGAGTGAAACAAAATTCAATTGATCTAAACGGATCAGAGTATGACATCTCTATGTGTAAATCTTTCTTCTAAGCCAACGAGATAAGCTTTCCAATACAACTGTAGAAGGGAATTGAGCAAAGATGAATCATATGATATGATGACGATGACCCTTGTTGGTTTTGATGAGAAATGAGAAAGAGTGAGAAAATAGCAGAAACATTTGTGCAATTTAGCATATAATTGGGATAATTACACCAGAGAGTCGGTATAGTAACAGAAAATGTTTTGAATTCCATTATTAATATAGTAATTAAAAAATGGATAGAATTTAGTGATCGATGAGGTCTGCGTAGCTCCTCCAATGGTGGCGGCACAATGTCGACTTCTTCTTCTTCTTCTTCTTCCCCTTCCTTCCCTCGCACCATCTTCTCCTACACTCTCTCAACTTCCCTCTTCATCTTTTTCTTCCTATGCAGCGTCTTCCTCTTCACCAGGCGCACTCTCGAGCCTTCTCCTTCTTCCCCTTCCTTCCCTCGCACCATCTTCTCCTACACTCTCTCAACTTCCCTCTTCATCTTTTTCTTCCTATGCAGCGTCTTCCTCTTCACCAGGCGCACTCTCGAGCCTTCTCTCTCTCCTTACCACGCCGACATCCCTCTCCCCGCAACCTCCGATCCACGCTCTCCCACGCTCCTCCTGCCTCAAATCGAGTCCGTCCCTTCCAAATATCCCGAGGGAACGCCTCAGGATGCCGATGGTGACGTCACCGTTGAAAAAATTCCAAAGGAGGAAGGAGAGGATTCGCGCGGCGATGATGACGTCGCGGTAGGGACTAAGCTGAAAGCTGTGGAAGATTCGCGCAACGTTGACCTCCCGGCGAAAAACGAGCTCGAAGAAGGTGGAGGCTCGCGCGGGGAGGTGTCGGTCGAAGAAAAGGAGGAAAGCAATGCCGAATCTGTGGAGGAACAGGCGGTGGCGGAGAAGATCAGAGGCTGCGATCTGTACAGGGGATCGTGGGTTAAGGACGATGAGTATCCATTGTATCAGCCCGGATCGTGTCCTTATGTGGACGAAGCTTTTGATTGCCAGAGGAACGGGAGGCGCGATTCCGACTATCTCAATTGGAGGTGGAAGCCTGACGGTTGTGACCTTCCACGGTATGATGCTTTTCCATTTTCGTATGCTCAAACCTCCATTGTTACACCTGACTGAAGTTATTGTCAATCTAAAGAAAGTGTTGATCAGCATTTCACTTTCTAATATAGCTTTGTGGTTGTGCTCATTGTGCTTATGAGCCACACTTTCCTATTAGCTGATAGTGAAGCTAAGGTTATTTGAACATATGATAGTGCGGATGTACAGATAAATGAATCTGTCTTAATTGTAGCTTTGCATAAATTTCTTTTTATGGGTTCATATATGTTGTATAGCAATCATGGCTTGATAACCAGCACTTACTCTTTCAAGAAATGTAACTACTGTCACACTTTAGATGATAGGATTAGTAATTAGAATGGATCATATGTTATTTCTTTCTTTCCCCTTCTTATCGACTTTCCAAACATAGGTTTAATGCTACAGATTTCTTGGTGAAGCTACGAGGTAAAAGTTTGATGTTGGTTGGAGACTCGATGAACCGTAACCAGTTTGAATCAATGCTTTGCGTTCTCCGAGAGGGTTTATCTGATAAGAGTAAAATGTACGAGGTTCATGGCCACAATATAACAAAGGGAAGAGGCTACTTTGTATTCAAGTTTGAAGTAAGTCCACTCTTCTATTCATAAGTGCCTGTGTTTTCGGTTGAATGTTCACTGGTATTCTGGTTGGGTTATCTGTACTAATTGTATTTTGGTGCTTGAATAAGCAAGAGATTGGTTGGTCATATACTGGTGTTTTAATATGGATTCTCTGGATTTATTAGAACCCCCAACATCCCCGTTTTGTAACTTTTAATTTTGTTGCATTAGTTGCCAATTTTTGTTTCCTTTTCGAGAAAAGTATACATTTGTGTCTTGATTAAGTCTAAGGGTAAAATGTTCGACAATGTCTGACAGGATTACAATTGCACAGTAGAGTTTGTGAGGTCACATTTTCTTGTGAGGGAAGGAGTTAGAGCAAATGCTCAAGGGAATACTAATCCAACCCTTTCGATTGATCGCATTGACAAGTCACATGCTCGATGGAAGCGAGCCAACATTCTTGTCTTCAACACTGGACATTGGTGGGTTCATGGAAAGACCGCCAGAGGGTATGGTTCTTTCCTTTTCCTGCTTTATCACTCTTCTTTGCATATGTTGACAGTTTTATAACTTAAATCAGATACTTTTCAAATCCTCAAATCATTGTCTCGAAATGTCGGTTAGATTTTTTTTTAACCTGTAGTATTAATTAACATTGCAAAATCTTCATCTTGTAAAGCTTGATATTGCTGGTGCATCCCAGTGTACTTGTGTAATTTTTTGTTTCATGACATATTTGTCTAGAGAAGGAAGGGCTACTAATGGTGAATAAAACTAGCGCAGGAAAAACTACTACAAAGAAGGTGACTACATCTACCCGAAATTTGATGCGACTGAAGCATACAGAAGGTCGTTGAAGACTTGGGCAAAATGGATCGATGAGAATGTGAATCCCAAAAAGCAGCTTGTATTTTACCGCGGATACTCCTCTGCCCATTTCCGGTAAGCCTCAATCTTTTATTTACCACCCAGGAGCTGAAAACGAGTTTCGGTTGTTCATGTCACTTTTATCATCTTGGTTAGGGAGAGGCAAATCTAGTTTACTGTTTGGTTTCAGTTTCTGTTTCAAACGAAACCGTAAATTTGTAATTCGGTTTAATTTGAACAGGGGAGGTGAGTGGGACTCGGGAGGGTCATGCAATGGGGAGGTGGAACCGGTAAAGAAAGGTTCAATCCTCGATTCCTATCCTTTGAAAATGAAGATAGTAGAGGAAGCCATAAAGGAGATGCAAGTTCCTGTGATTCTTCTAAACGTGACTAAGCTGACTAATTTCCGCAAAGACGGACATCCGTCCATCTACGGTAAGACCAACACGGATGGTAAAAAAGTGTCGACCAGGCGGCAGGATTGCAGCCACTGGTGTCTGCCCGGAGTTCCCGATGTTTGGAACCATCTTATTTACGCGTCTTTGCTCCTTGAAGCACATTCCAAATAGTTGAGCTCATACATCAACGAAATTAGATAGGGAGAGAAGAGTAGAAAGAAATGACCACCAATTCAGTTTTCACTGTTTTAATAGTGACGACATCTTTTGTGTATTTAATCGCTCTTGGAGCTGAGAAGTGAGAAGTTGTTTTTAAATGGCAAAGACTTTTCTCATAATTCTCAAAACAGCAAACAGTCTTGAAGACGTATTAAAAAGTTGGAACTATAACAAAATTTAAAGAAAAGCAAGCAGCAAAGCAAACAGGTAACTCAACACTCCATTCTCACGGCGACATTTTCTTCTTCAACTTCTTGATCGTCTTCACTCCTTTGCGTGTGTTGGGTTTCACTTTCTTCTTCGTCTTCCTACTCTGAGAAGACAACTCCCTCACTGGACCAGCCGGGATTCCTTTCTTCAGAGCACTTCCTCTTGGTGTAGCAGACGGAGGCAACCTCAAGTCTTGTGGAGGTAGAGGGCAATGAGGCTTCCACACCAAATTGTTCTTCATTGCGAATCTTACTCTCTTTGAGCTCTTCTCACCGCTCGGGGCGGTTAAGCTCGTCTCTGCTGCGTCTCTTTTAGCAGTAGTACCTTGCTCCACACCTTTGTTCTCTCTTTTCCTCTTCTTGGTCTTTTTGGCTATTGTCACAGGTTCTGCTTCTTCACAGACACTTGCAACCTCATCTTTTGATGGTCCCATTTCGGATGCAATCTTCTCAAACTCCTGTCGAAGATCCGATATCATAGTCTCATCAATAGCTTCATCTTTCTTACCCAGATCTAAAACAGCTGCGTCCTTCTTCACACTGCCTTTTTTAGACTTTGAACATTTCTTCAAACTCTTTTTCTTCAAAGACGACCCACTTCCAGCAATCTTCTTAGACTCAGAAACAGCATTTGATTCATCAGCTTCTGTCTCGCCGGACAGGGGAACCAGTTCAGGCACTTCATCGTCGCCGAGGCGAGAAGCTTCCGTGATAGAAACTTCGATACCAGAAGTCGACATATCCTGCTCCAACTGCAAGAACTCCTTGTGAAGAGAAAATAACGCTTTCCTATTACCTTGGTGGCAATCTGGAGAAGAACCCATCTCATAGAACCTCTTTGCAAACTCCATAGACAGTGCAATGGATCCCAAAATCACTACATCAGCATCCTCAGGCTCTGTTTCATTCCCAGATTTCTTATTATCCAGCAGCTTCTTCCCCATCTTCAGTAACTCATCAAACAAATTACTCTTGATCTTCGCCACCAAAATCTTGTCATTAACTACGCCCAAAATTGTTACAAAGGGAGCAAAAAGAAGTTCCACAACTTCCTTCCTTAGTGGAAGAAAGGACCTAAGCTCTTCAACAAAGGCAGAAGCTATATGATAGTTTACACCATTCCCCTGAAACTTATCACCAGCAAGGAACGTCCCGTCGAACAAAACACCCATCAAACGGCGAGTGAAATCCAAATCCCACGAATTGCTATCGAGAAGAGAGAAGAACCCGTGCAGAAACCTGCGAATCAAGAGGTAGAACTTGTCTAACCTGAGCCGATCGATGCGGGACCACTCGCGGCGCATGGTGAACAAGAAGACGGTGAAGTAGTGGAGGGCGAGAGGGAGAGGAAGGGATTGGAGAGCAGCGGAGAGTCGATCGATGAGCTCGGATTGGTAAAGAGACTTATCGGCGTGCCACATGCAGTAGAAGATGCCTTGCCATAGCTTCTTCATGTCTTCATCGGAGATTTCGGTCTGTTCGGGGAGCCAAGTACGAAGAACAGTTCGCAGGGATCTGTCGCGGATGGTCTGCTTGCAAGAAGCAAGCTTCTTAATCAGCGATTTACAATGTTCTTCAATTGGGAGTGCTTGTGGTTCCTGCGAAACTTGATTCCGTTTCACCATTGCTATCGAATTCTAAGGAAGAAGGGAATCTGACGGCAGCTTCTGTGTGGGGGGGGAAATTGGGGGAGAAAAAGAGGACGTATCAAGAAGGGTTAGGGTTTAGGTTTTGTTTCTTTCATTTACCTTTTTACATTTTAACCCTCATCTTTAAAATTATTTTTCTTTTCCTCCAAATAATTTCATGGAACATTTTGTTTTAATATATAACTCAAAAAAAAAAAATTAAAAGTTCTTTGGAAAGTAGCTCTTGTTTTTTAAGTTTTTGAAATGAACATTTTTTCTGTGAAAGTACAATTATATCCTTGTGAAAAGCAAAAGCATTTTTCAAAACATTCCTTCTTCTTTTTTTTTGGGGGGGGGGGCATTTTTCAAAACATTCTCTTTGGAAAATTGACGTTCCATAAAATTGGTAAATGGTAACTAAAACATTGTATTTGTCCATAATTCATGTACTAATAATAATGGAGAAAATATACGGATCCAATCTTCAACTAGACGGATTTCCGAATAAGTAGTCGAATTTAGTAGATTGGATCTGAGATATATAGGTTATTGGACATTTGGTCAAAAGTATAAATATAATGAACACGAGGGTTGTCAAAAAAAAGTATAATGAACACGAGGGTTACATATCAGTAAAATAATCTTTGTAAGCATAAGTAATTCAAGCATATTATTAAAAAAATTCAATGAAATCAAATAAATAGAAGAAATGAAAAAGAAAAGACAAATGAAATAAAAACACGGAGAGGGATTCTTGTGTTCTTCGTCTCCTCCGACGCGCTCCTCCACCATTTTCTCTTCTTGCAAGTTTCCACAGAGACGACTTTTCCGTGATTGCCCAGATACGCCGGTTAGCTCTACTTCTTCAATTCTCCATCTTCTTTGCTTTCCTGGATTTTACCTTTTTCGCGTGAACTCAGTGATGTTGGGTTGCTTTGTTCGACTATTTTCTGCCCAAATTATCACCGATCGTTCGTTGGAATTGGATCTATCTCGCATGACGCGCACAGTGAAATATCGTGATGTAATTGCTTTTTGAGCCATTGGAAAAGTTGGAGACCTGCAAATGTTGTGGCGTGATATTCGTTTTTAGTCATTGGACCTCATCGAGCTTGTTGCAAAGCTCACATCTCTTTCTCCCTTCTCGCTAGTGATTCTGTAGAAGTCAAAGCTACAGTAGAATTTTTTGTGTAGAGCTGAGAGAGGACAACTCCTATTTCGTTGTTTGAAATGTGTTGCTGCTTGGAGCTAAATTGTGACATGTACTGATGTACATCTCTAAGGCCTAAGATCTCTGACACTTATGTTTTAAGGCATAGATTCATTTCAGAGTTTATCCTCAATACCAATACTAGAGGATGAGTTATTTCCAACACCCCCTCTTGAATCCTATATCGTGCTCCCAATCTTCTCGCTCTAGGGTTTCAAATTCAGCATCCTTTTCAATTTTGGTTTCGTTTGCATTTCTCTCTTCAACTGATCATGCTTTAAATTTATTTCTCTCATTGTTTTCTTGCCATTGGCAATGGCTGGATGTATCTTATTACTCGCTACTTTTCTTTTCAGAATTTCTAATCTTCTGGGTTTTTTTTTCTTGCAGCTTGATCTTCTTGGATTTTGCTTGATTCCCGACAAAATCGTTGGTAAGTTTTCAGTAGAGCAAACCCATGACTTTATTTTTTTGTCATACCATTGTAGGATAATTGGATAAGTTCTAAGAAAAAATTATACCTGGTTCTAAACATATTACAATGGTTCGAATTTGAGGGTTTTTTTTAACAAGCAGGAGTGGATTTATTAATTCGATAATTTACTCTTACCACATAAAAGTAGTTGTGTTCTTAGATATCTTGACGGGTTTGAATATCTATATCTATGTGAGCTCATGTTATGCCCTAGTCCCAGCCTACATGTTGCATATGCTGTCGATTTTCCCCTTTCTTCTTCTCTTCTCTTGAATCTGTGTCCTCTCAACAGTTAACCTTCTGCTTCTCTGATACTGATAACTTCTTTCTGCAGCTTTGTGATATCATCTTCTGGGTTCTCGGTGTTTTCGTATACAAGATGAGTAAAGTTAATAGTGAGGAATCTTCTAGTAGCCGCAAATTGTTGAAAGAGGTCGAGACGATAAGTGAAGCTCTGTATGTGAACAAGAATCCTAGGAGCTCAGTGGCTGGTCCTAATATCACTTCTACAAAGCCGTTGGGTCGTATCCACTTGGCTGAGCCTCAGAAGGAGAAGAAATCGTTTTGGAATTGGCCTCTCAGAGCCCTTTCTCATGTCCGCAACCGCCGATTCAATTGTTGTTTCTCTGCCCAAGTCCATTCTATTGACGGGTTACCCCCGATATTCCAGGATCTATATCTCACTGTTCACTGGAAACGTCGTGATGAATCTTTAAGCACTCGGCCTGCAAAAGTTTTGAATGGAAGAGCTGACTTTAAGGACAAGCTGACACATACATGCTCAGTTTATGGAAGCCGAAGTGGACAACATCACTCAGCTAAGTATGAAGCTAAGCATTTCTTGTTGTATGCCTCTCTGGTTGGATCTCCTGAGGTTGATCTGGGAAAACATCGGATGGATCTCACTAGATTGCTTCCTCTCACACTTGAGGAGTTGCAGGATGAGAAGAGTTCGGGTAATTGGTCAACAACATTTCAGTTGACTGGAAAGGCTAGTGGTGCTACTCTAAGCATGAGTTTTGGGTACACTGTTGTTGGGGATACTCGTAATCCTGCGTCATCAGGTAGCACTCAGAATTTTCGCGGTGCTTCAAATGCAAAACAAACTAGCAATAACACAGGGTTGACAAGAACTACCAGTGCAAAGTCTAGTTTAGGGAACGGCAAGTCCGCATCTCGGCGTTATGATCGTGGTATTGTTAACAAAGACTCGCATCCTCTGTCCCAGAATGTGGAGGAAATCAAAGATCTTCATGAAATTCTTCCTGTTGCACAATCTGACCTGGTCAGTTCTGTAAACACTCTGTATAAAAAATTTGATGAGGAGAAGGTGGATCCAGCAGCTGAGTCTCGAACCAAGGTGGATCCAGAAGCTGAGTCTCAGTTCGAGTTTGACGTCGTCACTAAACACATTGAACCTGTTGAGTCAATTTCTCGTGAAAACGAAGATGCGAATGCACATCAAAGCAATGAACCTTTGGTAAACGGGAATGAAACTGATGTTTCTTTTGAGGATAGAAAGAAAGCTGGCGAAGTTCCTACTCCTGAAAGTGAGGAAGTTGGTACAGAAAATTTGCCTCCAGAAGAGCCTTTGGTAAACAGGAATGAAACTGAGGTTTCTTTTGAGGAATCAAAGATAGCTGGCGAAGTTCCTATTACCAGAAGTGAGGAAGTTGTTGAAATTGGTACAGAAAATTTGCCTCCAGAGGAGAGGAGCAATGTTTCTCCAAAGGAAGAGGAAAGTATTGTTTCAGAGGATGATGAAGAGGTAAAGAACGGCGAGAGAGACATGAAAGAAATGATAATGAAAGATCTTGAATCAGCTTTGAAAAGTGTAGAGATGTTGGAAGCAACGGCGTCTGAAGACGAGGAAGATCAAGAAAACCATGAAGACGCAGAAACATGTTTTAGAACACCAAATAAGGAAGCATCATCATCAGGTTCGAGAGATGTTGCTGAATCTGTGGCAAGTGAGTTCTTAGACATGCTAGGCATTGAACACAGCCCTTTTGGTCTAAGTTCTGAGAGTGAACCTGAGTCCCCAAGGGAGCGCCTGTTAAGAGAGTTTGAAATGGAAACTCTAGCGGCTGGTTCTTTGTTTGATTTTAATATTGAAGCTGTTGATCCCGGAATGGAATCTGATGAAAACTTCCCGAAAGAGTATGAATCAGATTTTGAAGAAGGTTTCGATCTGGCAACCCTCGTTCATGATATAGAAGAAGAATACCAGTTGGAAACTCAAGCAAGAGTCAGCAACCCCAGGGCCAAAATGTTGGAAGTTTTGGAAACGGAATCTCTAATGCGTGAGTGGGGTATGAATGAAAACACATTTCAAAATTCTCCGCCTCACAATGGTCTTAATTTGTTTCATCCAGTTGATGTTCCTATGAAGGAGTCATTTGATTTGCCTCCTCTTGGAGATGGCCTGGGTCCAGTTGTGCAGACAAAGAGTGGAGGGTTCTTGCGTTCAATGAATCCCTTACTGTTCAGAAACTCTAAAGCTGGAGGCAGCTTGATCATGCAAGTGTCAAGTCCGGTGGTGGTGCCTGCTGAGATGGGCTCTGGTATCATGGAGATACTTCAAAAACTGGCCACTGCTGGAATTGAGAAGCTCTCGATGCAGGCTAATAAAGTAATGCCTTTGGACGATATAACAGGGAAAACCATGGAAGAGGTGTTGTGGGAAACATCACCTGCAATTGACGGTGTGGACAGGTTTGCATCAATCCTATTATCATTCATTTTGATTTGTGGAAAGGTTTACTTGATAATTGTGCTTGAAACAGTTTTTCTTACAAGTTGGGTGTATTTGGTTTTTCTTCTCATTGCAGGGATCATATATCACAGCATGAATCTGATGATGCAGCTGGTTCTGTGAGAGGAGCTGAAAGACGAGCATCATTTGCAGCTAAGCCAAAAAAGTTTGGTTCAAGCTCCTGCAACAATAACTTTGGCTCGGAGTATGTATCACTTGAAGATCTTGCTCCTTTGGCTATGGATCAGATTGAAGCACTTTCTTTGGAAGGATTGAGAATACACTCAGGAATGTCAGACGAGGATGCACCCTCGGAGATCACTGCACAATCTATTGGGGATATCTCAGCCTTCCAGGGGAAAAGCGGGTGCGTTGGTCTAGAAGGAGCTGTCGGGTTACAACTTCTGGACATAAAGGATGAAAGAGATGATGATGATGATGGATTAATGGGTCTCTCCTTGACTCTTGATGAGTGGATGAAGTTGGATTCAGGTGATATTGGTGACGAAGACGAAATAGATGAGCAAACGTCAAAAATCTTGGCAGCCCATCATGCAAACCCACTAAGCTTTATCCGTGAAGGATCAAAGGGGGAGAAACGAAAAGGAAAAAAAGGAAGGAAATGCGGTTTACTGGGGAATAACTTCACCGTAGCACTAATGGTGCAACTCCGAGATCCGCTAAGGAACTATGAGCCAGTAGGAGCTCCCATGCTTTCTCTTATCCAAGTTGAGAGATTGTTTGTCCCTCCAAAGCCCATAATCTACAGTACAGTTTCAGAGCTGAGGAAAACCGATGAAGAGGAAGAGGAAACCGAGGCAGTCAGAGAAGAGAAAACCATGCTGAAGGAACAAGGGATCCCTCAGTACAAAATCTCAGAGGTACATCTTACGGGCATGAAGAGTGAGACCGATAAGAAGCCATGGGGAGTCACGACTCAGCAGCAGCAGGTGCAGTCTGGTTCAAGGTGGTTGATGGCTAACGGAATGGGGAAAGGGAACAACAAGCTCCCGCTTATGAAACCCAAGTCTACAAAGCCTAGTGATAAGTTGTGGAGTGTCTCTGGTTCTGGGTCCAAATGGAAAGAGCTTGGGAAAGTGGGAAAGTTGAACACACACGTGCGAAATCCGAATGTGATCATGCCAAAATGAAACTCAAGATGGAAAAAAACAATCTGCTTTGTGTTTTTTGATGCTAATATAATGTTATTTGGTGTGGTAAATTGTACTTCAATGTTGCATCTGTTCTTTGTGTGTGTAGTTTAGGTTTTGCGGATCAAACAAATCGCTGTTTGTGGTACAGTTAATAGATCAATGAAACAATTAACGGAAAAACAAGAACCTTTGAACTTGGCTCTTTTTTTTTCAAGTCTGAAAGATTGAAATAGTGATCTAGAAACATAATATATGGTAAGACTAATAAACTTGAATATTGGACATGGTTAAATATATCATTATTTTCTTTTGTTCTATCCTGATTATACATCCTCATTGGCATTCCATATTATATATATTTTCTTTTGGGGTTAACATTACACTGAAAAGGTGAATTTGTTGTAGTTGACAACAAAAGAATCCGGATTTCAGAGTTGTAGTAGCTTCAATGATTATTATGACCAGCTTTCTTGTTTTTTCATCGGTCATCGTTCGGAACAAAGAGACACAAAAACCAACCATACTGCATTTCGAACTTTTCTAACACTTTCTTTTTATCCTTGGTGGAAGACTATGTTGATGCTTTAATGCAAATAACGAGGTAGTTGAGAGGCATTTTAGACGTTTGCAATGTTATGCTTATTAGTTACTACAATTCAAGCCAAAGAGACAATCAAATGGAACATTGAGAACAGCAACAACTCATAAAGAAAAACAACCACTGAAAAAATCAGAATGCTAAACGAACTTGAATTAAAAAAAGACTCATAAACACACAAAAAAACCACGAAAGAGAAGCTTAATTAGTTCCTCCAAGCACACCCTTAAGCTTCTTAACCTCTTCATCGCTAAGGAACGTCGTGGCTTCAACGAGCTCCGAAGGCAAGTCGTTCGCAAACAGAGCGAACGGTAGAATCTGGAGCCCCGGGGAGGAGCTTCCGAAGGCAACAAAAGCCAAGGCTGGGCCTTTCCCGGAGTTAAGCTGAAAATGAAGAAGCCCTTGAGGGAACACCATAGAATCGCCCTTAGAGAGACTCTTCAAGTAAACTTTGTTAGCAGAGGAAACAAATCCGGCGCAGATGGTTCCTTGTATGACTACAAGAACCTCAGACGCACCAGGATGAGTGTGAAGAGGGATGACACCGCCACCGGCTAAGTCAAGACGAGCCAGTGAGACGCCAAGTCCATTTAGGCCCGCGAAAGCAGGAGCAAAGGCTGGAGTCACTGCGGCTTTAATGATGTTCGAAGTGTTTCCGGCTTTGCCGAGACCGGAGAATGCGAAGTCATTCTCGTTGACCTGGTCAGGGTTCTTGCAAGAGTATCCTGATGGGCTTTGAGGGCCCTTTGGATCAGCTACGCAAAAGTCTAGAACAGAGGCAAAAGAGATGGATGAGACCAAGGAGAGGATGAAGAAAATTTGGATTATCATTTTCATTTTCTTAAAGATTTAGACAAAGGGAGTCTTGATGTTATGAGGAAGAAAGAGAGGCCGTCTGGTTTATATAGAGACTTATGAGATATTGATATGGTTAACGTGAGGATGGTCTTGAAGCTAGCCAGAGGGATCTTTTTTTTGTTAGCATTGCATTGCATGCATGTGAACTTTGGGTGTACGTACGCGGGGAAAAGCCCACATGGCTGTCTTGGTGGGGTATCATGTCAGAGATTTTTGTCAGTTTGGAGAATGGTGATAAATTGCTAGCTCGTTTTCAATAAGCGTACCTTTTTCAAGAAAGTTTTGTAGTAATCATCTGTTTCGTGCAAAGTATAGTATGCAAATGGTGAATTCGTGCATGAAATTTTATTCCAAATTTATATATCTTTTATTTTCTCGGACAGTAAAAGTAAATCATCATCTTTTTTACTCTATTGCAACACGAAATAGTGTACTATCTATTTAATCTAAAATTTGCACCGAATCTCTAAAGAATTTGAGACAACCTTGATATTGTTCATTACAAAATATTTTGGAAAAGATTCTTAATTTCATTGTATTTTCCTTACACGTTCTATTAGAACTCTAAACAAAATTCAAATAATATTCCTTGAGACCTAAAGTCCATACAAATATGTCAGTTCAAAATCAAAACATACAAGAGACATTTGTCATTTCATCATTGCCAAATGCTTTTAATTTCATAAGTATTCACAACATCCTAAACCTAAGCTAAAGTGCCACTTATTGAAGTATGAATCGATGATTGCTCACAACCAAAATAGTAACTGAGTATACGCATTGGACTCAATCACTTGGTTCCCCCATCTACTTCTTAGTATGAACTAATTAAAGCTCCATTATGAATATTATTCTGAGGATATCCAATAAAATTGGAGTGGTACTGAATCACATAAACATAAGAGTTTAGCATTAAGACCAATAATATCACTGTTTTGAACTACCTCAAGGCTTCGATTCTGACAACCAAAAAATATACAAGGTTGTAAGAACCCGAATCGTGAAGGGTAAAAACTACTGTTAGAAGCTCTCAACGATCTTTTAAAGAAGTAAAAATATCTAGGAGTCGCTTTTTGTGGGATATTTTTGTAAACAAGATATGGAAAAAATCGAAAGGAATGGAGAAGAAGAGAGATTGGTGTGGTCCAGTTTTGAGTAAAGAGCAAAAATGTCTCTTCCTTCTCTAATTTAATTTGGACTCCTCTGCACAATTTCTTATCCTCTCGTCTCATATCATCTTTTCAAATTTGTGTGGCTCTTCAACGTTCCCTCTTGTTCAGGGCATTTATTACTATCTTCTTCTCTTTTCATGGGCATCGTGAATTTTAAACCGTCTTTTCTTTTACCGTTTTACGTATTGTACTCTAGCAGTTTGTATCATTGTTGCTGCCTTGTTCTAATCCAAATTTAAATCCGATAATGTGCAACTTGTAGACGATTTAAAAACAAAAAACAAAAAACTCGAGAATTTATACTTTACTAGTTTTTTATTATTGCAACTACTGGTTATAAGATATAACCCGGATTTAAATATGATGATTTACGTGTACATAAGTTAGAGACTCTCTTTCAAAAAAGGTATATTAAAAAAAAAGGTTAGAGACTATAAAAAACAAAAATGCAATTGGTATTTGGTATTAAATAAAAGGGTTTTTAATGCAAAAAACCCTCAACTAAAGATGGTTCGGTTAAAAACCATTCAAGTAAACATTTAATGTGAAAATACCTCAAGTTATTGTCCGTTAATGTATTATTCCCTCCGTCCATAGTGTCGTCAAATCAAAACGATGAGTTTTGAATTTATAAAAAACAGCATGAAGTGTGTTGAAAACGATACGAAACGATAATATTTGTTAAATAAACAGCAAGATGTTTGTAAACTCGTCTTCAATCTGAGTAAAATACTCAAATTCATCTAAAAATCTTCAAATTCATTCTGTAACCCTAAAATGAAGAACTCAAATTTCAGAAAGAGGGGTTTCTGAATTTTTGTGTGTGTAGATAATTGATTAGTGGAGATTTATTTTTTTGTGTTTAGATAATCCATTAGTGGAGATTGGGAGTGATTACTTCAACGATAACAAGAGCAAAAGCTTCGACGATAACTCAAGGAGCAAAAAGGTGTTACGGTCAAACCAACAAGCTCATACCAAAACCAAAAGAAAGGGATTGACGAAGTGGTAAAAGAGATGAAATATCATCTCGTTCATGGATATATTTATGCTCTCTGCTCTTTGAATCGACGGTCATCCCTCAATCTACAGTGGAGATCTCAATCCTTCTCTCGAAAGAAATCCCGACCATTCATCTGATTGTAGCCATTGGTGTCCTCCTGATACTTTGAACCAATTGTTCTATGTTGCTTTTTTGTTTTAAGATCTTATTAATTAAATATCAACCAAATGTATCTATTGAATTACATAGAGTTTCATTTTTATTGTAAGTCTAAATCGATTTTACACTAAACCCCAAATTGGTTTTGCAATCTCTTTTGAAATGACGAATTGCTAGGTAAAACCGAGATACATGAGCTCAGTTGTAGCAAAAATTGTTCAAGTAAATAACCTAATTTTCAATTTCGGATAATCATGATTCTGATATAAATTTCAATTTTTTTCAATCTGCTCATATTGTTTTTTTGTAAAAATCAAAACACATCGTTTTGATTAACGTTGATTATCTAAGTTTTAACGACAATGTTGACGGATGGGTTTATACATTAACAAAAATTTAATTGAGGGGTTTTGACATTAATTTTTTAGTTGAGGGGTTTTTATCTGAATCATCTTTAGTTAAGGAGTTTTTGCACTAAAAACCCTAAATAAAACTTGGTTCATGCATGGGCTTCTTGAATGTGGTACAATAGAGTTGGATTGGACTCTGTTTGGTTTGTTGACATATAAATTGGGCCTTACGCTCGGTTAAAATATATAATAAAGAGGTAAGCTAAGCCCAAATTAAAAAATACGATCAAAACTGAGAAGCCCACAAAGAAATACATGCACATGAAGAACAAAACTAAGCAACATGTGAAAAATACATTGCATAAAATAAAATGTAAAAGAATTCTGTTAGAGTCTCCTCCTCCATTGGTCTTATTATCTTACCACAAAGCATAATAATATTATATTTATAGTTTCTTACCAATCAAGTCAAATATTAGGAATAAAGATTAAGCTAAATATTAAGACATTGTTGATCTGTAGACATTTTTACTGGGAAAATAATAATCGTAAACACATAAATGATAGAAATACCGACGACAAGAAGCGAAGAGTGTCAGCATATAATTCACATAATGCATCGAGCCATATGATAAAATTGACAAGTTGCATTTAATAATTTTGCAGCACTTTCTTTGCAGAGAGGTCCACTCCTCTGTGTTTTCTATCCTAATCTGACACTTTTTTTGTACCCTAAATTTCCACTATTTTCGTTTTCGACCCCTCTTTTTTTTTTTCCTCTTGATATAGACAACACCTCAGTGTTTAATGGGACCTCTAAATACAATAAAAGTATAAAACTCAGAAAGTAGGAAAAAAGTAGAAAAGACCTTCACTTCTGACTTCTGATCCAAGAACAGTTGGATCCGTACCGTACAAACCCAGAAACTCTTGATCAATTATTACGCAAACCCTATACGAGTTTTATATTTTTATTTTTTTCACCATGAAATGAAATCTATCTTTTTTACCTCTGCCGAATTATTCTCTCTGACTTCTTTGATCAAAAGAAGAATATAGTTTAGCAATTAATACGAATATCTCTAAGATATTTCTGGATAACCATCGGACAAAAGCAATGAATGTTATGTCGGATCCTCTGTTATAGATGTTTCGTCAATTTTGTATCTAGTTGTGTCCTACGAATATCGTTAAAAATTAGTTACAATTTGGTATTCAGTTCTGATTGATTTCAGACTGTTACAAACCGAACCGTGAGGCAATTGATATCATTACTTAACCGATTTAGTTGAAGATGCAAGTGAAGTGTACCAATGGATCCAAAGTTAGTTTTAAAATTACCAACCTGAAATCATTCTTTGCAAGATAAGATTTTTTTTTTTTACAACGAGAGAGTCTCCGTAGGAAATACAACGTGTACAAAATTTTCAACATAGACAGTAGGAGGCGTTGACACTTGACAACAAAATGTGTATGTCTCAATATATTTTAAAATGTTATCTTATATTAACTTGTGCGTGTGATTTAAACCAATATATATGTCGTTGAAATTCTAATTTATGATAACACGGTAAATTAAAATAAAACAAATGATACAATGAGCTTCTTTTTTTTTTGCTAAAGGAATGAGTTTTTTTTTTTTTTTAAATGATACAATGAGTAACTTCAAAGGATAATGCATAGCTATATTAACGTGTAACTTTACTTGTAATTGTTATTTTTATAATTTTCAAAAAAATATTGTTATTTTTATAAAAGCCATGTTACGTAATTAAAGCTCAAATTTAACGAGATATAACTAGTCCTGAAAATTTCGGATTTCGGAACGGGTATTTACGGTAAAGGGAATTTGCAAATTGAAAAACAATTCCAAAAAAGGAATCCGACAAGAACGGGACGAGAACGCGACGAGTTCAAGAAATTTCTTTACCTAAAATCTATTCCCAAACGGATAATTATTTCGGGAAAATTCGGGTAATTACGAGAAAATTCGTTCGGAAAAATTTGTGAAAATTCGAAAAAAAATTCAGAAAATTTCGGGAAGTTCGGATACCCGATCTCATTTTCGTTCCCTTCCCGTACTCTTTCCGTACCCGTTTGAAAAAAATAAATGGTCTCGAACGGGAATTTTTTTGAACCGTAACAAGAACGGGACGGAAAATTCGAAACGGATACGGATGGGAACCGGGAACCCATCCCGTAATTTGCAGGGCTAGATATAACTATGGAACAAACATATGATTCTTCAGCCAAAAAAAACAAAAAAAAGAAACTTGTAAATAATGCATGGCATTTGATGAAAATGCAGAGAATTGAATTATATATCGCGTAATTGGTTTTCTTCTACTATCGGTTGATACATACCCCCAATCACATAGAGTTTATGGGTTTTCTCTTCTCTTAAAAAGAGTTGAGTTGTAGAGAAAAGAAAAAAAAAAAGAAATCTAAATACCCACCTAAAGAGTGAGAAAGCGTACAAAAAGAAGAAGAAAATCTCTCTTTCAAAAAAAAAAAATATAATAAGAAGAAGAAAAACATTTTTTGGCCCCACCAAGAGAAAGAGAGTTGTGTTTATTTGTATATATTTTCAATTCATCCAAAATTACAACTTATATCATTTCACTTGTTTTTAAATACTCNAAGAAAAACATTTTTTGGCCCCACCAAGAGAAAGAGAGTTGTGTTTATTTGTATATATTTTCAATTCATCCAAAATTACAACTTATATCATTTCACTTGTTTTTAAATACTCTTGAAATATTTGGTATAAATGCCGCTGTTCTTGTTTTGTTGGATCAGTCTGATGAAAAAGCAAAAAAAAAAGATGAAGAAGAAAACAGAGACAGAAAGATTTGACTGGATTCATTCTTTTGTGCTGTAGGATTGGTCTCTTTAGGATTGGTCTCTTTTCTTTCTGTGCAGTCTCTTCAAAGAAGACTGGTCGAAGGTAGATTGTTGGGTAGATTACTCGCCGAGGTTAGCTTGGGTCTTGCTCTGTATAAAAAATAAAATGAACTCGTATAATTCTTGTGTGTATTCACCTTTCATACTAAAATTGTGAAAAGTGTGAGTTTAACGAATCTCAAATGTGATCGGAAGCTTACCAACTGGTACCAAAGATTAAAGAAGAAAATTTCGTTTATGATCTCAAAATGAAAAGAGTAATTAGAGTAATGAACATCATTATTTCGAGTTTGGGGGATCATATATACAGTAGAGAGCTAGCTAATTAATGGACATATGACCTTTCTAAAACCGTGGAATCTAGTGAGCCGGCACGCCAAAATCCGCAAAATTTTGTACAATGAATTAGTTAATCCGCAAAATCCGACCGACTGATTTACTTGTCCCTGCAATCACCACGTGACATTTTCCCGTGTTTTGACCTCACTCACACGGTTCCGCAGAGGACTACCCGAAAGGTCACCCATCCTAGTGCTACTCCGCACGCTTAACTCTGGAGTTCTCTTAGGGTAAGTGACCGGAAAAGGTAAGTGCACTTTGATGACATAGGTAGGCAAATCAATCCATTTAAACTTATTTAAATAGGTCGGGCCCAGGTCGTTACAAAAAGGATTTGTAATTTTTTGACAGAATAACAAAATTTGAATGTATTTTTTGTTTTGTAAGTGATGAATAACAAAATCTGAATGTATTCGAATCACGAGAGTTATGATTGCTTGTGTCTTGTTTTTCTCTAGTCAAACATTCACATATTTGTATTTACTGACATATCTCATGGGGGGCTCGCTTGATAGAAATCATCCATCGCTTAACCAAAAAGAAAAAAATATTCACAAGTTTATTACAAAAATTAAGAAAGAGTTCCTTCCTTTTAACAGATATAGAAGAAATGAACAAAAATATGACTTATAGAGAAAATAGCTATAACAGTAATAATAATAATAATAATAATAATGTTCAGAAAGCTAAACAACAAGGATTAGAGCATGGATTTTTACAATTGCAAAAACAACAACAAAGTCGTACCTTGGGACATCTAAAACAAGATGACCATCTGATCTTGCAGTTGCAGCTGCAGCATGAGCTCTTCTTCTTACTCAGACACGATGGCCGAGTGCAGCTGCGGAAACAGGTGGGAATGCAGCATGATAAGTCCGGACAAGAACAACAGCAACCTCGGAAGCATGAACAGCTTGGGCAGCCCGGGCAACTCGGGCAACTAGGGCAACTAGGGCAGCTCGGGCAGCTCGGTCTCGGGCAACAAGAGCAGCTATTCGAGCAGCACGACCAGTCACAGCATTTGGAGCCAATGCAGCTGCAACTTGCGCAGTTACAGCACTTGGGCTTCCTCAGACGGCACGAACACTCGGATTGGCAACAACAGCAGAAACTAGCCAGGCTTAAACACGGAATACCGCTACTGCATGGAGTTAGTGTATTAGTATAACTTTATTAAGATAAGATATATATTTGTCATTCAAAAATATAAATTTTTTACCAGAGCCACTTCCAGAACCGGCAGGGTCTTCTACTCTTTCGTTGTCTGTAAGAAAACAAAAAATAATGGAATTGTAAGAGCGGGCAGAGTAAGAGAAATCAGAAATGTGAAGTCATAGAGTGAAAGTAGAAATATCCTTACGCAGGGATCAATGGGTCAGAATTTGCAACGACAAAATCAGAGACCCTGCCACGATAAAAAAACAGATAACACGGATGAGATTCCATAAACCTATTTCTACTATCAAATAAACCAAACTGAATCGAAACTGATACAATGTTTGAGAAACAGAGAGATCATCTCACTCTTTGCAGCACCTAGAAGCCGGTTGTACGCCTTCGATGAATTTAATCTCCCCCTGCTCATGACAACATTCGAAATATCGGTTAAGAAACTACTTCATTGACTAACCGAAAGTGTATTTGCTTGGAGAAAAATAGGACAAAACCTGAGGGTTAATAATAATGGGACAAAACATATATAACACAACAAGAATTTCACATTTCAAATTCTCAGGAGAAACAAAACATACACTATGAAAATGATTAAATTTCTCAAATATATGAAAATGTGGGAGATGAGAAAGCAACATATGAAAAAAAGGTGAACAAAGATGGTCCTTTCAAACGCAAATAGCAATAAAGACAAAAACTTTCACAAATTGATTTATATGGAAAAGCAAAATTAAAAAAAAAAAAAAAACTGCAAAGGAAGCTAACCCCCATTCAATATATATATTTTTTTTTTTCTTTCAAAGATCTTACTCAGCTTTCTCTATTTTGCTTCTCTAATACTTCGCTCTTTCTCTCTTTTACTTTTCATCTTTTACTTTATATTTTCCTTTTAATACTCTCTTTGACTAAGCACTCACTTTCATAGTACACATGCACGAACACATACTCCGCAGTGATGCAAACAACAGTGTAAAATGGGCGTCTTATCAATCACTTCACACTACAAGATGATCTAAAAAGGTTTATTTTATATAGCAAATACTTGATTTTCAAGTTTTAAGACGGAAAGTTAATTAGTTTGAAAATTATGATTATGAAAATTAATGAAGTTAATCATAATTAAGTGAAAAAGCATAGGAACCCAATTAATATAGTTTTTAATCAATAGATCCGTTGAAAGCCCCCAACTAACACAAGTTTTAATACTAAGAATCTTATAAATGATTCAGATTAGTTTTCAGTTAAAACATGCAATTAATTTAATTGGGCATCCACTAACTTGAGAAAAATACCATAGTACTACTACTTGTTTGATATTAATTTGATATTAATGTGTCTGATGCATAAATTAATTACTATTTTTGATAGAATAAACAAAATAAAATGTCTTGTTTTCTATAATTGCTGTCAACATACACACAACGGTCCAGAGTCCGAACCAACCTGGATATAGTAGGGACCAAGTTTTGGCAAATCAATAACCTCTTTTCTCACCAAAAAAACAAAAACCTCTTCAAAGTCACAAGAAAAATTTAATTAAGATTAGTAATGATTAATTAAATTTTATAATCAGAAGCTAGTACAGTAGTACTACATACTCCCTCCGTTCCTAATAGAGTTATAAAACAAATGAATCATGAAATTCAAAATATTCGGACACTTCCTCAGAGTAATCAAAATGGCAGATTAAAATAAACAAAAAAAATGAAAGAGAGACTGAGAGATAGTACTCTTTTTTTAAAAAAATAGAAAAAAATAAAATAATGAAGTACTTGCCTCGAGAAAACCAATCTCTCTCTCTAGCATCTGGACTCTGGCCGCCTCTCTGCGTTTCCCGTACAAATCTGGATACTCCGGCGGAGACTTCGGACGAGGCGGCGGTAGAGACGGCGGAGCCAGAGCAGAACCTGTTCCGCTAGGTCCTTCTCCTCCGCCACCGCCTGAAGGAGCAGCCATTGTCTTCTCCGGTGTAAATTCCAGAGAGAAATGGTTAAGAGTGAAGACTAAAACATGCAGTGACGAAAGAGATGAAGAACAAGAAAAAGAAGAAGCGGCGAGTGAGAAAAACAATGCAGAGAAAAGGAGAAAGAAAGAGAGAGAGAGATTAGTAGAGAGAGTAGTAGTATAGAGGGAAGAAAGAGGAAGGAGGAGGAGGTGGGTGGCAGAAGCAGTAATTATGGTACCTGACAAGGATAATTACTTACCTTCCTCTGCCCCTTTTAAGACTCCGTGTCTCTTTGATATTTTAACTTTATTTTTTTAACCATTTTATCGGTTGGTGACTAGTATATAACAAATGTATTATTTCTGTTCTTGTACAAAAATACTCTTCGTAATCTTATTAAAGAAAACAAAAATATACATACATCATTTCTCCTTTAAACTTCTGATGCGAACTATTAAAAGACTTTTCAAATCTCTCTTAAAATCTTCAACTTTGTTTATCTACACATTTTCTATCTTTGATTAGAATGATATAAACCGGATCGTGAGTTAGTGACACAATAACAGCGCGACACGAATTTTATTACGTTAGGTAGATTCTATATGTCACTTAGTGCAGTTTTGTTTTTTGTTATTTGGATATTTAGAATGATGATGATATATAACTTTTGATTCGAGGCTCAAAAGTTGCATAACTCAATTGTGTTGGAAAAACTCGTCACAATTGCTATGCATATGTACAAGAATTAGAAATTTTGGCTTCAAATGAGGTTTAGCTAACGGCTCCAAAGAATGCTTCATTTTTCTTTTTCTGCATTAAATTTGGGTCAAAACATATTAACACGAGCCCAATTGCCTAGTAGATTGGGCTTTGTTAAGTTTCATGTGTTTAGATTGATTTTTTGTACGAAGTTGAAGAAATTATTTTAAACTAATTAAAATCTCACTTACAACAACTTAAAACCTTGATTGGAAAATAGGTGTTTTAAAAACCCTTATAAATCACACCCTAATGACATAATATATAGCGTGAAATCGATCCGCTACATTATATATTCAAGGTTATCGGATATCTCGTAGAGACGATTAGTGGAGATAAATACAAAAAAAGTGAAGATAAAAAGACAAAAAAAAAAAAGCCTCTATCGCATTGAGATGAGCTTTTCAAATGTTCGCATCTCATTTTAGCTTTAGAAATGCCCACTCCCACCAATAATTAATCAAGTTGCCGTTAATTAAGTCTTAAGCTTTTGAAGTCTCTTGTCACAAAATAGCATATTTTTCATTAAGCTTTTGAAGTCTCTTGTCACAAAATAGCATATTTTTCATTAAGCTTTTGATGTCTTTTTCACAAAAATTGACACTAATCAGCATCTTCATCGAGTACTATATGACTACATAAGTGTTGAAGTGTCTATGTAAATATAAGGATTAAGAGGCCAAGTATTGTATATAACTAGACCGCACGTGTCGGCGTGTGCATAGATGTGATGGGTGCGAGAAGCAGCCAGGCGGTGGATCCGGTGGTGAGCCGGAGATACTCATCGGAAACAGAGGCGGTGCTGGTGGTGCGGCGAAGACCGCAGATGGTGAACGGTGGAGGATTCGTAGTGAGCAATAGCAAACAACAAGTAGTGTTTAGAGTTGATGGGTGTGGAGTTCTTGGAACCAAAGGCAAGCTTGTCTTGAGAAATGGTGATGGTGATGATTTGCTTCTCATCCGCAAAATGGTAACCCAACTTTGCGTTCATGGTATACTTTTTACTATGTTGTTTGCTTTCAATCAAATGAGAGATCTTATGCTAACGAGACTTATAGCTTTTCTTGTTACTGTGACTTTGTATACCGTTGGATTTCTATATCCGTTGAATTCAAAATCCTTTCAGGGAGGGATGGTGCAAGCACTGAACATGGTACACAAGAAATGGGAAGGCTTTGGATATGATAACGAAGGAGCACAGAAGCTGGTTTTCACCTTGAAAGATCCAAAAGATTCATGTCTGGTTCAACACGGTTCAATCAGAATTTTGGTTCACGGTAAACCGAAGATATCAACCCGCAACATCTATAACAACAACAACTATGTCGAGATCAAAGGCTCTTTCGCAGAGAGAGCTTGCAACATCATAGATTCAGATGGCAGAGCCATAGCTCAGGTGATTCTCTACTAGTTAACTAGTTTTTTTTTCCAATCTTTTTAGTAATAAAACTTTGCTATTATTGGTGTGGCATTGTTGTGGTGGGCATCCATAAATTTCAAGTTTCTGACGAATTAGGTTGAAAAAATGGGAAGAGAAATGGTTTCAATTTTCGTTGTTTGCAAAAGTCGTAGAGATATACTCTAGATAATAATTGAAGGAGACGACATATATAATAAATAAACAATAAATGGAAACAGGTAAGAACAGAGAGAGAGATGGAGGAGATGGTGGGGAACAAGAAGGATATTTATCATGTAATAGTCAAAGCAAAGGTGGATCAAGCTTTCGTCGTTGGTGTCATCGCCATACTCGATTACATTCATGGCGAATCCACTATCTGTCGTTGATCAATATATATATATATGTTAAAACTATATTAACATATAAACGAAAGAGCTTTTGTAGGGTGTTGTGTTGTTGTCGAAACATTTGAGACGACTCCACTAATACGCAACAATGAGTAGATTTAGCAATCTCATAATTTACATTTTTGCTTGTACTATCTATAATCTACGGACGGAAACGAGTATAAGTTGTTATTATATTTTATGTCTAATTTCCAGATGAAAGCAACAGCCAAATCTGGGATTTTAAAGCTCAATCATAGGATTTAAACGATCGAATTTGCAACTTTCCGTGTGATTAATCTATAGATAGTTTACATTATCGTCAAACCCAGAAACGCATTTAGATGGATAATCCGTTTGGGCGAAGGGCCAACAAGGAAGGAAAACTAATTATACAGAAGTAAAACACTTTCTCGATAGATCAACAACCCACAACAAACTGCAACCGAATTACAAACATCAAACACACCTTTGAAGTTTCCGAAAACCCACCGTCGATGTGTCAATCAAGCACAGGCGCATGGATTCTCCGCCGCAGCATCAGCACCGCCGTCGTCAGATCTGAAAAAGAGGTACCCGACGGTTAATCCGACGACGATCGCGATGAAAACGCCTCCGTTGAAGGACATAGCCGCAAGCATCAGCAAGTAACCGATCGCCGCGTTGACGCCGAAAAGCAGCACCGACGCAGCTTTTGCGGCGGATCTGGTACCCGATTTGGGGATTAGAGGAGCGGATACGCCGGAGCGAGGCGGCGTAGGATGACGGGTTGAGGAGAGGGATTTGAATTGGAGGCGGCGATTCTCAAGGTACTGGTAGAATGCGGCGAAGACGAAGCAGGCGAGCAAGGTGAGGATGTAGCTGAGCCATGAATCGGTTTTCCAGAAATCGAAGAGAATCGTTGCTTTGATACCCCAGTAAAAGGTCATGTGCATCATCTTTGCGAGGTTTTTTGGGTTGAGCTTTGATCGTGTGTGTCAGAGAGAGAGGACGAAGAAGAAGAAGAAGAAGAAGAAGAAGAAGAAGAAGAAGGAGACGATGAGAAATGATCGAAATAGCTGTTCGAAGCAGTTTTGGTTGTTGTTGACATTGTTTACAAGATAAGTATCCTTGTGGGCTCAGATTATAGTCTAATGGGCTTACCAATAAGACAAGGCTTCATAAGAGTATCTACAAAGAATTTCATTACTGTTAGCCCACACGTAGTTTTAGCTTTATCTAATCTCCAGATTTAAAAACTGCTGTGATCAATGTATTATGTAACTACATGTCAGCGAACTCAAATTCGGTCGATCAAAACTGAAACAATCATGTTCTTAGTTCTAATCGATTGAACTAACCATATATATTCGTGCTATTATAATTTCACTCTTTTACACCAAGAAACTGAAATCAAAGAAAAATCATATATGACAATGACAACAGTGCATTCTGACAAAATGTCATCATTATTGTGTATATCATTCTAAAGCAGTTGTTAGAGCTGCAAATGTTATCAAGATATTAGATCTAGTTGACGATCTGCGAAAATTTGGACATTCATCAAGTTAATATATGGATATTCATAAAGTTAGTATATGGATTTGGATACTGAAAATCTTGTATACACTAAAAATTATTATAAACCGTCGTGGATATCCAATTTCAAATTTTGTTATCCCACTAGCATTGTTGTCAATATAACAAAAGTTCATCAAATCCAAGTTTGATCGTCACATACTTTTAAATAATTAATTAATTAAGGCATACAATAATTCTTGGAACCGGTAGGTACAAATCTTGGTGGGTATACTCAAAGATATTCGTGAAAGGGGCTCGAGATATTTTTGACCCACAGAACAAAAAGTGACCAGAAAATTAAGGAAAAAAAAAAACAAAAAAACATGGAATTGTCTTTTTATTAAAAACAATTAAGAAGCAAATAGAGAACAAAATGCCAAGTTAAGTGGGCAACAAAGTGAAGAGGAAGGACCCATTGCGCCACACAAATAGGGAAGTGATGTGAAATGAACACTTGTGTCTCCTTATCATACCAAAGCTGGACAAATCCGCATGTGCCATGCACGCAGCCGCATATGACATGTACACGTTTACACGGATGCATACATGCATATACTTTTTAACTGGATCTAAAAGACTAGATTTTAGTCTGTTCTTAGGGCTTTGTGGATGCCATGCAAATATTGCTATGGCCAAATAATAGGTATAAAATGCACCATGAAACGAACTCTCTGAAGACATTAGAACTTATATAGTAATTAACATATGCATCAGCATAATAATATATGAGTTTATGTGACATAGGCCATTGCCTTATGTTAGTGATATATGAGAAATGGTATGTACTATGTAGTTTACTGATCCCTTTTCAACTGTTTAATAATAGTAGATACCTAGCTACTAGAGATTGTTTTACAATCCACAAGTTGTTTTCTGGGAAAAAAAACTCATTTCAAAATTAAGTTATGTGGTTTTAGAGCGCTACTGATACAGTTTCCACATTAAAATTTACTAATGGAACTCAATTCAAATCTTTTAAGAAAAAACATACTTGCAGAAATAATTATGGAATCAATTGGAGTTTGTAACACAATAATGCATGGATAAAATTGAAAACCCTTTATGGCCTTTTGTTATTTTTTGAATTTTGGTATCTTATTTGTAGTTACTTTTCTATATATGCATTCCCATGTATTGGTTATGTTTATGTAAGGCTGTAAGCTACCCTATATTTGCCGAGTGAAGCAAATACAAATGTCATTTATGATCAATGATGCATCGTAGAAACAAAAAGAAATGTAGTGATTTCAAAACCATTACATAAAACCATCTCCATTGACGTTTTTTAGCTCGGTCTCTAGGGAATAAAAAATTAAAAATTAAGAAAAGAAGAAGAGAGAGAAACAGAAAAAAGCAAAGTCGTTTTTTAAACAAAAATTATTAGAGACGTCTCTATACGGTCTCTATACAAGTGTTTGTTAATAATTGGTTCATCTCTTTAATATTTAAAAATTTAATTACATAAATAAATTATATTGATATTATATTGGTTAGATAATAGATGGAGTACTATGGAAAGAGTATCTCCCGATGGAGTCGCTTCGCTTCTGTTTCCAGTATATATCATTGACCCACGCTGTTTGGTTATTCTTCCCAAGTTTTCTTTCGGGAAAATGACCAAATTGTGTTTAATTTGGTTTTAATGGAGTTTTATCCATTTTGAAATAGTTTGTTGGATCAAAAACATCGACTAGACTGAAAGTCTGGTTTGTGGTTCAACAATTTTAATCGGCTGGATTTGGGGTGTTGAATCAGTTATCAATGACATAACCAAGTCAGATCAACCAGGCAAATTCCATCGGATAAGTCTACATTTAAGATATGGATTTAGACAAAAAAAATATTTACTATTCTTGAGATATGACAAGATATACTCACATATCTGGCTTGACATTTGCTTTTTTCTATCTGTACTTGTAGTTATCTTAAATTAAATTAAAGGTATATTTATTTTTTCTGAATTAGAATTAGATGTAATCATTGTTGTATATTTTTTTTTTTGATAATCAAGGGGTGGTCCGAGTTTTTAGTTTTTACCACAAACTTAATCTCCCTTGGATGAGTCGGGTGAATATGTTAGCCATTGGATAACACAAAAACCCTTAATACCTCTAGGTTTGACAACTATAATTGACATGAGGATTTCTTGATATCTAAGTCAATAAATTTACGAATTAATATATCTAAAATAAGCATTGTCTCACCACTAATTACATCAAACATATTATATGACACAAACACAAAGTCACAAACAAACGACATATATCCCCTGCATTACATAAAAGTACATAGTTTTTTTTTTTTCAACAACATAGGTTCTAGCGAGTTTCAACTGTAGAAAAACGTTAAATATTAACACTAATGCTATGTGTACAGTATTTTTCTTTCATCTATTCGTTTTATAGCTACGTATTTGGTAAATTTCATTAATTATTTGTACTACATATTGCACTGTTATTGGTAATCCAGACACAAGGCCTAAAATATATAACTAATTACATTAACCTACATTTGATCAAGAACTGTAAATTAAAAAAAAAAAAGAAGAATAGAAATTAAGCACTGCAAATTTAAAGATCACATAATATGAGCTTTGCTCATTTAAAAACATTTTATTAACTCACCTAGGAAGAAAGGCTATAACGTCATAGGAAATTAAATCCTCGGATTCCAACCTTTTCATCTCCTCTAAAAAGTAATTAAGTACAAATAATAAAGTTCAGCAGAAAATTAAGGGAAAAAACAAAGTTTACAACTAACATATAGTAATCAAGTAGAAAGAGACGGGAAACAGCTCCCAGATCGGAGAAGCGACCGTCGTGACTCTACGTCGTCGATCCCTGGCAAAGCCCCGCTAGAGCTCGTCCTCGTGGTGGTTCTCCGTGGAGAGCCGTCGAGGCTTCGCCGCAGAATCCTACCAATGACAGAAATCGGATCTTCCTCCTCGTCGGGGCTCCAAGAACGGAACCGGTGGCAGAACGTTGTGTGGCGGCGGAGAGCTTCCTCGACGGAGATTCGAGTCGGAGATCGAACAACCTCGTCCTTAACCGCTTCAGCGCAGAGCCCACAAAGCCAGTGTCCCTTGTGCCGTTCCTTGACGCGGTGGATGTAAGCCGGCGTGCACTCCTCTGCGAAACCGCACGTGTCGCACGTGACTGACTCAACCGCCGGCAACAACAACGGCGACGAAGACGACGGCTTAGTGGTAGTATCGGTGGCTGATGACGAGGACATCATTTGTTTGTGGAAAATGATCAGATTGAGAGACCAATAAAATCCTTTGCTATGAGTCTCTCTGGCTTTTCTGGATTTAAGGTTATATCACTCATATACAGGTGGTCTTTCTTGGATGTTTATATAGATATACATGGAGACATATGTCTATGTTATTTAATTTTATTTTTCCTTTTGAGAAAATTATTATAATGTGTATGTTAAATAATGTGAGGTTGGAGGAGGATTTGGATTCATGTGAGTGAGATAATGTGGCGAGAATTTTTTTGTTTGTTTCTTAAATTTTGCATGTGGGTGTGGATGGATAATTATTGAATTTCGTTTTGAGTAAGTAATAAATTCATACAAATAATTATGCAATCTTGCGATTTAAGATATTCATTTTTCTCACATGAAAACTAATCTCTAAACTTGCACATCCGAATTCACCCGAAAAGCATAACACCTCTCGGATGAATTTTTTATTGGGAAAATTGGAAATAAAGGATGTTTTTAGTACTCTTTTGTCCATCTACACTTTTATCTTCAATTGTTGGTGACTTATTCTTTATATTAATTGAAATTCAATTGTACCCTCTTAATTTATTAATTATTTTTTAAATATATAATTATAATATATAAACATCCCTTTTGATTATTATCTAAAATCACATGAAAAAGTTGGACTTCAAAATCTTGTAAGATCCACTTTGCTGGGGCTGAAATTTACCGGAAAACAAAAATTATACTTCCTCTCCAAAATCGACCTTCTTCCTCACCCTAAATCGATCCTCTCAAATTCTCTCGTTCAATTCTTCTTCTTCACCAAAATCGATTTTCTTCTTCCTCAATTCTTCTTTTTGTCCCTCCACTTTCTCCATCAAGGTGTAACTAAAATTTCCTTTTTGTTGCTTGATCAACTATAAATCTCCACTCGTTTCCAAATGATCTCCATATACAGCAAGTCACATAAATTTCCTGCATATTTACCTATGATGAACAAAAAAAATTTAATCAATTCTCCCAAATAGAATTGGCACATATCAATTTGTGGTAAAACAAACAACAAATTCAATAAACTCACCAGATTTATGTGAAATATATCCAATCCTTTTTAGTTTAGACAATTGATTTTTGCAGAAATCTGAATGACTCATAAACACATAAATACAGTGAAGAAACGGCGTGGAAGATGAAGAGAAGAGATGTTCTAAAACTCTTAATTCTAACTCGCAGAAAACACCTTCTGAATTTTGCAGAACACATACATTATGCAGAATGTATATTTTACGAAGTCGCAGAACACGTACATTAAGCAGAATGTAAATTCTACGAAATCGCAGAACAAGTACATTATGCAGAATGTAAATTCTACGAAATCGCAGAATACTTACATTATGCAGAATGTATATTCTACGGATTCGCAGAACATATAGAAATTGCAGAAGACACATTCTACAATTCGCAGATCATAGAGAATGCGCAGAAGACACATTCTGAATTTCGCAGAACAGATCAAAAAAGATTTGTAAATATTTTTTTATTACGTTTTTGGAAAAATAAAAAATTCTGTTTCCTTAAATATTTATTTTTTCCTTATAAGTATTTAAATTAATATTAAAACAAATTTTACAAATAAATAAAATATTAAAATATATGATTGTGGGGTAGTTTAGGCACAATTGTACCTACTAAAATAAAAGTGTAGATTGACAAGAGAGTACTAAAAACATCCTTTATTTCTAATTTTCCCTTTTTTATTTGTTTATGGTTTCTTTTTATTAATTATGAAAATGAATACTTACTCTTAAAAAATGAATAAGCTCTTAAAGTCGCTTCGCTTCTGTTTCCAGTATATATCACAGTGACCCACGCTGGTAGAACAAAATGGATGCCAAAGAGAAACGACTAAGCAGAGTTTTGCCTTAAACATACATCTTTTTAAGAAATCTAGTTATTGCAGATTTACTAATCTCTCTAAATGTAGTAACTGGAGCAATCCAATGCATGATGTTTGCCCGTTATCTAGACTAGAAATTGAATCCTACTTAATGTGATTCCACATATACAAACGGCAAATACCTTAAATAGCAAAAACTAAAGTTTAAAAACTAGTTAAGACATCAGCCTATGATTACTCAATTATAAAAATAAATCTCCATAAATTGCCCATACTGGTTCAGATTCAATCTTTTGTGTGTGTGTGTGTGTGGTATGATTAGCTATATAAACAATTAAATTACCAAGGAAACAAAATAAACAGAGGGAATTGATCTTAAATGTATTACGAGCTAAGAGAGAGACAATACTTAAGGAATAATCATTCTATTGATATGGAATCAATAAGAATGAGCAAATAGTACAACTTGTTGTGGTAACAGATGATCGTACGTGAGGCCATTGAAGGAGTATAACTTGTTAATAGCTAATGACTTGACTTACATTCATCAAATATTATACAGTATTATGGCAATAGATGGTTGCTTGAAAACCATAGGTATAGAGAATGATGAAATGTGGACCTGTAATTGAAAGTTATCCATCGATGGATCGATGTGAATGTTAACGGATCGAAAAAAGAAGAAGAAAGTTTTTGTTTAAATGGAAAAAAAAAAAAAAAAAAAAAAAAAGAAAAAAAAAAGAGGTGGTCCATGTTTTTCTAATGGGAATAGCTGAGAAGCAGAGAAGGTACCTAGTCTTTGAAGCAATACTCCACAGACGAAGTATGTCTTTGATTGACATCCAATTCAATTGAGAGCAAATAACCAGAAAATATTTTTAAAAATCTGTAGCTTCTATTTCTGTAGATGAAATATAAAACTAATAATAAGATCTCGATCGATTGATTGTTTGCGATTACGTTTAAATTTAGTACGTGTTATTTTCTAAATGAACCCAAATTTTTAAATGTTCTATGCAATATAAAATGTAACTTGTTTTATGTAAACGCAAAATTACGTGCGAAACAACGGTAGCCTCTGTTTATGGAGATGCAATCTCACGACAAATCGATGTTGGCAAGTGTAGGAAGAATCTAGAATACCCTATGCATTTTAAAATAGTAAGCCATATTTACACTGTATACTATATATATATACTACCATCACATGCTGGGACCAAATATTCAACGAGTGATATGTGACAACTATGTGATATATAATCGTACCAACATTTCATAAGATTATTTTACATCATTATGGAACTTAATTTACCTAAAAACTGAGGAACGTGCTATAGAGGCTTAAAAAGTACTGCAGCTTTCTGCTTGGAAAACGATATATGTCCTTGGCCTACTTAGAAGAAATCTCTCAGTTTCGTCTTCCATTCGTTCTCTTTTCTCAACGTTATCGGGAACTCTTTTGTTCTTTTCACTTTAGTAAATGTGTTTTTTTCTTTCCTTGTTTTTCCTTTTAACATCTACAGTAAAAGTTTGTTTTTTCCTATTTTATTACGTATCCACAGAGTAATCATGCTTTTCATATAGTTTTTTTTTTTTTGCTAACTGATTTGCTTTTCATATAGTTTTAAAGCAGGTTAAACCAATTGTCCAATAGCAGAAATATTTTATAGAATATAGATTATAAGAATTTGAACTTAAACAGTAAGATAGTAATTACCATATTAACAGAAACTACTACATGTTCTGGTCACACAACAACAAATCTTTTATATGAAGTTGATATTCCTTTAAGTATAGTTTTACTAAAGATTGTTTTTAATAGAAATTGCAAAAATAAAAATCTAATCTATGGTAATGTTAAAATCCTCGAAATCCAGCAGCTTTAGTTTTACTAAAGATCTAGTAGAAAATGTACGTAGTTTTTTTTTGTTTTGATAAAAAAAGTTTAGACCTGCATAGATTTAATTTTTTTATATATGTATACCACAAAATGTCATAAGAACCTATTAGAGTTTGACAACATAGGTATGATGTAAGCTAGGCCCAAATATATATATTTAAAAATAAAACATTAATCCTGATAAATGTTGATCAAGGGTTCAAGCAAAGTTGTCTTGGAGCTTTGACTTCTAGGATTGAATTGAAGGCAAGCTCGTGCATCCTAATGGCATTATTGTAGTTTTTGTTATGGGTGCGATAGGTTGGTTATAAGTCGATTTTAACTCTATATATTTTGGGGGTGAGATCAGATCATTTTTTTCGGTGAGATTTGATGACATACTATAGCATGTAAAATTTTCAAATATGTTCTGAACAAATATGTCTCTTACATATATACAAAAAAAAAAATATGTCTCTTACATTTTTTGAGATATCGATTCTACAATATATATATATATATAAACAAAAAGTATTCGAAAATTTATCTACCCTTAAAACTTATGAAATATTGATACGCTGAAAAGAACTAAACAAAAGCAACCATGTACTTCAATAGAAAAGCCAAGAAAAAAAACACATCGATCATGAATTGAAGGCTTGAATCTTTAGTTGAGCAAACAAATTTTGTTTCCAAAATGTAAATTTCACCACCTATTAGTTTTTTTGCATATCAGATCTTCAATAGCTGGTTCAATATCTTTACTTAACTTTCAATTTGAGGCTTGACCTGGTTGTGATATCGCGTGTTATAATTATTTGAATTGATTTATATACGGTTCGGCAGCTACTGGATTAATACAGTATATTTCAAGATCAAGAATACCCACACAAAAACCTTGTTAATATATATATATATATATACCCACACAATTTTCTCAAAAAAAAAAAAAAAAAGAATACCCACACAATTGATTTCAGACTGAATAAATCACTGAGGAGTTAAACAGTTAAGTTTTTTTAAAAATATATGTAATTAGTTATTAACTAAAACTTGAAAAGATTTGCTGAGAATTCAGTTTTCATTTGGAGTAAATTGTTTTTAAAGAAAACCATGTAATTGATTTGCCTAAAAAGCTAGGAATGGTTAGTGTTGCGTACATATGTTTACTTTCCTCATTTTGGATAATAGTTTTTAAAAAATGTTGTAAAAAGAAAAGAGAAAAATAGTTACAAGAAAATAAGAGGATAATCAGAATGCAGTGTTAAAATTATTACATGTAACCTCAATTAGTACGCAAGTGTACAATGTATTATCCCCTTGATGCCAAATTGCCAATAATGAGTTTATAACTATAATATTATGACTGACTACGGAATCATAAAAAAAAAATATTGTGCAAGTACATTTGGTTTTTCTTTTGATAACTATAAAGTTTGTATTTATTGGAGTTTTACCTTGCAAAACTTGTGATACGTTATGTTAATTGTAATAAGCCATTCCCAGTATCTATTGATGTTTTACATTTTAGAAATGATATATTTTATTAAGATATAGGCATGCAGATGCAACTTAGCAATAGCATCATAACTCAAAAAAAAAAAAATAGTTGCTTTGATAATCAATCAATCGATTCATAGTTAATTACGTTTTAGAATCGTTTTCTTAAACAATCAAAGATAGTAACCAATCATAAATAGTTACGTTTTAGAATCGTTTTCTTTAAGAGGCAACATGTTCTTTGTCTCTATCGCTCTCTCGTGTGTTTCTCTATATATGTTGGTACAACAAATACAAACATAATTGAGAAGTACGACTGGTTTTTCTATTTTTAGTTATAAAATTACTATTGATCCATTAATACAAATTATATACTGTATCAATTATGTCTAATGTGTTTTAACCAAAATACTGTATATATATATATATATATATCTCTGTGTGTGTGTGTGTGTATTGTGTTACCAATGAAAGAAACCCGAGTTACAAGCTGGCATGGTTTTGTCTTCAACATGGATGATAAGAACACCCACTTATTACTGTGTTACACTTGGCAATTTGTGGTCTTTTTGGCATACATATAGCTAATATTGTTTCCCTATTTTTTTATTAGCACCATGTGATTTCCAGATCATCCAAGTGTAGAACAATTTATTCTGGAGTGAGCAGGGTTTTCAGTACCAAATTTTCAGCAATTTATATTCGAATAAACACTTAAGTTCGAATTAGTTATATTCAAACTGTCGAGTCTTTGAACTATATGAACATATCAAATTTATGATTAATTTACTTAACAAACGCGCCTACCCATCTGGATTTACGTAATTATATTTGCTATACAAAAAAAAAGTATTATAAGAAAATTGATGGACGTATTACTTTATGTTTTTTTTTTTTGGGCGGGAGGATTCAAAGAATACCTGTTCTAGTTCTACTTCTAACAAACCATTCTTACTTAGTTGCCAAAAACAAAGGAAATTGAGTATTTTACACTAAAAACCAACTTTATACACTTGAGTTGTCGTCATATGTCATATTAGAAATAAAAATGATATGTGAAATCGTGAATTTGGGCCTCGTTGGCCCAATTTGAGTGGTGCTTAACTTTTAATATTAAACCATATTATTTGTTTCTCTCTTTTCTTTCTCTGAAAAGACCCAGATTATTTGTTTCAAATTAAAATTTGTCGGAAAAAATGCATATGAATTAGGGGTGGTTAAACAGTATTTTGTGGACGATGGAAGTTAGTTGATGATTATCTTTTATCTAGAGACTAAGATTCAACCAAGTTAGCGATAAAAATGTCATAATGCATAAAAACATTTGTAACACTCTTACTCTTACACTTTGATGACATTTGCAAAAATAAGGGCGACCCAAGTTTCAAGCAAATTACAGAAAAAAAAGAGACTTATTTTTAGTCATTAAAATATGATCCCACGGCCGACAAGTCATTAATTCAAAAGCATTTTTTTGTTTCCTCTCTCCGATTTCTTTCTTTTTTTTTGAATTTGATATTCGATCTCTCGAACGTAGTTTCCTCTGAACACGCCTCTCCGTGCGGCGTCTCCGGTGAATCGCCGACATCAAGCGAGCCGAACAGAGAGAGTTTTTACTATCGGAATCCGTGATTCACTCGCTTACAAACCTCTTTTCATTCGAATTGATTGACGAGGAGATTTGTTTTTTTTTTGTTGATCTGTTGTTATCTCAGATTCCAGGTATTTTGCCAATCGTTATTGCTCTCGCTTCGTCGTTTCGATCTGATCTACTTGTTGGTTTATTTCGCCTCGTGAAACCTGTCTCCTTTTATCGTAGCAGAAATATGGAAGTTCTCCTTTCGCTTTGTTTCGTTGCCGAGTGTTGTTGGGTGCTAATGAGAATTTCCTTTATTAGTACTATTGAGGAGATGAGTTTAGTTGCTTCTAAGGTTGGATTAGGCTTGGGATCGGGATCAAACCTTTCCCGTTCTGCAATATTGCCTGATTTTCTTATACTTTGATTTGATATACTGAACTAATCAATTCAAGTAATGCGTCTTTTTTTTTGTTATACCAATTTTAGTTCTAATGGAACAGTGTCTTGGTAGGTGGGAGATGCTAATTTAGCTAATTGTGTAGAGAATTACCCATTAAGTCGACTCTTAATTAAAAACTTTTCTGTCCATTTCTCTCTGGATGCACTTTTGGGTCTTATTTAATGCTTCTGTTTTACCAAAAACTGTGTCTCTTGTAATGGGATCAGTGTGTAGGATGATGTCTCTTCTTTGCCAATAACGGTGATGCAGAAAGCATAGGATTCTTTTCTTCTTCTTTTTTGCTACTTTTCCCGTGCTAAACACCGATGATCTTATATGAATTTGGCAAGGAATCTACTCCTAGATGAGATATCTGTTGGTCGACTAACTGTCTGAAAGGATCACACTGAACATCGAGCTAGCTGGACATGTGGCTTGATATAGTGTGAACGAAAGTTTCTCTGGAACGCCAAGAAGCATGACCCTCCATAGAAATAGGTAGAAGTTTCCTAGTTTGATTGTAGATTTTCGCTGACGTGTGTATGTAACTTAGTTGTCTAAGCTGACAAGACAGGTTTTTTGCTGAGTGATGTGATCTTATCTGTTTAGGAGAATCGAAGGCTGCCCCCCTTAGTCTTTATTATCCTTTTTTTCTTTCTTTCGTTTAGCAGTCTCTTATTTAGGTGTGATGGAATGAAATCTTACAACTTTTTTTTGTTGCAATTTGTGTATAGGATGAAAAGAGGAGCACTTAGACGGAGGGCCAGGGATATCTCTGTTGTGCTTGTTGTGCTTGTTTGTGCAACCGTCGTCATTTGGACATGGGATAGAACTCCAACCTCGGCCTTTCTTCCACCTGAAAGTCACTTTCTAAAGCTGGAAACAGGTTTAACTATGACACTTCAACTCTCTTTCTGGCACATTTTGTAAGGTCGTTCGAATGCTGGAATTATACTATGAAGACTTTGTTCAATGCTTAATTGATTTTGTAAATCTGGATGAGAGTGAAATGTTTTACTTCTAGTTTCCCCTGTTTATGTTTCATAAATTACTGTAGATGTTCTTGAAACCAATAGTACAGTTAGATCCTGGGGGATATCTGACCTAGTTCTTTGTCATTTGCAGAAGAAAAGGTTGAGAGAATACCTACTGCACTGAATACGGAAACTAAAAACAGCTACTCATCAGCTACTCCGTTTGTAAACAAAGGTAATGTTCATTGCATTTACAGCAGCTCTTTAATGTCTTGTAGTCTGCTCAAAAGTTCTGAATTCTAGGAAAATAAGATTGGCATAACTTTATTCCTTTTCCTGGCTTTTCTGTAACAGAGGAAAGCAAAGAGGATCCAACCGATAGTAAAGATACAGAAGAAGAAGAGAAACAAGTGGAAGAAGTTACTGTAAGTGAGACAAATCAAAGGAAGACACCAACTACTGAAGAAAAAAAACTAGAACCAGTGGAACGTGAAGTTACTGTAAGTGAGCCAAATTATCGGAAGACACCAACTAGTGAAGAAAATAAATTAGATCAGGTGAAACATGAGGATGCTATTGGTAAGGCCGAAACTACGAAGACAACACATATTAAAAAGACTAATTCAGATCCAGAGAGTAAAATTCTTGCAACAGACGAAGAGAGGACTGAACAGTTAGCAGCCAAGGAAGATGATGGTAGTACATCAGCAGCTCGCATCACAAATCAAGGTAGAAAATCCCGTTTTATAGATCCTTGGTTTTATGATACATGAATGTATCTTAGGATTGTTCATTATTCTGAAATTAAACATAACTAATCTGTTTACATCTCGGTGAAACTATTAGTCTTAAATCTCTTTATGGTATTGATGTTGTCTCAGTATGATTCCGTTTTATGTGAAATAACAGGTTAGTTTATATAATTTTTTTCTCAGCTTGCAATTACGCGAAAGGGAAATGGGTTGTGGATAACCACCGTCCTTTGTATTCGGGATCTCATTGCAAACAGTGGCTTGCTTCGATGTGGGCGTGCAGGTTGATGCAGCGTACAGACTTTGCCTTTGAAAGGTTAAGATGGCAGCCAAAAGAATGCTCTATGGAAGAATTTGAGGGTTCCAAGTTCTTGAGAAGGTAAACAAATTTCTGTATTTCATTTTATCTTATACATGTGTTAGCTCCATGTATCCATAGATGTAGCCAAGCGTTCCCATCAAGTCCTTAGTAACAGTGCATGGCTTTCTTTTTCAAATGCCCTCAGGATGCAGAGCAAGACCCTAGCCTTTGTTGGAGACTCGTTGGGAAGACAACAGTTTCAATCTATGATGTGTATGATCACGGGAGGCAAAGAGAGGCCCGATGTCCTTGATGTGGGACCAGAATTTGGGTTCGTAACTCCCGAAGGTGGAGCTCGTCCTGGTGGATGGGCTTACAGATTCCCAGAAACCAACACAACGGTCCTATACCACTGGTCATCTACACTCTGCGACATAGAACCGCTCAACATCTCTGACCCCGCAACTGAACACGCTATGCATCTCGATCGCCCACCAGCGTTTTTACGCCAATACCTTCATAAGATCGACGTGTTGGTAATGAACACGGGCCACCACTGGAACCGAGGGAAGCTCAACGGTAACAGATGGGTGATGCATGTAAACGGCGCTCCCAATACTAACAAGAAGCTAGCTGCTCTTGGGAACGCCAAGAACTTCACAATACACAGCACGGTTAGTTGGGTTAACTCGCAGCTCCCTCTCCATCCCGGTCTTAAGGCGTTCTACAGGAGCCTTTCGCCGAGGCATTTCGTGGGCGGGGAATGGAACACCGGAGGGAGCTGCAATAACACAACCCCAATGTCTATCGGGAAAGAAGTTTTGCAAGAGGAGTCGAGCGATTTCAGCGCGGGTCATGCAGTGAAAGGCACAGGGGTTAAGCTTTTGGACATAACAGCCTTATCTCATATTAGAGACGAAGGTCACATATCACGGTTCAGTATCTCGGCTTCACCGGGAGTTCAGGATTGCCTCCATTGGTGCTTGCCCGGTGTTCCTGATACGTGGAATGAAATCCTTTTTGCAATGATCTAAGTTTTTTCAAGTTATAATTTTTGCATCAGCAGAAAAAGTTCAGAGAAAGGGCTTGAGCCAAAGCCAGCCTTTTGATAGCTTTCTACGACTAACATTGAAGTTTTAGCTGCTTGAGGTGTAAGTTTTAGGTGTATATTGAATCAAAGATTTGGTATAAATTTACATTTTTACCAAATCTTTCTTTATTATATTAATGATTTTGTAGAATATTTTAAAATCCTATCTTATTTATTCAACATTTGCTAAAATTGTTCAAAATCCAAAATTATTGGATTTGTTATTTATAAATAAATGAAAAATCTTTTTTTACTGAAAAATACCATGCATATTAGATCAATGATTTGAGATGATTTCAAAAAAATTTCAAATCTTTTCTTAATGAATCTTGTATTCGTAAAAGTTATTCAAAATATCAAGTTATTGGATTAGTTATTTATATGAATTTATTAAAATATGGCCGGTAATTTATAGTTAAAAATCAATTGGTAAAAATTCCATTTCATATGATAGTATTTCAGAAATTTTTAAAAATAATTGTTTTCTTTTTGTTTTAGTGTTAAATAAAATTTTATTTTCGTTCATTTTCTCTCGTGTCCGTTTGAACATTGAAAGTGAATCCAAAAAGTATTATTTTGATAAGATCATTTATTGGTTATATTCGAAAATTCATCACAACGATAATTTAAAATTGGAGATGCCACGGTTATTTTTGATTTTCTAAAATGTACAAAAACTATATACCATTTTTATCTTTCTTCTTTTTACTATTTCTTGGTTTCATTTTTTAATTAAAATTATGTTCGTGTTTCTTAAATGTTCTCAAGTCTTTTCTAATCACCCTAGGATTTCTAACAATAATAAATTTGCTCAAATTTTAAATCACTAAAATTTTGTATATACATATGTTTCCAAATAAACCAAACCATTGATTCATTTCTCCTTAGTATTTATTCTGGTACGTAAGCAAAGCTCATTGTCGCAAGTGTTTTACAAACCTAAATATATTGGGGCTTGATTCCGACCATATTTACGGAACATAATCTAACTCTTTAACTTTGTCTTTTGAGTCGATTAAAAGAAAATTTAGAAAAAAATTGTTCTGCAAATCTTTTTCTGTTTCATGTGTTCTCTAAACGTTTGAGTTGTTGATCCTGTCTAAACATGTTTCGCTTGAAAGCATGTCTTTGATGCTGCCTAGAGGTGCGCAAATAATCTGAGACATACGAACTGATCCGACACTTATTCTGATCCGTCCGAATGTTAAGATAACAGATTTAGGCATACCCATAACAATTTTATTTATAACCGGCCAAAATATAGATTAATTTTTGTTTTCATTTCTAAGACAATGTTTTTAAAATCTAAATATATATGTTTTTTTCGGGGTATGATTGCCATCTCTGAGTAATTGCAAAGGCATGTTAGTTTCTATAACAAATGATGAGACATGCATCTGCTGAAAAGAAAGAAGATGCAAATGTGTTACATAATACTTCAGATCCTTAAAAAAAAATTTAGTTAAAGCTCTCGGAAACAAACAGAAAAGGTTTATAAATTTTTTTTTCCGACCGAACTGAAAAAGTTTTTTTAAATATTAAATTTTGAAACAAAAAAGGTAACACAAAAGAAGCTATTTTTGGCAATAGAAGTCTAAACTTTGACAGCTAATTCAATGAAAAACAAAACAAAATGTCACCCTTACCCTCACAAACAAACAATGTTCAAACTTTGGAACAACAAACCCAATCTAAACAAAACTACACCTCTCAACGAACCATATACATCATCATCATCATCAAAAACATCGTCCTTGTTTTCAAATACCAAGAAAAAAAAAAAAGGAACAACAGCCTCTCTTCTCCTCAATCCATGGCTGCTGTTCTGATTCCCGGCTTCCTCCTCATCATGTGTTTCTCGATCTCCCCTTCTTTGCAGCACGTTAGCGAGTCCGGACCGCTTGTGCGGTTCAAGAACTCGGTGAACATAACAAAAGGGGACCTAAATTCATGGAGAACAGGAACAGATCCTTGCGGTGGAAAATGGTTCGGGATCTATTGCCAAAAGGGTCTGACTGTCTCAGGCATTCACGTCACACGGCTCGGTCTCTCAGGAAACATCAACGTCGATGATTTAAAGGCTCTCGCAAATCTAAAGACCGTCAGGCTCGACAACAACCTCCTCTCGGGCCCTCTCCCGCATTTCTTCAAACTCCGCGGCCTAAAGTCTCTCATGCTCTCTAACAACAGCTTCTCCGGCGAGATCCCTGACGATTTCTTCAAGGACATGACAAAGCTCAAGCGGCTGTTTCTTGATCACAACCAATTCGTGGGAAAAATCCCCTCCTCCATTACGCAGCTTTCTAATCTGGAGGAGCTTCACCTGCAAGGTAATAAGTTCTCCGGAGAGATACCTCCAGAGATCAACATCAACAAGAACCTGAAGATCGTCGACCTCTCAAACAACCAACTAGAAGGAAACGTCCCGGAGAGCCTCTCGGATACGAAAAATCTCCTCTTGAAATTAGAAGGGAACGCTCAGTTGTGCGGGAAGGCGCTGAACATTGACTGTGATATTGTCGTCGTAAGAAGCCCCGATGAAAGTGGACCCGAGTCGCCGCCGTCTCGGCCGTTCGGTGGAACAAACCACTCGAACAGGACAACGGTGAACGCGATCATGTTGGCGATCACGTTTCTTATCATGTTCTTTCTTGTTGTGGGAGTTATAAGGAAGCGAAATAAGAAGAGAAACCCCGAGTTCCGGATGCTCGACAAAGAACGCCTGAGCGACATCGATGACGTGGAGTTCAGGGCACCCGAGTCCAGGACGGTGAAAAGGTCTACCGAATCGAGCAAGAAGCGCGGTGGAAACGCGGATGGCGGTTCTACCAAGAAAGGCTCGTCTCATAATGGGAAAGGTGGAGAAGGAGGAGGAAGTGTAGGCGGAGGGATGGGTGACATTATAATGGTGAATAGCGAGAAAGGCTCTTTCGGTTTACCCGATCTGATGAAGGCTGCAGCCGAGGTGCTAGGCAATGGTAGCCTTGGATCAGCTTACAAGGCGGTGATGGCCAATGGACTATCGGTTGTGGTGAAGAGGATTAGAGATATGAACAAACTCGCACGCGAACCTTTCGATGTCGAGATGAGACGGTTAGGGAAAATCCGCCACCCTAACGTTCTTACCCCTTTAGCCTATCACTACCGCCGGGAAGAGAAGCTTGTCGTCTCTGAATATATGCCTAGAAGCAGCTTGCTTTTCGTTTTACACGGTAACCCGCCACGCCTTTTTCGATAATTAGTGGGGATAAATCTTGATCTGTAGTCTAGACAAATGTTCTCAGGACAAATCTCTAACCACTGAACCTAAATGAATATTTCGTATTTTCTCTCATCAACAGGTGATCGTGGGGTATATCATTCCGAGCTAACTTGGCCGACACGATTGAAGATCATCCAAGGAGTGGCGCACGGAATGCAGTTCTTGCACAAGGAGTTTGCGTCCTACGAGCTCCCACACGGTAACCTCAAATCCAGCAACGTTCTCCTCAACGAGACCTACGAGCCTTTGATCAGTGATTACGCATTCTTACCGTTTCTACAGCCAAACAACGCATCTCAGGCAATGTTCGCTTTCAAGACGCCCGAGTTCGCGCAGAACCAACAGGTCTCGCATAAATCAGACGTCTACTGCCTCGGAATTATAGTTCTAGAGATCATGACAGGGAAGTTCCCTTCTCAATACCTAAACAACGGTAAAGGCGGTACCGATATAGTTCAGTGGGTGCAATCTTCGGTCGCAGAGCAAAAAGAAGAAGAACTTATCGATCCAGAGATAGTTAACAATACTGATTCGGTGCAACAGATGGTGGAATTGTTGCGGGTTGGGGCAGCTTGTATCGCAAGTAATCCAGATGAGAGATTAGACATGAGGGAAACTGTTAGAAGAATAGAACAAGTAAAAACATGATGAGATGCTTAGAACGCAAACGCCATCGGAACAGTCATACTCCTAGAGTGGAGAAACGTTCGGAATCTGTAGATACATACTAACGAGTGTGAAGCAACGAAAAAAAAACAAAATTGGGTACGTAAATAGGAAATACTTTTTTTTTTTTTCTCAAGGTTGAAGTGGTCTTCAGTTCTTCGGGAAAAAAAAACAATACTTGTTATGTTCCTTGTTCAGTGAGTAAAAGCAAAATTGTTAACAATTGTTCATTAGAAAGAAACAAATATTTTAAATTTTCCCTTCTCTATTTTTTCTCTTAACTTTATGTAAAACATCATTATAGCACTTATTTCTCCAACAACTGTTCCCTCTTCCTTGTTCCCGATTTTAACAGCAACAACTAAAATAAATATGTGTCTCAAATTGAAAATAAATCTTAAAATGGATAATATATAATTACTAATAATCCAATAAATCTCATCCACATATCCCAATTAACTAAAAATAATCTTCAATGACCTGGTAAAAAGAAAAGAAAAGAAATCTCCTAAGATCCTCTTTGCTAGGTTGTACAAAAACATATATGTCAAAGACTCAAAGTGAAAGAAGTGGCATCGGATAAACAATCTTCCTTTCTGTCTTGTCTGCAATATCCACAACATATAGCAATAGACACAATGGATCTTTTCCCTCAGCAACTTAGTTTTGACAATCCATCGGTAGAGCAAAATCTTCATATCTTGCCTAACGGGTTTGTTAGCTTTTCTTCTCTTCAGTTCAAAGAAATTATTGTTTTTTTGTTGTTGCCATTGTTGTATCACTCACTCACAAATTCACAATCGCTCGTGTCGCACGTTTTAGGGATTCATCATGGTGTTCGTTGTTTGTGCCGAAAGATCCTTTTGTTTGTTTTAAGCTTCTTATTATATTATGATTGCTATATTTGCGTTGTGAGGGAACTTAGTACATGTCTTTTATATTCAGGACGATTAAAAATATGAGACGAGAGGGTCATGGAGCTCAAGTGACAATGATCTACGAGGGGAAGGTGTTCGTGTTCAGTGATCTTTCATCTGAGAAAGCTGAACAGATCTTACTCCTGGCAGGAAATGAAGGGAATTCACCAAAAATCTATACTCAGCTTAATCAACGACTAGCTCCTACTGCGCCGCCCAACAACCCTAATCAATGGAACCGTTCGGTCACGTGCCCGAAATTTCTGGAAAATATAAACCAAGGCAGCAATTTTGATGTTTCCATGGATCACATGACTTGCGGTATTGTTTTTGTGAAAGAAAAAAAACGAAGGAGATTTGCTAGAAAAATATAAAAATCTAACGAAAGTTTCTTCATCGATCTTTGTTTTTTTATTATTATGTTAATACAGAACTCCCAATTGCTAGGAGAAACTCGCTTCACAGGTTCTTGGAGAAGAGACTAGATAGGTATATACAATAATACCTTCAAATGCTCTAATTTCTCAATTTTGTGATTTTTTTTTTGGTAATTAATTTAAATGGATTCAAGGTGCGGAGGACGAGGACCATATCATAGCTCCGGCAATCATCACTTGGCAGCCGTGTCGCAGCCACAGGTTGAGAACAAGTGGTGGCTTGGATAGGCTCCTCAGCGACGTTAAAACTTTAACCACTTTTGTTTGGTGAAATGGTTTAATGTATTTTATGGTCCGGCTAACTTCGGATATGAGACCTTTCGAATTTAGAAACACAATAAAAGTTTTGAATCGCCTTATGCTTAAAATTTACCGATAGATTAGCTCCGTCCTTCGGTTATTGTGGTTTTTTTTTAATGAGATAATGCTTCATTTAAATTAATTTCATACTTCAACAAATGCTATTTTGTTTTATAAGTATGCTATGATGTCTTCTATATGATTATGCTGCAAATAACTTACCATCAAAAAGAGTATCATTTTAAAACAAGCAATCATACTATATGTAAGCAGATTTATAAAGAGCAACATATTAATGGACCCAAAAGCTTGAATATTGGGTAGGACTAAGTTCGAATAAGAACAAAGACATATTAAATTTTTGCATGCAAGTCAATTATAATGAAAGGACCACAAATAAATTAGGTTTTGTCTTGTTCTTTCTAAATAAATATAAATTAATTAATTAATAACTGGACTTTTATGGTGGGTCCAACCACTCAGCAATGATGTCCCTCTTTTGGGCTTATTCTCATTGCTGGCTTCTTCCGTATGGGTCAATGTTATTTTATTACTACTAGTATTGTATATGTGTATTAGTACTGTTTTCTAGTTTTCGTATCTTTCACAAGTTGATTGATGAATAAACCACACACAAACCAACACCGCAACAACAACCATTTTTATGCTTTTATTAAATACAATTATACATCGTAGCTTCTTTTTAAAAAAAAATTTGAACAAAAAGTTATATAGCTACGCTCAAATTATTCGTTATCATTCGTTTTGTTTATACAACTTTCACCGCTCCATTTGTTTGTTGCTGTATAATATTCCCATCATTTATTTGATCTGATGCTTGGAGCAGTTATATTCATTCACCTTTCAAAACATTCATTAAACGAACGGACACAAGAAAAAGAAAAATAAGGTTCAAAACAAAATAAATAAAGGAAAATTCACCTCGAAATTATTTTAATTTATTAATTATCGCTAATACAAAAACAAGAACAATAGCAAAAAAAAAAAAAAAAAAG
>JAHZTW010000002.1:5323068-5345241 GCA_020283515.1 Alliaria petiolata | reverse complement strand
AAAGATCAAAGATAACGTTTGTGAGCAATTATGTCTAAAACAAACGCAACCTTCTGTGTTTGCCCAGACTTTTACATAACAGCGACACATGCATGGTTTATTTGTTATTCAATAATTAATGAATTTTAGTGGAGTGTTATCTATGTAAGCTGAATTGACATAAACCCTAAACAATGCTTATAATAATGGGATTTAGATTGGACGGATTTGTTTTTGTAAGAAAATCAACAATAAGGGATATAAATTTAGCAACCGACTATGAAAATTAAAAAACTGACATAAGTAATAACAGAGATATTAAAACGAATATAAAGATGAGGTGCCAATGAAAGAGTGGTCCACACTGAGACCCAAATACTTAAAATAAAAATAAAAAACAAAAAATAAATAAAAAAAACAAACACAAAACACAAAGTCGAGATCAACAATGTCGCAAACGGGTCCCACATGCTAATTAAAGGGGATTCGTTGAGCACTTTCATGTGATGTGAAAACGTGGCATTCATCAACAGCTCCATTGTACCCTCCACTATTATTTGCTGACTCGGATTTCTGTTTTACTTTACACTATTTTTAGTTTTTTACAATATGGTCCCATTCCCCTACTGAGATCCCTCGATATATGTATTTTCAGAAAATTATACTAGTAAAACAAAAATAAACTGTTCTACAACCATGCATATTACGGATCTTACGAGTTTAAAATAGCAAAATCTTTCTTTACGATGAAAGTTAGGGATATTTAAATGAGAATAAATTCCAACTATCATTTGATCTATTTTAAAATCCTCAAGTACATTTTTATGCATATTAAAGCCTTCAACAATATTTTCCTCGTGAAAATAACATCAGACTTTTTCAAAAAAATAAAAATAATCATCAGTCAACAAAAACGTCAAAATTCTAAACGACTGCATTAAATGAAACATTTTTTGTTTGATGAAAAAAACATATGTTTGAGCTTTAGGTAAAAACAACTCATTGACATATGCTATATCAAATTTGTTCTCTCTTATGCATGATGAACAAAAAATGTGTGCTAGACATATTTGATTTAACATGAGAAAAAGACAGTGAATCGAAGCAGTTGCATCGTTTTATTCTAAAAATGTGTAAAAACATAAAATAAGTGAGTATTCTCGAGAAAACTCGATAAGATGAAGGCCTTAAAACCTGCAACTTATGAGGAGGTGAAGAGATGAGTGGGTTCTGATTGGTTTTTTTTTTTTTTTTTTTTGAACCAAGGGTTCTGATTGGCTGAAGTGTAAAATATGTTTTTATAATTTTATAAAAACATGAATTTATATACGATGACACATTTTATATATGATTGGCATATATATTATATAACGGCTATAAAAATTAATATCATGCTATATAGGATAATATCATGTTATATATAATTACTTAATTAGAGATCTAAGTGGATTTTTTTCAATAAAATGATGTGTTATATATAAATGAATGAGAGATGTGATCACTAAGCACTTTCTCTTACGTCAGATTAGCATTTTCGTCAAAAAAAAAATTTACTTCTGCAAGCTTTATTTTTTCTCAGTTATTTTGTTAATAAATTTTCCAAAAAGGATTGTTATCAGCCATAATTTTTTAAGTTGAATTTTAAGTTTAAACTAAAAGTATGGCTTGTCTTCTTACCTCCTTTTTATCCAATTTATTTATTCTTGTTTTAACCCAAAAAAACTATATTGTAATCTAATCTACACATTATTTTCCATTTTTCCTAATTTGTTTTTGTCTAAACGTTATCTAAAAACTCCACCGTACGAGAAAAATTAAGCCAGAAAATCATTTTATGTCTCCTCCCTAATTGCTCGCCTAATCAACATTATCCAAATACAGATAACAGAATCTGTTCTCATAATTTAAAATTCCCCTATTTTTAAAAATAATTAATAAGAAATTAAGTATTTAAAATTTACTGGAAACTAGGAAAAATATCAAGTTGAATTTTTTTTTTTGACTTAATATTTGAAACANATAGACAATGGATACACCACTAAAACATGTAGTGAATAAATCCAGATAAATTGACAAATGAATATAGCGATCGATAATTTTATGATCTCAGAGTAGAGATACTGATCTATTTGTTTTTTCAAATGCCCTGTGTGTGATTGAGGAAAAGAGCTGAACCAACCTGGAATACGAAAATAATGATTTCTCTGCAGTGTTTTATGCTTTAGAATTCCATGATGCTTTCCTTTTCTTTCTTTGGGTTTTCTTTGTTGTCCAACCTCATTTATAGATGTGCATAAAGATGGAAAGCTGGTAAGGGTAAGAAGAGAGAGAGCAAGGAATGGCCATCCGAGCATGTAGAGAGGGAAAAGAGAGGCAGGGAGGTGAAAGCAATTGACAACCTTTAGGGTTGATGGGAGAAGGAACGATTCATATTTTCAATCGTGTGCATTTGTTTAAGGATTTGTGCGTATAGTGATCTGGCATCCTTTTTTTTTGGAGATTTATTATCACCTACGTTGATATTAGCAAAGGAGATGAGTAGTCGATTCATAAAAAAGTGAACTCAAAGCATTTCTTATTTTAGCACATGACACGTGTAAATCTAAGGAATAAGTTTTTTTGGCTGATGTGCCTGGCTTCTAGAGCCTCAAATTGTTGCTTTCATTTAGTATAGATTCTCTGCTTAACCCATAGAATGTTAATCGATGATTGGAAATACCATCCTCTTTTTGCCATGGGTAATTTCGGTTGTTATTAAAGCAAAAACTAAAAAAGAATCAAATCGTTTGTAATTTGGTTCGATCAAGTTTTCTTAAAGTAAAAGGGAAGACAATTGACCAAGTGGGCTAACTAAATTCCATAAACTTTAACCACACAAATAATATATATACAACTATGCATATAAAATTAACCTAAACGAGAGATATAACATAATCGCATTCCCCCTTGGTCGAACCCAACGCTTCAGCGATTAAAATGACAACGTACCACTAAGGGGGGTTATTGGTACAAAGATTTGTAAAAATTGTTAGAATTTTCAAAATCCATTGTTATTGGATCATGAATTTTAAGATTCTTACTAAAATCCATTGTTATTGGTGTGATGATTTTTAAATTCCATACAAAATCCATTGTTATTCAAAAAATTTGGTTTTTAATGATTCTATCATTCTATCAAAATCTGGTGTTATTGGGAGATGGATTGTTAACAATTTAACTCATAAAACAAAACTTTCAAAATACTTTCGATATCCAAGAGATTCTTAAAGTCATTACAATAATATATTTTGAAAGATTTTCTGAATACACAAAACTCTCTACAAATTTAACAAAACTCTTTACAAATTTAACAAATCTCTAAACTTTCAAAGAGTTTTACGCATATTTTAATATATATAACTTGATTTTTGATTTGTTTTTCCTTTTTTGGAAATTCTTTTTTTCTTTATAAATAAATTTAATTTAAATCGATAAACTTGACATTTTTATATTTTTTTAGTTTAAATATATTATTTTTTGTCGCCTGAATATTATGTGGACAATTACAAAGATAATTTTTAACAGACAATTTATCTATTTTACAAAGATCTACAATACATATAAAAAATATTGGAATTTTTGCTTTTTAAGAAATTTTTTTAATAAAAAATATTATTTTACCACTGAAGAAAAGAAGTGATGCTCAGCAAACCAATACAAGAAACAATTGTAAAATGGAAAATAACAAAATAATCTAAATTTGTTATTTCACTAATAAAAAATTTGGAATTTTTACTCACTTCAGAAATTCAAATTTGAAGTCTAAATTTGCATATAAAATATTTAAAACTAACAATGGTATTTGCTTCTAATTTAATGTGTAGAAAATTTCAGAAAAAGAGAGAATATCACATATTTTTAGAGAGAATAGCGAAGAAGTACTCATGGCCTAATGGTTAAAATGATTGACTTTTAATGAGAAGATTGTAGGTTCAAGTTTTGGTAGATGCAAAACAAATTTTTACGCATATTTTAATATATATAACTTGATTTTTGATTTGTTTTTCCTTTTTTGGAAATTCTTTTTTTCTTTATAAATAAATTTAATTTTATTTTACGCATATTTTAATATATAACTTGATTTTTGATTTGTTTTTCCTTTTTTGGAAAATCTTTTTTTCTTTATCAGTAAATTTAATTTAAATCGATAAACTTGAGATTTTTATATTTTTTAGTTTAAATATATTATTTTTTGTCGTCTGAATATTATGTGGACAATTAAAGATAATTTTTAACAGACAACTTATCTATTTTACAAAGATCTACAATACATATAAAAAATATTGAAATTTTTCCTTTTTTTATAATGTTTTTTTATAAAAAAAAATTATTTTACCACTGAAGAAAAGATGCTCCATCTGAGCAAGCAAACCAATACAAAGAAACAATTGTAAAATGGAAAATAACAAAAATAATCGAATGAACAAATTGTTTTTACCTCCTCGTACGTGTGTAGGTTTAAAAGATTTGGAAAAGTCTTAAAACGTTTGAAATAGTGTGTTTCAAGATCAGATTTCCATCTTTGGATATCTTATCAAGGTAAGCAAGGTATGATTCACAATACTAGATACGATTTTTAACATCTGGATTGTCCTCAAATTCTCTTGGGAATGACTGAATCTGAATCCATCCTTTTGATTTTCTTTTGAAACGTGTTTGTGTTGTGCCCCCAAGCTATTGTTGCTTTACTTGTTGGATCTCTCATTGACATTATCTCTTTTGTTATTATAAGCAACCGCATGAATAAAATTTGGGACCAGTGGCCATGTCCGCTTTTTGTTTGTGTTACTCTCTCATTGACCTCCCAACCAAAAATTGGATTGTGTATACAATCCGCACCAACCTGTGCCATTGTATCATTTAACGGTTTCGTGGAGGATACAATTTGTCGCATAATAATGTATCATTTAACGGTTTCAACAGTTCAAATTATTATTCAACGTGCTGTATAATATTGTATTTTGGATTTGCAGTTTAGTCAAACCAGAGCCAAATATCCAACTGTTGAATGAGAGAGATAAGGCAAGTTGAGAAATTCTGCTGTTTGCGTTTGGATCTTTCTACAAGAAGATAAATTGAAACGCAGACATGAATGCAAAACGCACAACTTTCATCTTTTGAACCATCATTATTCAAATATCTCTTGCAGTCTCAATCGCATAGAAATTTATCATCAAAATCAAGTACAGGAAAGTACCCGCTACTACCTGGAGAGACCAATGACTAACTGATGATGTTTCCCTTGGTTTATTTTCCAAGCTTTGGTAGGTCGTGTCAAAGCTCATTCTGCATCGATTTAATGTTTGCTTGGGGCCTCTTTATTACATGAAATAAAAAACCTTGTCGGAGAGTAGAAGCAACGGGATTCTGATTCTCGACTTCTCTCAGAATTTGAAAACCATTTGCTCAGTGAATCCGAGTTCCTTGAGTATCCCCTTGACCTGCAGTGAAACAAACCAACGGGACATTAGGCATGAACTGCTCTGCATCTTGCTGATTGGTATCCTGCAACTAATTACAGCGACTCAAAAACCTACACATTTTATGACTTATTTCAACTTTTTATGCCATCAAAATAACACAAGACTAAGGGCCCTTCCCTTTAACACACTCCCTAAAGGTCGGTCCATAAGCCCTCTTTCAGCTTGGCAACGTTTCCACGTGTGTATTGCTAGAGCCATCAGAGCTATCGCACGTGGGTGCAGATACTCTCGGCATATAAATGTTTAGCTACTTTTTAGGTTTCACATTATTAGATTTGCCTAGATTAGATGTTGACGATTTGGTACAAACCTCTCCTTGTGACCAGTCTGGAGCTTTGCCTCCGGATATATGCTCCATCATCCCAGGAGGACCACATACCTGAATGAACAATAAAGCACGCCACATATTAATTAATACTGAATGCTTTGATTCTATCCATAACTTCTCTGTCAGTAAATCAAATCGGTATCGCTAAACGCACGCTTTGACATACTGATTCTCACTCTCTTAGGGAACAATGTCCATTATGATGGAAAGTGATATAAAACATACGCATACTCCAAATCGGAATGAAAGGAAAAAAACCACAAACTAAATTAGTGAAATGTTATAGTTTTTTTTTTCCATGTGTTGTAATAGCATACAAGGGAAGAAGCGATGAAAAGAGATTGTAGAAACAATTTCAAAAAAACAAGCTACGGTTCTGAAGATTGTAAGGTCACTTACAAGGATAAGAGTATCGTCCGCAGGAAGAGGTAAGCCTTTCAGAGCCATATCCTTTAAAATGTAACCTACTCCTCCTTTCCAGTTTTTTGTAGGATTGTCAACAGTATAGAAAACCTGTCGAATTTAACATTTTAAAATATTTTTTTAAAGAAAAATGTGATTGGTAGTAGTAATATAAGCAATCGAAGAATTCAAGAGGATTCTACCTTCAAATTTGGGTGGTTAGCCTGAAGCACATCAAGCTTTTGCTTGAGAAGTATATCATCCGGAGAAACATTGGCATAAAGCAATGATATCTGTGCACACAAAGAAATCGTCTATTTCCATGTTAGGAATCTTCTTCTTTTCTGAAAAATCGAGTTTTTGATAGGCCAGCCAGCGTGTTTCCTAAGGTTAGTTTTGGGCGCAAGATAGAACTAATGAAAATTACTTCTAGAGCATTTGATTAAAAAAAATTCAACAAATGAACCCGTGGTCTTTTGACTCTCGACCTCAAGTGATTAAGTAGAGAGTTGGGTAAAATTCTCAATCCGAAGCAAAAATTCATGAATTTTGAATCGTAAATTGATGTTTGGAGGAAGAAAATAGTAAATTCCATTTTATATATTAAAAAAAAAGATAAATAAACGAAAAATGGAAATAACATTGTTCAGATATGTTTTAAGATTTAAATAACAGGGGAACTCCACGTCTTGCTTTCTCCCACCAATGCACGCTCTCTCACCAAGAGAGCGACAGTGTTACGATTCCTCTATGGCCCACATTGTAATGTGCAAGTGACTTGTCATCCTCAAAGAAAAACCCGTCTTTTCCAATTAGCTTGAGTCGGTTTGCTGGAATTTGGATCTCCCCAGCAATTTTCTCCTTAAAACTTGCCACCTTTTCCGATAGCGACTCCACTGGGATCTCAATGACTCGCCAGTCATCATCAAAGTCTGGAACAAACACGCTGATTGTGGAAGACAAACCCTGAAAATGAAATGTATGACTGCTAATTAGATACAACTCCGACGAAAATAAAAACAGGAATGTAAAAGAAAACTAACCGGATGTTGAGCAAGAAACTGGTCTTCTGGAACAAGTTCTGATTCGTCAAACTTTTGTCTCTTTGGCTCTGATCCCTCCGACTCGTGTCTCTTTGGCACAGACTCAGAAGGTTCACGCAGTAGCATCCACCACACAAACTCATTTGAATCAATCACGGCTAACTCGGCTCCCTCATGCAGCTTTTTCTTTTCCTCAAAAAAAAGACGGAAGGACTCTTCATATGCTGCCAAATCTGACGCCGCACAAGCTGGAGTTGTCATCTTCCACAGATTCTCGGCAGAATAGGAAGCAGCGAGGTTAGTAAAGTACAGAAACCTCCGATCACTTGGTTTCATAAACTCAAACTTATCACGGTCGTCCGTATTTATCGATTCCAACACATGAGACACCCCATGCTCCGCCACAGACTTGGCCGTGGCCTTAATCCTTCCAAGCTCCTTGCCAGTGAGCCATCTAGGAAGTATGGCTGCATATTTGCGAGGTGGTTTACGCGGGCCCCTCATTGGAGGTGGAGGCGGCGGCTTCTTGTCATTACAAAGAATGTCTGCATAACTGGGAAGTTTGGGAAGCGGATCCCTCAACCTCACCGTCAATGGAAGATCACAGTTCAAACCATAATCACTAGGTATGATACGAACATAAGCACCTTTGGGTTTCTGCGCACGGTATTCAGCAAGCTTTTTCTGGTAATAAGCGTGATAAGGATCTGAGCTCCGGAAAAAGGAGAAATTTGGGTCAAACGCTTACTCTGTCATCATCTTCCTCTCCATCTCCAACCCTTTTTTGGAAACCAAAAGGGCTGAGATATCGGCATAAAATCTCACTCTCGGAGGTGGCTCAGCTACATCCGCCGGAGCTAGATTTGAACTGCTTTGCCCCGATTGCAAATCATTATCCGTCGAACTCGACATCTCTTTTCTATACAAACAGATAAGAATCCTTGATATCAGATTATCCTATTTCTATGGGAGAAGTCGGAAATACTGAGAAATAAGAGATCGACAGGATAAATAAGAGGAATCGGCGACGCGAATGACTACTTTAGGGTTTCGGAGACAGATAAGAATTACCGTACCTCAACCGGGAAGTAAAAGCCCCGCCGCGAGAGCCCTCAATGACGTCGTGGAGAAGCCAAAGCCGTGAACAAACGACGTCCAGATCTGAAGATTGGAAATCGGCAATTGCAAAGAAACGGAGAAGATCCTCTGAGAACAAATCAACGGAGCGCTAGGCTTATTTATGAACGAGAGAAACTTGTGCTCCCGTTTTCCAATGGGCCTTTGTTATTCAGGCTTTTAACTTCGGGCCATATTACTTAGTGTAGACCCACTTAGTTTAAGGTTGTTCGGTTTGGTTCGAGATTTTTGGGTTTTAGGTTTTTGTTCTATATAAATAGTTCGGTTCGGATTTCGGGTTCTAAATAATAAGTCCTACTCGGGATCGAAATGTGAAACACTTACCGACAGTGTGGTGTCTGAGAACCAGATGGCCATCTTATCTAATCTACCGGGAACGGGGGACTTTACCCTCACCGAATATCGCAGTTTATTAACGAAATACTTGTGAAGCACATACTAAGTGGAAAGAAGATGCTGAAGGGGCCAAACTGTAGAGCATTAACGGGGCCGGTTTCTATTTGCGACTTTTAACGAGAATCTGAAATCAGCTAGGACTGAACATCATTTTGGGTTATACGATCTTACTGATTTGAAAATCAGACCGACTACATGTTGTTTTGATTTTTTTAGATTGATTCTTAGTCTATATCCGGTTCAATATTTATAACGCTCCGAATATTTTGTTCAGCTTTCTTTTTATAATAAAATATTGAAATCTTCAATTTTGTGGTGCAAAGAGGTGTAATAGATGTATTCTGGTACAATTGCGTTCGGTTTTATTATACCTACTAATTATATCAATTGTTTCAAGTAATCAAATGGAAAAAATACTGGTTTTAAGTACGCATACCAGCCGTTACTCTCTCTCTAATTTTGCAATTACCATAGAATTTCCTATTGTTTGGACCATCTCATATGAGTACAAAAATCACAATTAAAAAAAAAAAAAAAAAAGTATCTTATCCTAACTACCAACTCAAAGGCAATTGACATTTCACTATCAATTTTATTAGTGTTTGTAATAGTTCGGTATTTTAGTTTATTTATAGGTTCAGTCTAGAGGTCGATCAATATCTATACTTCTAGTAAATTGTAATCTCTTACATTTAATCATTTATGTTAATTTTTTGGAAAGAAATTTCTCTCAATATACTGTTTATATAGTTGATGTTATTTTAGAAATGAAGAGATTTCTTTCAAAAAAAATTATATTTATTACCCATTTTTATTATTTTCCTCCTTTTTTTTTTTTTTTTCTAAAAATGAAATACTGAAAATTCGTTTTTGAAAATTTCTCGTTCTATTTGATCAAAAACTACAAACAGTTTTTTTCCTTTTCCTTCGGGGAAGAACTACGTGCCGTTAATAAGCACCACACTGATACTGAATACTGATGATACGCACACCACCCACCCACACTCATCAGATTTCTCGACCACCAACAATTTTGATAATGGCGCTGAAGCAGAGGATTCGACGGAAGATTCAATCGCAGAAATCGATGACTTTCCCCAAATTAGCGAACGCTCTTTGCGGCGGAGATTTACGACACAGAAGTCGATTAATGCCAGTCGCCGTAAGTACGCGCCAACCCATGAAACTCAAAATCGTAAGCAGAATCCTCTTCTTCTTTTTTTATATATGTCAAGAAACTTTAGAAGTTGTAAAAGGGTTTCTTATTAATCAAGGTTACACGGCATCAACGTTATATACACAGTACACAATATGACCTAATCGCTATGTACATAATGTATAATTCCGTAGCCCATTACACGGCCCAATACCCCCCCCCCCCCTCAAGGTGGAGTGTGAAGATTGCAAACACCCAACTTGATCAAAAATTCTTCAAATTCCTTTCGGCCTAAAGCTTTGGTGAGTATATCCGCAAGTTGAGTCTTAGTGGAGACGTGTTTTGTAGCAACGACACCACGAATTATTTCATCCCGTATGAAATGACAGTCCAAACCAACATGTTTAGTACGAGCATGGTAGACCGGATTGGCTGCAAGATTGATCGCCGAGAGACTATCCGAGTGTAAGATAATCGGATAGTCACACGATATCCCAAGAACAGGAAGTAATTGCCGGAGCCAAAGGATTTCCTGAACCGTATCTGCCATGGCACGATATTCTGCCTCAGCTGGCGAACGAGACACAACGTCATACTTCTTTGTTTTCCATGACAATGGAGAGCCACCAAATTGGATAAACCAACCAGTAAGTGAACGTCGAGTAAGAGGACATGATGCCCAGTCGGAGTCACACCAAGCAGATAAGACCAATTCCGTGTTGGAGCGAAGAAGAATGCCTTGTCTTGGACTAGATTTCAGATAGCGAACACAACGGAGAGCGGCTTCCCAATGAGCTGATTTAGGACTGTCCATAAATTGCGAAAGGGTGTGAATGGCATAAGATAATTCTGGTCGTGTATTCCCAAGATAAATCAGCCTACCGACAAGACGACGATAGCGTGGTGGGTTGGGGATTGTATCGCCAGTAGCAAGAGCGAGTTTATGATTCTGCTCAAGAGGAAAAGCAGCATGTTTGACGCCAAGCAAACCTGTTTCTGTGATGATATCAAGGGCATATTTGCGTTGACACAAGTAGATGCCAGCAGCACTTCGGGCAACTTCAATACCCAGAAAGTATCGCAATACACCAAGGTCTTTCATGTGAAAGCATGAACTCAAATATAGCTTAAACTCAGTAATCACCGCCACAGAATTCCCGGTGATAACCAGATCGTCTACATAAACAAGAACGTGAAGTATAACGTCTTGTTTTGCAAGAGTGAAGAGAGAATAGTCTGATTCATTATGCTGAAATCCATACTCTTGTAATGCAGAACCAAGCTTCGCAAACCAGCAACGTGGAGCCTGTTTTAAACCGTATAACGATTTATGCAATCGACAAACTTTAGTTTTATCATCTGTGCGAAAACCAGGTGGAAACTGCATGTAGACTTCTTCATCCAGATCACCATGAAGAAAAGCATTATGGACATCCATTTGATGCACCTCCCAGTCGAAGGAAACAACTTGTTGAAGAAACGCACGGATAGTCACCATCTTAACCACGGGTGCAAAAGTTTCTGTGTAGTCCACCCCTTCTTTTTGATTGTTACCAAGAACGACGAGGCGAGCCTTGTAACGCTCCAGAGTACCATCCGACTTAAGCTTAATTCGTAAAACCCATTTACAGCCAAGGGCTTTCTTTCCAGGAGGCAATACTTCAACTGTCCAAGTACCTCTATCTTCAAGTGACACGATTTCATCCGTAATGGCACCACGCCAATTTTCATCAAGTACAGCTTCTCTGTATGTTGTAGGTTCAGTGGCTGCAGTGAGAGCCATTACATATGCCTGATAAGTCTCTGAGAACCGAGAACTTGAAAGATAGTTATCGATAGGATATGGTGTAGCCGATGGTAATGGTGAATGAAGAAGAGTAATGACATAATCAGCAAGCTTTACCGAAGGTTGTTTCTTACGATGTCCACGGCCTAAAGTTTCTGTAACGACGAGATCAGTAGATGCCGAAGGCAGTTCCGACGAAGTAGAAGTAGTTAAGTCTGTGACAGTAGGTAAACTCTGTGTCGTAACTGCTGCATCGCCATCACCCGCAGAAACAGAGTCGGAATCCTGAGGGGGTAAAATCTGCTCACAGTCAACAGGGTTTAAGGTGATAGGAGCAGAGGGATCAAAGTCAAGAATATCATCAACATGACCTAGCGAATCAGAAGGCGAGAGTGTAGGAGATGCAATTTCGTGAGTAGTAAAATGAAATTGATCTTCTTGGAAAACCACATCTCGCGAAACAGAGACGTTACCAGTCTCGATATTGTATACACGCCAGCCTTTCTTTGCAAAGGGATAGCCAAGAAAAATGGATTTGTTGCTTCGACTTTCAAATTTATCTCCACCATGCTTCTGATTGTGAACATAGCAAACACAACCAAAAACTCGAATATGATTCATAGGTGGCGGTCTATTATAAATCATCTCGAATGGTGTCTTGCCATGAAGTAATGTTGTCGGAGTCCGGTTGATCAAATATGCTGCAATGAGTGCACAATAATCCCAGAACTCGATTGGAAGAGTAGCCTGAAAGCGAAGAGCACGAGCAACGTTTAAAAGATGCCGATGCTTACGTTCGACGCGACCGTTTTGTTGTGGAGTTCCAACACAAGATGTTTCGTGAATTTCCCTTGTTGAGCAAAGAAAGCCGTCAAGCATACGAATTCGGAGCCATTATCACTTCGTATGATTTTTACTTTGCTTGTGAATTGCCGCTCAACAAGTTGTAGAAATTTTTTGATATGCGTTGGAGCCTCTTGTTTAGACGTGAGAAGATATACCCAAACGGCTCTAGAGTAGTCGTCTACAAGTGTGAGAAAGTAGCGAGAGCCACATATAGCAGAAGTTCGATACGGACCCCAAATGTCACAATGAACCATTTCAAAAGCAAAACTCGTTTTATTCAAACTCAAAGGGAAAGGATCTCTGGTCTGTTTAGCGCGGAGACAAATTTCACACGCTTTAGAATCGAAATCGCTACTACTAAAATCAGAAAACTGCAACATCTTTAAAGCCTTTGAGGATGGGTGTCCCAGACGTTGATGCCAGACATCAATAGACGCTGAATCCGATTTCTGTATCACCACTGCTACTTCCATTCCTCGAAAAAAATAAAGCCCACTGAGCTGTTTATCCGCTCCAATCAGCATCATTGTGATGCGGTCCTGGATGACACAAATCTTATCAGTAATCTGAAATACACAATGCCTATCTCTAGTCAACTGTGAAACTGATATAAGATGGCATTTGAGACCATCGACAAAGAACACTTCTTGTAGACTCAAAGCAGAACCCAAACGTACACGTCTGTGTTTGGTAGCCGTAGTAAAGCGACCATCTGGAAGTTTAATTAGGACCGGTGCCATATCACAGACATCAATCAAATAATCAAGAGTTCCGGTCATATGATTCGAAGCCCCTGTATCGATGATCCAAGATTCAAAGAAATACGTACCGGATAAATGCTCATTGGAGGGTGGTTTACGTTCTTCAAGGAGATGAATTAATATGACCTAATCGCTATGTACATAATGTATAATTCCGTAGCCCATTACACGGCCCAATAATATAAAAAAATTCCAATTTATTAACCGTTTATAGTTTACCAACAACTAAAGATTGACTTTTGGAAGTTTTTCCCTAGCTGGAAAATAGAAGCAGAACAATTGTAACACGAGTTTCTAGGTTCTAACATGATGGATCATATATGTTGTCTTAATAGCAAAAATCAGAAAACGACATTTCGACCAAAGAAGAAGAATAAGAGGAACAATTCATTTGGGAGCAAGGTTAGTGGATTAGGAATTTGGTATCATGTGGTTTTAATTATGGCTCTGTTATATAACATGTTAAAAGTTGCAAGATTCTAATAAAATTGTAGGGTTCTCAGCTTGAAAAGATAATCACAGAAACCATCGGGAGTGGCACCCTCAGAGAATCCGTGAGGCTACCTCCTGGTGAAGACATTAACGAGTGGTTGGCCATTAACAGTTAAGACACAATCATTAGTTAGTTAGTCACTAGCTCTATCCATTCTTAATTCAACTTTGTGTCTTTGGTTTGTTTTAGCCATAGATTTCTACAAACCAAATCAACATTTTGTACGCTACTCTCCAAGAGTTCTGCACATCCAAAACTTGCCCACTCATGAATGCTGGATCCAGGTAATTCACTCCTTCATTCTTGACTCTCATCCATCAAATCCAAATCGGAGTTATTCATAAAACTTTGGTCATTTTATTAAAATTTTCCTTTTTTTTTGTTTTGTTGAAGATATGAGTATAGATGGGCAGGAGATGGAATTGATATAAAGAAGCCATTAGTGGTTTCAGCTCCTAAATATGTTGTGTATCTCATGAATTGGATTGATGCTCAGATTGATAATGAAACCATCTTCCCGCAAAAACCTGGTAGCCGCAAATCTAATTCATATTAATGGGAAGTTGGTTTTTAATTTGTAACACTCTGTTCAGGAGCACCATTCCTACCAAACTTTGAGGATTTTGTGAAGCGGATTTTGAAAAGGCTGTTTCGGGTTTATGCACACATGTATCATTCTCACTTTCAGAAGGTTGTGCAACTCAAGGAAGAAGCTCATCTCAACACTTGCTTCAAACATTTTGTGTACTTCGTATCTGTGAGTTGATGAAATCTTCTCTGGATCATGTTGAGTTTTTCCTTGGAAATGTTCTAAATAGTTGATGGTAATTAAACCAAGTTTTATATATACAACGATGATGCGTGTTTTTTTTATTTTCATTTTTCTTGGCAATATGCAGGAGTACCAGTTGATTGATAAAGCAGAGTTGGATCCTCTTAAAGATCTCGTGGAAACGATAATGAAACAACCTTAGAAAAATCATGTGTTTTCAGGAGGAGGAGATTTGGTTTTGAGATATTGACCAATAACATCCTAAAGGAGTTTATGATTATGTAATCATCGCTTATGTCTTTTAAAAAATAAGTTGATGTAACTTAAAAATTAAACTAGTAGTAGTATCTTGTGATGTTTCAAATTTCCAATCAATAAATTGATGGTGCGAAAAGGCTGTGTGCACTGCGTACCAACGAGGCTTGCCCAATAATAACGTACACAGCACATTTAGCAACAAAAAAAAAAAAGTACACAGCACAACCGTTTTTTTTTTTTACTTCACTGTTCGAAAACTGCAAGCTGTTTTTTTTCCCTTCCGTTTTTTTTTTCTTATGTTGTTTTGGGGGTAAAACTCATCAAAGAAAAATATTTTATTTGAAAACCCTAAAAGAAGAGTACAACAAACTATAGTTTGTTCCTTCATTGCAACGTTACCCAAACCAACCACCAAAGATATGAATAACTTAAGAGAAAGAAAGAAAGAGATGATTACACTACTCCTCAAGGCAGGACAACATCAAACACACCTATGCCATTCTATATGATGGTCTGCCTTTTTCACGAGCGAGTAAGAAGCTGAAACCTGCGTTTTCGCGGGTCATCTGAGGAGGTTCAAGTTCAACATCGTTTACATCCAATTGTTGCATTGACTTTGATATATCCTCCACTGTGAATGGAATGCTGCGTTTTGATCGATTGCACTCGCGCGTTACTTGAGAAATTAATGGCAAGGGTACAAAGAGATTTTGATCACAAAAGAGAGTTTCTGGTTACCTCGAGTCGTCGTTCAAAAGGAAAGATCTTCTTACGGCCATAGCCCTCATGTTTGTGTCATCTATGGCCATAGCCCTCATGTTTGCAATAACCTATGGTTTTGGAATGAATATACAATTAATATCGTATCGAGATCACAAAAGAAATGCTCGTTTTTTAACAAGTGAATTAAACCTACATCTGAAGAAACACTATGAGGGCCATATTTGTCATCCCAGTACATTGTGCTGATTCTGTATAGCTGCAGTATATTTAGCACCTGAACCAAAAAAAGAAACTTCAATATTCAACTCACTATAGTGAAACAGAGTGCAATTACATGAACAAACAAGCATTCCTGTATTATAAGTATCACCAAAAGAACATAAATTAAATATGTTGTTGGCACCAGGAATGATCTAATAAGTTAAAACACAATCTGTAGTATATACACATAAAGGATGATCTACATAATAAGTTAAAACAACACACATACATACCTTTAGAGCCTCCACATCAACCAATAGTGGAGTGTCTTTGATGACTTGAGGTGCTTCTTCAATAGCTTTCCTTGCAGCCTCCCCTTCTCTAATCACATCAGCAGCGTTTGCTTCTTCAACTTGCAACCGCATTGCTTGCAGAGCCTCCTGTTTACATTAATTTATAGTCGATAAGTATTGAACGAAACAAGAAATTGTACCCATGTCTCATTTTAAATGTGCAAATCTTAATCAGAATAATCACTTTCTATTACCGGTTTAGACATCAAAACAATCATAGTTCTTATCTCTGTAATCGTTCATTGATTCAATAAAGGAGTTCCTAGATCCTTACTCTATCAACAACTCAGTACTTGAACATGAGCTACAATCTTCTTGAAGGAAGGATTCCCACAAGTCAAAGACGCTGGTTTATAATCCTCTTAAGAGATGAAAAAAATTAAATTTGCAAATCAAGGAATTTTTTTTTGAAATGGATATCGATATATATATACATTAGGGAATATTATTTTTTATTTATGAGAAAAGTAGCCAAATTAGGCAAAAAGAGATAAAATAATTTGTAAATGATGCCAGAAAAAAAAAAAAAAAAAGATAGAAACAAATAATGTACTAACACTCTTCTAAAGAATCTATTTTTAACATATTTTAGTGAAATCATATCGCAACTATCTATGTAGATTGTACGTACACCTACGACCTATGTTTTGCAACGAAGAGAATTAGAAAGAAAGAAACAAATCTGGTTTGATTCCCTCGTCTCCGTTCTTTAGACAGGTATGATTTTCTGATGTCCAAACGAAATCTGGTTCGATATGGATATGTTCTAAAAAGCCGTTTTTGTTCATGATCTTGTGCATGATACTCCTCAACTACAACAATGTTACAATGGTAGCTTTGGAGGAGACCGAATAGGCATCCATGGCTTTGTGTTAGCGATATTCAATGAGAATCGGAAGCCAGCTGGGAACTAGGAACACTTTGGAATTGTACTATTTGCGTCATTCAATGAGAAGAAGCCCCATCTATATATGCTCACCAATCTCTTCTTTGCTCATGGCGAACAAAGGAGAGTGAAGTATTGGAGACAGAGGGAGACTAAGGGAGCATAGAGCGCATGACGATCGATGAGTTTCGCATTGGTTAAGAGAACAACGAATTCGGGTTGGTTGGTTGATGCATGGTAAAAAGTGGAGGACAAAGACCAAGTTTCGAAACCTTTTTTAAGAGTTTAGTTATAAGCAGATGACGAAACCTTTATAAGTAGATTTCGAGTTAGTCTTGTAATTCATTTAAAGCAAAAAAACACATATAACCAAAATCACAACGATAAAAGGTTCAGTGAACATCCTCGATTAGACGCATATTTGCTGGAACGTCCTCATTGGAACAATCTCGTTGATCTAGTAACCCTAAGCCTGCCACTCGATGTGATCTGTTCAAAGTTAAAACTCAGCAATATTAAAAATACAGACAAGAACTGCAAAAAAGAGACAGTTAAACCAAGAAAGACAAATAAGCCTCAAAAGACATACCGAGTGGACAAGAATTGTGAGCCGTTAGCCAATTTCTGACGCAGTGAAGGTGGAATGCGTGATTGCAAACACCTGCAAGCCGATGAGTGTATTTAATTAAGACAAGACACTAACAGTTTATGTATGTCAAAATACACCTTCAGGAATAAATAAGACTTACCCCTAACAACAGGGCATTCCCCGATGGCCCGATCAGCCTGACACATCAGGCCTAACAACAACCAAAAGCGAAGTTAGATTCTGGAGTACAGTACAAGGAGTTCCCTTATCAATCAATTGTTTGAAACTTACACTTGTCCAGAAGGAGGATTCTGCAGACCGAGCATGTACCATGGTCTGCAACGAACCAAATTCAGTTTTTATAGAAAAAAACAAAACTAAAAACAAAGTCCAAATTCAAGAAAGCAAAGTAGCTTACCAACTACCCAGAAAGCTGTTGCTTTCAACTTTATCACTTCAACTCTCGGCCTCTGAGGTTTTGGGCAAATCTTCCTCCAACGCCTCAGCTCACAACTAAAAGCTATCCCCATAGATCTGGTATACGCAGGTTCATAAGATCCATGCAGCATACGGTCTGAAAGACCTGTATTGCGAACACTAGTCAACAGAGCAACCATAGCTTCAGCAGCAGAAGCTCTTGGTTCTCTGAAGTTGTCCCAAAGATCCGGGCGATCGGGATAGGGATAAGCGTCGTATAGGCTACTGAACCGAACAGTAACCAAGTTGAAGGCATTGGAGGCTAGTGGAATTAACCGAGGTGTGAAACATAGGAGAACTTGTAACCATTTGCAGAAAGAAATGATGCTCTCCATCTTTTATGTCGGTCTTTATTTTTCCTTAGCGTCCATCTTTTTAGATTATTTTCACTTTTGTCCCAAACCTTTTGTTTCGATCAGTATCACTTTTATGTTATTTTCGTGTCTATAATAATAATATTTTACCATTCAAACAAACAAAAATTCCACAAAATGGAAGTTAAAGGGGAGGTTGACCATCTAATTTCTTTAAGTTGTGTATCTCAGAGAGAGATTCATGAATGTTAAAACCACATGCTTGTTATAATCTGTGCTTATTACACATATCAAAGGATAACATACCAAGCATTTTCAGTTTTAATATGAGACACAAAACCAAAATAAACATGAACAGAAATCTAGCGGGGAGAGATGATGCTAGAGCAAATGGACGGCAAACGGAAGTTCCTCTCCCTGTGGATATGCAATCTCGGGATATCTACTACACGTCGTACACCTGGAGTCGCATCATCATCAGATGCCAAAAGATCCACCACAACAACCTCGGAATCCGGCGGCTCGTTCACCGGAACTCTCCCTTCAAGCATCTCAATCACCATAGCCATGTTAGGCCTATTCTTAGCCTTCTCCTGTATACACCAAAGAGCAATACACACCAGTTTCATCACTTGCCCTTCTCCTGTATACACCAAAGAGCAATACACAAAGAGCATATACTAATTTCCTAGAATTCGATGAAATGCAATTTTCTTGTGTGTTTTCTGGTCCGTCAGACTCAGTTTTGTTACGGTCTGTGTTCCACAACGCCGTTATATCATAATTTTTGCAGGACAATATATAATATGCTCCGTGAATAAATAAATCTTGGATACAAGTACAACTGATCAGTAGTGTGGCTCGTTTTTAAAAGTATCGAAAACGTTGCATTTTTTAGTTATAGAAAAAATACTCTATTGATAAATTTGAAAGCAATCGGTTTACTATATATAATACCAAAGTCCGTTAGAACTCGGCTCTCGTCTCTAGCAATCAGCTTGGAGAGTCCGAAATCTATCACCACCGCTCTGTAATTCTCGTCGAGGAGGATGTTTTCGGAGATGCAAGAAAGCGCTCTAGCTACATCGATCGCGACTTGGTACATTTGGTCCCAAGACAAGCATCCTCCGCATCTTCGGTTTCCTCTATCCGGGAAAATCCAGATGTCGAGAGACGAGTTTGGGATGTAATCGTAGAAGAGGAATCTCTGGCGATTTACAGATGCGAAACCCCAAAAGACGAACTAGGTTTTTGTGCTGTACGGAAGCTATGGCCGCTACTTCGGATCTGAACTCTCTTCTCCTTCGATTCTCTTCACGGCGACTTGGCTTCCGTCTTTCAAAACTCCTTTGAACACCTAGCCGGATCCGCCTTTTCCGATCAGGGATCGGAATCCGTCGGTGGCTTCTTCGAGATCCTCTTAGCTTGAATTTCGTCGGGAGGCCGGCGACTTTTCTCAGGAAACTGTACTCGATTCGGAGCTCTCTGCCTTCGGAGACGCACCTAGATTCCAGGAGCTTCCTCTCTCTGTTGTAACGGCTCCGGATTATGAGGAAACAGATCACGGCGAGGATCAACGAAATGTCGACGCCGGCGATGAGAAAGAAGGTCCTGGAGAGTTTCAGAGCAACTCGGGCCGCGATTATCACCACGAGAAGGGCTAAGATAGTTACAGTCGCGATTATGTTTGCTTTCTTGTCCTCCATTAGAGGCTTTAGAGCTTCTCTGGCTTCACATTTTCAGATGGAACATGAAAATTTTCAAATTAGATCCAGCAAATAGAAGGAATTGTATTTTATCGGCTTTTTTTCTGGTGAATTATATTGTTTGAATAATATTTTAAGTTATTTTGTTTGCCATCGAGATTCCGTATTTTGAATATTATTTATTTTATAAATGAGTTAATCTGAAATAGTTGTTGTTGAATTCATGGTCAGATATAATATAAAATAATATAGAACTCTAAAATCTTTTTTTTTCAACAGTATAACTCATAAATTATCCGTAAAGGATAGAGACGTGAACATTGTACTAATTTTAATATAGTTTATAAGGTTTGTCATAAATTATCTGAAAAGGAGCCTTTATTGTCTACCATTGCAACTTGTATTGAGCCTCAGTCGATCGGGTTAAAACTTAAAACGGCTAATTGGGTTAACACTACGAATCAATAAGCCAGCCATGCAGATTAATTATGTACTAGTTAATTTTTTTTCTTTTCCATCTTATGTACTAGTTAATATAACTGGCTTTTTTTATAACATACTATCCTATTTTTAGGTCAAATTTAGATTTGTGTTTGTGCTCATTTTGGTTAATGTATGTTATAGTTTATGAAAACTTAATCTCATGTATATGAAGTTTTGATACGGATTTCAGATCGGTTGAGATATCCCAGATGATTTATGTACCTTCAGAAAATATCCAATACTAAAATATTATCTCAGATGATTTATATATTTGCAGGAAGTGAGCATTTGTTGACTTTTAATAAGTACTAGGTGATAACCTGCGCCCTGCGCAGGATGAAAAATCAATAAAATTTTGTATTAAAGATGATTTTGAAATTATTTAAAATAAAAAATAACTTAAGGAGTTATATATATATATGAATAATATGTATGAATGTTTATTAAAATCAGCTTCTTACTTTTACAGTTTTTTAATCATTTATGTTTTTTTCATAATGATTTTTAAACTATATATACATTCTAATTTTCAATGTGTGACTTTTTAAAACATGCTCAAATTTATTAATCATTTGAGTAATTTATATAAATGATAAAAATTTCGAATTATAACATATGTATAAAAGAATCTATATATTTTTTACTATATGGATGTTGTGATGATTTTTTTTTTACAAATCTAAGTTTAAACAAAAATAATAGAAGAAATATGATGTTTAAAAAAATAATTAGGATGATATATTTTGGTAAAAAATAGAAAGAAACACAATATCTTCATAAATTAAATGATGTTTTCTTCATAAAGAAATAAAATGTTTATAATATTATTTTTTTAACATATTAAACTATTTTAATATTTCAAATTTTCGATATAATATTCTTAACTTGTTATCAAGCTTAAATATTTATATTATTTTTAATTTATATGGTTCTATTAACAAACCATATTAAATCAAACAAATATTTATAAATATCGATAACTATTAAATTAAATTTGATTTTACAATTTTTATCATTTATCTTCTTTTTATAATGATTTTTGAACCATCTACACATCCTAATTTACAATGTGTGACTTTTTAAAACATACTCATATTTATTATCATTTGAGTAATTTATATTTATCTTATAAAATTAGAATTATAACACATGTAATAAAAATATATATATTTTAACTATATGGATGTTGTGATAATTTATTTTTTTACAAACCTAAATTTAAACAAAAATAAGAGAAGAAATATAGTGTTTTAAAAAATAATTAGTATGATATATTTTTGGTAATAAATAGAAAGATTGAGAATATCTTCACATAATTATGTATAAATAAATGATATAATGAAATTTATGTAAAAAAAATGATATAAGAAAATTAATCATAAATTATATATTCATAAATTAAATAAAGAAATAAAGGTTAAAGACATATAATGTAATTGGTCTAATCAAAAAAGGAAATTTGTATTAAAATAATGGGAGAATAAGTGTGTTGATGACACATCAGCAAAATGGCACCACTGTAAATAATTCGAAAAATAAGTCTACTCTTTAAAAATGTTTCT
>JAHZTW010000002.1:5307374-5322718 GCA_020283515.1 Alliaria petiolata | reverse complement strand
GTAATAGCATACAAGGGAAGAAGCGATGAAAAGAGATTGTAGAAACAATTTCAAAAAAACAAGCTACGGTTCTGAAGATTGTAAGGTCACTTACAAGGATAAGAGTATCGTCCGCAGGAAGAGGTAAGCCTTTCAGAGCCATATCCTTTAAAATGTAACCTACTCCTCCTTTCCAGTTTTTTGTAGGATTGTCAACAGTATAGAAAACCTGTCGAATTTAACATTTTAAAATATTTTTTTAAAGAAAAATGTGATTGGTAGTAGTAATATAAGCAATCGAAGAATTCAAGAGGATTCTACCTTCAAATTTGGGTGGTTAGCCTGAAGCACATCAAGCTTTTGCTTGAGAAGTATATCATCCGGAGAAACATTGGCATAAAGCAATGATATCTGTGCACACAAAGAAATCGTCTATTTCCATGTTAGGAATCTTCTTCTTTTCTGAAAAATCGAGTTTTTGATAGGCCAGCCAGCGTGTTTCCTAAGGTTAGTTTTGGGCGCAAGATAGAACTAATGAAAATTACTTCTAGAGCATTTGATTAAAAAAAATTCAACAAATGAACCCGTGGTCTTTTGACTCTCGACCTCAAGTGATTAAGTAGAGAGTTGGGTAAAATTCTCAATCCGAAGCAAAAATTCATGAATTTTGAATCGTAAATTGATGTTTGGAGGAAGAAAATAGTAAATTCCATTTTATATATTAAAAAAAAAGATAAATAAACGAAAAATGGAAATAACATTGTTCAGATATGTTTTAAGATTTAAATAACAGGGGAACTCCACGTCTTGCTTTCTCCCACCAATGCACGCTCTCTCACCAAGAGAGCGACAGTGTTACGATTCCTCTATGGCCCACATTGTAATGTGCAAGTGACTTGTCATCCTCAAAGAAAAACCCGTCTTTTCCAATTAGCTTGAGTCGGTTTGCTGGAATTTGGATCTCCCCAGCAATTTTCTCCTTAAAACTTGCCACCTTTTCCGATAGCGACTCCACTGGGATCTCAATGACTCGCCAGTCATCATCAAAGTCTGGAACAAACACGCTGATTGTGGAAGACAAACCCTGAAAATGAAATGTATGACTGCTAATTAGATACAACTCCGACGAAAATAAAAACAGGAATGTAAAAGAAAACTAACCGGATGTTGAGCAAGAAACTGGTCTTCTGGAACAAGTTCTGATTCGTCAAACTTTTGTCTCTTTGGCTCTGATCCCTCCGACTCGTGTCTCTTTGGCACAGACTCAGAAGGTTCACGCAGTAGCATCCACCACACAAACTCATTTGAATCAATCACGGCTAACTCGGCTCCCTCATGCAGCTTTTTCTTTTCCTCAAAAAAAAGACGGAAGGACTCTTCATATGCTGCCAAATCTGACGCCGCACAAGCTGGAGTTGTCATCTTCCACAGATTCTCGGCAGAATAGGAAGCAGCGAGGTTAGTAAAGTACAGAAACCTCCGATCACTTGGTTTCATAAACTCAAACTTATCACGGTCGTCCGTATTTATCGATTCCAACACATGAGACACCCCATGCTCCGCCACAGACTTGGCCGTGGCCTTAATCCTTCCAAGCTCCTTGCCAGTGAGCCATCTAGGAAGTATGGCTGCATATTTGCGAGGTGGTTTACGCGGGCCCCTCATTGGAGGTGGAGGCGGCGGCTTCTTGTCATTACAAAGAATGTCTGCATAACTGGGAAGTTTGGGAAGCGGATCCCTCAACCTCACCGTCAATGGAAGATCACAGTTCAAACCATAATCACTAGGTATGATACGAACATAAGCACCTTTGGGTTTCTGCGCACGGTATTCAGCAAGCTTTTTCTGGTAATAAGCGTGATAAGGATCTGAGCTCCGGAAAAAGGAGAAATTTGGGTCAAACGCTTGCTCTGTCATCATCTTCCTCTCCATCTCCAACCCTTTTTTGGAAACCAAAAGGGCTGAGCTATCGGCATAAAATCTCACTCTCGGAGGTGGCTCAGCTACATCCGCCGGAGCTAGATTTGAACTGCTTTGCCCCGATTGCAAATCATTATCCGTCGAACTCGACATCTCTTTTCTATACAAACAGATAAGAATCCTTGATATCAGATTATCCTATTTCTATGGGAGAAGTCGGAAATACTGAGAAATAAGAGATCGACAGGATAAATAAGAGGAATCGGCGACGCGAATGACTACTTTAGGGTTTCGGAGACAGATAAGAATTACCGTACCTCAACCGGGAAGTAAAAGCCCCGCCGCGAGAGCCCTCAATGACGTCGTGGAGAAGCCAAAGCCGTGAACAAACGACGTCCAGATCTGAAGATTGGAAATCGGCAATTGCAAAGAAACGGAGAAGATCCTCTGAGAACAAATCAACGGAGCGCTAGGCTTATTTATGAACGAGAGAAACTTGTGCTCCCGTTTTCCAATGGGCCTTTGTTATTCAGGCTTTTAACTTCGGGCCATATTACTTAGTGTAGACCCACTTAGTTTAAGGTTGTTCGGTTTGGTTCGAGATTTTTGGGTTTTAGGTTTTTGTTCTATATAAATAGTTCGGTTCGGATTTCGGGTTCTAAATAATAAGTCCTACTCGGGATCGAAATGTGAAACACTTACCGACAGTGTGGTGTCTGAGAACCAGATGGCCATCTTATCTAATCTACCGGGAACGGGGGACTTTACCCCCACCGAATATCGCAGTTTATTAACGAAATACTTGTGAAGCACAGACTAAGTGGAAAGAAGATGCTGAAGGGGCCAAACTGTAGAGCATTAACGGGGCCGGTTTCTATTTGCGACTTTTAACGAGAATCTGAAATCAGCTAGGACTGAACATCATTTTGGGTTATACGATCTTACTGATTTGAAAATCAGACCGACTACATGTTGTTTTGATTTTTTTAGATTGGTTCTTAGTCTATATCCGGTTCAATATTTATAACGCTCCGAATATTTTGTTCAGCTTTCTTTTTATAATAAAATATTGAAATCTTCAATTTTGTGGTGCAAAGAGGTGTAATAGATGTATTCTGGTACAATTGCGTTCGGTTTTATTATACCTACTAATTATATCAATTGTTTCAAGTAATCAAATGGAAAAAATACTGGTTTTAAGTACGCATACCAGCCGTTACTCTCTCTCTAATTTTGCAATTACCATAGAATTTCCTATTGTTTGGACCATCTCATATGAGTACAAAAATCACAATTAAAAAAAAAAAAAAAAAAAGTATCTTATCCTAACTACCAACTCAAAGGCAATTGACATTTCACTATCAATTTTATTAGTGTTTGTAATAGTTCGGTATTTTAGTTTATTTATAGGTTCAGTCTAGAGGTCGATCAATATCTATACTTCTAGTAAATTGTAATCTCTTACATTTAATCATTTATGTTAATTTTTTGGAAAGAAATTTCTCTCAATATACTGTTTATATAGTTGATGTTATTTTAGAAATGAAGAGATTTCTTTCAAAAAAAATTATATTTATTACCCATTTTTATTATTTTCCTCCTTTTTTTTTTTTTTTTCTAAAAATGAAATACTGAAAATTCGTTTTTGAAAATTTCTCGTTCTATTTGATCAAAAACTACAAACAGTTTTTTTCCTTTTCCTTCGGGGAAGAACTACGTGCCGTTAATAAGCACCACACTGATACTGAATACTGATGATACGCACACCACCCACCCACACTCATCAGATTTCTCGACCACCAACAATTTTGATAATGGCGCTGAAGCAGAGGATTCGACGGAAGATTCAATCGCAGAAATCGATGACTTTCCCCAAATTAGCGAACGCTCTTTGCGGCGGAGATTTACGACACAGAAGTCGATTAATGCCAGTCGCCGTGAGTACGCGCCAACCCATGAAACTCAAAATCGTAAGCAGAATCCTCTTCTTCTTTTTTTATATAAAAAAATTCCAATTTATTAACCGTTTATAGTTTACCAACAACTAAAGATTGACTTTTGGAAGTTTTTCCCTAGCTGGAAAATAGAAGCAGAACAATTGTAACACGAGTTTCTAGGTTCTAACATGATGGATCATATATGTTGTCTTAATAGCAAAAATCAGAAAACGACATTTCGACCAAAGAAGAAGAATAAGAGGAACAATTCATTTGGGAGCAAGGTTAGTGGATTAGGAATTTGGTATCATGTGGTTTTAATTATGGCTCTGTTATATAACATGTTAAAAGTTGCAAGATTCTAATAAAATTGTAGGGTTCTCAGCTTGAAAAGATAATCACAGAAACCATCGGGAGTGGCACCCTCAGAGAATCCGTGAGGCTACCTCCTGGTGAAGACATTAACGAGTGGTTGGCCATTAACAGTTAAGACACAATCATTAGTTAGTTAGTCACTAGCTCTATCCATTCTTAATTCAACTTTGTGTCTTTGGTTTGTTTTAGCCATAGATTTCTACAAACCAAATCAACATTTTGTACGCTACTCTCCAAGAGTTCTGCACATCCAAAACTTGCCCACTCATGAATGCTGGATCCAGGTAATTCACTCCTTCATTCTTGACTCTCATCCATCAAATCCAAATCGGAGTTATTCATAAAACTTTGGTCATTTTATTAAAATTTTCCTTTTTTTTTGTTTTGTTGAAGATATGAGTATAGATGGGCAGGAGATGGAATTGATATAAAGAAGCCATTAGTGGTTTCAGCTCCTAAATATGTTGTGTATCTCATGAATTGGATTGATGCTCAGATTGATAATGAAACCATCTTCCCGCAAAAACCTGGTAGCCGCAAATCTAATTCATATTAATGGGAAGTTGGTTTTTAATTTGTAACACTCTGTTCAGGAGCACCATTCCTACCAAACTTTGAGGATTTTGTGAAGCGGATTTTGAAAAGGCTGTTTCGGGTTTATGCACACATGTATCATTCTCACTTTCAGAAGGTTGTGCAACTCAAGGAAGAAGCTCATCTCAACACTTGCTTCAAACATTTTGTGTACTTCGTATCTGTGAGTTGATGAAATCTTCTCTGGATCATGTTGAGTTTTTCCTTGGAAATGTTCTAAATAGTTGATGGTAATTAAACCAAGTTTTATATATACAACGATGATGCGTGTTTTTTTTATTTTCATTTTTCTTGGCAATATGCAGGAGTACCAGTTGATTGATAAAGCAGAGTTGGATCCTCTTAAAGATCTCGTGGAAACGATAATGAAACAACCTTAGAAAAATCATGTGTTTTCAGGAGGAGGAGATTTGGTTTTGAGATATTGACCAATAACATCCTAAAGGAGTTTATGATTATGTAATCATCGCTTATGTCTTTTAAAAAATAAGTTGATGTAACTTAAAAATTAAACTAGTAGTAGTATCTTGTGATGTTTCAAATTTCCAATCAATAAATTGATGGTGCGAAAAGGCTGTGTGCACTGCGTACCAACGAGGCTTGCCCAATAATAACGTACACAGCACATTTAGCAACAAAAAAAAAAAAGTACACAGCACAACCGTTTTTTTTTTTTACTTCACTGTTCGAAAACTGCAAGCTGTTTTTTTTCCCTTCCGTTTTTTTTTTCTTATGTTGTTTTGGGGGTAAAACTCATCAAAGAAAAATATTTTATTTGAAAACCCTAAAAGAAGAGTACAACAAACTATAGTTTGTTCCTTCATTGCAACGTTACCCAAACCAACCACCAAAGATATGAATAACTTAAGAGAAAGAAAGAAAGAGATGATTACACTACTCCTCAAGGCAGGACAACATCAAACACACCTATGCCATTCTATATGATGGTCTGCCTTTTTCACGAGCGAGTAAGAAGCTGAAACCTGCGTTTTCGCGGGTCATCTGAGGAGGTTCAAGTTCAACATCGTTTACATCCAATTGTTGCATTGACTTTGATATATCCTCCACTGTGAATGGAATGCTGCGTTTTGATCGATTGCACTCGCGCGTTACTTGAGAAATTAATGGCAAGGGTACAAAGAGATTTTGATCACAAAAGAGAGTTTCTGGTTACCTCGAGTCGTCGTTCAAAAGGAAAGATCTTCTTACGGCCATAGCCCTCATGTTTGTGTCATCTATGGCCATAGCCCTCATGTTTGCAATAACCTATGGTTTTGGAATGAATATACAATTAATATCGTATCGAGATCACAAAAGAAATGCTCGTTTTTTAACAAGTGAATTAAACCTACATCTGAAGAAACACTATGAGTGCCATATTTGTCATCCCGGTACATTGTGCTGATTCTGTATAGCTGCAGTATATTTAGCACCTGAACCAAAAAAAGAAACTTCAATATTCAACTCACTATAGTGAGAAAGAGTAATGTTTTAGAAAAGGGATGTATTTCATCGAGTAGTATACCGGACAGATGTCTCTTGTTATTTCGTCTAAGGTCTTTTCCTGCTTTTCACGAATGACCTGAACAGATAGAGAGAGCCAAAACAAACAATAAGCAAAACAATAATGTAATGGGAGAGCAAAAAAATGAGTGTCATAGCATTCGACTAAGAATTATACCAGGAAAGCAACTCCTTGCCTGATATGCCTCAACTCATCCCAAGCCGAACCAGCATATACTGTAACCAAAATGAAACAATTAAGTCAACTTTTCAGAATTTTGTTAAAAAAAAATGTCTAAGAGGCAAAGGTGTGACGAAATCAAAGCTTACTTCATCAGTAGCCTCTACGCACCACTGCTCTAATTTATCCAAACCTGATTTAACGTACTCCCCGTTGCTGAATGAGCAACACTCACGGCGTAGAAGAAGACTGCACGATTTTATTACAGAGAAATATTTATGTCAATCAAGGAAAAAACTGATTTGAGAAGGAAAAAAAACAAAAAGGAAAGGTTACTATTGAACACGCCTGTTTAAAAGCTGAACATTGATGAATGAGAATATTTGTGTGTATATTTTGGTGACTAGGAATGGTGGAACCTGTATCATGTAAACATGGAGAATATAATATAAACATCAATGTGTAAATATTGATGGAAGCCGAAAACGCCAAGTTTTACTTTAGTTGTTTTCTAATATTGGATTGACGAGACTCACATTGTTTGCTTTCATTAAATTCAGGTAACTGCTTAGGCTTTCCACAATACTTTGCCAATATGCAATCAGAGCTTCTTGAGGAACATTGTTCTTTTGTACCCGTGGTGCCTGTATCATGCAAACATGTCTTATTTATACACACTAAATCGATGAATTAGTGGAAATGAAACTTGAAAAAGTACATATCTACGGCTAAGTATATAAATGGATAGACACAAAAAGCAATAAAGAAACAACCTGTACACCTAACTCAAGGAGAGGACATATCTCTTTCTTTAGATTATCTCCGATCATTCCATATATCTTCTCGAGTAATCCAATAAGCTGTTTCTTGAAAATAATTGCACGGTACTTCCCTTCAACTTCTCTTTGTCTACCCAACAAAGAAGAGACTAGACCACCTCCCATGTATCCCTATTTGGATTGTAAAGAACACACACAAGAGATGAGGGACTAAGAGTTCCATAAAAAAAAAAACGAGATGAGACCTTGAGTGATAGTACATATGCCAATCCAATCATAGATTTGCTGGGTATTGTAGCACTCGTAGATCTGCGTTGCAGTAGGCAAAGTAGCATGGCTGAATTAGATAACCAATACGCCAAAGCTTGGTTATTATCTGTTACCTGTAATGGAAGACAGCATTTTCCAATACTGATGATATTCACAAACTCATCAACGTTAATTTGAGCTTTTAGAACTTAAATGCTTCTGAACAATGAAGCAAGAAAGAATCAACTCTTACTTCAATAGCCGAAGCTATTGTCTGAATGATAGGGTAAAAGACTCTGGTTTCTTTGGTTTCAAATGATCTCCAGTGAAGGAGACATTTGTAAATGAGACATGCAGCAACAGGCTTGCCTCCAGCATATCCAAGGTTTTGTGAGATGCACTTGACTAGTAGTTCCTGATGTTCCTGAGTGACACCAAGATAAAAAGAAACAGAGTGCAATTACATGAACAAACAAGCATTCCTGTATTATAAGTATCACCAAAAGAACATAAATTAAATATGTTGTTGGCACCAGGAATGATCTAATAAGTTAAAACACAATCTGTAGTATATACACATAAAGGATGATCTACATAATAAGTTAAAACAACACACATACATACCTTTAGAGCCTCCACATCAACCAATAGTGGAGTGTCTTTGATGACTTGAGGTGCTTCTTCAATAGCTTTCCTTGCAGCCTCCCCTTCTCTAATCACATCAGCAGCGTTTGCTTCTTCAACTTGCAACCGCATTGCTTGCAGAGCCTCCTGTTTACATTAATTTATAGTCGATAAGTATTGAACGAAACAAGAAATTGTACCCATGTCTCATTTTAAATGTGCAAATCTTAATCAGAATAATCACTTTCTATTACCGGTTTAGACATCAAAACAATCATAGTTCTTATCTCTGTAATCGTTCATTGATTCAATAAAGGAGTTCCTAGATCCTTACTCTATCAACAACTCAGTACTTGAACATGAGCTACAATCTTCTTGAAGGAAGGATTCCCACAAGTCAAAGACGCTGGTTTATAATCCTCTTAAGAGATGAAAAAAATTAAATTTGCAAATCAAGGAATTTTTTTTTGAAATGGATATCGATATATATATACATTAGGGAATATTATTTTTTATTTATGAGAAAAGTAGCCAAATTAGGCAAAAAGAGATAAAATAATTTGTAAATGATGCCAAAAAAAAAAAAAAAAAAAGATAGAAACAAATAATGTACTAACACTCTTCTAAAGAATCTATTTTTAACATATTTTAGTGAAATCATATCGCAACTATCTATGTAGATTGTACGTACACCTACGACCTATGTTTTGCAACGAAGAGAATTAGAAAGAAAGAAACAAATCTGGTTTGATTCCCTCGTCTCCGTTCTTTAGACAGGTATGATTTTCTGATGTCCAAACGAAATCTGGTTCGATATGGATATGTTCTAAAAAGCCGTTTTTGTTCATGATCTTGTGCATGATACTCCTCAACTACAACAATGTTACAATGGTAGCTTTGGAGGAGACCGAATAGGCATCCATGGCTTTGTGTTAGCGATATTCAATGAGAATCGGAAGCCAGCTGGGAACTAGGAACACTTTGGAATTGTACTATTTGCGTCATTCAATGAGAAGAAGCCCCATCTATATATGCTCACCAATCTCTTCTTTGCTCATGGCGAACAAAGGAGAGTGAAGTATTGGAGACAGAGGGAGACTAAGGGAGCATAGAGCGCATGACGATCGATGAGTTTCGCATTGGTTAAGAGAACAACGAATTCGGGTTGGTTGGTTGATGCATGGTAAAAAGTGGAGGACAAAGACCAAGTTTCGAAACCTTTTTTAAGAGTTTAGTTATAAGCAGATGACGAAACCTTTATAAGTAGATTTCGAGTTAGTCTTGTAATTCATTTAAAGCAAAAAAACACATATAACCAAAATCACAACGATAAAAGGTTCAGTGAACATCCTCGATTAGACGCATATTTGCTGGAACGTCCTCATTGGAACAATCTCGTTGATCTAGTAACCCTAAGCCTGCCACTCGATGTGATCTGTTCAAAGTTAAAACTCAGCAATATTAAAAATACAGACAAGAACTGCAAAAAAGAGACAGTTAAACCAAGAAAGACAAATAAGCCTCAAAAGACATACCGAGTGGACAAGAATTGTGAGCCGTTAGCCAATTTCTGACGCAGTGAAGGTGGAATGCGTGATTGCAAACACCTGCAAGCCGATGAGTGTATTTAGTTAAGACAAGACACTAACAGTTTATGTATGTCAAAATACACCTTCAGGAATAAATAAGACTTACCCCTAACAACAGGGCATTCCCCGATGGCCCGATCAGCCTGACACATCAGGCCTAACAACAACCAAAAGCGAAGTTAGATTCTGGAGTACAGTACAAGGAGTTCCCTTATCAATCAATTGTTTGAAACTTACACTTGTCCAGAAGGAGGATTCTGCAGACCGAGCATGTACCATGGTCTGCAACGAACCAAATTCAGTTTTTATAGAAAAAAACCAAACTAAACACAAAGTCCAAATTCAAGAAAGCAAAGTAGCTTACCAACTACCCAGAAAGCTGTTGCTTTCAACTTTATCACTTCAACTCTCGGCCTCTGAGGTTTTGGGCAAATCTTCCTCCAACGCCTCAGCTCACAACTAAAAGCTATCCCCATAGATCTGGTATACGCAGGTTCATAAGATCCATGCAGCATACGGTCTGAAAGACCTGTATTGCGAACACTAGTCAACAGAGCAACCATAGCTTCAGCAGCAGAAGCTCTTGGTTCTCTGAAGTTGTCCCAAAGATCCGGGCGATCGGGATAGGGATAAGCGTCGTATAGGCTACTGAACCGAACAGTAACCAAGTTGAAGGCATTGGAGGCTAGTGGAATTAACCGAGGTGTGAAACATAGGAGAACTTGTAACCATTTGCAGAAAGAAATGATGCTCTCCATCTGGCAAGCAAAAACAGAAGACAAAAACAATTGGATAAACTGGTCAAAACAACAAACAACAACAAACTTGTTTTGGTTTTTACCTCAATATGTAGGTTTTCAAGATCTGGAAATTGGCTAAACTTCTGGAAGCAGCGTTCTTCAAGATCATCTTTACACCTCAATAAGTTTCTGGATAAAGTATCAAAAATGGCCAAGTATGCTTCGGTGGACTTGACTCTTGTTATAATACTTGGATCCTCCACAAATTCCCTCTCTTCCCATCTCTGCCTCTCTTCGCTGGTAATAGGAAAGTGAGGAGGCTGCCCACACTGCAATCAAATGAAAAGTTCATTCAAATCTAATAAGTTCCAAAACACAATTGACTTGTAAAAGACAAACCTACATTCTGGCAGTATTTTTGAAGACACAAGCGGCATGAGATAGCAAAGATGTTATCAGTTGGCAAAATCCTGCCCCTGCAACGAAATGAGTTGCAGGGAATCGTTTTATCTCTGTCCTCATCTTCCATGTCGAATTTTTCTCTGCAAAACTATCAAAACTAGTTAAACTAGGAGATGACGTGCGAAAACACATACAATTTCCAAGAGAGAAGAGGAATTTAGCCACGAGAATGACTAAAAAAAGGGTTTCACAGAGAAGTAAGAGGAATATACTAACCTGCAGCTCCGGAGAAACTCGTAGCAAATGCCAAGAAGAAAACAAAAGAATGACCCTGCAGGGAAACGAGTACATCAATCATTATTCATTAACACCACATTGATTCATCAGGCGACATTCTCAATAAGACAAATACTACTATTTGTCTTGAGACAACATCACTTGATTCCAACTATTTTATTCGTAAGACGGATAACCTCTCGAAATTCATAGACGAAATCCGACAATATTAAAAATTCGAAATTCACTTGAGACAACATTCAAGGATTCACGAAACGTCGAAACCCAGATACGAAACCCTTTTAGNGACCGAGTTCAAGCAAATGAGAATCCAGGAGCAGTATATATATACTAGCTTGTGATTGGTACAAGCATTTCTATATTCTTATATTTGGTTCGCATCTCGTAGTTTATATCACTAAGAGCATCTCCAACCCACAATTGCATTTTGCATTGCAAAATGCAATAATTGCAAAATGCAATTGGATTTCTCTCCAACCCATAATTGCATTTTCCATGTGAAAAGGAATATTTTTAGGTATATTCTTTTTCCTATTTTATTATTAATTGCTAATTATACCTATTTTATTTTAAATTTACAAATTGACCCAATTATTTATTTTCTCTCAAAATTTCCATAAATTATGATATTTTTTAAATTTCATTATTATAATTTAAAAAACACATTACACTACATAAAATGATAAAAAAATTAATTTAATTTAAGCATCCTCATTTGAATATTTTTCCCATAAGTGATCAATTAACGCATTTCGAAGTGCGAAATGAGCATTTTTATCTTTTATTTTTCTAAATCGAGCAAGAAAGTTTTGGAACCGAATATTATCGTTATCAGCTACGTCGACTTCTGGAGGTGTAGCTTCTCTTTCAACTTCAATTGTTGCATCAAGATCGCGCTCATCTTCGATTATCATGTTGTGTAAAATTACACATGTAGTCATAATGTCATGTAACACATTCTTGTTCCAAAAACGAACTGGTCCTTTCACAATAGCAAAACGCGATTGGAGAACTCCGAACGCACGTTCTACGTCTTTCCTACATGCTTCTTGCCTTGCAGCAAAATATTTTTTCTTTGCACCCATTGGCTCGTGAATAGTTTGCACGATGGTGGACCATTTTGGATATATACCATCAGCCAAATAATAACCCATATTATATTCCTTTCCTTGTATCATATAATGGACATGAGGAGCAATACCTTGAGCAAGATTGGAGAAAAGATGGGAAGATTCCAACACATTAATGTCATTATTGGTGCCCGGCATTTCGAAATAAGCATGCCATATCCAAAGGTCATAATCTGCCACAGCTTCAAGAATTATCGTTGGTGATCCACTACGACCTGCATATTGTCCAGCCCAAGCGGTCGGACAATTTTTTCACTTCCAATGCATGCAATCTAAGCTACCTAACATTCCTGTAAACCCCCTTTTTTCACCGATGTAAAGAAGTCTTGCAAGATCAGTAGATGTTGGTGACCGTAGGTATTGCTCTGAAAATATATTCACTATGGCTCGATAAAATCTTTTCATACTTTCGATTGTTGTTGATTCGCCTATCTTTACGTACTCGTCTGTAGCATCTGCTGGAAGACCATATGCTAGCATTCGAAACACAGCCGTCACTTTTTGAAAGGGCGATAATCCAAGTCTTCCAATGTTATCCCTTCGTTGTGTGAAGTAGTTATCATGACTTTCAACTGCATCAATAATACGAAGGAATAGAGAACGGGACATTCGATACCTTCTCCGAAACATAACATCATTGTAGACAGGAGACTCTGAGAAGTAATCGTTGAACAATCTACAGTATGCACTTTCTCGATCTCGATGGATGAAAGATCGTCCAGGAATTGAGCCACCATAAATCACTTGATTGTTTTGTTGATTGAGAAGATATTGCATGGTCGCATTGTTGTTAGTGATAGAAAGATTTATCGCTTCTTCTTCACGATCCAAATTATCGATTATTTCAATATTTTCATCATTATCTGAAGAAGATGATGAAGAATAAAAAAACGGTAGACTATTAAAATTCATTTTGATAGAAAAAAATGAAAGATGAGCAAAATACTATGTTTTTGGATTATGATAACTAACACATATATTAGTGATATTTATAGGAATGAGAATGTGAGAACAGTAAATTGCACTTCATCTTACATTTTGAAGAAAAAAAAATTCTCGGCCGTTTGATTTTTTGGAAATGGTTTGACTAGTTTTTGGAAAAATGAGGGTAAATTAAGTTTATACCATTTAAGTGGTCAACGATGATATTTTCTTATCTTGAGTTAGTGGTTTTAACGGTGAGCGTTGAGAAATTTTATGCATGTGGACACGTTAATATTTTATGCATGTGTGGACACGTATATTTTCAAATGCATTTAGAAACAAAGCTTGTGTTGGAATTTAAATTTTTTTTGTCGGTCTTTGCATTGTTCTTTGCATATTCAAATATTGGTCTTTGCATTTTCAAAGCTTGTTGTGTCTTTGCATATTTAACGGTGAGTGTTAAGAAATTATGCATGTGTGGACACGTATATTTTCAAATGCATTTAGAAACATGTGTTGGAATTTAGAAAAGTTTATTGGTCTTTGCATATTCTAACACATTGGTCTTTGCATGGTCAGATTCATTAGATTTTGCATAGTCAAATTTATTGGTTCTTGCATGGTCAAATTTGGTAAACATAAATATTTAAGAGTGTTTGGTTGTACGGTCAAATTTCATGTATCTATAAATACCCTTATATATTTTTTCTTCTATTCAGAACAAAACCATTTCATAAGTTTTATACTTGATTAGTTAAAATGTCTATTCGTTCTTCTGGTTATTCTCAAGAACAAGATAAATTTTTATGTCAAATTTATATGGAAATTTCTCAAGATCCAATCAAAGGTATTTATCAATCATCCAATGAGTTTTGGTCTCGTGTGACGGAAGCTTACAACAATGGAAAAAATACAAATTGGAGTGAACGTTCAAGAAGCTCTTTGCAAGCTCGAATGCAACTTATTGTGAGATCAACAAAGAAGTTTCATGCATGCATTAGACAATGTGAAAATAGACGAATAAGTGGTGCTTCAAATGATGATATTGTAAGTTTTAATATATAGTTTTTAAATTTATTTATCTTTTCATTTGTTTAAAAAAATAATTTCCTTTAATGGTTTGGTTTGCAGTTCAATCAAGCCAAAATAATGCTAGCGGAAGATCCAAATTTTAAAAGTGGTTGTAAATTCGATCATGTTTGGAATATTCTTAAGGACTTTGAAAAGTTTCAAGATGGTGTCACCTCTACACAGACAGAAAATTTTAACCATGATTCTGCTACACAAGCATCTCCAGGTTTGTCTTCATTTTCACCGAATATAAGTGATGATGAGACTATTGGTAAATCTCCCTCTCAACGACCGATTGGGATTAAAAAATCCAAAATGAAAAGAAAAATTGATGATGGAACATCAGCTGTTATCAACACTTTAGAAGAAGGAAATAAGCTACTTTTGGAGCAATTAAAGAAGACAAGTGCACAAAGACAACACCATTTGGAGATTCAAAGTAAGAACTACGCCTTGAAAGAATTTAAGGAAGAAAATAAATTTTTGTTCCAAGACTTGAACTCGATAGAAGATCCGAATCTTCGTGTATATGTTCAGACTGAACAAACTCGGATTTTACGAAAAAGGGCTCAACAACAACAATATCAACAAGATCCGCCTCAATCTGCTTCATTTGGACAATTCTTTGGTGATTTAAGTGGATCCGGAAGCCATTTACCAGAATATTAACTTATTAAGTATTCAATCATTGTTGTTCTATATTTATTTTCTGTTATTTTTAAGTTTAGTACTTTTTAATTATTATAAATTTAGTATTATGTTTTTATATTTTCTATTAAATAATGTTATTTGCATTTTAATTTTATATATATTATAGTGTCTTAATATTTATACTCATAAAAAAGAAATTATCATCAAAATAATTATTTATAAGTGTAAAAGTAAAAGTATCTAAAATTTGAAGGACTATTTTATAAATAAAAAAGTTCAATTGCAAAATGCAATTGAAAATGAGATGGTTGCATATTTGAAACCAAAAATGGCATTATACCATTTTGCAATTGAAAATGAGATTGGGTTGGAGCTAAATTTATTGCAAAATGCAATTTG
>JAHZTW010000002.1:5208247-5230289 GCA_020283515.1 Alliaria petiolata | reverse complement strand
CCGTCATATCGTCTCTTCCGGCCGCTTCTCTTATCTCCGTCGCATTTCGTCTCCTTTTTCACGAACTCGAGTGGGGACTCTTCGTTTTCTCGAGTGGACTCTTCGTTTTTTCGGCTAAAAATCTCTCCTTTTCACGAACAAACTTGCTCCGGTAAGTTCAAATCTTTTTTTGAGTTTAACCGTTTAAGTGCATGTGATTCCCGTGATTTAAACCGTTTTCCGAAAACTATCGCGGTGATATTAAAGATTTTTATCGATGCTTATTACGGCTGATTTTCACCGTCGTTGATTTACATATGGTGGCTGATTTGTTAGATCTATTCGATTTGGTGTCTGGTTTATCAATGCATACGTGGCTGAGTTTTGTTTATGTTGCGACTGAGTTACGGTTTGCTTTACGGCTGATTTATGGTTTATCAATGCATGTGGCTGAGTTTGTTTTATGTTGCGGCTGAGTTATGATTTACTTTACGGCTGATTTATGGTTTATCAATGCATATGTGGCTGAGTTTGTTTTATGTTGCGGCTGAGTTATGATTTACTTTACGGCTGATTTATGGTTTATCAATGCATATGTGGCTGAGTTTGTTTTATGTTGCGGCTGTGTTATGGTTTCCCAAGTTTCTTCTGCTCCAAATCCAGAATTGATGATCCAATCATTGAGACATATGCATATAAATAATTTGTTTCTACTGATTAAAGGTTTTATTTTGGTTTTCGATTAGATGGATTTAAATTCGGGCTCATCTAGTAACAATAGGAGCAGAACTTTCGGCGGTCTTAAATTGTGTGATTGTCGATTGCCTGCAAAAATTTTCACATCCTGGACAGATAAAAACCCGGGTCGAAGGTTCTTCGGCTGTGAATTGTACAAGGTATGGAGAAGAATGAGTGATTGTCTGGATCATATTTGATTGTTTAAAAATCTTATTTGTGTGTCGTTAGGAGGGTGGGAGAGCTCACTTCAAATACTTTAGGTGGTTTGATGAAAAAAAAAGGTGAAAGGATGGCCAAAAAGAGCATTGATCCAAGCTCGAGATGAAATCCGGGAGAAGAAAAATGTGATCGATCAACTAAGTACAACAATTGTGGAGCTTCATAGAGAATTGGAGAAGCATGAGGTGGAGAAATGTGCAAGAGATGGTGATATACAACAACGATTTGAATTTGGATGGAAAGCAAAGATCTTGAAGTTGTTCTGTATCGGCAATGCATAAGTAGATGCATAAGTAGATGCATAAGTAGATGCATAAGTAGATGTTCTGTTGGCCCTTTGTGTTTGGTTTGTAAGGACATCCCTTATATGATTCATGACTATTTGTGTTTGATTAAGATGTTGTGGTGATTAGATCCAAAAAAAAACTTAAATGCAAATCAAAGAGGCTGGAAATTTGACACATTATATAACTTGCAATCCTTAATGTAAGTTTGTCTAGGAATAAAATCTAAGTATAGCTTCACTATGTATGGGTATAGGGTTTGGGATTTAGTCGTTTTGTTGGATAAGTTTTAAATAGTACAAACATGAGCTAATTTCATGATCATTATTCGTTAAAGTGAATAAAAATGTTAATACAACTTATTAAAGTGGTTTAATTACATGAATGTATCAAATATTCACATCTGCCATATTCGTGGTTTGGCTGAGTTATGCCATATTCGTGGTGGCTGAGTTATTCTAACGACATGGCTGACTTAACGCAGATTCATTCGCGGTTTGGCTGAGTTATTCTTGTAATTAAAAAATGATTAACGTAAAATTAGTTAATCCACGTCATTAAGATAAAAAAAAAATCCACAACAGTTATGTCAATAATGATCAAAAGCGAGGGAAACTGAATCGTTCTCTTTTGCTGGGACGGAAAAAAAACATCTCTCTCTCGCTCTCTCTCTCGCGCTCTCTCTCTCTACGATTCCGAAGTCGAACCCTAATATCGCCGTCGTAGCGTCTCTTCCGTCGGCTTCTATTTTCTCCGTCGCATTTCGTCTCATTTTTCACGAACTCGAGCGGGGACTCTTTGTTTTCGAGAGTGGACTCTTTGTTTTCCATTGCTAAAAATCTCTCCTTTTTTCACGAACAAACTTGCTCCCGTAAGTTCGAATCTTTTTTTTTTAGTTTAACCGTGTAATTGCATGTATGTGATTCCCGTGATTTAAACCGTTTTCCGAAAACTATCGCGGTGATATTAAGGGTTTTTATCGATGCTTATTACGGCTGATTTTTGCCGTCGTTGATTTACATATGGTTGGCTGATTTGTTAGAAGCATCCCTTTGTAACTACCATGGAGAAACGTACCGTCGACAACAACAACTTTGCGCATGAAAGGAAACCCAGCAACACTCGCACCAAAAGCAATGAACACATACTTGAATCTTCCACACTCATCAATTTGAAGACGCGTGACTGTACCCGGATTTGCCCGTCTTATCATGCATAGGTAAGAAGGCAATTCTTTAAAACTACTCTCAGGAGTTCCTAGATCGATCTGCCTTGCAAACTTTAGCGTCCTATGTGACTTCCAATAATCCATCTGTTGACACCAACGTATTAATAAATCAGCCGAAATGAGAATAACTCAGCCATAATATATCTATAACTCAGCCGTAAACAACCTATAAGTCAGCCGTAAACAATCCATAAGTCAGCCAGAATGTATTAATAAATCAGCCGAAAAATTAGAATAACCCAGCCATAATGTCATGATAAGACAGCCGAAATGAGAATAACCCAGCCGAAATGAGAATAACCCAGCCGTAACGTAATGACATTTCACCCATAATATATAAATAAGTCAGCCATAAAACAATCTATAAGTCAGCCGCAAAAAATCTATTACCTTTATACTAAAATGCTTATTGATAATTATTCTGACACTGCGAGGTTTAATGGTCGGACCAACGACACCAAGAAAGTCCCTGTAAAGAGCTCCCAAAATATCAGGTGTTGCTTGTCGGGATCGATTAGAAAGTTCCGTCACAGAACATGTGTGTTCCGAATCGTATATACGAACATANAATCAACAATTCACAACAGCAATTACTCAATAAACCCCTAAATAACAACAATTCACAACAGCAATTGATCAAACATCAACGCAAAGAAGTTAATCAAAATCGTTTGTGAAGTTATAAACCCTAAAAATCAGAATTGAGCAGCCAAATAGAGAGTAAAAAAAGATGAGATTACATACCGAAGACGGTGTTGACTGGGTTCATGGCGACCTGATTCTTGGCGGCATCACCGATCAACCTCTCGGAGTCGGTGAAGGCGACGTAAGACGGCGTCGTTCTGTTTCCCTGATCATTAGCGATGATCTCGACACGGTCGTGCTGCCATACTCCGACGCAAGAGTAGGTTGTTCCGAGATCGATTCCGATCGCTGGACCTTCTCCTTTACCCGCCATTATCAAATTTCAAACTAACAGAGAAAAAGCTTTAGCAAAAAAAATAAGAATTTCAAGAGAGAGACGAAAAGGTTTTAGGTTATGAAGAAAGAACGTCAAAGCTTTGGGGGTTTTATAGAATGCTCAAAAACTTAGATGTTTCGAGAATGTTCCTGACAGTTCTAGAGAAGACGATACCTTTTTCCAATTTGTATTGTGAATAAAAAGGAAAATGCCACGTAAAACAGGAAAATCTCTCTTTAACGGTCATATGGTGGTCGGCTTATTAATTGCCACGTAAGCTTAAACGGTAGGGTAATGAAAACAAATTCCTTTTTTTTTTTGTTCTTTACAAATTGGGGAATTTGGCAGAATAACCAAGGAGCTTAAAAATATTTCTTGTATTTATTACAATAAGATATCGGTTTTTTTCTTTTTCTTTTCGGATATCGAAGTCGAAGAATACTACCAAGATCATAACCGAATAAGTCATAAAGAGAAAGGGTTGGGTGCAAGAAAAGGGTTTTTGTGACCACTCTTTTTTTTTTTTTAGTCATGTTTTTAGGGTTTTTTTCTATGGATAGCCTCATAAGTTTGTATGAAAGATTTTAATTAAATAAGTGATATAACTATGAAGATTAATTATATTGACGAGGACCATCGGACCAGGTTTTTGTATACTAAGATCGTCACACTATACATTGGAACTGTGAGTTTACAGAATTCATTCTAGTAATCAACAGAGATGAATGGGATGGATCGGCTTGAAGAAACCTTGTCCGAGATCGATGTCCATTCCTAACCATCTAAGTGCTTTGACAATCACTTTGGAGCACTCAGCTTCTGGATGATATAGCTGAAACATTGATAAAGAAACTAAAGTAATATGAGAATGTTCGATGGATATGGATAGCTTGGTATTTATAAATACTTTACACTTTCTTCACTAGCGAGAGCATCTCTACTGCCACAAACCTGCTAGCTCTCTAAGCGAACCGGTCGTTGCTGAGCTGTCAACACAGCTACAATCCACTACAAGCCACATACGCTAATTACAATACTCATGCACTAGTCTAACAACAAGGACTTAATATTCAGAAGTAGATAAGTAGAGCAAGATGTCGATAGAATGACATACACCGATATGAAGATTATAGTATTTGCAAGAGCTCATCTTTTGGTATATGATTCCTATCGAAAGTTTTACTTCAATGTCATCCTGATCCACATCAACTCATTAAGCAACGCAATGCAAAACTAATGTAATCAGAGAGTAAACCACAATCATACCTGCATTTCCATTGACAACCAATCTCAATTACAAAACTCGTGAACAAAAGTGTTGCACATATATAATCCAATACATATCAGACATTGTGAACACAATAAAGAAAAAAAAAAGAGAGAAGCTTATATATTCTACAACAGGTAAGACCACCTGAAATCAAATTACACATCAATAGAGCAGAGAGAAACAAGAAAAACAAATGGGCAAGAAACTCGCCGTACTCAGAGAATTTGTCAGATTGTCTTATCAAAACTGCTACGATCCTCCAAATTAAGGAAAACTTCACTGGATTCACTCTTTCGAAGCTCTCCACATAAGAGTCTAGCTAATAACTTGTCAAAATACATTAACATGCATCCTCCAAATTAAGGAAAACTCTCAATCCTCTCCAGTAGACACATAAACTTCAAACATATATAAAAAGAGAGAGTTTCTTACTACAATTTTATCAGACAGTACTTCAATCCCTAATCCAAAACTCATACTCATTAAAACTCAAACATAGACATAGACAGAGAGTTTTTACTACAACAACTTCATCACAGACAGTTTCAAACCCTTAATTCAAAAATTCACTCATTCGTAAGCAGGAGGACCCGACCCAATTAGAAATTCACAAACTTTTACTAACAAAAAGTATTAGATATAGAATGTTATAGCCGTTGGTATATAGCTGTCTCTTATACACATCTAGATGTGTATAAGAGACAGGATCATAACTTAACCACGTTGTTTAATTGGCTTTTGTTAATTGGCTATTTAGTAAACATTTGAATTAATCGACGCACATTAATGTAAAATCCGACTTAGCATTCTAAATAAAAAGGATCACAGTACTTAAAACATAAAACCCAACTACACTAAATTTGGAGTTTTCAGACATCAAGACAAAAACTTTTAAGAAAAGCAGTTTAGTCAACTTCCTCGATCTTGGGGCCGGCACCGCCGGAAGAAGGAGGGGCTTCATCGTCGTCCATTCCGGCGGCAGGACCACCTGCTTCACCACCAGCTCCTTGATACATCTTAGCGATGATCGGATTGCAAACACTCTCCAACTCCTTCATCTTGTCTTCAAACTCCTCTGCTTCAGCCAATTGGTTCCCATCAAGCCATTGGATCGCCTCCTCGATCGAATCCTCAATCTTCTTCTTGTCGGCAGCAGGAAGCTTCTCACCGATCTTCTCATCGCGGATCGTGTTCCTCATGTTGTAAGCATAGTTCTCAAGAGCATTCTTGGCTTCGACTTTCTTCTTATGCTCTTCATCTTCCGACTTGTACCTCTCAGCTTCTTGCACCATCTTCTCAATCTCGTCTTTAGACAAACGGCCCTTATCGTTGGTGATTGTGATCTTGTTCTTTTGCCCCGTGGTCTTGTCCTCGGCCGAGACATTGAGGATACCGTTTGCATCAATGTCGAAACAGACCGTGATCTGAGGGACACCACGTGGAGCCGGAGGGATACCGGAGAGCTCGAATTTACCGAGGAGGTTGTTGTCTTTGGTTCTAGCTCTCTCACCTTCGTAGACTTGGATCAACACACCTGGCTGGTTGTCTGAGTAAGTGGAGAAGACCTGTTCCTTCTTGGTCGGGATTGTTGTGTTCCTCTGTATCAAAGTGGTCATGACTCCACCAGCGGTTTCAAGACCAAGGGAGAGAGGTGTGACATCAAGCAAGAGAAGGTCTTGGACCTTTTCGTTCCCTTCACCGCTTAGAATCGCAGCCTGAACAGCTGCACCGTATGCAACCTGTCTCTTATACACATCTAGATGTGTATAAGAGACAGGTTAAATACATATTTGTGTTTCTTTACCCAATTANTAAGGCTTAGTTTCATATAATTGAACTTGTAGTGTCTCTCTTAGCTTGTGTCTTGTTTTTAATTGTTGCTTGTCACCTTAAACCTTTTAATTTAGCTTAACTTAAACCAAACTTTGCATTCTTATCGAGTCATCTCCCAAAATGGATTGATACCTCAAATATTGCAATGATATGAGCAATTGAGGAATTGCTAGCAAGACTAAAAAGTCTTGTTTCAAGAGCTATCTCCTTTTCTTTTCAACTTGAGCTTTTAAACAAGACAATTCAAGACCAACCACTTAAAACTATGTATCCCTTTCTATTCAAACTCCAAAAACCAACTTCTTCTCAAACCAGAAACAAGGTAAGCATATTCTACAACACCCGTGAATTCCCACCCCAAATCCAGCTTAAAACTAGCTTCAATATGCAAAACTAGAATCAATATGAGAGCCTAGACATGTCGCCCTAAACCTAACACTTTATGCCAAGTTCAATCAAAAATAAGGCCTCACAATTTGCAATCACACAAGAATTTTGGCTTGAAAGGAGGGTAAGGGTTAAGGTGTGGTGTTCTATTTAGACTTACAAGAGAGTGGTGAAGGGAATAAGGAAGCCTAAATATTTTTTTGTAATCCATGTATTCTTTTTCAAATGCACAAGTATGATAATTCAAAATCCATGTTAAGGTTTCACTTGATAGGAAAGGATTCAATTCATGATTTTTTCAACTTTAAGCCAAGAAAATTAAAACAAATGATCCAAGTATGGTTAAAACTTAACTTTAAGTTTGCACAAGCATCAAAGGACTACTAACTAGGGCCTTGAAGCAATTCATGAGCTTAAAACACTTTACAAGGAAAATTGCCCCCTATGCACGTGAATGATGCAACCTACATGATAAAAAATCTAGACTCAATCCTACAAAATTTACAAATGCAAATGCAAGCTAGATGATTTTTTTTTCGAAATTTTCAAAACTTTTCTGATTTTTATATGCAAATGTATATGAATGAAGACTCAAATATGCTTAAAGGGAAAATAAGAACACAAAACACAAGATTAAATCTCTCAACCTCTCCCACAAACTTAAATTACACAGTCCCTTGTGTAATAGAAGTTCAAGAGAGACCAAAGCAACAAAAACAAAATGGTATATACAATGAAATAGAAAGAGGACCATACCTTGGCCCTAGCCTTTTTCCTTAGGAAGTTGGAGAGGGGGAGTAGTGGGACTCCTTGTTGAGGTGGTGATGGTGAGATGAGTTGCAAGGGATGGATCCAAGCTTATGCCAAGTGTGAGATTAAGCTTGAGAACCTTGGAGAGTAGCTCTTCAAGCCTTTCCTTGTAATTCTCCTTCATTGTGGAATGACAAGTGGCTTTGACACTTGCAAAGGGTTTAGGAATAACCTTGCACTTCACATTCTACTCAATGGCTCCATCTATGAGTCTAAAAGGGTGTAGACTCATAGTGTGAGAGGATGGAGCAAGAGTGGGATGGTTGTATTGGTTTGGCTTCTTCTTGTCCTCATTTCCTTTACCCATCTTTTGCCCCTTGCTATTCTCATTCTCATCTTCCAATGTGGTAGAGAAAAGAGTTTTCAAGCAAACTCCATCCAATGCTAAAGTTGCTTCAACATTACCATAACCCAAAGCATTTTCTTCATGAGATTCTTTCTCCTTCTTACATGCTTTTGGGGGTGAAGCTAAATCCTTTGTCTCACAATTACTCACATCCTCCTTAGTCTCCAATGAGGGAAAGAAGAAAGAGCTTAGGCATTTTTCATTGAGAGCATATGCATCCCCTTTATTCTTCTCAAAATTACTCTTGTCTTCATGAACCCATTGGATGGAAGGTAAACTAGATCTTAGATCTTTTCCCACGTCTCTAACCTCCTCTACTTGCTTTGGGTCTCCAATTCGTCCATTAAAACCATTGGGTGTCCTTTCCTCATCAACCTCAACATCAATTCGTGAAATGACATTGCTTGAATCTTTTGGGTTCTTGGATGGCAAAGAGAGTTGAACCAATGTGGACTCTATGGTTTCCAAATGTGAGGTTGATTTTTCAAGCCTAAGGGTTAACTCATGTTGCAAACCCTCAATATTGTCATCCATTGCTCTCATCATCTTGTCAATCCTAATATCATTCATTTGTTGGCCTTCTATGATTTGATAGAGAACCTTTCTTTGTTCCTCATCTTGGTTAGAGATTTGAGAAATCTCATGGTTCTCTTTGTAGCTTTGGTGATTTCCTTGGACTCCATGGTTAGACCCTTGATTGAGAAGCTTACACCCTGGGTTGAAGTTGCAATTGTTGACCACGAAATTTGCTTCCTCTTGGTGCTTCTCATGAACCAAACTAACTCCTCTTTGTTGCACACTTAAGAGCTTCTCCATTCTATCCACTTTCTCTAGCAAGTCCTTACATGTGGAGTCTTCACATGATCTCTTTAGAGTTGTTGTATCACGCCCTTCACAGTAGCTTTCACTAGACTTGGCCAAGTTCTCAACAAGTAGCTCTCCTTCTTCTATTGTGAGGTTTGCAAAACGCCCTTTGCTAGCCACATCCAATGTCCATTTGTGATCCTTAGCAACTCTCCTATAGAAAATGCTAAGGATTGCTTCTTTCTTAAACCCATGATGTGGACAATCTCGAGTGTATCCTCTAAGTCTCTCCCATGCTTCATGAAAGGTCTCATGTATGCCTTGCTTGAAACTCAAGATGTCCCTCCTCATTTGGACTGTTTTTTGTGTGGGATAGAACCTTAGAAGGAAGATCCTTTGACAATCATCCCAAGATTTGACCAAATGAGATGGTAGAGCTCTCTCCCATTTTTGGGCCTTTTCTCCAAGTGAGAAAGGAAATAGAATGAGCTTGATGCTATCTTGGGGCACACCTTCAATGCTAAACAAGTTGCACAACCTCTCAAAGGAGTCCACATGATCATAAGGATTCTCCATTCCATTCCCTAAGAACTTAGAGCATTGAATTAACCTCACAAGACTTGGCTTGATCTCATAGGCTTTGGCTTCTATTGGAGGAGGATGGATTCCAAATCTCAACCCATGAGAATGAGGAGTATCAAAGCTCCCAATTGTTGTCTTGTTCTCTTGAGCTTGGGTAGGAGTGGATACCAATTCTTGAGGTTGTGGAGCTTTAGTAATGCTTCTTTGGTTGTCCATCTCCAACACCTCAAATGAGCTTGTCTTTCCATTTCTCTTCTTTTTGTTTTGGTACCTTTGAAAGCACAAGAGAATTAAGGAAGACAAGTTAGTAACAACAAATAAGAAAAAATTCATCATCTCAAATAGAGATGAGCAAACAAGGTAAAATAAAAGCTTAGTCTCAAAGAGATTCAAAATCCTAATGGTTAATGCTAAACCCCAATGGCAACGGCGCCAAATTGATAGTAGGATTTTTCCACTTCAATTAATCTCTACTACTCATGTCATTGTAGTATTTGAGATGTCAATCCATAAGGGGTTAAGATTAACAACACTAGGAATACATGAAACTATTTAATCTAAGCCAAATTCGATATTCAAGTGACAAAGGGCTATTAAAACCAAGCTACAACCTAAAAGAGACACTATAAGACTAATTAGATGATCTAAAACCTTAATTATCACTAATCAAGCACTAATCAAGCGATTAACTACTAATCAAGATTAACAAATTACTAAAAACGAAACCTAGGGATGGAATCATTGATTTGGGCATCTAAATGGCCAACCTTGCAATCATTTAAGCAACTCAAACAAGCTTTCTCTATGCCTAGAACACTAATTAAGACTAATCCATGATGTGTGGTACTAATCCCTTTCCTAATCACCTTAATGAACTAATGATGTGTTAGCATTAAAATTATTAGCAAGCATTAAACATGAGTCTAAATGGCATGATAAACACCCTAGGCAACTAATGTCTTAGGCTAGGAATGTAAATCTCTTAAAAAGTGGTTCAAGCATTTCATCAAACACTTGGTGGGTGTGTGAAATGCTTATGATCCAAAATAGCAAAAGATTAGCTATTTGGCATTAAGAACACCTTAATAAGAAGAGAGATGAAAGAATCTAACCTAGATTGCAAGATTGAACCATTAGAAAACCTTAAATCTAACCCATCCTCAAGTTCCTAAGAAACTACTCACTAATCATAGTTAAACCCATCAAATCAAACATAAGTGATAAGCTAAACATGATTAGAGAAGAGAAATTAAGAAATCTAAGAGAGATATTGCATTAAACTTAAAGATCCAAGGCAAATATAAGGTTTTCTCCCAAAGAGGATAAAAGTTTAAGGTAAGACAAGAGAGAATAAAAGTTGACATAAAAATTAGGTCTTATGAGTATTTATAGGTCATAAAAATTAGAACAAACCGGGTTTTGACCCGGGGTTGCAGTCTTGCGGAAATCGCCATATCTCCCTAACCACAGCTCATAATGACATGACACCACTTCCAAATGAAAGGTGATTCAATTACCTACAACTTTCTTGAAGAGTTCGAAGGCTGAATCGGAACGGAAAGTCTTCGTTTGATCCGATTTGTACCCAAAAAGAAATCGTCTGGGTTCAGATCGACGAGTAGATCGAACAAAGTCGTCGAACTGAACCCCTGGTGCAGTGGTTTGACGACGTCGTCGAACTGTTTGGTCGAACGAACTCCCTGGTAAAGTAGTTCGACGACTTCATCGATCCATCACCTCGAACCGAACCAAAATCGATGTAACTTTCTAACCACAGATCCGAATGACTTGATTCCAACGGTACTAGAAAGCACTCTGAATCCTCTACAACTCTTAAGAAGGCTTCGGAGTCTGAATCTCAGTGAAAGGCCTTTTTCCGGACACATACATTTCCTGCCTCCAAATGCTCGATATGCTTCTAAAAGACTTTTGCTTCTCATTTGGCTGCTTCTCTTTCTCCTCTTCATCATCCATGAGACTCCATATGGTACTCCAACCCTCCAAAACACCTAATAAGAACTCAATATGTACAAATATGCAACAACCTAAGCTAACACTCACTAAAATCTAATATGTATGCAAATGGGACTAAAAGTGGCTAAATGAATGCAAAAGTACATGCAAAACTATCTAATATGGATGCTAAAATATGCTAAATTATGAGTCTATCAATCGACCACAAGATCGAGTCACGAAGTCGTTCCAAGGAAGTAGATCGAGTCCAGAGATCGACCGTGATGATCGAGCGCAAGCACGGACGCAATGGAAGAACGAGCGAAAAGATCGAGGACACGACTCGATCGCTAAAGGATCGACAAGACGATCGATGGAAGCACTCGATCTACCCAACTAGATTGAGCCGGAGATCGAGCTAAAGAAGACGTTCCATGCGCAAGATCGAGAGAGAGATCGACAAAGCCTGGTCGATCTCAAGCCTTATCTGACAGCTTGCAAGATTTGGACTCTAGTGAGGGGACCATTACCCTTTTTGTATAAAAGGCCTTAAACCTTTTTTTTGCCATCTATCACATCCTTATCTTTAGTTTTCGTTTTGCCTCTGTTCCTTTAAGGCAAGAACGCCATTTTTAATGTTTTGAAGCTTTTCATTTTGTAAAACCTTAAGCTTTAGTTTTTAATCTAAGTACTTCTCTTAATCTTGCTTGTCATTAGTTTTATTTTTCTGTGTAAACCCAAACCGAACATGTTGAATCTCTCAAGACCTGTGTTTATGAGTGATTCGAACATGAGGATTGAGTAATCTCTCAAGGTTTCACGGTTTGGGGTGATTAAGAGGGTTTAAGGGTTTAAAGCTTTGGTCTTTCTTGCTCTTAATCCATTCTCTTCTTGGATTTGGGTTTTTAATGCCTAGAGGATCTTGAGAAAGACCTCTCTGTTTTCAGGAATCTCATTGTCCTAGAAAGATTTAGGAGATTCCTTAAAACCAAATCCTAGATACTAATCTTTCCCTTCCCACACGCCATGGATGTGAGGGGGATTAGTAAGGCCAATTTTTAAGATCTATGCTTCCTTTTCTTCTCTCTGTTTTTCCACCACGATCCATGGGTTAGGAGGATGGATTGAGGAAAGGCTTTACACCACAAACCATGGGTAAAGCTAGCTCAAGCTTCCTAAGGCTTAGGGAAAGCACATAATGTGTAGATCTATGTTTCTAAGAACCAAAGTTTAAATCTTGAACCTCTTAAGAATGATCCCCAAACCGTGAATCCACCTTTAGCATTTGAAAACATAAAAAGCATATTCCTTTAGTTTAAAGTTTCAATCTTTTAGCTTAAAATCATCTAGTTGTTTATTTCTTGCTTTAGAGTTTTATAAATTTATAGAATTGTTTTCTTGCTCTTGCTAGTATTTTATAAATTCCATATTATCATGTTTCGCACCCTGGTAGAATATAAGAGTCAGTAAAATTTTATTTCTAGTTTTTAAAATTAGTTTTAAGTTTTTAGCAATTTTCCTGTTTTGCCCGGTTTTAGATTTCTATTTCTTAAAATTAGTAGTCGCGCCTTTTAATTCCTTAGAAGTAGCTTTCTAGTGGTTTAACCCCTTGGTTGGGATTTTAAAATTGTGTTCCAGTCATTTTGATCATTGCAAGTATTTTATTTTCATTTGTTCACCAAATTATTCTGGATTTCACTTAGCTTTGCATATAGCTTTTGCATTCTTAGTACTCTTCAAACTGCCCAAGTTGGATTGACCCTTAAGTATTGCAATGACATGAGCATGCTAAAGGTTTTGTTTAACACCCAAAAAAGCTGTTATCAAATGGCGCCGTTGCCAAGTTGGGATTAAGTTTGAAGCTATTAAGAATTGGAGCTTAGTAGAGCCTAAGTCTTTACTTTTATTTTGAATACTAATTTATCTACGTTCCTGTTCGTGTTTTCAGGTACATGAATCTGAGATCTAGAGATGACAACAACCTTTTACAGCCTCTAGATTATATTCATCAACTTGGAAGTGCAAGACTAAGAAGGAAAAGAAATCAAGCAACTGAGTTTGAGGAAGTGGATCGAGCAGATATGGCCGATCAAGATAATGTTCAGCCTCAACATGGACCAGCTGGTGGGGGTAATGGAAACCCCAACCATCCTCCAAGGTTGCCAAGGATCATAGGTGCGGGTGATGCACCAAACACTCACCATAATCGTTTTGGCATCACCCCTCCTCCGGTGCAAAACAACAACTTCGAGATAAAGACGGACTTTATCTCCATGGTTCACAAGAAGTTCCACGGTCTTACATTGGAAGATCCCCTAGAGCATTTGGATAACTTCGAACAAGTGTGTGGGATGATAAAAATCAATGGCATCTCCGAAGACCGCTTCAAGCTTCGATTGTTCCCTTTCTCACTTGGGGACAAGACTCTGCCTCAAGGGACTATAACCTCATGGGCTTATTGCAAGAAGCCATTTCTGTCCAAGTTTTTCTCAAGCACAAGGACAGCACGCCTACGAAGTGAAATCAGTGGCTTTGCTCAACGGCAGAATGAGTCATTTAGTGAAGCTATGGAGAGATTCAAGGACTACACCATTGCTTGTCCTCATCATGGTTTCACAGAGGAGACACTTCTTAGCACTATCTACAGAGGAGCTTTGCCCAAGATCCGTCTACTACTTGATACCGCTAGCAAAGGGAACTTCCTTGAACAAGAAGTAACCGCGGGAATGGAGCTAATAGAGAACTTGGCATTAAGTGATGGCAACTACTCTGAAGACTATGACCGAACACCAAGGGATAATGAGCTGGAGTCGCACAAGAAAGAGCTGAAATCACTTCATGACAAAATTGACAAAATGATGCTTGCAACTCAAAAGCAAGTCCATTTTGTAGAAGAAGCCGCGGAAGCATTTGGAGAAGGCTGTCAAACTGACTTTGAGGAAGCGAAATGGGTAGACTACAACAAGCCACAAGGGTATAACCAGAGGTTTCAAGGCAACAATAATCTGTCATACCGTAGCACCAATGTCGAGAACCCAAAGGATCAAGTCTACCCCACACAACAACAAGCAAAACCCTTTGTTCCTTTCAACAAGGGTGGGTTTACTCAAAACAGTGGTTTTCAAGGGCAACATCAAGGCAACTTCCAGGGCCAACAACAGCAAGGAAACAAGGGATATCCACCTGGTTTTGTGGCTCAGCAACAACAAGTTCAAGCACCACTTCAGGATCCGGTTTTAACTATGTTTCAGCAACTTCTACAAGGACAAGCCTCTATGTAAGCAAGCAACAATCACAAGTTTGTGGACATCAACAACAGGCTTGACTCTTCTCTCACTGAGGTCTCTACACAAATCTCCAACTTGAACAACAAGATGCGTCAGTTCAAAAAGGGAAAAGCAAGTTCAAGTAACCAAGGTAGCTTACCCGGCAAGTGTGAGCAAAACCCAAAAGAATATGCTAATGCAATAACTTTGAGGAGTGGGAAACAGCTACCACCAAGGTCTACACTTGAAAAGAATGAGGACATTGTAGTTCAAGAGGGGGAGAATGATCAAGAGATCACCTTTGACAATGTCTACATTGCAAGACAAAACAAAAAGGGGTGAAGCGGTTTTAGAGAGTAAAGTGGAAGAAGCTAGCAAGGAGAAAGAAGCTTTCATTCCTCCACCATACAAACTCAAACTTCCTTTCCCAGGACGTTTCAAGAAACAATTGATTGAGAAGCAGAAAGCCTTGTTTGAAAAACACTTGAGGAATGTTGAGCTGAAGTTGCCATTTGTTGATTATTTAGCAATGATGCCTAAATATGCAAAATTTTTGAAGGATACTCTCGCTAAGAAGGTTAAAGAAGGTGAAGGAGAGGTTATGGTACTTAGTCAAGAATGCAATGCCATCATCCACAAAGAAATAGCCCCAAAGAAGCTGGGAGATCCGGGATCATTCACTATCCCATGTGCTCTAGGCCCTTTGAAGTTCGAAAACTGTTTGTGTGATCTTGGAGCAAGCATAAATCTTATGCCTCACTCCATAGCCAAGAAACTAGGCTTCACCAAGTTTAAGGAGTGCCGAATCTCACTGATTTTGGCAGACCAAAGTATAAGACTCCCAGTAGGTATGCTTGAAGACCTACCCGTGAGGATAAGCAATGTTAGTGTACCCACGGATTTAGTAGTTTTAGAGATGGACGAAGGACCCAAGGACCCACTAATCCTTGGAAGACCGTTTTTAGCAACTGCTGGAGCAATCATTGATGTGAAGAATGGCAAGATTTCTCTGCACCTTGGGAAGGACATCAAGCTGAACTTTGACATCAATGAAATCTTGAAAAAACCGACCATTGATGGGCAAGTTTTCTACATAGAAGCTTTAGATGCATTGGCTGATGAGTTGCTGGAAGAGATGAGACAAGAGGACCATCTATAGCTGGCCTTGACAAGGGAATCTGGAGAGTTTGGATACTTAAGCGATCAGACTAGAGAGTATGCCCGTCTCCTTGACTCGCGCAAGATTGTAGATGAGGATCAAGGACTAGAGATCGACAGTGAGATCGACCAGATGACTCGATCGGAGAGAAAGATCGACATAACAGTCGACAAAGAGGACTCGAACTGCTCAGAGAACGACCAAGATAATTGATCTCCCACTCGATCTGTTTTCAAACGACCATCTGGATCGAAAGGGGATACTCGATTTAGTCAGAAACGAGTGAGCAATCGACTAGTAGACTCAATCTCTGCAGTAGATGATAGACTCATAATTTAGCATATTTTAGCATCCATATTAGATAGTTTTGCATGTACTTTTGCATTCATTTAGCCACTTTTAATCCCATTTGCATACATATTAGAGTTTAGTGAGTGTTAGCTTAGGTTGTTGCATATTTGTACATATTGAGTCCTTATTAGGTGTTTTGGAGGCTTGGAGGACCATATGGAGTTTCATGGATAGCCAAGAAGAGCAAGAGAAGCAGCCAAATGAGAAGCAGAAGTCTCTTTAGAAGCATATCTAGCATTTGGAGGTGCGAAATATATGGGTCTGTACGAAGGCCTTTCACTGAGATTCAGACTCCGAAGCCTTCTTAAGAGTAGTAGAGGATCCAGAGTTCTTTCTAGTGTCGTTGGAATCAAGTCATTCAGACCCGTGGTTAGAAAGTTACATCGATTTTGGTTGGGTTCGACGACTTTGTTCGACCACCAAACAACCAGGGGTTCTGTTCGACGACTTTGTTCTACCAGATAGTCGAACCACTGCACCAGGGGTTCAGTTCGACGACTTTGTTCGACGAACTCGTCGAACTGAACCCAGACGATTTCTTTTTGGCTACAAATCGGATCAAACGAAGACTTTCCGTTTCGCTTCAGCCTTCGCGGTCTTCATAAAAGTTGTAGGTAATTGAATCACCTTTCATCTGAAAGTGGTTTCATGTCATTATGAGCTGTGGTTAGGGAGATATGGCGATTTCCGCAAGACTGCTACCCCGGGTCAAAACCCGGTTTGTTCCGGGTTGACCCGGTTTGACCTCCTTCCCTTTAAATACTTAAAAACCTAATTTTTATGTATCTTCTCTTGGGCTAAAACCTAAAAAACGCCCATTTGTGGTTTTGAGGAGATTTGAAAGATTTCTTTTAAGTTTAATGTAATTTGATTCTTATTTCTTCTAATCTTTCTTTTTCTATTCATCTAATCATGTTTACTAACACTTCTTGCATGAGATTTGTTAGATTAGCTATGATTAGTGAGTAGTCTCTTAGGAACTTGGGGATGGGTTAGATTTAGGGTTTTTTAATGGTTCAATCTTGCAATCTAGGTTAGATTCTTTCATCTCTCTTCTTATTAAAGTGTTCTTAATGCCAAATAGCTAATCTTTTGCTATTTTGGATCATAAGCATTTCACACACCCACCAAGTGTTTGATGAAATGCTTGAACCACTTTTCTAAGAGATTTACATTCCTAGCCTAAGATATTAGTTGCCTAGGGTGTTTATCATGCCATTTAGACTTATTCTTATTGCTTGCTAATCATTTTAATGCTAACACATCATTAGTTCATTAAGGTGATTAGGAAAGGGATTAATACCACACATCATGGATTAGTCTTTATTAGTGATCTAGGCATAGAGATAACTTGTTTAGTTGCTTAAATGATTGCAAGATTGTCCATTTAGTTTCCCAAATCAATGATTCCATCCCTAGGTTTCGTTTTTAGTCAATTAGTAATCTTGATTAGTAGTTAATCTCTTGATTAGTGCCTAATTAGTTAAAATTAAGGCCTTAGCTCATATAATTAGTATTTTAGGGTCTCTCTTAGCTAGTAGCTTGCTTCTAATAGTTCCTTGTCACTCCTAAACTTCGAATTTGGCTTAGATTAAATAGTTTCATGTATTCCTAGTGTTGTTAATCTTAACCCTTATGGATTGACATCTCAAATACTACAATGACATGAGTAGTAGAGATTAATTGAATTGTGGAAAAATCCTACTATCAATTTGGCGCCGTTGCCATTGGGGTTTAGCATTAACCATTAGGATTTTGAATCTCTTTGAGACTAAGCTTTTATTTTACCTTGTTTGCTCATCTCTATTTGAGATGATGAATTTTTTCTTATTTGTTGTTACTAACTTGTCTTCCTTAATTCTCTTGTGCTTTCAAAGGTACCCAAACAAAAAGAAGAGAAATGGAAAGACAAGCTCATTTGAGGTGTTGGAGATGGACAACCAAAGAACCATTACTAAAGCTCCACAACCTCAAGAATTGGTATCCACTCCTACCCAAGCTCAAGAGAACAAGACAACAATTGGGAGCTTTGATACTCCTCATTCTCATGGGTTGAGATTTGGAATCCATCCTCCTCCAATAGAAGCCAAAGCCTATGAGATCAAGCCAAGTCTTGTGAGGTTAATTCAATGCTCTAAGTTCTTGGGGATAGGAATGGAGAATCCTTATGATCATTTGGACTCCTTTGAGCGGTTGTGCAACACATTTAGGATTGAAGGTGTGCCCGAAGATAGTATCAAGCTCATTTTGTTTCCATTTTCACTTGGAGAAAAGGCAAGCAAATGGGAGAGAGCTATACCATCTCACTTGGTCAATTCTTGGGATGATTGCAAGATGATCTTCCTTCTAAGGTTCTATCCCACACAAAAAAACAGTCCAAATGAGAAGGGACATCTTGAGTTTCAAACAAGGCCTACATGGGACATTTCATGAAGCATGGGAGAGAATTAGAGGATACACTCGGGATTGTCCACATCATGGGTTCAAGAAAGAAGCAATCCTTAGCATTTTCTATAGGGGAGATGCTAAGGTTCACAAATGGACATTGGATGTGGCTAGCAAAGGGCGTTTTGCAAACCTCACAATAGAAGAAGGAGAGCTACTTGTTGAGAACTTGGCCAAGTCTAGTGAAAGCTACTGTGAAGGGCGTGATACAACACCTCTAAAGAGATCATGTGAAGACTCCACATGGAAGGACTTGCTAGAGAAAGTGGATAGAATAGAAAAGCTCTTAAGTATGCAACAAAGAGGAGTTAGTTTGGTTCATGAGAAGCACCAAGAGGAAGCAAATTTCGTGATCAACAATTGGAACTTCAACCAAGGGAGTAAGCTTCTCAATAAAGGGTCTAACCATGGAGTCCAAAGAAATCACCAAGGCTACCAAGAGAACCATGAGATTTCTCAAATCTCTAACCAAGATGAGGAACAAAGAAAGGTTCTCCATCAAATCATAGAAGGCCAACAAATGAATGATATTAGGCTTGACAAGATGATGAGAGCAATGGATGACAAGATTGAGGGTTTGCAACATGAGTTAACCCTTAAGCTTGAACAATCAACCTCACATTTGGAAACCATAGAGTCCAAATTGGTTCAACTCTCTTTGCCATCCAAGAACCCAAAAAATTCAAGCAATGTCATTTCACCAATTGTTGATGTTGAGGTTGAGGAGGAAAGGACACCCAATGGTTTTAATGGACGAATTGGAGACCCAAAGCAAGTAGAGGAGGTTAGAGACGTGGGAAAAGCTCTAAGCTATAGTTTACCTTCCATCCAATGGGTTCATGAAGATAAGAGTACTTTTGAGAAGAATAAAGGGGATGCATATGCTCTCAATGCAAAATGCCTAAGCTCTTTCTTCTTTCCCTCATTGGAGACTAAGGAGGATGTGAATAATTGTGAGACAAAAGATTTAGCTTCACCCCCAAAAGCATGTAAGAAGGAGAAAGAATCTCATGAAGAGAATGCTTTGGGTTATGGTAATGTTGAAGAAGCTTTAGCATTGGATGGAGCTTGCTTGAAAACTCTTTTCTCTACCACACTAGAAGATGAGAATGAGAATAGCAAGGGGCAAAAGATGGGTAAAGGAAATGAGGACAAGAAGAAGACAAAACATTACAACCATCCCACTCTTACTCCATCCTCTCACACTATGAGTCTACACCCTTTTAGACTCATAGATGGAGCCATTGAGTACAATGTGAAGTGCAAGGGTATTCCTAAACCCTTTGCAAGTGTCAAAGCCATTTGTCATTCCACAATGAAGGAGAATGACAAGGAAAGGCTTGAAGAGCTACTCTCCAAGGTTCTCAAGCTTAATCTCACACATGGCACAAGCTTGGATCCATCCCTTGCAACTCATCTCACCATCACCCCCTCAACAAGGAGTCCCACTACTCCCCCTCTCCAACTTCCTAAGGACAAAGGCTAGGGCCACGATATGGTCCTCTTTCTATTTCATTGTATATACCATTTTGTTTTTATTTTGCTTTTGTTGATTTGGTCTCTCTTGAACTTTTATTACACAAGGGACTGTGTAATTTAAGTTTGGGGGAGAGGTTGAAAGATTTAATTTTGTGTTTTGTGATTCTTATTTTCATTTGCATACTTGAGTCTTATGCATTCATCTAAAGCATAGAAAAACCCAAAAATTTGAAAATTTTGAAAATTTTCCAAATAAAAATCATTTAGATGTTCCATTTGCATTATAGGATTGAGTCTAGTTGCATTTCATATAGGTTTGCACTCATTTGCATTGGGTGAAATGATGAGCTTATCCTTGTAGAGTGCCAACTCATGTAATCAATTCAATTCCCTAGTTAGTAGTTCTTTGATGCATTTGAACAAGTCTTGAAAGTAAGGAAGAACCATTCTTGGACCACTTCACTTGTCACTAGACTTTAGTCGAAATAGGGTCTTGGAATTGATAGCCAACTCTACTCACTTGAACCAAAATTTGACATCCAAATATCATGCCTTACATTGAAAGTGAATTCATGGATATTAGACATATTTGTGCTTTCTTACTCACTTTACCACCCTTTTGCTAGCTCAAGTGGTACTCCCACCTTACCTTACCTCCTTAAAAGCCAATGTTCTAGTGATATTGATTGTGAGGCCTTATTTTGATTAAACTTAGCATAAAGTGTTAGGTTTGAGACGACAAGTTTAGGCTCTCATGTAGATTCTAGTCTCACATATCGAGGCTAGCTTTAGGCTTAGGAATTGGGGTTTTGGGGCGCAGTATTAATTGGTGTTGAGGAATGGGTTGTATGCTTGCATTTTAGCATGATGAGTTGTGGAAAGAGATTAGAAAGAAAGGGAATGAAAGAGGCTTGGAAGGAGAATAAGGGAAGCATAGTTTGAAATGGTGGATCTTATGTTTGGAAAGAAAAAGTATAGCTCTAAGTGTTAAAAGGAATGAGGTAGCCTTAAGAAAAGAAAAAAAGAAAATTAAAAGAGGCTAAAGGGGCCAAAAAAAGAGAAAAGGGTTACATAGGAATGAAAAGAAGAGCTAAGTTATGAAAAAAAAGATCACACCATTCACTATGAGTTAATTGTTGAAGAAGTCTCCCCTTAAGTGCTATAAGAAGAAGAAGTGGTTTGTGAGATTCATGGGTTTATCAAGGCACAAAGAGCCTTGAGAGAAAAGGGTAGCTTTAGAGGGGTTGAGTGAGCTTTAAAAAGAATGAATGAGAGGGGTTTAGGACCATTGATAGCATCATGGGTAGATGAGAGTCTAGTCTTGTATGCATCACTTGTCTCTTACCTTTAGCATTATGCATAAAATTTAATCCTTTTGAGTGAAACCCTTATGCGAATTGGAAGCCACACGAATTGAGATCATTTTTATCTCAAAGCCTAGCCCCTTAGCCAAATGAATTCACTTCCATTGCATTGTCATGATTCATAGTTTGCAACTTAATGAATGTTAAAGAGTTGGCTTGATAGGGAGACATGTCTAGATTGAAGTCTTAGTGCATTTGATTTTTGAGATGGGCATGGCTAACTCTTTTGGAGTAGGATGAATTCAAATGCATTTTAGAATTAAGAACTAGGACATTGAGTTGATTGTTTTTGTTGGCATTCTTGGATATTGAGCTCCCACCTTCAAACCTCTCTCTCTTAGATTTGTCATGTTTGTTTGCTTGAGGACAAGCAAAAAGGCAAGTTTGGGGGAGTTGATAGACTCATAATTTAGCATATTTTAGCATCCATATTAGATAGTTTTGCATGCACTTTTGCATTCATTTAGCCACTTTTAGTCCCATTTGCATACATAATAGAGTTTAGTGAGTGTTAGCTTAGGTTGTTGCATATTTGTACATATTGAGTCCTTACTAGGTGTTTTGGAGGCTTGGAGGACCATATG
>JAHZTW010000002.1:5056582-5206655 GCA_020283515.1 Alliaria petiolata | reverse complement strand
GGAGTTGAGGAAGTATAGAAAGGCCATTGGGTACTCACTCAGTGACATCAAGGGCCTTTCACCAATGCTTTGTACTCACATGATTCACTTGGATAATGAAAACACTTCTTCAATTGAACATCAAAGGCGTTTGAACCCAAATTTGAAAGAGGTGGTCAAAAAAGAAATCTTAAAACTTTTGGAAGCTAACATGATATACCCCATCAGTGACAGAACATGGGTCTCTCCAGTCCATGTGGTACCAAAGAAAGAGGGTATCACGGTTATAAAAAATGAGAAAGATGAGTTGATACCTTCTAAGACCATAACCGGTCATAAAATGTGTATTGACTATAGAAAAATTAACTTGGCCACCAGAAAAGACCACTTCCCTTTACCGTTCATTGACCAAATGTTAGAAAGATTAGCCAATCACCCATACTACTGTTTTCTTGATGGCTATAGTGGTTTCTTTCAAATCCCAATTCACCCTAATGACCAAGAGAAAACCACATTCACATGCCCTTATGGTACCTTTGCATATCGAAAGATGCCATTTAGGTTATGTAATGCACCAGCAACCTTTCAAAGATGCATGATGTCTATTTTCTCTGATCTTATAGAGGAAATGGTTGAAGTTTTCATGGACGATTTTTCTGTATATGGTGCTTCGTTTGGTGGCTGTTTGTCTAACCTTTGTAGGGTTCTCAAGAAATGTGAGGAAACCAATCTTGTCCTCAACTGGGAGAAATGCCACTTCATGGTCAGAGAAGGGATTGTCCTTGGTCATAAGATATCAGAAAAGGATATTGAAGTTGATAGAGCCAAGATTGAGGTAATGGTTAGCTTGGCACCTCTGGTGAATGTGAAAGGGATTAGAAGTTTCTTGGGGCATGCCGGTTTCTATAGGAGATTTATCAAGTATTTCTCCAAAATAGCACGTCCACTTACGAGGCTATTGTGCAAGGATACCGAGTTCATCTTTGATGAGGAATGTCTACAAGCATTTAAGACCATCAAAGAAGCCTTAGTCACCGCGCCTATAATGCAAGCTCCGGATTGGGAATTACCCTTCGAGATTATGTGTGATGCAAGTGACTATGCCGTGGGAGCTGTCTTAGGACAGAGGAAAGACAAGAAATTGCATTTACCGAAGGTGTGCCACCAAGGAAGAGGCGAGAGACATACTTCTTCATTGCCACGGTATGACATATGGAGGTTGATAACATGCATATTTTACCCCTTTTTACTATCATAAGTGAGTGCTTTAATAAGCATTTCACTAAGGTTTTGATGCATTAACACTAGATTTTGAGTATTTGGTTGTTCAAGACTCTTTTCAGGTAAACTTAGCAAAAGACGCATATTTTGGAACAAAATGGACAATTCCGGAAACAGTGCTCGAGGACAGAAGTTCAACATCAAACGAAGGCCTTTCCACCACGAGATCAAGCTCATATTTGGGGACAAGGAAGCCTTATCAGCTGTCTTTTACCACAAAATGATTTGAGGACAATCCCACGGTTGGATCCCAAGTTATGAAAGAAGCAAGAAGGCCCGTCAACCACCCGGAAGAACAAGCTGGCCGCGCCACGGCCGACCCAGACTACCAGTGGCCGCGACACGGCCGGTCGCTCGAGCGGCCAGGCCATTCGCATTTCCCGAGTTCATTTGAAGCCCAACTTGAACCCCCAGCCTTCTTATGCAAGCCAAGACCTAATCCATGACCAGGACACTTAAAGACCTATATATACTCGTTGTTTAGGGTTTTTTCTAGGAGAGCAACTTATCACGAAATACTCTAAGTCATAGATTTCTTTTGGTGGCGGCGAGTCTCTGATTCGCGGTTTGCCTTTGTTCTTCAAGGGAGATTGATTTATTCTTGAACCCTTTCTGTTTATCATCGATTTATACAAGTTATGCATTCTTCAATCACGTTTTCTGTCTCTACTTTCATGTCTGAGTAGTTCACTTTCGTTGGGTGTTCTTTAAGGGGATCTATGGGGAATTTCATTAACTGTTGTTGAACCGATTGTTTAGGCCGTAGACAAGGATTTTCTGTCTCACTTTATTCGTTCTTATTTCATGAGTCTAGCGTCATGAACTATATTCTGATCGCAGGATCTTGAGAGCGACCAACGTCCTGAATCTCAGATCTAGACCAAAATAAGGTAGAGAGCATCCTTTAAAAGATGTCTGAATGTTTATCGTCCCGATCTTATTGCGTGTTCGTCTAGGACGCAGGATACGAGAATATACCTGCGGACTAGAAGTTCGCAGATCAACCTTGCTTGATAAAGTTAGGTTGTTAAAACCAGTGAATCAGTTTGGGGAAAATCTCCTAGTCTCGTTTGCTTAGCTTTTGCGTGTTTGATTCCTAGTTAGAACCCCATAGATTTCCCGAGAAGATTCCCAACGTGTCGCACCCCATCTGCTTTTACATTGAGATTTACGCACTTCAATATTTACTTTTTCTGCAGTGCTTGCCTGATTTCCTTTTTACAAGTCTTTAAGTTTATTTTCCTTTTCCCGTCGGCTATAGAAGAGATTGACAACCTTCTCTATATAAGGTGTGATACAGTTTTCTTTTATTTCTGCAAAAACCGTGACACTTACCCCAAAACCCCAATTCCATGCGTCTTTGGTTGCCCTGATTCTTCTGTTTTGCAGTTGACCTCCTCCCTGTGGATCGATACCCTAAGTACTACAACGCACGCTGTTCACTTACAGCTTAGGGTCCTACAAATTCAAAGCTCGACGAGTCTCCAAAGAAATCCTCCAATCTCGGACGACTATTTAGACCCCATCAAGCTTTTGGCGCCGTTGCCGGGGAGGTTGCGTTTCGCTGTCCAAAGCAAAGGTCAGGATCACAACTCAAAGACATTTTTTTTCTCTAACTTTTAGATTTCTTTCTATGAGTTTCTGGAACTACCATACCATGGAGCATGTAAGGAGCGATCCTTACATGCCCCCGAACTCACGCCCACCTGCAGACCACTCCATGCCGCAGCCTTTAGAATGCTTCACTTCTGAAGAAATACTCGCACCCCTAGCACAAGACGAAGACGAGAGTCCTCACCACCAGATTTTTGTTCTCTCCCATCACGACCAAAGACTCCCACCTTCCTTCCTGCATCAGCGACTGCACCAGCTTACGGAGCTAGCACGGATCCTCACGGATCGCGTAGCCGAGTCCGAGAAGACCTTCCATTCCCGGATCAGTTCGATGCAAACCGAGATATCCTACAAAGTGCAGGAAATCGCGGATCAGGCCAAGAGACTTGAAGCTCAAGCTTCAAAAGACCGAAACAAATTCCTGAAGGTGGAAGAGAAGCTAGGATGCCATGACTACAATCTGGCCCAGATCAGACGGAGAACTCGAGGGTACGGCTGCGAGCTCGAAGAAACTAAGGAAGCTATCGATGAGGTCAGAGATCGCCTTGGAAGATACATCGAGGAGGCACGGGAAGGCCGTTTGGCAATCAAAAGCCAAACCAGCAGTAACAACAGGGCAATCGAGAGCATTGCCTCGAAACTAGAAAGAGGGGAGGACGAGCTCGAAAGACTTGCCCAAGGCCAACAGGATCTCACCGATATTCTGCCCTCTTTCAAGAGAGCCATGAGTTTCCCCGCAGAAGAACACAAGGAGATCCCCGATTCCTCTAGCGAAGAAGACGTCGCAACTGGCGAACGGCTGGGCGCAAGGCCCAAGCAAGTGATCATTGCGCCTTGCAATGTCATTACTCGCCTTGGAGCAAAGAGAAACGCCATCCTTAGGGCAAAACACGGCCGAAACAGATTCGCCTTCTCAAATCATCGGCCGCTTCAAATTTCGGCATCCCCAATCTGTGGAATATCATCTCCAGAGCCAGGATTGGACAAAGTCCTAACTTGCCGATCGAACGACAAGAGGATACAGGAGGAATCGCGATTCGGGGATCGCATCAAAAGAGGAAGACTCATCGAGTTCCATAAGAAGGCAAGGAAGATCCCGATATACGTTGGATTCGATGAAGCTCTAGAAAAAGAGGTCTAAAGGAGTACTTCAAAGATAGCAGCGAGGACGCTGGCATAATCAAATGCTACTTCATGCAGGCAAGGTTCAACGCCACCACACCAAGGATAATGGACGGTCATAGATTTAAGAAGGTTGGAAAGATTCACGACCTAATCAGCAGAGAAGACCTTGCGGAATTTGCCAGGGTAGTGGGGAGCCTCCCTCCTGAAGCTACCTTCACTATTGCATGGAAGGAACATCTGATCGGGTACTACTTCCACGAAAGTGATGAAACTAAGCAAGAGATACAACATCTCTACGAACTTGCGAGAGCCGGGAAGAAAGCCCGAAGGTCAAGGGAGACCCGGTACGAGAAACATCTTCTTGAGAAGGATGAAGATGCTATCATGGAGAGACTTGAGGAGCCCTTATCAGAAAAGGCCGCGCAGAAGGCAAAGAGACTTTGCCTAAGGTCGAACTACACCTCCAACTAAGCTCCCAAACTACCAAAGTCGAGCTAAAAGACTTCAAACAAGAGCGGCTCAATGGGAGACAACCCATTTTAGGTATTCTCTTTCTCATCTCTTTAACCATACTAATCTTTAGTTTTGGTTTCTTCTTAGTTTACAACATTTACATAAACCCCAAAAGCAAAAAAAAATCAGAAAAATCAGAAAAGACCAAAAACATGAAGAAGGAGACCCGAAGAACACTCACCGGGCGACAAACCACCCGTGGGCCGGCCTGAAGGAGCCTGGCCGCGCCATAAGCCAAAATGGCGCGGAGGCAGGACGCTAGGCCGCAGCCGCGACAAACCGTCGCGCGGCCGGCCTTTTTCTGCAACGTTTTCCATCCCGAACCTCACCAAACCGGACCTCCTTCAACCTGTTTCAAGCCTTTCAAGTTTCCTCCTTGATTCAATGTCTTGAACACGTCCTAAAGACCGCGAAGACCACTTCCAAAACCGCGGCACATTGCTGTTGCATCCAAGACGGCGAGACAAAACGAGACTCCATCCAAGTCAAGTTAAGCCAATGACCCATCTCTCTACTTACTTCGTCCAGCACGTTCAACGGACCTGTATCCACGAACACGAAGAAGAACACCACGGTTCTAGAGGAAGAAAACCGTAGTGCAACCTCCAGAAGGAAGAAGATGCAACTTCCTTCACCAAACCGCGAAGAGGAAAGTTCCCGAAGACTAGCTTCTCTCTTCAGCGACCAAGACCTTTACCGAAGCCAAGTAAGGATTTCACATGGCATTGAAGTTCAAACTAGCAACACCTGTCTTCCAGGATCCCGAACAGATCACTGGATAAGCCAGCATAGACCCAAATTTCAAGTCAAGTTTCTGAGGTGACGTAATCTTCAAGACGCAAGGACGGAAGATTTTCCATCTCTCATTCACGGTGTTATCAAAGGTCAAGGAACCAAGACAAGTACTCAACAATCGGAGTACATGTTCTTCTCAACAAAGGCGAGCCAATCACCACCACCAAACGCTAACCACCATCCTCATCCATCACACCATCACGACCACCACCACCATCCGAAGCAAGGAAGCTCAACCGCGCAATACATTTCCTTTCGAGCTAAGTTTTCGATTTCTTTTGTTCAATTAAATCGATTATAAGAAGGGACATAAGGAGAATGATCAAGTCCTTAGCTCACTCATACCACATGCCCATACACCCACACCAAACCCAATGCCACTTTCAAGTAAGTCTTCACAAGCTTGTACTTGAATTTACCTATCTTTTTCACCTCAAACAAACTTGGGACAGTTTGATGTAAGTCTGGGGGGGTTTCTTATATTACTAACTTTACTTTTATTTGATGAGTCTTATGCATACTTACATCATTTATCGAGTCGTTTTATAGAGTCAAAACTTTTTTTCTTTTAGTCGGAAACTATGAACTTTACTAGGTACAAGTCGTTTCGAACAAGGAACCTTAATGACCATTCTCACGGTTTTAGAAGCATGGTTTACTAAGTTGAACACTGCGAGTAGATCGTTCCAACGGAGAAATTTCTAATCTCTAGAGTACTCGAGGGATCTTGCATTGACTCCGCACCTAATGAATCAGAACTTTTCATCAAGGGGCATGAGGTACTTCGAACTTTGCTCCTCTTTTAGACTCTAGCACGACTAAGTAGATGCAATGAAACCTCTCCTTGATCTTCCCTTGTTATAGAAAAGAAAGAAAAAAAGAATAGAAAAAAAAAATCTTAGTTTGAGAATGGCAACCAGAGTTCCTTAAAGGACCATGATGGTTCGCAGCAATCATGTAAACTTCAGAAGTGATCATTCTCAAGCTAAAAAGAAAAGAAACAAAAAAATAGAATAAGAAAGTCGATAGAAAAAAAATAAAATGATACCCTAGAAAAGTAGGGAGAAATCTACTAAGGCAAGAGAAAATAGGAGAGTTGTGTCAGAAATGTCTTTGTCTAGATGTTTGGAAGAGAAGAGTATAAAGTCTCGTCGACCAATAATCCCTCGATAGAGACCGCACGCCTAAATGAATAAAGGGGTCAACAAGAGAGAGCTCGAAATACTCAAAGGGACCATGAAGCGTATCCGGGAAGGATGAAAAGCTCAAGGTAACTAGACCCAAAATCCTTGAAGCTAGATTCCGAGTTACGTGGCTCAAACAGGTCGATTGTTAGACTTGATGAGTTCCCAAGTATTGGTGAGTTTCCACGTCTTCAAACCTTTTTTCCTTACTTAGATTTCTGTTTTGTTTGAGGACAAACGAAGTTTAAGTCTCGGGGAGTTGATACCATGCATATTTTACCCGTTTTTACTATCATAAGTGAGTGCTTTAATAAGCATTTCACTAAGGTTTTGATGCATAAGCACTAGATTTCGAGTATTTGGTTGTTCAAAACTCTTTGCAGGTAAACTTACCAAAAAAACGCATATTTTGGAGCAAAATGGACAATTCCGGAAACAGTCCTCGAGGACAGAAGTTCAAAATCAAATCAAGGCCTTTCCACCACGAGATCAAGCTCATATTTGGACATCAAACAGAAGTTCAACATCAAACAAAGTGATTTGAGGAAAATCCCACGGTTGGATCTCAAGTTATGAAAGAAGCAAGAAGGCCCGTCAAGCACCCGGAAGAACAAGCTGGCCGCGCCACGGCCGACCCAGACGACCAGTGGCCGCGCCACGGCCGGTCGCTCGAGCGACCAGGCCATTCGTATTTCCCGAGCCCATTTGAAGCCCAACTTGAACCCGCAGCCGTCTTATGCAAGCCAAGACCTAATCCACGACCTAAGTCATAGATTTTTTTTGGAGGCCGCGAGTCTCTGATTCTCGGTTTGCCTTTGTTCTTCAAGGGAGATTGATTTATTCTTGAATCATTTCTATTTCTCATCGATTTATACAAGTTATGCATTCATGAATCACGTTTTCTGTCTCTACTTTCATGTCTGAGTAGTTTACTTTCGTTGGGTGTTCTTTAAGGGGATCTATGGGAAATTTCATTAACTGTTGTTGAACCGATTGTTTAGGCCGTAGTATAGGATTTTCTGTCTCACTTTATTCGTTCTTATTGCATGAGTCTAGAGTCATGAACTATATTCTGATCGCGGGATCTTGAGAGCGACCAATGTCATGAATCTCAGATCTAGACCAAAATAGGGTAGAGAGCATCCTTTAAAAGATGTCTGAATGTTTATCGTCCCGATCTTATTGCGTTTTCGTCTAGGACGTAGGATACGAGAATATAACTGCGGACTAGAAGTTCGCAGATCAACATTGCTTGATAAAGTTAGGTTGTTAAAACCAGTGAATCAGTTTGGGGAAAATCGCCTAGTCTCGTTTGCTTAGCTTTTGCGTGTTTGATTCCTAGTTAGAACCCCATAGATTTCTCGAGAAGATTCCCAACGTGTCGCACCCCATCGGCTTTTACATCGAGATTTACACACTTCAATATTTACTTTTCCTGCATTGCTTGCCTGATTTCTTTTTTACAAGTCTTTAAGTTTATTTTCCTTTTTCCGTCGGCTATAGAAGAGATTGACAACCTTCTCTACATAAGGCGTGATACTGCTTTCTTTTATTTCTGCAAAAACCGTGACACTTACCCCAAAACCCCAGTTCCCTGCGTCTTTGGTTGCCCTGATTCTTCTGTTTTGCAGTTGACCTCCTCCCTGTGGATCGATACCCTAAGTACTACAACGCACGATGTGCACTTGCAGCTTAGGGTCATACAAATTCAAAGCTCGACGAGTCCCCAAAGAAATCCTCCAATCTCAGAGGACTCTTTGCTAGTTTCAAAACGGCTACTAAGGTTCTCCAAGCCGGATTTTGGTGGCCAACACTATTCAGAGACGCACATGAGTTCATTAAGTCATGTGAGGCGTGCCAAAAGTCCGGGAACATCACCAAGAGAAACGAGATGCCACAAGTGTCTATCTTTGAAGTGGAGGTGTTTGACTCTTGGGGGATTGACTTTATGGGTCTGTTTCCATCCTCATACGGCAATAAGTATATTCTCGTGGTAGTAGACTACGTTTCTAAATGGGTGGAAGCCATAGCATCACCAACTAATGATTCAAGAGTGGTGATCAAGCTCTTCAAGACAATCATTTTCCCAAGGTTTGGAGTCCCTAAGATTGTGATTAGCGACGGAGGAAGCCACTTCATCAACAAGGTTTTTGAGGGTCTATTGAGAAAGTATGGAGTTAAGCACAAGGTAGCCACACCATATCACCCTCAAACAAGTGGACAAGTGGAGGTTTCCAATCGGCAAATCAAGACCATCTTGGAAAGGACAGCTGGTGTTACTAGGAAGGATTGGTCAAGCAAGCTTGATGATGCTCTTTGGGCATATAGGACAGCCTTCAAAACGCCAATAGGAACAACTCCTTTCAACCTCCTCTATGGCAAGTCTTGCCATCTCCACGTGGAGCTAGAGCACAAAGCTCGTTGGGCCGTGAAGCAGTTAAACTTTACTCTCAAGACAGCCCAAGAGAAAAGGCTTGTGCAACTTAATGAGCTTGATGAGTTGAGGATGGATGCTTATGAAAGCGCCAAGATATACAAGGAGAGGACTAAAACCTTTCTTAACAAAAAGCTGGTGCTCAAGGAGCTGAAAGTGGGAAGTCTAGTTCTGCTCTACAACTCACGTTTGAAGTTATTCCCCGGAAGCTCAAGTCCAGGTGGTGCGGTCCATTTGAGATTAAGGAAGTATTACCGTACGGGGCAGTGACTTTGATTGGCACGGGAGGAGAGAGCTTTACCGTGAACGGGCACAGGGTAAAACCTTACAAGACAAGCGACTGCGGCAAGGAAAGCACCACACTGCTTCTCCAAGATCCCCCACTCGCCTAACCAAGTAAAGTCGAGCTAAACGACGTTAAACAAAAGCGCGCTTGGGAGGCATTCCCATGTTTATCATTGTATATAATTTTGGTTTAATTCTGTTTCAATTTTATGCTTTACAAGTTTAAGTGTGTAGGTACAGGGAGGATGGAACCGAGGATCAAGTTCTTTTAATTAATAAAAGAGAAGGTAGGCAGAAGATCGTGTGCACGATCGACCACTGCTGACTCGATCTTTTCTAGATCGATCAAGCGAATCGGATCAAGTCACTCGATCCTTCACGGATCGAATAGGACGATCGAGTGAATCAGTTGATTACGATAGGATGACCCACCCATGCGTGTAAATTGCATTACAAACGGGGTGTGGATCGACTAGGTTCACTCGATTTGGATAAAACGATCAATATCCAGATCGATCAGGTCACTCGATCTTCGCCAAAATGATCATGCGATCGACTTGGGAGCTCGATCTAAAAACGGAGAAATCCCAACCACGCAGGATCACGAATCAAGAAAGCCAATCGATCTAAGGCTCGATCTGATTCGGATCGAGCAACCGATCGATCAGACCACGCGATCCCGGGCTAAATAGGCATGAGATCGAGGTCGAGATCGACCAATTTGACTCGATTTCATGCCGAGGTAAAATTTCGAATTTTCCTCTTTTTCTCTTTCCCTCCCCTCTTGAATTTGAATTCTGGTCAAGGCTGACACCTTGACCTTGGTAGATGTGCTTTGACTACGATTTTCAATAACTATTGCATGCATAGATCCAAAATTTCTCTCTTTATAAAGACCTTGCCCCACACTCTCATTTACTTGCATCAAAACTAAATTTTAAAAAGAAAGAGAGTGAGAGTTTCGATTTTCAAAGGCAAGAAAATTCTATCTTCTTTCTTATTCCAAAGGTATTTTGAATTTTTGAATAAGTATATTTGAATTTCCTTTCCATTGAAAAAGGCAAGAGTATTTGATTTGGGATTATGCCTTTAATTTTTAGAAATTGCCTAAGATTTGGGAAATATTCTGAGATCTTCCAAATTATTGCAAGCTCTCTCATTCTTCTTGCAAGCTCTTTCATTTCAGGAACAATGGCAACAAGGTTTGGATACTCACCACAAGCTGGGCTGATCGTATGGACTGAAGAGGAAAAAAGGACTCGCATGAGGCTCAAGAATAGGAGCATCGAACCTACAAGGTTTGCGAGCTGAGCCTTCTTGGAAGAGATCGGGCTACTTGGTCCTTTTGATGAACTGCTCGGCAACATGGAGCTCGGCGTGCTAGCAACCTTGGATTGTCCAACTTACCCAGAAGTGGCATTGCACTTCATATCCACATTGGAGTTCTCCTACGACAATCCAAGAGCACCAACACCATCAACCGGACGCATGACATTCAAGGTCCGGGGGAATGTGTTCAACCTGACCACGGATGACATATGTGAGGCATATCAGTTCAATGTTGAAGCTCCTTCGGCTGAGTTCCCACAGTTTGAGTCGGTAAGCTCGCTGTGGGACTTAATTGGTGAAGGCACTTTCGAGAGCAATGAATCCAAGATTGAAGAGGTTAGGAATCCCTTGCTGCGGTACACGTTGCAACTCCTCGCTAACACCATTGGGGGGAAGACATCAGATTCAACCATAGGAGGGAATGAGTTGAGCTTTCTATTCGAAGGCTTGAAGGAGATTTTGTGGGATGAGGGTTGGCTCACAGCTAATGAGGACGACCCAGTGGATGACAACTTTGGGGAAGAGGTTAACTACGGATGCATCCTAGCTGCTGCCTTGATCAATTACAAGAGGATGATCCGTAGGTCGACGACATGCCCTATCTCAATAGGAGGGTTTCTAACTCCCCTCTTTGAGAAAGCGGGAGTTGACCTCACATTCTTCCAAGCATGCACGGAGAGAGCCTACATGGACCACGACTACATGCTTGCAAAAGGTTTCTTTGGACCTCCACCAGCTCCCAACATGTTTGCTTATTACTTCAAGAATAAGCAAAACGAGCAAAAGGCTTACATCCTTCCAAGCCCCCACGATATGCTAATCAATTGCGTTGAAGGACTCGAGTTCCTACCACCGGATGGTGAGTGCTACATAGCGTTTGGAAGCACAGCAACAATCCCCATCTCCATAGACTCCTCCTCCACTTCGAAGGATTGATGTACCAAAACAACAACCCATTATACATACCACACATCTGTTTTTATTTTTTCAGCTTTTGCTTTGTGTTTTTAGCTCTCTCTTGGACTTGTGTGACACCGAGACGTTGTCATTCAAGTTTGGGGGAGAGCATGCTTGGACATGTTTTTTTTGAATCTTATTTTGTGTTTGCATCCTTGAGTCTCATCTAAGTGCATAGAAAAATACAAAAAAATCAGAAAAAATTTCAAAAATTTCAAAAAAACTTCATATAGCTTGCATTTGCATTTTAAAACATTTTAGGATTGAGTCTAGAATTTTTAATCATTTAGAATTGCATTCATATGCATTGGGAGCAATGATGAGCTAATCCAAGTAGGTTGTTAATTTGTGTGATCAATTCAACACCCTAGTTAGTAGTTCTCTAATGCTTGTGAATGAATTTAAAAGTAAGGAAGAACCATGCTTGGACCACCTTATTTGTCACTAGTTTTTGGTTGAAATGGGTCTTGAAATTGATAACCAACTCTACTCACTTAAACCAAATTTGGACATTTAATTATCATGTTTGCATTGAAAGTAATTTCATGGATTAAAATACTTGAGCTTTCTTATCCACTTTACCACCCTTTTGCTAGCTCAAGTAGCACCCCTACCCTAACTAATCTCCTTTGAAGCCAACTGGTTGTGTGCGATTGTGAGGCCTTATTTCGATTGAACTTAGCATAAAGTATTATTTTTGGGACGACAAGTATAGGTTTTCATGTAGATTCTAGCCTTACATTTTGGGGCTCGCTTTAGGCTTAGGATTTGGGGGTTTGGCCGTGATATTATATGATGATTGGTGGAAAGGTGTGAAAAGAAAGAAGTGATGAAAAAGGGAGTTTAATTAAAAATAAGGGGAAGAATGGTTTGAAATGGAGAGTCTTGGATTTTAAAAGTAATAGCTCTAAGTAAATAAAGAAAATATGCTAGGTGGTCTTGAGAAAGCAAGAAAGCCAAAAAGGGCCAAAGAAAGAGAAAATATATATATATAAGGCTGCCTAGAGATCAAAGAAGAGCTAAGTTAATAGAATAGACTACTCCATTCACCAAAATTAATAAGGTTGAAGAAGTTCCCCCTTAGAGGTTTAAAAAGAAGAAATGAGTTTGAAATTCAAAGGGTTTAGTAAGGCACAAAAAGCCTTGAGGAAAAGGGTAGATCCTAGAGGGTTGAGTGAGCTAAAAAAATGAATGAGAGGGGCATAGGAACATTGATAGCATTTCGGGTAGATGAAAATCTTTGCTTGTATGCATCACTTGTTTCTTACCTTTAGCATTATGCATATGGTTCAATCTTTCTTGAGTGCTACCCCCACTTAAATGCGAAACCGGAAGAATTGAGATCATTTTTATCTCAAAAGCCCAATCCCTTAAGCCAAATGAATTTACTTTCCTTGCAATGTTATGATTCACGGTCTTATACTTAATGAATGTTAAAGAGTTGGTTTGATAGGGAGGCTTGTTTTGATTGAACTCTAGGTACATTTGAATGTTGAGATGGGCATGGCTAACTCTTTTGGAGTAGAATAGGTTCACCTGCATTTTAGAACTAAGAACTAGGATGTTGAGTTAATCATTATTGTTAGCAACCGTGGATATTGAGCTCCCACTTTCAAACCTCTCTCCCTTGCTTGAATTTTGTTTGCTTGAGGGCAAGCAAAAGGCAAGTTTGGGGGAGTTGATATACTCATATATTTCGCATATTTCGCTTGCATTTAGAATACAATTTCATGTTTATAACACTCAAAATAGACTAGTTTGCACCAATTTTCTCATTATAGGTCCTTAGGCACTTTGCATTAGAATTTGCATGTTTCGTGCATATTTGCATCATATTCAGGTTGTTTTGGACACACTGGAGCTATGGAGGTTGCGTGGATCTGCTAAGGAGCAAGGAGGAGTCTATGGACGCTTAGGAGAGTTCGAGCATGTAGCAAAAGTACGCGAGGATCGAGCTGAGGATCGAGCTAGGCAGGTCGATCTAGACGGGATCGACCACAAAATCGAGTCACGAAGTCGTTCCAAGGAAGTAGATCGAGTCCAGAGATCGACAGTGATGATCGAGCGCAAGCACGGACGCAATGGAAGAACGAGCGAAAAGATCGAGGACACGACTCGATCACTAAAGGATCGACAAGACGATCGATGGAAGCACTCGATCTACCCAACTAGATCAAGCCGGAGATCGAGCTAAAGAAGACGTTCCATGCGCAAGATCGAGAGAGAGATCAACAAAGCCTGGTCGATCTCAAGCCTTATCTGACAGCTTGCAAGATTTGGACTCTAGTGAGGGGACCATTACCGTTTTTGTATAAAAGGCCTTAAACCTATTTTGGCCATCTATCACATCCTTATCTTTAGTTTTCGTTTTGCCTCTGTTCTTTTAAGGCAAGAACGCCATTTTTAATGTTTTGAAGCTTTTCATTTTGTAAAACCTTAAGCTTTAGTTTTTTATCTAAGTACTTCTCTTAATCTTGCTTGTCATTAGTTTTATTTTTCTGTGTAAACCCAAACCGAACATGTTGAATCTCTCAAGACCTGTGTTTATGAGTGATTCGAACATGAGGAGAGAGTAATCCTCCAAGGTTTTGCGGTTTGGGGTGATTAAGAGGGTTTAAGGGTTTAAAGCTTTGGTCTTTATTGCTCTTAATCCATTCTCTTCTTGGATTTGGGTTTTTAATGCCTAGAGAATCTTGAGAAAGACCTCTCTGTTTTCAGGAATCTCTTTGTCCTAGAAAGATTTAGGAGATTCCTTGAAACCAAATCCAAGATACTAATCTTTCCCTTCCCACAAGCCATGGATGTGAGGGGGATTAGTAAGGCCACTTTTTAGGATCTATGCTTCCTGTTCTTCTCTCTGTTTTTCCACCACGATCCATGGGTTAGGAGGATGGATTGAGGAAAGGCTTTACACCACAAACCATGGGTAAAGCTAGCTCAAGCTTCCTAAGGCTTAGGGAAAGCACATAATATGTAGATCTATGTTTCTAAGAACCAAAGTTTAAATCTTGAACCTCTTAAGCATGATCCCCAAACCGTGAATCCACCTTTAGCATTTGAAAACATAAAAAGCATCTTCCTTTAGTTTAAAGTTTCAATCTTTTACCTTAAAATCATCTAGTTGTTTATTTCTTTCTTTAGAGTTTTATAAATTCATAGAATTGTTTTCTTGGTCTTGCTAGTATTTTATAAATTCCATATTATCATGTTTCGCACCCTGGTATAATATACGAGTCAGTAGAATTTTATTTCTAGTTTTTAAAATTAGTTTTAAACTTTTAGCAATTTTCCTGTTTTTCCCGGTTTTAGATTTCTATTTCTTAAAATTAGTAGTCGCACCTTTTAATTCCTTAGAAGTAGCTTTCTAGTGGTTTAACCCCTTGTTTGGGATTTTAAAAATGTTTTCCAGTCATTTTGATCATTGCAAGTATTTTATTTTTATTTTTTCACCAAATTATTCCGGATTTCACTTAGCTTTGCATATAGCTTTTGCATTCTTAGTACTCTTCAAACTGCCCAAGTTGGATTGACCCTTAAGTATTGGAATGACATGAGCATGCTAAAGGTTTTGTTTAACACCCAAAAAAGCTGTTATCAGTCACCAGCCGCCAACGTCACCACCACCATCCAAAGCAAGGAAGTTCAAACGCGCAACACATTTCCTTTCGAGCTAAGTTTTCGATTTTTTTTGTTCAATCAAATCGATTCTAAGCAGGGACATAAGGAGAATGATTAAGTCCTTAGCTCACTCATACCACACGTCCATCCAACCACACCAAACCCAACGCCACTTTCAAGTAAGTCTTCATAAGCTTGTACTTGAATTTACCTATCTTTTTCACCTCAACTCGATTTAAATAAACTGGGGATAGTTTGATTTAAGTCTGGGGGGGTTTCTTATATTACTAATTTTACTTTTATTTGATGAGTCTTATGCATACTTACATCATTTATCGAGTCGTTTTATAGAGTCAAAACTTTTTTCTTTTAGTCGGAAACTAAGAACTTTGCTAGGTACAAGTCACTTCGAACAAGGAACCTTAATGACCATTCTCACGGGTTTAGAAGCAAGGTTTACTAAGTTGAACACTGCGAGTGGATCATTCCAACGGAGAAATTTCTAATCTCTAGAGTACTCGAAGGATCTTGCGTTGACTCCGCACCTAATGAATCAAAACTTCTCGTCAAGGGGCTTGAGGTACTTTGAACTTTGCTCCTCTTTTAGACTCTAGCATGACTAAGTAGATGCAATGCAACCTCTCCTTGATCTTCCCTTGTTATAGGAAAGAAAAGAAAAAGAAAAAAAAGCCTTAGTTTGAGGATGGCAACCCGAGTTCCCAAAAGGACCATGACGGTTCGCAGACATCATGAAAGCTTCTATGAAGTGATCATTCTCAACCTAAAAAGAAAAGAAAAAAAATAGAGAAATAAAGTCGATAGAAAAAATAAAATGATACCCTAGAAATGTAGGGAGAAATCGACTAAGGGAAGAGAAAATAGGAGAGTTGTGTCTGAAATGTCTTTGTCTAGATGTTTGGAAGAAAGAGTATAATGTCTCGTAGACCAATACTCCCTCGATAGAGACCGCACGCCTAAATGAATAAAGGGGTCAACAAGAGAAAGCTCGAAATACTCAAAGGGACCGTGAAGCGTATCCGGGAAGGGTGAAAAGCTCAAGGTAACTAGACCCAAACGCCTTGAAGCTAAATTCCAGGTTACGTGGCTCAAACAGGTCGATTGCTAGACTTGATGAGTTCCCAAGTATTGGTGAGTTTTCACATTTTCAAAACCTCATTTTCTTACTTATATTTCTGTTTTTGTTTGAGAACAAACAAAGATTTAAGTCTGGGAGGGTTGATAACATGTATATTTTACCCATTTTCGCTATCATAAGTGAGTGCTTTAATAAGCATTTCACTAAGGTTTTAATGCATAAACACTAGATTTCGAGTATTTGGTTGTTCAAGACTCTTTTCAAGTAAACTTAGCAAAAGACGCTTATTTTGGCGCAAGATGGACAATTCCGGAAACAGTGCTCAAGGACAGAAGTTCAATACCAAACGAAGGCCTTCCCACCACACGATCAAGCTCATATTTGGAGACAAGGAAGCCTTATCAGCCACATTTCACCTCGACGTGGTTTGAGAGAAATCCCACGGTTGGATCTCAAGTTATGGAAGAAGCAAGAAGGTCCGTCAAAGCACCCGGAAGACCAGGATGGCCGCGCCATGGCCGATCCAGACCACCAATGGCCGCGCCACGACCAATCGCTCGAGCGGCCAGCCTACTCACATTTTCCGAGCCTATTTGAACCCCAACTTAAACCCACAACCGTCTTATGCAAGTCAAGACCTAATCCACGACCTAGGGCACTTGAAGACCTATATATACTCGTTGTTTAGGGTTTTTTCTAGGATAGACGAAAACACATATTCATAGATTTCTTTTGGTGGCCGTGAATCTCTTATTTGTGGTTTTCACTTCGTTCTTTGAAGGAGATTGATTTGTTCTTGAACCCTCTTTGTTTCTTACCGATTTATACAAGTTATGCATTCATCAATCATGATTTTTACTTCCTCTTTCATATCTAAGTAGATTACTTTCGTTAGGTATTCTTTAAGGGGATCTATGGGAAATTTCATTAACTGTTATTAGACCAATCATTTAGGCCGTAGACTAGGGTTTTCTTTCTTACCACACTTGTTCTTATTGCATGAATATAGCGTCATGAAGTAGAGTCTGATCGCAGGAGCTCGAGAGCGGCCAACGCCCTGAATCTCGGATCCGGACCAAGTGGGGTAGAGCGCATCATTCCTGGAATGTTTATGTGTGGGCAGGAAGGTGGCGTGAATGTTTATTGTCCCGATCTTATTGCTTTATTATTTAGGTCACAGGATACGATAGCATACCTACGAAATTTGCATTCATAGATCAATCTATCTTTGTCAGAGTTAGGTTGTTAAAACCAGTGAATCAGTTTAGAAAAACCGCCTAGTCTCGTTTGCTTAATTTTTGTGATTTTATTTCTAGTTAGAACCCCATAGTTTCCCGAGAAGATCCCAAACGTGTTTCACCCATCTGCTTTTCAATCAAGATTTACGCACTTCAATATTTACTTTTTCTGCACCGCGCACCTGATTTCCTTTTTACAAGTTCTTAAGTTAATTTTCCTTTTTCCATTGGTTATAGAAGGGATTGACAACCTCTTCTATATAAGGTGTGACTACTGCTTTATTTCCTTCTGCAAAAACCGTGACACCATCTTACAACCCCCAAACCTTTTCTGCGCCTTTGCTTGCCCTGATTCTTCTGTTTTGCAGTTGACCTCCTCCCTTTGGTTTGATACCCTGATAACTAGATTTTCCTATTGGTCAAATAATGTCCCAACAGTATTAACCGTATGCAGTATAGTGTATGGGGTATCAAACCATTTTGGGAGCGTTAGTGAACAGATTGGTCATATCGGGATCATAAGTCAAGTTCAAAATGGGTAAAGATCGAGACTTTACTACTAAAAACTACTAAAGGATAGATCTTGTGTCACTCAAGACCATAAATAAAATAACTTTAAAGGTATTAAGCAGAAACTGGAAATCTAAACGGTAAAAAGATAAGCTTTCAAAATAAAAGAAGGATCAAGATGGGTTTTATGAACTAGGTGACTCTCGGTTTTGTTTTATCAAGCAAAAGCTTTTGGATCACATCACCATAGACTAGCTCTCGCATAGCGGTACAATAGAAGAAACAAGCATCTACAACGTCCCTATTGAACCGTAAGACCCTTAGACAGATGGTTAGTCTTACCCCAAAGAATCAAACTCTTGTTCATGGATCCGGTTAAGCAAGCACGTGACGTTCGTGTCAAGCCGCCTATGGACTTTAGGCTAGATGGCTAGACTAGACTAAGCTTTGGGAATGATAAACAAGAAAGAATCTAACTTTATGTTTTAGCTAAGCAAGAAATAATAACCCGAGAGTTCCTTGGTCCTTTCAACCCATCAAAATCTTAAAGAGACTACTCACGCGCCATTTGAGAAACCCCAAGATCCATAAGGATAAGAAGGCTACTCATGGCTTGCAAGATAGTCGAAAATAAGAAAAGGAAGAAGCTTTCTTGAAATACACTAAGCGATAATACTTAAAACTTCAAGATAGCATAAAAATCAAAGCTTTGAAATAAGCTTCAATGGTGAAAATACAAAGATAGTTCTCGGTTTTGAAAAGAGACATAAAAATAAAACTAGAAAGCGTGATGATAAGGATAAGAGTGGAGGAGACAGTATTTATACATAAAAGAGGAAAAACCTAAAACGTTGGGACCACTTTCCCGAAATGGTACTATTTTGGACTTTAGCGTTTCGGGCTCAAGTCGTGGTGATCACGCCGATATGCTAACTCTTCTGATTATTCGGGCAGTCTCGATGTCGGGCAAGTATTTCGGGATCATGTCGTGAAGGCTTGCCTTCCTTGTTACTTGAATCGGGTATTTCTCGTTGCCTTGCTCCGATATCCGTCTTCATGGAATCCTCTTGCTGGATCTTCGCTCCGGGGTGTTCCTTTCGGGACTAAGTCGCTGCTACTCGTCGAGGTTCATCATGCGCTTGTCCATATCGGCTACAGGGTCGTGATCCATGCTCGATATTATCTGCTCGTCCTCCATTTGAAATCTCTCTCCTTGGTTTCTTCTTCGGACCATCCTAAAGCACCTGAGAAAACACTCCAAACATGCAAGGCTATGCAAAAACCTAACCTAATGCATATAATCTATCATGAGTGAAAATGTAATGAAAACGAAGGTGAAAGTGCAAGAATGAAGTCCTAACTAGCATGAAATATGTGTTAAAAACATGCAATTTTCAGAGATATCAACACCCCCAAACTTGCATTTTTACTTGTCCTCAAGCAAAAGCCAACCAGAGGGGTGAGGTTTTAAAAGAAAAGGTGTAAGTTTGAATCCAAAACGCCATCTAAAAGAAATCAACTTAATGTCTAAGTTCAGGTTTCTAGGATCCAAGTCGAATTCTACCTATCCAGAAAGCCTTAGCCACATTCATCACAATAATCAAGCAAAATCAATCCCAACTTAGATGCACATTCAAATTCTCAATTCCCTTTCACATTCATTAAGAAATTTAAAATGTGGATCTCATTCATGCCTGTCAATTAACTCACTTGGTTCAAGGTAAGGTCACGAGCTAAAGATGAACTCGTAGTACGAACGGGTTAAATTAAAGAGGATCACTCATGAAAAGAATCTTCTCTATGCAAAATGCTAAGGGTAAAAACCAATGGATGCATACAAGGGTAAATTTCCATCTACCCAAAACATCTATTTCGTTTCCTACCTTAGTCTAAGCTGTTCCCTCCTAAGTTACCCTTTCTTTGGTCTTTTCGCCTTATACCCGTTATACCTTCTCGATTTACTTTTTCTGGTCATTTTCGGGGGACTTCTTCTTTGTTAGAGATCGGTTTCGGCTTTCTGGCTTCTTGTATGCGTTCCTTGTGTTTCACCTTTGGTGTTGTTGGCCGGATTTAGATTTTGTTGATTGGCCTTCTTTGCTTCTTTTTGGAATCGCCCCTTTTTTCTTCTTGGTTTCGAGCCTCATTTGTTGCCGCCATCTCCTTTATACGTGTCCCCTGTCTGACTCAGTGGTTTTCTTCTTTTCCCTTTCTGTCAAATCATCAGCAATCGGAACCCAATTCCCTTCCCTAGTCTATCCAGCAATATCGGCTCTCAATTTCGGTATCAAGCCGTTTCAGTATCTACACCTCCTAACCTAGTGTTGACTCGAGATGTGAGCCAACGTCTACATGGAAATCTAACCTTGTCGGCCTAAACCCAACACTCTTTGCCTAAGAAGATTCGAAAATGGTGCAAAGGCCTCACATGCTCTCACAAAAGTATTTTAAGGTTTAAAAACAAAGGTTTAGGTTTCGGGTATGGTCTGGTACTTGGACTAGCAGAAGAGTGGTAAGAAGGGAAAGAGAGTCCAAGTGAAATCTATGAGTTATTTGACAAGCATGAACAAGATAATTAAATTTTCAATTTAACGGTTCAAGTTCATTAGGGAAATGGTTCAAGTCACAATGCATCAAGCTAAAACTGAATTCTAAAAGACAAATTCCAAATGTGGTGCTGCCTTAAGCTCAGTCTAATTCAAAATGCATCAGACAAACAAGAACTAAGGCATTGAATTCATGACTTAAAAATGGCTATTTACAAGGATTCATCAATTTAGCACCTTATGCGAATGTATATGAATCCTAAATGAGTGCATCTAACTTCAATCCTAGCATGGAAATTCAACTACATGAATCTTTTTGTGGGATAAGTTTTTTTTTTTTTATGCAAAATTAGATGAGTGCAAAATGATTTCTTCTAAGTGAATGCGTACTACGTACTCCTCCAAACTTAAATCACATAATCACTGTGTGATAGAAGAGGGGAAGAATACGGTCTTAGGGGAAATGCAAAAATGTTTAAGCAAAAGCAAAAATAAAAGAAAAAGTACTTATATACAAGCGTTTTGGAGTGGTACCTCATTGTTCAGTGTGATGTGAGGACGTGGTGTCCTCACTGGTCGAGAAAGAGGGATTGTCCGATTCTGGTATTGGGGACTGGCTCGCACGTCTTTTCCTCGATATGCCCTCTTCTTGGCAGGAATGCCTTCCTGGCTCGCTTGGCTCGTGCTCCCTTGGCAAAAATGAGAAGGAATGCCTCTCTTGGAGCATTTGGCTGTCTGCCTCATCAGACCCTTCTTCTTCTTCTCCTTCTGGATCTCCCGGAGACATATTGGCTTCTAGCCGTGGTGATGACGCCGAGACCTTCAGCTTCGAGGTGAGAGACTTGATTTGGCACTTCAGGCCCTTCACATGCCCTTTGATTCCTTTCACCGTGGAGACTAGCTTCCTGATCGAACGATCTTGCAACTTGCAGTGCCGCTGGAGCACGTTGATCCTATCGTGAGCTGTCTTGAGAGTTCGGTGTGTTGCACTAGTGATTGGATCGAAATGATAACGATCCGCTCCATAGAGAGGGAAACCAAACTCGTCAGTAGGGTCATCATAGCCGTCATCATCCTCTTTTTCTTCTTCAGCAACCATATCGGCTTCCTCCCGATATTCTTCCTCGTAGTCCTCGTGAAAATCAGCTCCATAGGGGAACAAATGCTCATTTGCGGCTCGAAATCCAGATGTTGGGGTTCCCTTATCGTCGTCAGGTACGGGTTGGGTAGGAACAGTACAGCTGCTTTTTCTGATGGAAGAGTAAACTGATATCGGTGTCCATGCCGATATGGCTTCCCGAGAAATTGGCACTTCTTCAAGTACCTGATGTCTATCCAACGGATTCCGTGCGTTGGTTCCTCAACTCCTCCACAGCCTACTTGAGGCCTCTCGCTCGGTGTGGAAATCATCCACGACTTGTAACGGAGGAGCTCCTTGAGCAATATCGTGATCAACCCGGTGCTCCTTCTGCTTCCCTTCAGCTCGGTCCCGTTGCAGGTCTCTTGGATGATCTCTACAAACCGTTATCCATTATCTCCAGCTCCTTGGTCAAGACAGCTCCACATTCCTTCCTTGCAAAGAACGTATGTGCAATGGCTCTTTGCACATACCTCAAAGCTGGGTGCCTTATCCTGGTGCTCTTGTTCACTCCGGGCTTGTAAGTACCCACCCCAATGTGCCCCCACAGCGCTTCAAGCTCGTCCCTTTCGATGTTGAGGGTCATCTCGCGCATATCGCCTTGGCTGAATCCGAATATCGACTCCAGTTCCCGAAATGACATCCGGTGAGTCTCGCTTCCATACTTGAAGCGGATGTAGCCATCTCCATCTTCCTCTGGAGTCTCCTCTCCAAAGGTAGAGAAGGTCACTTCCAGTGTTGCAAGGAACTGGAAAGTTGCTTCATCATGGGATGCATAAGCATTCTCCATGAATCGCTTCAGGCCCATTGCGTTGAAAAGGATCTGGCAGTCTTCGTAGATACCCAATTCGATTATTGTTTCCTCGTGGGGGTAGTGTGTGGCTTTGAACTCCATCCGCCTGAATGCTGCACGCATTTCGGCTAGGGTGTGTCGGGAACTCGTACTTCTCCTTCCCAATGCACGTGTGGGTGAGCGCACTACAGCCGCTCGGCTGGAACTTCCAACTGGCCTCTTTCCTTCTCTCTTTTCTGTTTGGTATTCCCTGGATCTCCCAAGAACAGCTCCGCTTCTCGTTGCTCCTACCATTGTACCTAACAATCAAAAACACTCGAAAGTGTGTAAGCACAAGGAAAAACAACAAGAGCAAAGATTATATTGCATGTATGTTTAAACCTAAGGCAACTCTATTCATGACTAAAGAGACCCAAGCAAACATATTTGAATTACTACTAGATCGGGATAAATCCTAAATCGTGAAGGATAGAAAAACAAAAAAAAACAAAAAAAAAATTCCTTATAAGTTGTTCTTCACAGTTTTAGACAAGCATGTATTAATCAAAAGGTGAGGAAGGGGATTTCTGGAATCTCAACATTTCAAAAGAGTTTAGCCGTGAAGCTATCCTCACAAATAGATATGCCGAAATTCAGAAAATCCAACAAAAAATCCTAAGTTTTTATGGAAAATCGTCTACCAAACGTTTCTCCATCCACTCTCAAACCCCTAATGCGACGAATTTAAACAATCCTAAGCAATAGTTAATCATATCGTTCTAGAGCAAGTATTTACCTTAGCACGATATTTGCAAAAATTCTTGGAAGGAAGCACAGATTCGGGTTGCGAAATTTAAAGGCTAAAGACAATTTTCTGGGTTTGAGAGCGATGGGAAATGAAAACGAGAGAGGCGATAGCTTTTTATAAAGAGGAGAAAAGGGGAGAAAAAGGGTTTGACTAAGGTTTCTTGGTTTGGGGAATAGCTGTCGGCTAACCCCAACCAAGTATTCTTGCCTTATCCGGAAAAGTGGGCCATAAATTTGAGCGCTTTTCTCGGATTGGTTAAGTCTAAATACCCTATTACCTGGACGACCATATCCGGTTGACTCTGATATGGAATGATTGACGTTTTGGATATCGGCTTGTTCCCGATATGTGACCACAGTGAAGGTTGTCTAGCCTGGGCTTCGTTCTATATCGGCTACACACCGTTGTGCCTGCTCGACAGAGAATGCCCAGGGACGATATCACGGTGTTAACCCGATATTACATCCCGTTGCGGTGCTAGACAACTTCGCATAGGTTTTAGCTCCTCTTATGTGTAAGTGACCCCACCCTATCTTTCATGGGATCCTGAAAACATTAAACTAGATTAGAAAGAGCATTAATATGTACATGGATAATCTTGGGGTGCCTCCCAAGAGCGCTTTGTTTTGAATCACTTACCTTGACTTTTCTTGATCATTTTTCAGTATGAAAGGGGGAAGCGAACACCCCTCGATCATGTGGGAGGATCCTTACTTTCCTTAATCACATAGATGAAATCAGCCAGAGATACATTGGATGTCCCCTCTTTGCTTACCTTAGATCCCTCTTGAATGGTCAAATCGGTGTCTTTTATCACCTTAAAGTAAGCAAAGGGTCTGACCTTTCCTTTGCATTTCAGCTTGTATCTCATCTCACCATCAGCAGAGAGAACATGTTTGAGAGTCATACCTTCCAGAAGATCACCGAGGGTTGGTCCTTTCACATAGTACTTCTTGCAAGTGATCACCTCTTTTGGTGCTTCTTGGACTACTTTTGGATGTTCCTCGAACATGGCGTTGAGCGAAACTCCATCAAAGCTGGCTCCATCGTAGCATATTTCCAATGATAGGTCTTGGGTTTTCTCAATCACCTTCTTGAGCATAAGGGAGTAGGCATGTTCCTTTTCGTCGATCCTCTTCCCTTTTGTGTCAAAATGCATCACCAAGCTCCCGGTTAGCCTTAACTCTACCTTGCCGCTTCTACAATCAAACATACAACCGACAGAAGTTAGGAAAGATCTTCCCAACAGGAGGGTCTCATTGACATCTTGGTCCATTTCTATCACTAGAAAGTCACTTGGCAATAGCACATTTCCAATCATGAGAGGTAGGTCTAGTAGCTTCCCAACCGTCTTCCTCTCACTTCCATCGGCCAGTGATAACGGCTTCTTGCAGTCGGTATAAGTGTCATACCCGAGACGCTTAGCCGTGGCTAGACTCATAACGTTGATGCTTGCACCGAGATCACACAAACAATCTTCAAAGGTAATTCCTCCGAGTGTGCATGGAAGAGTGAATGATCCTGGATCTTCTAGCTTCTTCACTACTAAGGTTTCTTCCTTAGGTTTCTCATCACGAGCCGCTGCATTCCTTCCTATGGTTGCCATTGCATCGGCATAGAGCTTGTCCTTCAAAGCTACTAGGAAAGCTGGAATAGTCTTGGTGCTGTCAACATTGTTGAATAGATCATCAACCTTCTTCAAGGTTTCGATCAATTCGGCCTCTTGTTCCTCTATGAGACGCTTCTTATGCCTCTAAGGGTATGGCATTGGCATTTTGTAGACTCGCAGGAGTGGTGCTTTTGGCTGATCAGTGGCTGATCAGTGGCTGATCAGTGGCTGCTTTCTCTTCAGAGGCTTCCAAATTTTTCAAACTCCCTCCCCTTCTTAGGATGTCGATGTCCTCATCGACTTGAGTCCGATTTGAGTTGCTGATATCGGCTTGATCCCTTGTTTCCTCGTCGAGAGTGGTGATCATTTGGCAATACTCATTTGGGTTCATGATGGCTTTTCCAGGAAGGTTGCTTGTTTGGCTTGTCGAGGCAATGCCTTTGTTGTTTTCAAGGGCTTTAACGTAAGTGGCTAAGGCTTCAATCTTCCCGGATAGTTCCGTGTTGACACCATCTATCTTGTTATGCACTTCAGCAAAACGTTTGTGTATATCCGCTTGGATATGCGTTTGACCTTGGAGTAGTTGCTTTAGAGTGCCTTCCAAGTCAAAACTAGCTTGAGCAGGTGAATTTCCTTGTTGTTGTTGGAAACCAGGAGGTGAAACGGCTTGTTGTCGTGGCGGATAGCCGACTTATTCTGGAACCGTGGTACAAAGCCCTGTTGATTCGTGTAAGTCACGAACTGTTTTGCTCCTCCTGCTTGCTGCTGAGGATATGTCTGGTCTTGTGGGTTAGCGACGTTTGTGCTCCGGTAGGACAGGTTATTTTTGGGTCTCCAATTATTGTAACCTCCTTGAGCGTTGATGTAGTTAACATCTTCATACTGGATGTCATCCCCTTCTTGGACTTGAGTGAGTTCTTCCACGAAATGGACCTCCTTTTTACTTTGGACAAGTAGTAACTTGTCAAGCTTCTCGTTTAGCTCCTTTATCACTCTCTGACTTCCATCTAATTCTTCTTTGGAACCACGGTTGGATCTGTCATAGTCTTCGTGGTAAGAGGAGTCACTCTGAGCTAAAATTTCAACCAGCTCAAGACCATCTTCTACGTCTTTTGCTAAGAAATTTCCATTGCTCGCCGTATCGAGAAACATCTGAATCTTTGGAATGACACCTCGGTATAGTGTGCTGAGTAGTGATTCTTGGCTGAATCCATGGTGGGCACACTGAGTAGTGTATCCTTTGAATCGTTCCCAGGCTTCACCGAAGGTCTCATTGGATTTGTGCGCGAATCCGCTGATTTCGTTCCTCAATCGGGCAGTCCTCGATGTGGAGAAGAACTTTGTCAAAAGAGCTTTTTTGCAATCTGCCCACGAGGTGATAGATCCGTGGGGCAGAATCTTCTCCCATACGTGTGCTTTGTCTCCCAACGAGAAGGGAAACAGTCGCAGCTTGAAACCGTCTTCGCTTACACCATTGATCTTTGTCATGGCGCAGACACGGTCGAACTGGTCGAGATGGTCAAGTGGGTCTTCCAAGGGCAGACTGAAGAATTGGTTGTTCTGCACCATGGAGATGAGACCACTTTTGATCTCGAAGTTGTTATTCTGCACTGGTGGCGGCTGGATACCCTGTCGGCTTGCAGTCGATATTGGTGCATCTTCCGCACCAATTTGCCTGACCGGTCTTTGAGCAGCTGCTACACCAGGCTGTCCTTGGACACCTTGTACACCTTGTGGACCTTGAGGTCCTTGTTGGCCTTGGTGGCCTTGTGCACCAGCTGCGGCCGCAGCTCCTTGAGCACCTTGTTGATTCTCCATTGTCACACGGTTCTGTGTTTCGGCTTGTTCCCGATTTCGTCTGGTTGATCGTTCGAGCAGGTGGATAACGTCGATTCGGGGAACAAGATTTGTTGTACCGTGTGAGCGTAGGTTCATATACCTGTCAAAGCAGAGATATACGAGTAGAAGTGTTAAATGACTGGAAAAATAAAAATTGTCCTTATAACGACCTAGGACCGAAATGACTAAACTTTCTCCCAAAACGGCAACGGCGCCAATTGATAACTCAATTTTCCTATTGGTCAAACAATGTCCCAACACTGTTAACCGTATGCAGTATAGTGTATGGGGTATCAAACCATTTTGGGAGTGTTAGTGAACAGATCGGTCATATCGGTATCATAAGTCAAGTTTGAAATGGGTAAAGATCGAGACTTTACTACTAAAAACTACTAAAAGATAGATCTTGTGTCACTCAAGACCATAAATAAAATAACTTTAAAGGTATTAAGCAGAAACTGGAAATCTAAACGGTAAAAAGATAAGCTTTCAAGATAAAAGAAGGATCAAGATGGGTTTTATGAACTAGGTGACTTTTGGATCACATCAAGACTTGGTCTTTTGATGATGATTCTTAGGTAAAGGGATCCTCAAATCGTTTAGCCCATGGCGTTTGGGACTAAACTCTTTGAATCTCTATCACCATAGACTAGCTCTCGCATTGCGGTACAATAGAAGAAACAAGCATCTACAACGTCCCTATTGAACTGTAAGACCCTTAGATAGATGGTTAGTCTTAGCCCAAGGAATCAAACTCTTGTTCATGGATCCGGCTAAGCAAGCACGTGGCGTTCGTGTCAAGCCGCCTATGGACTTTAGGTTAGATGGCCAGACTAGACTAAGCTTTGGGAATGATAAACAAGAAAGAATCTAACTTTATATTTTAGCTAAGCTAGAAATAATAACCCGAGAGTTCCTTGGTCCTTTCAACCCATCAAAATCCTAAAGAGACTACTCACGCGCCATTTGAGAAACCCCAAGATCCATAAGGATAAGAAGGCTACTCATGGCTTGCAAGATACTCGAAAATAAGAAAAAGAAGAAGCTTTCTTGAAATACACTAAGCGATAATACTTAAAACTTCAAGATAGCATAAAAATCAAAGCTTTGAAACAAGCCTCAATGGTGAAAATACAAAGATAGTTCTCGGTTTTGAAAAGAGACAAAAAAATAAAACTAGAAAGCGTGATGATAAGAATAAGAGTGGAGGAGAGAATATTTATACATAAAAGAGGAAAAACCTAAAACGTTGGGACCACTTTCCTGAAATGGTACTATTTTGGACTTTAGCTTTTCGGGCTCAAGTTGTGGTAATCACGCCGATATGCTAACTCTTCTGATTCTTCGGGCAGTCTCCATGTCGGGCAAGTATTTCGGGATCATGTCGTGAAGGCTTGCCTTCCTTGTTACTTGAATCGGGTATTTCTCGTTGCCTTGCTCCAATATCCGTCTTCATGGAATCTTCTTGTTGGATCTTCACTCCGGGGTGTTCCTTTCGGGACTAAGTCGCTGCTACTCGTCGAGGTTCATCATGCGCTTGTCCATATCAGCTACAGGGTCGTGATCCATGCTCGATATCATCTGCTCGTCCTCCATTTGAAATCTCCCTCCTTGGTTTCTTCTTCAGACCATCCTAAAGCACCTGAGAAAACACTCCAAACATGCAAGACTATGCAAAAATCTAACCTAATGCATCTAATCTATCATGAGTGAAAATCTAATGAAAACTAAGATGAAAGTGCAAGAATGAAGTCCTAACTAGCATGAAATATGTGTTAAAAACATGCAATTTTCAGAGATATCATACCCTAAGTACTACAACGCACGTTGTGCACTTGCAGCTTAGGGTCCTACAAATTCAAAGCTCGATGAGTCCCCAAAGAAATCCTCCAATCTCGGACGACTATTTAGACCCCATCAGTGCAGTCTAAATCAAACGAGCAGGAGCAAAGAGAGAACTTGTTTCACACCAGTGTCATGTACAAGATAAAGTCTGCAGCGTCATCATTGATGGAGGCAGTTGTACCAATGTGGCGAGTGAAACAATGGTGAGAAAGCTCGGCTTGAAAGAAAGGAAACATCCAAACCCTTATAAACTCAAGTGGCTTGATGATGTTGGAGAAATGAAAGTGAGCAGCCAAGTATTAGTTCTCATAACCTTAGGCAGGTACGTGGATGAGATCCTATGCGATGTGTTACCTATGGAGGCAGGCCACATTCTTCTTGGAAGGCCATGGCAGTTTGATCGAAAGGTGACGCATGATTGATTCACCAATAGACATTTTTTTAGTTCAAGGGGAGAAAGATCACACTAATTCCGATGACACCACATCAGGTATATCAAGATCAGTTGTTACTTAAGCAGAAAAGAGAAACAAACACTTTGAGCGTGAGAGTCTGAGAAAAGCCAAGTCAAAAGCCTGTGAGAGCAAACCCGTGAGGTATTCAAACTTTTTTTATGAGGATTAGTGAGGTTAAGAGAGCTTTGCTTTCAAAACAACCTTTACTTATGTTTTTTTATAAAGAAACTCTTATGAGTTTGACTGACCTTGCACCGGTGCTGCCGAGTAAAATAACTCTTCTTTTGCAGGACTTTGAAGATGCTTTTCCTGAAGATAGTCTGAAGGGATTGCCACCAATTCGTGGAATTGAGCATCAGATAGACTTTCTACCAGGAGCTTCATTGCCAAACCGTCCAGCTTATAGGACCAATCTTGCGGAGACAAAGGAGCTTCAGAGACAAGTTAGTGAGCTCATGGAGAAAGGGCATATCCGAGAGAGTATGAGCCCTTGTGTTGTACCAGTTTTACTTGTGCCAAAGAAAGATGGAAGATGGCGCATGTGTGTGGATTGCAGAGCCATCAATAACATCAATGTAAAGTATTGCCATCCTATTCCTAGACTTGTTGACATGCTTGATGAGTTACATGGTTCTAGCATCTTTTTTAAGATAGATCTTAAAAGTGGTTACCATCAAATTCGCATGAAAGAAGGAGATGAATGGAAAACTGCATTCAAAACAAAGCATGGTTTGTATGAATGGTTAATTATGCCATTTGGGCTAACAAATGCACCTAGCACTTTCATGAGGTTGATGAATCACGTTCTGAGAAGTTTCATTGGGGTCTTTGTTGTTGTTTACTTTGATGATATCTTAGTTTATAGCAAGAGTCTTGATGAACATGTTTTGCACCTGAAAAAGATTTTAGATGTTCTGAGGAAGGAGAAAATGTTTGCCAATCTGAAAAAATGCACATTTTGTACAGATAACCTAGTCTTTTTAGGTTTTGTTGTAAGTGTATGTGGCATAAAAGTTGACGAGGAGAAGGTCAAAGCGATCCGAGAATGGCCTAGTCCAAAGACGGTTGGAGAAGTGAGGAGCTTTCATGGACTGGCAGGTTTCTATAGGCGCTTTGTAAAATATTTTAGCACCATAGCTGCACCACTTACTGAAGTAATCAAGAAGGACGTTGGATTAAAGTGGGAAGAAGCTCAGGAAGAAGCGTTTATAACCTTGAAAGAGAAGCTTACAAACACACCACTCTTGTCTTTACCTGATTTCTTAAAGACTTTTGAAATTTAGTGTGACGCTTCTGGTGTAGGTATTGGGGCTGTGCTGATGCAAGAGAAGAAACCATAACTTACTTTAGTGAAAAGCTTGGAGGAGCTACGCTGAATTACCCAACTTATGACAAGGAGCTCTATGCTTTGGTTCGAGCTTTGGAAACATGGCAACATTATCTCTGGCCTAATGAGTTTGTGATCCATATTGATCATGAATCACTCAAGCATTTGAAAGGACAGCAGAAGCTCAACAAGAGGCATGCTCGATGGGTTTAATTCATTATAACTTTTCTAGATGTCATCAAATACAAGCAAGGTAAAGAAAACATAGTTGCTGATGCATTGTCACGCATGTATGCATTGATTTCTACTCTTGACGCTATGTTGCTTGGTTTTGAACAACTTAAAGAACTATATGAGACTGATGCTGAGTTTAAAGAAGTTTACAAAGCTTGTGAAAAGTTTGTGTCTGGAAAGTATTATAGGCATGAAGGTTTTCTGTTCTACGAACAACGTTTGTGTGTGCCTAACTGTTCCATTCGAGATTTATTAGTCAGGGAAGCCCATGGAGGAGGTTTAATGGGGCATTTTGGAGTTGCTAAAACATTTCAGGTTATGCTAGACCATTTTCACTGGCCACACATGAAGAGAGACGTGGAAAGGATCTGTGGAAGGTGTGTAACTTGCAAGCAAGCTAAATCCAGAGTACAACCCAACGGTTTGTATACTCCTTTACCCATTCCTACTCAACCGTGGAGTGACATTTCTATGGACTTTGTGCTTGGTTTGCCTAGAACTAGAACTGGCAAAGATTCTATCTTCGTTGTTGTTGATAGGTTTTCTAAGATGGCACATTTTATTGCTTGTCACAAGACTGATGATGCATCTCATATAGCTGACTTGTTCTTCAAAGAAATAGTTTGAATGCATGGAATGCTTAGGACTATTGTTTCAGATAGGCATACTAAGTTCTTGAGTTACTTCTGGAAAATGATTTGGTCTAAACTTGGAACTAGGTTGTTGTTTTCTACTACTTGTCATCCGCAAACTGATGGTCAGACTAAAGTAGTTAATCGAACCTTGACCACTTTGTTGCGTGCATTGGTTAAAAAGAACTTGAGAACTTGGGAAGATTGTTTGCCACATGTTGAGTTTGCATATAATCATCTGATCCATTCTGCTACTAAGTTTTCTCCATTTCAAATCGTTTATGGTTTTAATCATTTATCTCCATTGGATCTGATCCCATTTCCTTTGAGTGAAAGAACTAGTGTGGATTGGAAAAAGAAACCTGATCTTGTCAAGCAGATTCATGAGAAAGCAAGAAAGAACATTGAAGAGAGGACTAAGCAGTATGAAAGGAAGGGCAGACGCAAAATGGTTTTTGAAGTTGGAGATCTCGTTTGGATTCACTTGAGAAAAGAAAGGTTTCCAGCTGAGAGAAAGTCAAAACTTATGCCAAGAGTTGATGGTCCATTCAAGATAGTCAAGAGGATCAATGACAATTATTACCAACTCGATCTTCAAGGTAAGTACAACGTTAGTTCAAGCTTTAATGTTTCTGATCTAGTGCCTTTTGTCGCAGATGGTCCAGATTTGAGGGCAAATCCTTTTCAACAGAGGGGGGATGATGTGATCATGGAAAGCACAAAGGAGAATGAGCTTTTAGCTGAGCTTGAACCTGAACTAGAAGCCGTTGAAGACTTGGTGATGCCATCCGGACCTATGACTCGTGCAAGGCTTAAGAGACTTAAAGAAGGAATTAGAGGATTACTCAGTCAGATGATCACTCAGAAAGGAGAATAAGTTAAAACCATTATGGTTTTAATTACACAGCAGACTTCTGAGATTACACAACAGATTTCTGAGAATACACGGCAGACTTGTGAACATTTTATAAGCAAGTCTCAAAAACTTATAAATCCGAAGTCTTATAAAAGCTTATAAAGGGCTTTGATCATTTGTACTATTTTTTCTTATCCTTGGTTTTTCCCATTGGGTTTTCCAGGAAAGGTTTTAATGAGGCAAATTGATTGATAAATTTTATAAGGTTTATTCATAAGCTTATAAATTCGACCAAAGGAATGGAAAGCAGCTAAAGAGTCATTTGAAGGCCAAGAGTTATATAAACTTAGTTTTTAATCCAGTCTTTCTTTAGTTAATGCTTTGACTACGAGTTTGGCTCTTTGTCTACTCTTTTCTTTTCTTTATAAACTCATGTAATCTCATTTGAGAAAACGAACCATCTTTTTATTTTTATTTGAGAGTTATTCTCTTTTGTTCTTCGTGAACATTTCTGATCCTTGGTGTGTAATATCCATCGATCAAACCTTAATCCGTCTTGGTGCGTCATATCCAAGGGATTAAGAGATTGTCTGGCGCGTCATATCCATTCAATCGACCTTGAATTCGTCTTAGTGTGTCATATCTAAGGGATTCAAGTTGGGGTATATCAGAAGTCATTCCGCAACTTCTGTGTGACCTTTCGATCCATCTTACCTTGTTCTTTGAGGATTCATTTCTTCGTAAGACCTAAGGCATATCCAAATCCAACTAAAGAGTGGCGAATCTTGGGAGGATTGCATCATAAAATGATTATGAAAATATTAAATTAATTATATTTGTCAAAAATTGGTAATAAGATTATTGAAATATCTCGAAAATGGTCGAAAATTAGTCACTATGTAGTCAGATTTATTTTCTATCAACATTTTGGTCAGAACGTGGTGAGAAAATTTCGTCCAAATTCCGATGACTAGCATTCATCGAAAATGATCGACCATTTTCTAACCAAATTCATATATTGGTCAGAAATTGATCACTAAATAATCAGATTTGTTCTTTACCAACACTTTGGTCAGAAATTTGGTTGCAAACCAACCTTTTTCTTGTAGTGTTATTATATTCAGCAAAATTATTCAGTTATTCCTTAGCTGAGCTAATTTAGGACCAATTTTAAATTTTAAATTAATTAATTTAGCTAATTTATCACCAATTGTTTAAAACTGAGCTAAATAAATTATAAATTATCATTCTTTTTCAGAAAACTTATCGACTTGCTCGTGTGTCAAATCGAGCCAACGGATTTATGTAGTATATTTGGCTACGTTTTCTTCACAGTATATGTGACTAAGGTATTTTTTATGGTAGATCTATAGAGTTCCAGAAATGCTCAAGAGAATAAATACACTATTTATACTAATGGTTTATTGATAAAGTTGAATTAAAATTTTGCAAATGTTAAAAGCAAAAGATGCAATGATTCTTACATGCTGCCTTGATTCTGATAATGACTTAAGGCAAGTTAACATGAAGGGTGAAAGAATAGTTAAAGACTCTTTTCACGACTATATCAATATGAATGGAGGAGGAGGTGGAAATGTTATATGGGACGATAGTCTTGTGAAGAAATCTATGTACTCTATGTGACTCCTCTCCATATTTACCAAAGCTACAATAGATGTATTAATTACAAGCTTAAAAAATAGTTTATAAAGCCCAAAAAAAAAATTCGTTTATAAGAAAGCTGCATTATTCTCCAGATTTGGTGATATCAAATTTGAGATTCTTAATATTTGTAGACAGAAATAATCAAATCTACAAAAAGAGAAATTTATAACAAAATTAATATTTGTAGATCGATTTTATCTCTCATTTTAGAATTCCCATTCGAAACATATATTCATAACGTGATAAAGCGTGCAACTTGTTAAATAAACGTACGTACATAAAACAATATACTTCGTTACCTTTTTTCTTCTAGAAGGAGAGCACAAATAACGACGTCTATATATTCTCAAAATCACACAATAATATGGAGAACGCCATATGAATAAGATGGTTCTTACTACAATCTAAGAGAGGTAGCAAAATGAGGCCCGATAAAGACGATTGACTTCCCAATCCATTGTTAGTGAAACTGTCATCCAGCCACCTTGCCTTGCTTCCTGACATTTTTACCAAAAAACATTAGTTTGCAATCATAGAGAAATTACCTCAAATAGCACTATTTTAAGTTTCATTTCAATAATAGCTCCAAAAATTTTGTTAATTATTTTTATCATTATTAGAAAGGTGTTATACGGTATTTGACATATTTAATAAAGCTTTCCTAACTCAAACTTAGGAAGCTGTTAGACATATTTATGAAAGCTTTTCTAACTTTAATAAAAATTTACGAAGTCGTAAGGAAGTCGTTAGACACATTTAGAAAGACTTTCCTAATTTTAATGAAGGCTATTTATGAACAAATGAATTTATGGGGTTAAATTTGATTAAAATTTTTTATTTTGTGCTCTTTAAGAAAATTGCCCAAAAATACAATTGCATTAATAGTTTTAATTTTTTTAATTTGAAACCCACAAAATATTTACTAAATAAATTTCAAATTTTAATTAAAAACAAAGCATTTAGTTTAGAGAAAATTTAACAAGGGGCCTGTTCGTTTGCCTGCCGCAGGAGGCTGCGGCTGCGGCATGCGGCCATTTTATGTTCGTTTGCTTGCCGCAGGACCTGCGGTTAAACGCTGCGGTCAGACGCAGACCGCTGCATCCAGATTTTTTGATCGCAAAAGAAATACAGCGTTGCGATCGGAACTGTTGCGATTGGACGCTGCGACCAGCCGCGCGGCTACCAAACGAACAACAATCGCTGCGTTTAGACGCTGCGTCTGACCGCAGCTTTTGGCCGCAGCCGCAGGCGACAGGCAAACGAACAGACCCAAGTAATACTCATCAATTTTTGAGCTAAACCATGATTTAATTTCATTAATAGTTTTTATTTTTTTTTATTAAAACTAAAATCAGTTAAAGGAACAAACTTTGAGCATGAAACTACAAGTTTTCTTATAAATGAAACATCAATTATGCCATTAGTTCCAAGGAAAACAATATAAATAATCAGATTATAAAGTTTATAAATAGAAATTATTTGTTTCTATCAAACTAAACAATATTAAAATTTCAATTGTTATCAGAAACCCACAAATTTTACGAAACTCTTAATTTTCACCAAAAACCCTAATTTTAGATTTCTATGATTGAAGAACAAGCTATGAGTTACCCAAATTCAGACACTTAAAATGTGATTAGAGAAAAAAATCAAAACTTATTGCCATCATTAATCGAAACTAGACAAACATTTATTTAGAAATCCTTTAAAACTCAAATTTTGAATCAAAATTTTCAGGTTTTGAAAAGCAATCCAATAATTATAAATTCAAAGAAAATAAACGGTAGTAACATGATATCGCGATTTAAACTCTAATGATGAGAATTCAACGAAATTTGTGATGAACTTATCGATCTCTGACGACGACGATGGGAATATATTTTTTTAATAAATTAAATTGGGCTTCTTATTCAAACCGAGAATGTGTGTGTAACATAAAAATGGGCTTAATGGTCAATGTTTTAATGAAAAATGATATGGTTAGAACTTTTAGGAGTGTATGGTAGATTTGTCCAAGAAACTTGTTTTTTGGTGTTTTAGAGAAATTTTCCAAACTAATATTCATCTAAAAATTGATACAGCGCTAAACCATTATTTAATTGCATTAATAGTTCTAATTTTTTCCATTTAAAAACCCAAAAATATTAATTTCTATATATTTGATTGCATTAATAGTTTTAACTTTTATATATATTTAAAACACAACTAATAAGCATGATTTAATTGCAATAACAGTTTTTTTTTTTTTTTATAAAACATTATTCACTAAATAAAATGTGAAGTTTCAAATTTTAATTAAAAAAACTAAGTGTTTCATTTAGAGAAAATTAACAACTAAAAATTGATAGAGAGCTAAACCAATATATTGTTTTATTATTTTTAAACAGAAACAATTGTATACACTGAAAAAAAAAATTAATCGATAGACAAGTCTATTACAAGCCACTTATTTTCTATCTAAAATATTTTAACCTTTTTTTTTTTTTTTGGAAAACCCGTGCATTACTTTATAAGAAACTTCAAACTCCTCAAAAGGAGGAAGCAAGAGCCGACTTGGCCAACGAGTCTGCCAAACCGTTGGAATGTTTGAATTTTATGAAAGAAAAATAAGGAAATTAGTAATCGAAGGTTTGTTAGCACTCCATTGTTGTTGTTGTTGAGGAGATGATGTGAATTTGACTGGACTCATGGAACTAGCCGATGGAGTTTTGATAACTCGGTTGCAATGAAAGTCTGACCACAGATTAGACAAAGTATGACCTTGTTATGATAACAATCCCTCAGATGTTCACAGTGTGTCTTGCATCCTTTGCACATTGTCCAAAAGGTACGGCCTTTTCTCTGTCTTGATGGATTTACAGGCGCAGGCTTATTACTTCTGGCTTATTACTTCTTGCTTTAGTAGAACCCGGGTTTGGTGGTTTCTGCGTCACAGTCCTATTCTAATCATAAGCAGTCCTCTTAGCCTTATCAGATAACAGAGACCAAGCTTCTAAAACCAGTTTAAACGCACCTTCCGCGCCTTTACACTTGTTCTTGTCCGGATGAAGCAAAAGAGCTAACTTCTTGTACTGTTTCCTTACATCTTCATCATCAGCCAAAGGATCTACACCAAGGATTCCGTACCAATCAGTTTCTCGTCCTCCATTGATCTTTCTTGCTTCGGAGATATAAACATCGATCATCATCGAAACTTGTTTCAAGCCATCAAGATTTGGATACAAATTCTGAGCCTTGTTAACAAATTTCTTTGCTCCAACGTAATCCTTCTCTGAGATTTTCCTCTCAGCGATATCAATTGTTCTTCTAGCTTCTATCTGATTACTTTCCATGTTGTTGACTACCAATATCGATATCTAATCACACAAATCAGAGATAGATTTGGAACAATTCGGTAGATCTAACAAAACCTATAAGAGAAGAAACTTTCGTTCCAAGAAAAAACGTCTTATAGAGAGAGACGATGCGAGAAACGAAAGAGAATGAAATAATAGTGTGAGTGTCACAAGAAAGAGCGACCCCACGTGTGTATATAATATAGGATTGGTTTTCTGTTTTTTTCCTTTTACAAAAAGGATAATGGTTCGTTTCAAAGAAAAAAAAAAGGATAATGGTTTCCTATTTTACACGCAACGCTCAGAAAAAGGAAATTATATCATTAGTATTTAGCGGAGGAATAAGAGTTGTTACTTGTTACCTAAACAAGTTTCAGGGGATTTTCTTTACATTAAGAAAAGTAGTAAAGGAAAGCTGATTAGTTAGTGGCAATAGTAAAAGGGGGAATTGACATAAAACTTGATTTTTTCTCCAAAATCTCTATTGCATGTTTGGCAAAAGTAATTCATAGAGATAGTGAAATTACAACCTTCACTCTTATGACCAAACAAAAAACGTCCGCGATAATGACGATTTTACCCTAGAGAAGTCTACTACGACAGAGTAGACTTCTTGACCTCTCCAAGAAGTCAACTTTCTTCTAAAGTAGACTTCTCGAATAGACTTTCAAAATAGACTTCTCACCTATGACTTATACTGCAGAGTAAACTCCCCGAGTAGACTTCTCGAGTAAACTTCTCTCAAATAATTTTCTTAGAAATAATTAAAAATTTATAAAAAATTAATTTTATAAAAAAACTTTGATAAATAATCAAAACATATACATTTTCCATCTATTAAAAATAAAATTTCAAAAAAATAGATCAATTTAAATCAACATAGCCAAATTAGGTTAGAAACCAATACATTTAGAGAAGTCCACTAAATCACTAAATCTTAAATTTTAATAATAATAATTATAAAAAATAATTTGATAAAAATTATTATGAACAAAAGTAAACATAAACAATTGGCATCTATATGAAATAAAATTTCATGAATTAAATCAATTTATAAGTTTCATGAGTATATAGTTTAAAAGGGTTAGGGTTGAGGTTTAAAGTATAGGGTATAAGGGTGTAATTGTTAGGGTAAGAAAAAATTCTATATGAATTCATAGTTTATGGTTGTGTTGATGATTTAGCGTTGATATCTTTGTTATTTTAACTGTAATTTGTGAATATGTTAAGTAAATTAATGTTTTGATATAAGTTTTGATCAAAATTATTTTATTTAGGGTTTAGGGTACGTAGACTTCTCGAGTAGACTTCTCTCGAATAAAATTATACTACACAGCAGACTTCATAAAATACAGCGGGAAATCGAAATTATTTAACAAATTGGGCGGGAACTTTAACAAATTGGGTGGGAACTCAATTTTACCGGTTAAGTAGACTTCTCGAGTAAACTTCTAAAGTAGACCTCTCTCGAGTACACTTATATTACACATTAGACTTCTCGAGTAGACTTCTGGAGTAGACTTCTGGAGTAGACTTCTCTCAAATAGACTTATTAGTCATAGCATACTTCTCTAACAGACTGCTCGAGTAGACTTCCAAAGTAGACTTCTCTCGAATAGACTTATATCACACATCAGACTTCTTGAGTAGACTTCTCGAGTAGACTTCTCTCGAAATTTTTTCTAAATATATAAAGAGAGTTTAACCTAATTGTGTTAAAAATAAAGTGCCTCTCTTTGTCTAAAATAACGCCTCTCTCTCCTCTCCCTCTTCTCTGGCCATGAATCTCTTCTCCTTCATTTCTTGCTGTCATTCTCATCTCTATCATCTCTATCTCACCTTCAATCTCCTCTCACTTACTGGTTATTGTAGTGGTAAGCAAATATGAGCTTTTGTGTTCCTCTTTTTGTTTGTTTTGTGTTCATATTACAAATTTGAGCTTATTATTACAGATTTGAAATTATTATTGTAGATCTGGGTTTATTGTTGCAGATCTAAACTTATTATTGTAAAACTTTGGTAGATTTTGTTGCAGATCTGACTTTATTGCAGATATTAGTTTTTCCTTCTCTGTCTCACAATCAAAGGTATTACTATCTTATCTTCAGTTTTGAGCATTTCTGAGTTTTCAGTAATTATAATTTAAATGCTTATTAGTTATGCTAATTGTATTTTAATTATAATTTGGGTTTGATTATTTTATTAATGTTGGATTAGGTTCAGACAGGGAAAATGGGAGAAAGAATGAAGCTGCTTCAAGATTTTGTGCCTAGAATAAGGTAGAAATTTATGTTTAATTTAACTTTTGGACTCAGTACGCTTAATTAAATTATTTGCAATTGATTTTCTAATATTTTTTTCCAGATGATTCCATCAAGAAGCAACCGGTTACATGAAGAAGAAATCCAATCAGAAGAGTCTTTTACAGTATTTTTTTAATTGATAATGTTAAACGTTTTGAATGTGACTTTTTATATCTCATTGTTGTTGGATTTAAGTTCATCTTTGGTAATAAGACAAAGCTAATAATAAAGGATTTTGTTTTAATGTGAGCTACATTTTTATAAACAAAGTATTAACTCTTTAGATTGTAGAAATCTCCAAGAAAGACTTAAGTTTTGATTTCAGAGTAGACTTCTCGAGTAGACTTTTATAGTAGACTTCTCTCGAATAGACTTATACGACATTGTACACTTCTCTAGTAGACTTCTCGAGTCTTCTAAAGTAGACTTATTTCGAATAGACTTATACTACATAGTAGACTTCTTGAGTAGATTTCTTGAGTTGACTTCTCGAGTAGACTTCTCTCGATAATTTCACTCATTTACATATTTTTAATAAAAGGTGTGAACTTTCGATAAACTAAACTCCAGAGATAAGACAGCAAAAGAAAATATCTAAGACCACAAAAGAGTAAAGAAACCACCAGAAAACCCAAATTTGAAAACACAAATAGAGAGAAATGAGTACTTAATGTCTTAAAAGAGGTTCCTACGATCAAACTGAAACAAAGTACTTAAACTGAAAAAAAAAGTACTTAAACTTCTTACTTAGGCTTTTCCAGTAGATTTCTCCAATAGACTTCATTAGTAGACTTCTTACTCAGACTTTTTTCTTGACACCTTATTTACTTATCACCATACTTATTCCTTGACATTTTACTCAGTCATCACCATCTTTAAACCCTTATTAACACACAAAAAATTAACTAAAACTCAAATATAAAAAAGTCATGTAAAATTCGTACATAAGCAAGATCAATAAATAATACACACTCAAAAATCAAAGAATAATTTTTATTTGTGAATATGAAAGTAAAATAATGTTTTGATATAAGTTTTAATCGGAAATATTTTATTTATGGTTTAGGGTAAGTAGACTTCTCGAGTACACTTCTCGCGTAGACTTCTCTCGAATAGAATTATACTACACAGTAGACTTCTCTCGAATAGAATTATACTACACAGTAGACTTCTCTAGTAGATTTCTCAAGTAAACTTAAGAAAAAACAGCGGGAAAACAAAATTATTTAACAAATTGGGCGGGAAATTTAATAAATTGGACATGAACTTTAAAAAATTGGGCGGAAACTTAAATAAATTAGAAGGGAATTTTAACAAATTGAAAAGGTAGACTTCTACACTTCATTAAAAGTCTACTACTAATAAGCTTAATATCTACTAAAAGAAGAAAATTAATTAAAGCTCAACTATAAGAAACAAATATGTAAAACTCGTACATAAGCATACCAATAAATAACACAAACTCAAGAGTCAAAAAATAATTTTTATTTAATATAAATTACAGATAAATAAATTTTATTAATAAAATTGAAAAAGTAGACTTCTAAACTTCATTAGAAGTCTACTAAGTAGAAGTCTACTTACTTATTGGAGAAGTCTACTACTAATAAGTTAAATACTTAATAACACAAAAAAAAAAAAATTAATTAAAGCTTAGTTATAAAAAACAAACATGTAAAAACTCATACATCAGAAAGACTAATATATAACACAAACTTAAGAGTCAAAGAATAATTTTTGTTTTTCATAAATTACAGATTAAAAAATTTTATAAGGAAATTAAAGAAGTAGACTTCATCTGAAGTCCGGAGAAGTCTACGACTAATAAGCTAAGTAGCTTGTAAAACATAAAACATGATTCCACCATCCCTATAAACTATAAACACATATAACTGATATAGAGGCAAGTACACTTACTAACACAAGCTCATGACCAAGAAATTCTTAAAAATTCATTATATATTTGATAAAAAGTGTTTTAAAAAAAAATGGAAAAGTAGACTTCTAAGACGGTTAATGAAGCCTACTAATAGTAGACTTCGTCATTAAAAGTAGACTTCTTCAGAGAAGTCTATTCGAAAAAGTAGACTTCTCCCAGGTCAGTTTTGCAATTGTCAAAAGATGAATAGACTTCTCCTCCAAAAGTAGACTTCTCTGGAGAAGTCTACTTTCAGAGTAAACTTCTTACATGTCATTTTTGCAATTGACCAAACTTTGACTTTTTTGGAGTAGACTTCTCCGAGATAGTAGACTTCTCAGAGATGTCTACTCCTAAAAGTAGACTTCATACATGTCACTTTTGCAATTGACCAATTTTGACTTTTTGAGTAGACTTCTTGAACCTTGGAGAAGTCTACTATGAATTAGTTTTGAGGTTGACCAAACATTGAATTAATTAAAAAGTCAAAGTCAAAGTTTGGTCAATTGCAAAAATGACCTGCTTTAAAAGAAGTCTACTCGAGAAGTATACTCCAATTTTTTTGTTCTCAAAGAAAATGGAGTAGACTTCATTTGACCTGGAGAAGTCTACTTTGTTCACGCGGTCAATTGCAAAACTAACATTTGCATTGACTTAGTAGACTTCTCTAGGTCATATGAAGTAATCTTTCGCAGCTCAGATCTGGAAAACACGAAATTTGACTGAAAACACGAAATAAGACAAGAGACAATGAGCTATTAAAGCTCAAAAATAGGTTTTTGGTGCAATTAAAGCTTCAAATTGGTTGAAAATGGTGGTTGGATGAATTGATGATGATGGCATTTTTGTGAATAAGTGAGGAAGATGAGGATTATTTGGTCCATTGAATTTTCGAAAATTAAAGAAATTAATTTGAATCAATGGCAGTTTCGTAAATAATTGAAAGTGAGAAGGATGGTTTGGAGAGAAAGTGGTTAATGTTGAAATTGGAAATTTGGTGGGTTAGATTTGCAATTGACCAAGATTCTTAGGTCATTTTTGCAAGTAACCCATCGTAAAAAGGAAATAAAGAACAAATCTTTTTGTTTAAAACGGTTTTTTCTAAAACATTTAGTACATAAATATTATTTTTAATGATATGGGCTAATGAATATATTTGAGAGTCAACTTTTCTTTTATCACTTTGTCTCGGTTTTGTATATATCTCAATTAAAAAAAAAAGGGAAATTGGAAAAATAAACAATTTTACTATAAGTTTGTGAAATATCTTATTATATAAAGTTGGATGCGTCAAAGTTGCTAATTAACATGATCGTGACACGTGGCAAATTAAACGATGAGATTTTGACACATGTTTCGATTAAAATATATTATAAAGAAAAAATATACTAATCCTAAAAGAAAAAATAAATACTCCTATTTTAAAAAGAAAAATAAAGAAAAATAAATAAAATAAAAGGAAAGATATATATTATAAAGAAAAAATATACTAATCCTAAAAGAAAAAGGAAAATATTATTATTTTTATTCAAATAAAAGGAAAGATATTTTAATATTACTAAAAAGAAAAATTAAACGTCAAAGTTAGTAATTAATATGATCGTGACACGTGACAAGTTAATCAATAAGATTTCGACACATGTCAAGTTTATCGCTTTAGATTTTGAGAGGTGTCTCGGTAAAATATTATTTTTAAAGAAAAAAGGAATTTTAAACAAAAAATGTCAATTTATCGATTAAGATTATAAAAGTAAAATAAAATTAACTAGGATATATTCAATTTAATAAAAAGAAATTAAAACAAAATGATCTATTTCATTTTAAAAAAGGAAAATAAAAACAAAAAAAGTAAATTAGATTAACTAAGATATATTTCAATTAAAAAAAAAGAAATTCTAGATGCTAATGATATGACATTTGACGATGATGAGTTTAATGTGGAGGAGGATAGCAAGAATTATGTAGAGAAGCTTTTGATGCGAGTCTTGAGAAGCATAACTTTTCTAGAGAGATAAAATCTCATATAAGGAAGAAACAAAAAACTAAATTAAAAAAAATTGATTAACTAGGATATATTTCAATTAAAAAAAGAAAATTCTAGATGCTAATGATATGACATTAAACGATGATGAGCTCAATGAGGAGGAGAATATCAATAATCATATAGAGAGGCTTTTGATGCGAGTCTTGAGAAACATAACTTCTCTAGAGAGCAAAAATATCATATAAGGAAGAAACAAATAAGTAAATTAAAAACAAAAAAAAAGTAAATTTGATTAACTAGGATATATTTCAATTAATAAAAGAAAATTATAGATGTTAATGATATGATATTAAACGATGATGAGCTCAATGAGGAGGAGGATATCAAGAATTATGTAAAAAGGCTTTTGATGCGAATCTTGAGAAACATAACTTCTCTAGAGAGCAGAGAGATCATATAAGGGAGATGAATGTGGAGAGAAAGAGAGACTTTATTTGCTTGAAAAATATTAATGGGGAAATTGTTAACATACTCGAATTGCATACCCAAATTTTTAACGTAGCGGAACAGTAAAATATAGTTGATAAAGTATGTGAAATATATGAGAAGTAGGGTTAATGTTGTTTAGGACCCGCAACAGATTATGTGTTCTGAATATTTTAATTGAAAATAAATAAAAATTAAAATAAATAAATAACTCTTATGTTTCGATTTTGTATTTTTCATATATTTTTTCCAGTAGTGATCAGATTTTGTTTTCTATTTTCTTTTTTGATGCGAGTCTTGAGAAACATAACTTTTCTAGAGAGCAAAAATGTCATATAAGAAAAAAAAAGTAAATTAAAACAAAATTTGATTAACTAGGATATATTTCAATTAAAAAAAAAAAAAATTTTAGCTACTAATGATATGACATTTAAACGATGGTGAGCTCAATGAGCAAGAGGATATCAAGATTTTTAGAGACTTTTGATTCGAGTCTTGAGAAACATAACTTCTCTAGAGAGCAGAGAGATCATATACGAGAGATGAATGTGAAGAGAAATATAGACTTTATTTGCTTGAAAAGAGTTAATGGGGAGATCGTTAACATACTCGAAGAACTCGAATTGCATACCTAATTTTTTAACGCAGCGTAACAGAAAAAGATAGTTGAAAAAGTGTGTGAACTATATGAGAAGTAGAGTTAATGTTGCTTAGGACCTCTAACAGATTCTGTCTTTTGAATATTTTAATTCAAAATAAATTAAAATTAAAATAAATAAACAACCCTTAGGTTTTGATTTTGTGTTTTTCATATATTTTTTTCAGTAGTGATCCGGTGTTGTTTTCTATTTTCTTAAAAAAATATTTTAATGGATTTTAAATTTTATTATAATAAATCTGCGTATACGCGAATTCTAATCTAGATTTTAGTTATGATAAAAGTAGGATAATTAATTCTTCAAAATTATATATATATATATGTATATAGATAAAGCATTAGAATTAAACCTAATTCATATAAGAGTATTAAAACATATATATTTGAAATATTAAAAGTAAATTTTATTTTTTCTTTACATAATATCCGATTTGTTTTCAATTTATTTTTACGAATTTAAAATATTTTATTAAAAACCTGCATATATGCGGGTCCTATTCTAGTTTTATTATATAAAGTAGAATACGTCAAAGTTACTATCTTATTATATAAAGTAGAATGCGTCAAAGTTACTACTAATATATAAAGTAGGTTCTTCATTTTTTACATGTTCTACGATTCAAAACTTCATATATATTGTTCTACGAAGTTTAGAATATGTATTCTGCACTTTGTGCATGTTCTACAAAGTTTAGAATACGTATTTTACGAAATTTAGAATTCTATATATCATAAAAGGAAATAAGAATCCCATAAAAATCTCTATCATATTAGGTGATATTTTTTTGTCCATTTTCATCTTCTTCATTTTAGAAGAAATCTGTTTTTCATCTCAATTGGTACATTATACCACATATGATTACTATTATCCAGCTTTCAGTCCTGACACTCGCTATAGCATGATTACGTTTAGGTAAAAAAAAATCATGAACTCGAGTCGTTGTCGACTTCTAGCTTTCTAATATTGCTAACGTTCTTGAGAAGTTAACCTAAAGTCAACGATGAGCTTATCTCGATGGAATGATACGGGACGCATTATTAGATATAGAATGTTATAGCCGTTGGTATATAGTGTATCTCTACATTTACTTCCATATATTCTTCTTACCTTCTTCTTATCATCGCTTCTTGTATAAAGCTCCTCAACCTCTGTTAATACTATTATATCATTCACCTAAATCTCTCCTCTTTCCTCTTTTCTTCTGCTTCGTATTTTCTCGTTCTTCTCTCTGTCTCTTTTTGCCGTTGAATTTTCCGGCCATCACCATGTTGAATGACACCTCCTTTGCTGAAACCACAACGGTTTACAATTCTGTGAATCCGTCAAGCACTCTCATCTCTATCAATATGTCGAACATCACCAAACTCACCAATCTCAATTACATCATGTGGAGCCGCCAGATTCGTGCCCTTCTCGAAGGTCACGAACTTCATGGTTTTCTAGAAGAAAACACCACTGCCCCCCCCCCCGCTTCAACGATCACTGTCGCGGGACAAACGCAACCGAACCCAGATTTTGCTCCATGGCGTCGCCAAGATCGACTCCTCTACAGTGCCTTGATTGGTGCGATTTCCCAACCTATTCAATCAGTCGTATCAACAGCTACCACAACGTCTGAAATCTGGAGTCTCTTGGCAACAACGTTTGGAAAGCCTACCCGTGGTCACATCCGGCAACTCAAATATCAAATCAAAACATGTGTTAAAGGTACCAAAACCATCACTGAATATTTGCGTATACTTAAAGGGAAAGCGGATGATCTGGCGCTTCTAGGAAAACCTATGGATCCGGAAGATCTAACTGAACAGATCCTTGCTGGTCTGAGTGAGGATAGATGCGGTGAATGGCAGAGATGCTCCGATCGCCTTCTCAGAACTTCATGAACGCCTTCTCAACCGAGAGGCAATGATACTCTGTAAAGAGGACTCTGTCTCTGTAACTCCAATCACTGCAAATGCGGCAGGGACTCGACCTCGACAGCAACACCAGAACAACAATTGGCGCTCCAACAATCATAGGAACACTACCTATCAGCCCTCACAACACTCCAATGGCAACAATCGCATGTCACGCCCATATCAAGGACGTTGCCAAGCTTGTGGAACACAAGGCCACATTGCCAAATATTGTCCTGAATATCGTATTATTCGAGGCTCTGCACCACAGTGGCAATCTTCTCCAAATACTCAACCATGGCAACACACTAATCCGACTCACTCATGGCAGCCACGAGCACATGCTGCGATGGTTTCTGGCTCAGATTCCTCTACATGGCTTGTGGATAGTGGAGCCTCACACCACATGACCTCAGACCTTGCTAATCTATCTCTCCAAGCACCATACAATAGGGGAGATGAAGTTCTCCTTGGTGACGGATCTGGTCAAGCGATTACTCACTCTGGTTCTTTATCTCTTCCTTCTCTCACTAGTCATTTTTTACTTAATGATGTGTTATGCGTACCTTCCCTTGATAAAAATCTTATCTCTGTTTTTCAACTATGCTCTTCTAATGGTGTTGCGGTTACATTTACACCGACGTATTTTCAGGTCCGAGATCTGATTACGGGGGCGCTTCGTTTGGAAGGCAAACCTAAAGGTGGCACTTACGAGTGGCCAAAACCAAGATCACGAAACTCTCCTTCTTTAGCTTATGCTTCGGCTATTAAGACTACTATGTCCGATTGGCACGCCCGATTAGGAAATCCTGCATTACCTATTCTTAAATCTACTATTTCAAATTTTAGTTTACCATTGTCTTCCAATGTTTTATTAAACAAGCCTTGTGGTGCTTGCTCTATTAATAAGATGCATAAGCTTTCTTTTTCTCAATCTACGCTTCTTTCTACAAAACCTCTTGAAATTGTATTTTCCGATGTTTGGACTTCTCCGCTTATTTCCGTTGATGGTTTCAAATACTTGGGATCTTACTTGGTTATATCCTTTAAAAAGAAAATCACAGGTTTTAGACGTTTTTATTAAGTTTAAGGCGTTGGTTGAAAATCGATTTGAATCAAATCTACAAACACTTTACACGGATAATGGGAGTGAATTTGTTGCACTAGCGACTTTTTTGTCTACTCATGGTATATCTCACTTCACCACCCCTCCTCACACGCCCGAGCATAACGGAATCGCCGAACGTCGACATCGTCATATCGTTGAAACTGGCCTTGCCCTCTTATCTCATGCTTCAATGCCTAAGTCATATTGGACTTATGCATTAGCTACATCAGTTTATTTAATTAATCGCATGCCAACTCCTATTCTTTCTTTCAAAACCCCTTTTGAATGTCTCTTTAATCAACCACCAAATTTTTTAAAGCTACGTATTTTTGGTTCTTTATGCTTCCCTTGGCTAAAGCCATATGCATAACACAAATTAGATTCTAGATCCACGCCGTGTGTTTTCATCGGATATTCGCCAACGCAAAATGCATATTTTTGTTTAGATCACAGCACATCTAGAATTTACACATCAAAGCATGTAGTATTTCATGAATATATTTTCCCATTCTCCATGTCTAATCTGTTAACTCCATTATCTGCTTATGAGCTTGATGGTGCAGAAACTTCACACGCAAGCAATCCCCAAGTAACCATGCTTCGTACTCTCCATCCTTATTCTATTGACCCATCCTCTACTCAACACGACGATGCAAATCCATCATATGCGGCCTCTCAACCTACAGATCCAACACCTACAACCCAGGCCCAAATTGACACTGAGGCCCAAATGATTTCACAGGCCCAACAACCAGCACCATCACGTGAACCACAAAATTTCCCAGAACCAGCGTCGTCAACATTACAGGATCAATCTCACTCGCCGTCAACGACATCATCACCGGCACCAGCTCCGATTCAATCAACTGCTCTGCCTCCACCACCAGCTCCAACACGCGCTTCAACGAGGACAAGGAAACCAGTGACCAAACTCAATTTACGTGCCTCTGTTACACAACTCTCTGAAGTTGAACCGCGCACGGTGGCCGCGGCATTGAAAGATCCCAGATGGCGCAAGCTATGTGTGAAGAAATTAATGCACAAGCTCGGGAGCACACTTGGGATCTTACCTCATCAACCACAGCATCAAATATCGTTGGTTGTAAGTGGGTTTTTACGATTAAACGACATGCTGACGGTTCTGTGGACAGGTTCAAGGCGCGCCTCGTAGCAAAAGGATACAATCAACGTCAAGGAATCGACTATCATGAAACTTTCAGTCCGGTCATCAAGCCTGCAACAATTCGTCTCGTACTAAGTGTTTCGGTGTCTCGCAATTGGCATATTCGACAATTTGATGTCAACCATGCGTTTCTTCAAGGGAAGCTTCATGATGAGGTTTACATGGTTCAACCACCCGGTTTTGTTGACAAGGACAACCCGCATGCGGTGTGCAAGCTCAATAAGGCGATTTACGGACTTAAACAAGCCCCACGAGCTTGGTACAATGAATTACGCACATTCTTAATTCAATCCGGATTTAAGAATTCCGTAGCGGATGCGAATCTATTCATTTACAACAAGGGTGGTGTTCTACTTTACATGCTTGTATATGTGGATGATATCCTACTAACGGGCAACAATCAACATCATCTCAATCTCTTCGTTCAATCCCTTTCCAACCGCTTCTCCCTCAAAGATTTGGGGACTCTCTCCTATTTTCTAGGTATTGAAGCTACTCACTCTTCTAAAGGTCTTTTACTCACTCAACGTCGTTATATCGCAGATTTACTCCACAAGGCCAATATGACGGACTGCAAACCTGTCTCAACACCGATGTGCCCACACACTGCTATCACGCTTTCAACAGGGACAAACATGGAGGATCCAACACAGTATCGAGCAGTTGTAGGCAGCCTTCAATATCTCTCTCTGACAAGACCAGATATCTCCTCTGCTGTAAACAAGATGTCTCAATATATGCATAAACCGACAGACGCACATTGGCATGCCGTGAAGCGTATCCTCCGATATCTCGCAGGCACACTAACACATGGAATCTTCTTCCACAAAGCAAATACTCCATCTCTCCATGCTTTCACGGATGCGGACTGGACAGGAGACAAAAACGATTATACATCCACCGGAGCTTACATAGTTTACTTTGGTAGACATCCCATCGCGTGGTCTTTAAAGAAACAATCTGGTGTAGCATGATCTTCAACTGAAGCTGAGTATCGTGCGGTTGCATCTGTTGCTTCAGAGGTTTGTTGGCTGACATCATTACTGACGGAATTAGGCATTCAGACTTCGCCTACACCAGCCATATACTGCGACAATATAGGTGCCACTTATCTTGCAGCAAATCCGGTCTTCCATACGAGAATGAAACACCTTGCTCTTGACTACCACTTTGTGCGCAATCTTGTACAATCAAAACAGATACGTGTGTCTCATGTTACTTCTGCAGATCAGCTCGCGGATGCTCTTACAAAGCCATTACCAAGATCAAGACTCCAACAGCTTCTAGTCAAGATCGGCATCTCCTCCGGTGATCCGTCTTGAGGGGGCGTATTAGATATAGAATGTTATAGCCGTTGGTATATAGTGTATCTCTACATTTACTTCCGTATATTCTTCTTACCTTCTTATCATCGCTTCTTATATAAAGCTCCTCAACCTCTGTTAATACTATTATATCATTCCATAACATAATACGCATTGTCGCCGTTGTTAACTTCTGCTACAATGCGAGACATGAAGAAGAATTAATCTAGAAAAGATTTGTCTTTTACAATATCTATCCGCTTGTTGAACACATTTTTTGCATAATCAAAGTGTTGCTCTTCGTTCTCTGTTTTACTTGTATCTCTATCTCTCCCTCTCTACTCTAGTCTCTGTATAGTCTCTATATATACAAAAGGGCGCATGAAGTAACAATATTATTTGTGTGAACACGAAGGTTCTAGAGCATCGGCTATTATCGTATATAATAACGTCTTGCACAGCTACACGAACTAGTTTTCTCCGCAAAATTGATGCTGCCAACATTATGTGAGCAAGTCGTAACTTGAGATCATGAGGTCGTATGTTTGGAATTGACCGGTGGCTTTCCACTATTTTCCTTCCATTTTCACTTTATTCTCAAATCATCTAATTAATATATTTTTTCTTAAATTTTCTGTTTATAATTACTAAGGATAGGTATATTAGGATTAAAATTAATGTAAAGTGTAGTTTCCCAAAGTTTAGAGGCAAAAGAATAGTTTCACAAACCCATAGTAAAAGTGTTTTTTTTTCAATTTTCCCACAAAAACAAAAGATTTTATTATCCGAGGGTATTCTTCGGACATGATTAATTAAGAGGATAAGTGCAGACCATCCGGTGAAGTCATGTCCATCTTATCCAGTTCCTTGTGTTTGATTATAGTGCTCCCAGATGCATCCCGTCTGATGGTCATAGTTTCTGACGATATTACTGCATATCAATAACACAAGTAGTCAAAGGCCACACATCTTAATACATATTCAGACATATTCAACTTTATGTTTTAAATTCATCATTTGACAATACTTACACATATTTCTGGTTCTGATACCAAATTCAGAGATCTCAATCTCGTTTTCTCAATCAAGAATGGTTTCCACACATTTTACCGATTTTCAAATTGTAACCAATTTATTAAATATTCATTTAATTTTCAAAAATATTTTTTTTTATTAAAAACGAGAATTTGAAACATTTTAACAAATAAAACCAAATTTTGAATTTAGAAAACGTAAATGAAAAGATATTCTTCTAAGTGTTTAAATAAAGTAATAAGAAAATAAAGTGTCTATGGTTTCAAGGAAAGAACACCTCAACGACCAGCCTCGATTTTTACTTTTTAAACTCATCTAAAAAGAAAATGAGAGGCGAGTAATTTGATTACTCAATGGATCGAGCTTAAGGAGCCGCATGATCTTTTCGCTAGATCACTTGTAACAGAAATATGAGTATACACAATATATACATTAGACACACGCAATATACATTATATTCATTATTTGGTATTAGATTTATGATTTCTTAAGCGGATTGAGAAACATGTAACAAATTCTTCTCGTTCTACCTATGAAGAATCCATATATTTTTTCTTTGAATGCATCAGTGTATTGAATACTCTACTTTCATTTAGAATATATAAAAAAATGAGCGTTCAAAGAAACGGTACGTTCTAACGTGTAACTGGAAAATATGATTTATATGTGTTTGACAATTTTTTTTACATTTGGAGATCATGTGTAATTAGCATACTACTTAAATCTTTTAGTGAACACGTCCAATCAATCCGTTATAACACTTTTATTTTAACTAGGAAAGAATCCGTGCGATGCGCGGATTTTATTTTAATTTAAGTTTTAAATAATATATTTTTAGATCTATATTTTAACTATTGATTTTATCTTGTTTTTAATAATTTTAGTTTTTAACTTTTTTCTTTATGATCTGTGCAATCTCTTTCATACATTATTTTACGAATCTTTATTTATTCTTTAATTTTATAATCTTTTCATTTCTATAAGTCTTAATATTATGACAATTTTTAATTTTTCAATTTACCATTTTGAGGATTTCTTTTACATATCTCGCATTGAATCCATGTCTTTTTGCCTGTTTTAAAATTTTGTATATTTTTGTATCCATTCTTCTTTTTCTTTATTCATTTCTTTTTCTCTGTATTTGTTTATATAATTTGTTATCTTCTTGATTTTTAATTGAATATTTTGCCGTGTCTTCAAATTTTATAGGTTGGAGTTAAATTCTTAATTTATCCAATATCACAATTTTATCACTTGTACCAAAATTTAATTATCCTAATTTATTTGAAAATATGGATTAAATCGCTCAAAAAATAAAATATAATGATATATTTAAAATTATGTATTATTATATATATATATATATTATTTTTTTAAATTATTTGATTTTTATCTACTTATAATAATTTTTATATAGTTCAATTCAAATTTAATGGGGTTTTTACGTAGAGTTAATTGTATATATGTTAATATTTATTATTTTATTTGTTGTTTAAAAAAAATTGCTTTTTAATTTATCAATTTGAATTTCTTTATTTATGCATTTGGCGCATTATGCGAAGTCTGTAATTGATATACATATAAAAACAAGAGTGCTTCCAATTTAATATGTAAAACATAGAGACATTATCAAAAAAAATTAGAGAAGGGTTGTCAAAGAGTACTCATGGAATCCTTTTTTTATTATTTTTATTGAGAAGATTATGAGTTCGAATCTCCATGAGTACAAACAATAGGTAAAAATATTTGTTTTGATAAAAATTTAATAGAAATAAAACTAAATTTTGAAAATTATTTGTTTTGACCTTTATAGATGCTGACGTGAAAAAAGCACGAAAGTTCTCTTCTGCTTTCATATAGTATATTTTACGAATCTTTATTTATTTTTCAATTTTCATACTCTTTTTATTTTTCTAAATCTTAATATTATAATAATTTTAAATCTCTTCAATTTATCATTTTCAGGATTTCTGTTACATTTCTTGCATTGAATGCACGTATTTTTCGTGTTTTAAATTTTTGTATATTTTTGTATCCATTCTTCTTTGTTTTTTTTCTTCTTCTCTATATTTTTTATATAATTTTTTATTGAATATTTTGTTTTGTCTTAAGATTTTATAGGTTGCGGTTAACTTCTTAATTTATTTAATATCATAATTTTTTCACTTATAACAAAGTTTAATTATCCTAATTTATTTGAAAATAAGGATTAAATTACTAAAAAAAATATATAATGATATATTTAAAATTATGTATTATATAAGGTTTATATATTTATTATTTTTAAAAATTAAATTTGAATTTCATCTATTTATAATAATTTTTAAATAGTTGAATTCAAATTTAATAATTTTTTATATAGTTAATTTTACATATGTTAATATTTATTTATGTTATTTGATGTTTTAAAAAAAATTAATTAATTGTTTTTTTCAATCTATCATTTTGAGAATTTCTTTATTTATGTGTTTGGAGCATTCCATGAAGTCTTTATTTGATATAAATACAAATTTTTTAAAAATGTTTCTAATTTTATATGTAAAACATAAAGACAATATCAAAAAATTTTAGAGAGGATTGTCAAAGAGTATCCATGACATAATGGAAAAATGATTGTCTTTTATTGAGGGGATTATGGATTTGTGTTTTCTTCTTATATGAAGCAGTTTTGTAAAATAGAATTGGGCTATGTGGTTTTACCCTTTGACACATGCCAATAATTAGATCTGATTTATATAATCGCATCAACCATTATGAATACACCGACATGATCTTACATATAAAATTAACTTATTCAACTATTTTTTACATGCATAACAATAGCTACATACATAACATACATACTATTACATTCACTGGATATAACTATATATTTCTTATGAAAATTTGAAAATGATCTTTCATCTTTTTGTTATAATAAATTTATCTTTCATACCTAAAAAGAGATTACTGTTGCATGAAACATCCATCAATCTGGCTAGCATTGCTTGACCTTCCATAGACATTAGTGCATTCAACTATGGGCTTATTTCCATCGACCGTAGTAATAGCAATATGATCTAGAACGATGTCTTTACAATATGTGACTTTGCTGCAATCTATCTTTACAATCTCATCACGTCGTGACGTTCCATGAATATCTGTGAATGTCACGTTGCTTATTGCCACTGCTGATTTCTGTTAAACACAAATTATACTCCAAAAAATTAACCTAATTACTGTTTCAATTTTTTTTTTTTTTACACAAAAAGAGGAAGATAATTTACCTCAACGTCAAGACGTCCCTTATCTATATAGTTTTGGTCTATTATAATTGGATTTTTTGTTTCTATGAGGTTGATGCCTTTAAAAACTATATTTTTTGCATATCCTTTTCCATTCTAAACAATCAAATTAATAAAATATAAATCAGCAACACAGTTGTATCACTATTGACACTTCGTTTAGTTTTTATATAGAAAAATATAATAAAAATCCTTACCGGCCATGTCTTAATTCTAGCTCCATTATCTGTCTTATTGAAAGTGCAATCAGTCACTTGGACGTTCTCAACTTCAGATTCTTCTCCATCTCTTCCAAGACTTCCCACACTGTAATATAATTATAAAGATATAAAACAAAATTCATTATAGAACCTAAAAATTCATACTTATATAATAGCATTAATATATATAAAGATAAATATATGCCTTATTCCATGCCCAGGACCACAAAACATCCTTGTAATGTTGATATTTATACTTCCAGTGCTTATAGCTACACAATCATCTCCTGAAAGTTTTTAAGAAATTGAAATTCAAATAACAATTATGCCATTTTGAGATTGAAAATATAATGGTTGCAAAACGAGAGATATCTAACTACGTACCAGTTCCAATCATAGTGTCGAATATGTTGACATTACTTGAACCTAAGATATTAACTCCATCGGTGTTAGGACTCTCATCGGGTGCAACAAGTTTTATCTTCGTTATGTCAACATTTTTGCAACTGCTGATCGAAATATGGTTTTTCGGGCTATTGACTGAGGTTATTCCAATTATCTGAAGATTATTGCATCCTTGAAAATACAATTGCTACAAGAAAAATAGAAAATTAGAAAACACTTTCACCATGATCTTTTCGTTATAGAGTATAGAGTAAATTATGTGGGAAAAAAGATACATATACTCACAGTAGGCCGTTTCGAAGCTGACAATCTTGGCTAGATATTTAAAAAACATGAAAGAACTATTAGATTCATATTTTTTTCTATATTTGTAATTAAATCAATTTCATCTCTTTAAAAAAAAACTCACTGTCCAGAAAGACGAACTACGTCCATCGATTGTTCCCGAACCAGTGACCTTTAAACCAATTATGCCCCTAAAACAAACCCATTTTCGTGACTTATAGTCTGACCATGCTGCTTGGTTGATAGGGGCAACGATCTTTCCATCAAACTGCAAAATTGATCACATATACATTTCATATCCACACATAATTTAACTTTCATTGTTTTGACCGCATAAGTTTGTAAATCAATCTAAAAACAAATATTGATATTTCGATGAAGTTACCTGAACTTGCACAGAAGGAGATTTACAAGGGCCTTGAAACACTAGAGGTTGTAGTAAAAAAGTATTATTTGAAGGAATAAGTAGTGTTTTGTTTTCCCCACCGCAACCACACATAGCTTTCCATGCTTTTACAAAAGCCTTATTTTATCCAAAAAAAAAAATAATCAAATGTATAAGATTTAGTAGAGAAATAACTAAAATTTTGTATTAAAAATTATGATCTACTTGCGGGACTAAGTAATAATAAATAAATAAATAATAGTAATGCATACTCAAATTTTGGTTTTATTGAATTTTGTTTTAGATAAATTAACGAATCTCGGAGTAATTTTGATGAGAAATTTCATGACATCTTATACGCTCTTTTAGCATAACCAGTCTTTTAGTGTAACCAGTCTTTTAGCGTAACCAGTCTTTTAGCACGTTCAATTACTGTATTTAAATATGATTCCAATTCAGAATTTATTTTTGCTACAAGAAAATTATATATGTGTGTGTAGTATATACAGCTATTTTCTACATTAAATATAACAAATTGTATATAAACTTCAAATTACCGAAATCACACTAATGTCTTGCAATATAATACCTTTGAATCATCGGTAGTACCATCGCCCTTAGCACCAAATTTAAGCACATCATAGATTTGGCCATTTACAAGACCAAAATAAAGTAAAGTCAACACGAACACATCAAGTTTGATTTCCTACAACATCCAAAAGCAATATTGTTAGAAAGAAATATAACATATTTAGTTTAACAGAGACTTTATTTGATTTCGTATGTACCATTGTGTGAGGATGATAGATTATTGAATGTAAGGTAGTGTCTATATTAATATGTTATTCATCACGTATTTATACACTTTCAAATTATAAATGTAGTTTTAAACTTTACATATATTATTCTTAAATTTTTGTGAATCTTTTTTTTTTTTGTTAACCAAAATTGTATGAATTTTAATAATATGTGTTTGCTTATAAGGTGTTTTGTCTATCTTTTTGTGACAACTTTATTTGTTGACAATATTGTCTATCTTATTATAGTAAATATAGAAACAAATCTGAATATGAAATTGAAAAAAATAAAAATTAAAAAGAATAAATAAAGAATCAAGTTAAAAAAAGATATTAAGGAAAATGAATCAAGGAAAAATAAATATAATAAACATTGGAAAATTCATTATTTTGATTTAATTGCCCTAATATTTTATTTATTTAAAAAATAATAGAATTATATTTATGTAAATAAATAGCATTAGGCTTTTTATATATTTAAAACCAAGGAATATACTTTCATTGATAGGTTTAATTTTTTTAAATTTAAAACCCAAAACATATTGAGAAATACCCTAAAATACCACTAAAATAAGTTTTTTTACAAAAAAAAATACAATCACTAGTTTTTTTTCTTCAAAATTATAAAGTTTTTCACAAAATACCACAAAATGATATTTTTCAAAAAATAGTATAAACTCTGATTAATTATAGAATATACTATCTTAAATTCTGATTTTTAAGAATTTATAATTTAAATATTTGAGTTTGGGTTTAGTATTTCAGGTTTAAAATATATTTTTGAGGGTTTAAGGTTTATTTTTGAGAGTTTAGAGTTTATTTTTGAGGGTTAATGGTTTCATTTTATTTTTGTGGTATTTTTGAAAAAAATTATCATTTTAGTGGTATTTTTGAGAATTGTCCAAAAGTATTTACTAAATAAAAAATGAAGTTTCAAATTTTAATAAAAACTAAGCCTTAAATTTAGAGAAAATTAACAACTAATACTCATCTAAAAATTGCTAGAAAACCATGATTTAATTGCATTCATAGTTTTAATTTTTTGCATTTAAAACCCAAAAATATTAATTTTTATATATTTTATTGCATTAATAATTTTAATTTTTTATATTTAAAACACAAATATTAATCATGATTTTATTGCCTTAATAGTTTTAATTTTTTGTATTTAAAACCCAAAAATATTCAAGAAATAAAAAGTGAAGTTTCAAATTTTAATAAAAAGCTAAGCGTTTAATTTAGAGAAAATTAACATCTAATACTATTCAAAAATTTGATAGAGAGCTAAACCAATATATTGTTTTATTATTGTTAAAGAGAAACAATTGTATTCACTGAGAAAAATTTAATCGATAGACCAAGTCTATTACACGCAACTTATTTTCTTTCTCCAATATTTTAAAACATTTTTTTTTTTTTGAAAATCCAATGCCTTACTTAATAAGAAACTTCAAACTCCCTAAGAGGAGGAAGTAGTACAAACAAGAGCCGACTTGGCCAACGAGTCTGCCAAAATGTTTTTTCAGTCAGATGTGCAATAAAGTTTGACATTGCAAAAGCTTTTAACATTGTTAAACGGTTTTTCATTCGAGTTGTTCTGCAGGTAATGGGATTTCTAAAGCTGTTTATTCACTGGGTTTATACATGCATTTCGACAGCCAGTTTCTCCGTGACTATGAAAGGAGATTTGGAGGGATTCTTCACTAGTGCTTGTGGGATTAGGCAAGGCTGTTCGTTATCTCCCTATCTGTACGTTATCCTCAATAATGTTCTCTCGAAGATGTTAAACAGAGGGGCGGACAATAGGGAATTTGGTTATCATCCAAAGTGTAAAGAGGTGAAGCTCACTCGTTTAAACTTTGCATACGACATATTGGTTTTCACCGAGGGGTCTGCTAGTTCACTCAAAGGGGTAAACGCTGTATTTAGAGAGTTCACCCTTATCTCGGGATTGCATATTAATGCGTCAAAATCATCCATATATGCGGCAGGAGAGGGTGATCCTCAATTCCACTCAGTGATTAATGAGATGGGCTTATCTGTAGGGACTCTGCCCATCCGCTAGTTATGGCTACCTTTGACGATAAAAGCTTTGAGTACGGTGGATTATGAGCCTCTTGTGGATAAGGTTCGTAAAAGGTTCCTGTCATGGGTGCATAGTCATCTCCTTATGCAGGACGACTTCAGTTAATCAGATCTGTCATCATTAGTATCATCAACTTTTGGTGTTCGGCTTACATCCTTCCTAATAAGTGTTTGGACCAGATAGAAAGCATGTGCAATGCGTTCCTTTGGTCAGCTTCACCAAATGATACTCATAAGGCAAAAGTATCGTGGGAAGACATTTGTTTCCCCCCAAGTCGGAGGGGGGATTAGGCTTGCAAAGACTCATATAATCCTCTAGATTTTTTGCTCTAAGTCTGAATTGGCGAATCTTCTCCTTATCAGGATCGTTTTGGGTAGCTTGGATTCACCATTATCTCCTTAAAAACAACTCTTTCTCGGCAGTGAGGCAGGGTACCAATTGGTCATGGGTATGGCGATTGAGAGATCAGGTGTATCCTTTCCTTTAGTTTGAAATCAGAGATGGCAACCCAATGTTTTTCTGGTTTGATGGCTTGTTGGAAGAGGGTAAGCTGATAAATATCACAAGTGATGTTGGTACGCGTATCCTTTGCATCCCGAAAATTGCAAAGGTGGCTGAGGTAGTGAATGAAACAGATTGGGTAATATGAGGGCGTAGGGGGAGACATTATGGGGAGCTGTATGCCAAGATTCTTACAAATCTTGTGCCGAGCATTGAAGCTGGAAAGGATATTGTTATGTGGAGGCATGATGAGGGGGTTTATCGTCCTGATTTCTTGACTTCAAAAACATGGAATCAGATCAGAGTAAGAAGGGCTTCAGTGAATTGGCACGGCGTTATCTAGTTCACTCAGGGGGTGCCTCAGCAATCCTTCTTGGTTTGGATCGCGATACTGAACCGTCTGTCCCCAGGAGAATGTATGAGAGGATGGGGTCAAACGAAAATTTATGTATTTTTGTTGGAAACCAGATGAAACACGCGATCATTTGTTTTTTGCGTGTCCATACACATACACGGTTTGGCTGGCGCTGGTAGGGAAGCTGATGGGCAATAACGCGACTCCGGATTGGCAAGACACACTGGATCATCTTTTTCAAGTAAGTCACCACCAACTGGATCTTATTTTGATGAAGATGGTTTTTCAAGCATCGATATACTTCATGTGGTGAGAGCGTAACTCGCGGAGACATGGGGGTGGGTGGCTTACTCATCCGCAGCTTTCCCGTATTATATACAAGTCTATTTGGAATCGCATAAGCTCTCTTCGCTATCGATACCCGCATAAGTTTGAGGGACTCCTGAGAAGATGGTTTGAAGTAAGTCAACAATAGTTAAAAAAGGATGATATGTGTATGAAGTTTATTCTTTCATTTTTTCATCTTTACCACACTTGTAAATGAAAAACAAAAATTAGATTTGATCAATAAATTTGATATTTCATCAAAAAAAAAAAAAACGTTGGAATGTTTGAATTTGGTGGAAGATAAATAAGGAAATTAGTAATGGAAGATTTGTTAGCAAGTAGTGCCAATCCTCTTACTATTTATTTGTCAAGTAAATTTAGTAAAAAAATGTTGATGTATCACACTCACAATCAAATTTAATATATTTTAAAGATGATATGAAAATGCGATATGTCAATTTTCGCTAAAAAGAGAAAAATATTTTGATTGGTTGGATTATTATTACCCCCAACAAATATAAAGTTTTGTTCAATCATAACACAAGTTTAACAAAGTTGAAAGTGAAAATACTATGATTTAGTAAATTTTACAGATACTTATAGTATCCATAAAATATGATTTCACAATTTTAGAAAACTAATACTATTACTTCACAAATAATATAAATAAACTTTTTAAAAAATTATTTTACATCTAAAAAATCAGTTTTGAATTATCAAATATTAATTTTGTCAAACACATACATATATATATATATATATATATGCAAATTTTGATAAAAACACATATGTATATTATAAATTAAACACATGTTCAATATACAGTATAAAAATAAAATATTAAAATGAGAATTATGAAAAAAAAAATTAGTGTTAAGTCACGTCCATCTTCTCCGGTTCCTTGTGTTTGATCATAGTGTTCCTTGATGCATCCAGCATCCTGTCCGGTGATCAAGGTTTCTGACGACATTACTGCACATATCAATTACACAAGTAGTCAAAGGCCACACATCTTCATACATATGACAACTTCAATTTTATGTTTTAAATTGATTCTTTGACAATATTATCATATTTTTGGTTCTGATACCAAATTCAAAGATCTCAATACTTTATTTTGAAAAAACACCTCAACGACCAGCCTCGAATTATACTTTTTTAAACTCACCTAAAAAATGAGAGGTGAGTAATTGGATTACTCAATGGATCGAGCTTAAAGAGTCGCATGATCCTTTCGATACATCACTTGTAACAGAAATATGAGTATACACAATATAGGTGTGGCGGTGCTGAGTGGTGACCGGTGGTGGCTCGGCGACGACGGACGGCGGTGATGCTCTCTCTTTCCTCCGGTTCGTTTCTATCTCTCTCCTCTCCTTCTTCCTCCTCCTCTCACGGACTCTCTCTTTCTCTCCCCTTTCTTCTTCTCTCTTCTCTTCCCTTCGGCTTCCCTCTCTTTCTTTTCTATGTTTGAACGGCTCGGTTTTCGGAATGAGGAAGATGGAGATGCTTACGCACATATAAACGCTTATGCGTTTTAATGAAAATATAAAAAGAGATTGAGCCAACTTGGGCCAAAATTGGTTCTTAAAAAGAGAAAAAGAAAAGCCCAATTTAATTGAGATACGGGTACTACACGAAAGCTCGTCTCCTCAAGCACAATAGTAAACTTTTTTTTTTTTTTTTTTGCAACAAAGTACAATAGTAATTAAGTGTACAAACCTGAGATGTAGAGGTTGATCAAGTAGTTTCCCTTTTGAGCTGTGTAAATTGTGTTCCCCACGAATTAGGAAATATTTGAATGCAAATTAAACTGATTTAATTAAGTTCGAAACAAGCATGATACTGTCTAATGCAGAGGAAACTCTCATCCGGGGAAGAGAATTCTCGAAGATCATCGATTTTTTTATTCACAAGTGGAAAATATGCAGAGAATTTATCTAGTCTAATGTATCACAAGTGGAAAATATGCAGAGAATTTATCTAGTCTAATGTATCACAAGTGATTCGGTTTCACTTTTCATTGTATTACCAAATATAAACGTTCCTGAGACACACATCATGGAAAAGTCACAACAATATTAAGAAACGAGGTTCAAGAATGAAGAAGTGGTAAAATTACAGAATGAATATGAGCTGTGGCTAATACCCGACACTTAAAAAGGTAAATTAAAACATATTCTTAGAACAAACGAATCCTAGCCGAAATAGTGAGAAATCCGAACAAAACTGTAGAGTACTCGATTTTTATAATGCATATATAAAAAATATCTGAAAACTGGATTGAGCAACATACCCAAGAAAATCTCCACCGTTTCTTCTTTCCATTTTCATTAAAAAAAAATGGAAACTATCTTCTTTATTTATATATTTTTAAAAAATTAACACAATATGTAAAAAAACAGAGACCATATGACGTATATATTATATATATGTAAAAAGTCAATTTGGTTAATAAGAAAAAATAAAATTAACAAAGTAACGAATAGTTAGAGAGAGATAGGGAGATAGAAAGAGAGAAAAAAGAGAATTTTGGTTATTTATAGATTTTAGTTTGTTTATGATTATTGAGTAAATTTTCTCTATGTAAAAACTAGATTGTCGAAAAAAAAGAGTAAAAACTATACAACGAAGGAAAAGGTCGAAAGCAGCAAAACCTGAACAAATTAGGGTGTTGACGACCAAATTAAAGATGGAGCAACAAGAAAAGAAGAGAGAACTCTACATAACAACAAAATCGAAATCAACTTGGTCTTTCCCTTCCGATGTAACCTTAAAGCTACCCGCAAAATATATTGTGAGGTTTCGTTGTGTGTCCAAGCTCTTGTCATCAATTACCACTGATGCAGAGGTTTTTGACTTTTTGTCAATCCTCAAACACACATGTCATTGTAGTATTTGAGGTGTCAATTCACTTGGGAAGCTAATGACATTTGAGATATAGAGAACTATGCTAAGCTAAGCAAATAGAGAAGGTTTTAAATCTAACAACCTAAGTGATTACCAAAAGCAAAAGAGAAGAAAAGTTAACAACCTAGTGACAAACAATAAATAAGAGAAAGCAAATAAAGAGCAAAATCTAACACAACCTAAACAAAGACTAATTAAAGAAAAGACAAAAGAGGTTTCTAAGATGAGATATTTGATATAATTGAAGCACATGGGCGATCAATGATGACTTAAAACAACATCTAGACCTTGGGTCTTAGATGGTAATCCTTAGGCATAGGGTTTCTAATAAAGACTAAACCACCGTCGTGATAGAAGTCACTTTGCTAACTCACAACCTAACCTCGCTCCCGCGTAGTGATCCATGAGAATAGCAAGCAAGGATACCCAACCCTATAAAGCCGAAATCCCCCTAGACAAATGGTTTTTCTTAATCTAGGAAGAGTAGATCTCTTGTTTATGGGTTTGGCTAAGCAAGCACGTGGTGTACATGTCAAGCCGCCTATAGTCTTTAGACTAGTTGATCAAGCTAGACTAATCATAGAGAACAATAAACAAGAAAGGATTAAGATATTAAATGCATAAGCATCAAGATCTATCACCATAAATCCTTTACACCCTAATAACCACGAAATCTACTCCCTTTTCATATGTTTAACCTCTAGATCCATGAGAAAATAAAAGCTAAGCATGATTAGAGAGAGATCTATGACAAGAAATAAATATAAAGACAAAGGCTTTACCAAGAAATGCTAAAGAACAAGTTTTGGTTAAGTATAAACCTAAAATAAAAGTTCTTGAACTCAGGAACAAAATAAAAGCTTAAACATAAATCCTAATAATGCATAACCACGAAATCCTATGAAGAATATGTGGCTAAACAATATTAGAAGGCAAGAACAAGAAGAAATAAATTAAGAGAAGTGCAAAAACTAAATTAAAATAAAAAGTATTTACATGGTTCTTGAAAATAAAAGAGAACTAAGCAAAAACTAAAATATGTCTAAAAGGAAAAAAGGGAAGAGAGGGATTTCGTGAGAAGGGGCTAGACATTTATAGGAGAGCCATAAAAACCCTAGTGAACCTTATCCTTATAACCAAATGGGATCCAATGCTAAAAGCAAACTTCTTTGGACTCTTGTGCTCTTTTGGACTTATGCTGCAACGGCTTCACGTCGATATGGTACCCCGTTTTGGCTCCAAGCTCTTATCTTCCCAGCAGAAGCTTCATCGGGTACAAGTCGCTATGCTTGCCCGTTATACACTAGCTTGTCGAGCTGTCCAGACCGATGCTCACTATTTCCGCAGTCACTTTTGAACCGCCGATCGTAATGACTTCATATTTCCACCAGACGAAAGATAGCTCGATAATCTACAAATCGTATGAAGACATCAGAAGATGAATCGAGCTAGACGCCCTTCGTCCGAGCTGATCTTTCCACAACGGGTTATCCATTTCGGTTTAGTTGATTGATCTGGAAGCAGACGTCTTGTTTCATATTAGGATGGGGTCGTTGTGGCTGACCGTGGTGGCTGTAGAAGTCTTCTCTTTTGCTCCTTCTTGCCTTGGCTGCTCATTAGTTCTTCTCCCAAACTCCATAGAACCTCCACAGGCTCCAAAAGTACCTGCCAAGCACTCCAAACATGCAAAATATGCAATGCCTATCCTAAAAGTAATATGAATGAATATGGGACAAAAACTAGTGAATGAATGCATAAAAGAGAGCAAAACCTATACTAAATGCATGCTAAAAAGATGTAAAATATGGAGTTATCAACACCCCCAAACTTGCCTTTTTATTTGTCCTCAAGCAAATAAAGACAAACAAGAGAGTGAGGTTTGAAAATGGGTGTCCAAAATACCATTAAAAGAGATCAAATCAACGTCCATGTTTAAAGTTCTAGGATGCAAATCAAATGTATTCTACTCCAAAGTCTTAGCTACATTTAGGGATGTTAAAATGGGCATCATGCCCGCGGGCTTAAATGGGCTCGGTATAAAAATTTAGGCCCGTGACCCCTTTAACAATACGTAAAGATAAAAGGGTCTGAAATGGGCTGACCCTTTTAAGCCCATTTATTAACGGGCATACCCGTGAAATAAAAGAGTACCCGTTTTGTTTTTTTTTTTCTTTGTAATGTAAAACGACGTCGTTTTACATTTGTTCATTTCTCCTTTTGACGAAATCAACGTTGTCTTCTCCAAGATTAGGTTTTTGTCTTCCATCGTCCATTGATGAGAAGCGGCGAGCTCAAGAACGATACATAGAGATTTGGGTAAAAAAAGGAAGAAACGATTTGGGTTTTTCATCCTAAACAAACCCGAAGATCTTTGGGTGGAACCGTGGAAGCGTTGACGGAAACATGATGAATGAGATAGGTCGATGAGTTTGATTGATGAGGAAGGTGGATGAGTATGATATATGATGAAGATAGATGGATATGATTGATTATAATGGTATAAGTTATGGATGAGATAGAGAAGACAAAACTGATGGATAAGGCAGGTTGGATGAATTTAGAAACGCAAGCTAAGAATGTAAAGTAATCTAATAAACTTTGGATGAAACAATCATGTGTGCACCCGTGTAAATGCAATGAGTGACCCTTTAAAAATGGACGGTTACTACGATCGTGGACAGTAATGATGACTAATACGGATGGACGTCGCAGATGAAATACATAAACTTATGGATGACATAGATGTATGATAAGGTGTGAATAAGATAATGGATGGACGCTATGTTCTTGAGTCTTAAATGGAGTAGCTGCTTAAAATGCAAGGACTAATGAATGTGGAAAATGGATGATGTCTATGGACAGGGACAAAACAATGTAGTGGACAATCATTATGGATGGGAAGACAAATGGATGCGAAAGTGTGGATGACTAAATTAATATGCGAAAAAGATCTATACTAAGAGTGGATGACTATAATGTATGATTATGGATGGTACAGTCTTCGACTGACAAGCGTGTGTGGCTACATATGGATGGTGAGAGTATATGTTTGGTGAGGAAACAAATTCTAGTTCTGTCGTGGATGGGTACATATGGATGCGAAAATTAAAAGGTGGATATAAGGATTTGTGTTCAGTAGACATAACTAATAATGGATCAAACACAATTTATGAAACAGAAAAGGAGTTACAAAATTGAGTTACCTTCCATACTTAGGTCGATGATACAATTAGTGGCCAACCCGTTGACGGAGTCTGACTATCCTTCGGGAAATAAGATGGAATTGGGGGCTGAAATTTCAATGGTAATGGGAACGATAATAGTAGGAAATTGAAGAGGAACTAATAGGAGAACTGTAAGGACTTGACTTGAATTCGGTGGGGTTCGTCGAGCTTTTGTTAAACCAGATTTAGGGTTCTGAGTATGGTCGGCAGTGGAACGGAGATCTCGGAGATCACCGTCAAAAAGAGATAACGTTTCAGTTTTTTGTTGAATTATAAAAACCAAATTATTGGATTTGTTACGAGATATTGAATAAAAACAGAAACAATAAAAATGAGGGTAATCATGCCTTTTTTCATGGTCAAAGTGTTTCAATATCCATAAGTGCCTTATTTTGTTATGACTTCTCCTAAAGTGCCTTAATGTGTAACTCTCTCATATAAAATCATGTCCCCCAAATGTCGTATAATTTGTTTTGTATAATAAATGTTTAATTTTTAAAAAAATTATCATTTATAAAAGTATTTGAAAAATTAAAAATAAATAAACTTAATTTATAAATCTTATAAATAAAAAATATTAATGATAAAATAGAAAAAATATATATACCTAGACTCAAGATGTTTTGACTATATTGCATCAAAAATTAGTTACGGTATAAACTGTATAAATTAATAATGTTGAGATTTTAATATATTATTAATTTATAGAGTTATTAATTTAACAATTTTATATAAAATTAATTATTTATTAATAATTAATTGAAAATATTATTTTCTATAAAATTTGTAATATTTTGTAATTTTAAAAAAAATTAGAGATAAGTTTTAAAAATATTTCAATTTTAATAATAAAAAATAACCGACACTATATATTTTAGTAGATTATCATAGTTATATATCTTATATATGATTCTTTTATAGTAATTATTAATATATGATATTAGTAAAATCATATATTTATATATATATAATATTTTTTTTTATCAATTTGTATTATATTTGAAACGGTCCAAAGATCGAAAATTTATTAATTTATGGATTTTCTATAATATTGTAAATATTGTAACTCTGTGGTACCACAACAATTACGGATCTCAAATTCTTCTTTATAAATGTACCTCGAAGGCTTATTATAATCTGCTGCATCCAATAAGTTGCCTTCATAAGACTTCACCAATGTAATCCTAAGCGATAACTTCAACGCAACCATGAGACTTAAACAAACAACAGAAAGATGTAGCAAATAGCTATAGTGACATGTTCAAAAGAATTATTGCGCATCTGGCTTATGTCACCGTTGGCCACAAGCAACTCTAAAAGACCATCTACCTTGGAACACAACCTAAACCTCTTTGATATCAACCCAGCACCTTTCGAAGCGCATCCACCAGCTCTTCTCTTCTTGACGGCTCCACCTGCAAGACACATAATCACTTAGGCCTCCAAAAAACGAGCCATACCAAAACAGATTACTAGAGAACCAAAAACTCAATTTTCACTAGGGTTTTGTTTCATACCCTGTTAAGAAGATTAGCAAGTCCTTGTGGCAGAGCCTTCAGATCCGACGAATTCCCAATCTCTGCAAGTTGATTCAGCAGTTTCTGCGCTCTCAACTCGCTCAGCCTCAACTCGTAGTTACTAACATTGCCCTTCCATGTAAAAAATAATTGGTCGTCTGTCCAGGCTTCTTCTTTCACCTTTGCAATATCGGATTTGCAGAACCACTCCTTAATCAAACCCATTGCAGACTTGTATGGTAAGTTGTTTCCAGAAGCTTCTCTTACGTTTTTCACCAGAGAGCTCTCAGTGATTCTTCGGTTGAGCTTCTTATAGAAGAAGGACCGCGAGCCGCTCCATTCCACAATGCTTTTGATCACTCCTTTTGCAGCCATTCTCATGGAAGTGTCATGAAGTTCCGCGAATTTGGTGGCGATTTGGATATAGACGGGTAAAAGCTGCTTCTTTCGGGCTTTAATCTGTTGCCGGAGAAGCTCAATGTTTGCATAAGCCTGGCTTTTCTTGGCATCCTGCAGTTTTGCTTTGAGACTGATTAGCTTCTGGTCCAACCTTCCCATGCACTCTAACATCTCTTTCCTTCTAAATTTGATCTCTATCATCCCTTCTGGCTCAAGCACGTTTCCACGAGCAGTTTCTTCAGCATACATTTCAACATAATCCGAATTTATCTGGCTGTCAACAACAACCCACGCTCCACCACGCAGCTCTCCCATCTTTGGGATGTACACAAACACTGGCTGCCGATATGTTCTCAGATTTTCAACTATAGTTGAACCAGCCTGTAGTATTCCTTCGAAAAGATCTCTCTGCCCACCAGAAAACCCTCTCCAGTTCGCTAGGATAAACAATGGAAGCTCTTCCCGGTTGAAATCCATGAGCGCTTGAGCTGTCTTGGCCGCTGAATCAGGAAACCAGACTTGCCCTGCTTGCGGAACCACTCTTTCATGAGAGTCGAGCTGTCCAGGATCTGCTGGGATCATTTGAATAACAGTCTGTGTCTCGACTGCAACAACTCCAACGGGTATACCCCCAGAGTTTAGCTCTCTACCAGTCACTACCGTCCTTGCCCAGCCTTCAAGAGTCTCAATAAAGCTATTTTTATCAAAGATACCGCCATGCCATTTACCCGTATTGTCGTTAACCCCAGCTATAGCAGCTCGTGGGTCGCAAGAGTTCTCTGGGACATAATCCACAGTTCTCTCTGGTGGATCTAAAGAGGAAAGAACAGGAAGAGGACCACCAACGTAAGCAGGAATGTAACTCAGCCAGTTGAGAATCGCTGATACACCTTCGAGATCATCTGAGACTGTAAGATGAACAACACCATTTGTGCCCATGATTTTCGGGCCACCAAGTTGCATGTGAGAGCTATAGACCTCACGTCCAAGTAACTTGTTGAGCGTAGAAAAGCCAGTCAAGATGATCGGCTGATCTAGTCTCTGTATGCACCGCATACCAAAGCGGGCAAGATAAGCACCAAATCCTACAGTTCTACCACTAACAAAGGTCAAAGTAAAAGTTTCGTTGTAAGCCATTGAGTAAGCACCAGCTATTGCCCCACTTCCGGTTAAGTTCTCTACGCCAATACCATCTTCTTTACCAACGATCGTATCAATCACCCACCTTATTTCCCCACTAGGCAGCTTCACTTCATGCGCAATGACAGACGATCCAATCCTTGCATGGTCTTCAGGACTTAGGTATATATACTGAAAACCATTCTCGGGGGAAACTTCATCCGACCATCCAACTTTGAAGCAGGCTTTGACTTCTTCAGCTACCCCAAGTCGGGCACCAGAATTTGCTGCCAAGTAAATCAACGGAAGCTTCTTGGCACAAGCGAGTTCAGTCACAGCAAGGAAAAACGCGTCCTCTCTAGGACCAAAAGAACCAGCTTTGAAGGTGACATCATTGGAAACTATGAGAAGTTTCCATCCCATAGGGAACTCAGGAGTCGACATCTCTAGGCACCAGGCCACCATTCCAAACTCGTTGAAACCCGGTGGTCTTTCAACCGGAATAAGAGATGTACAAGAACTTTCTGGATTGGAGAATACAAGCTCTTTAACATTGATTAGAGTATTCTTACATGGTTTCTTAACTCCTGGGTGTTGAGATGCCCACAACTGCTCCAAGGCTGTCTCAAATGCCTGAAAAGGCAAACAAATAACATAAGAGGGGTTGGAAGTAGCCAAAAGAGTAAACTTATATGTGTGAATCTTCTGAATTCAGTAACTAACCAACGGGAAGTCATAGCAATAAGTAGTGTTACTCCTCCTTGCCACTAGACGTTGCCTGTCGAGATATCCCAGCGGCTTGTATTGATCACTGATTGGGGTTCCATTCAAAGGTCCCTTCTTGGTAATTGAGTGGTAAATTAAACTGTCTTGCCCAGTAACTTCAACTTCTCGATATATCTGAAAAATCGAATCACAGCAGGTTAAGTGGTCTGCGATGTGTACTCTTACTCTCTGTATTGTTTGTACCACCAAGTATTTGTAAGCTGAACTTACATGGACGGTGCATGTACGGCCTGTCACGTTTGCAACCACAACCCTCCAAGCGCCACTTGCCAGTCCAGAGGACACCAACCACAGCCGCACTTCCCACTCGCACACACCCAACCTATGCATTCTCACTCCAACTGACTTGTGAATCTCTCGTGCTGCTTCTTCTAAGATCATCTCAACAGTAGTTTCTTCATCCTCCGCATTCACTTCAACTCTCCTGTGAGATACATGTTAAGTATTATTACCCAAAGGTCTGACACATTACATACAATAACTTGCCAAGGACACATCCATAGAAACCTGGGGTAAGGCACAAGATCATCTTTTTGCTGCTCACGCAGTATGCAAAGGAACATATGTGCGTGGTCTGGTTTCATGGCGGCATTATGGGCATTCAGTTCCAATTCCTCCATGGCATCCATCAAAGACCTCAGAACACATTTCGCCATAAACGGCATGGAGAACAGAGTTTGGTCAAGTTGGTTATCCTGCCCTTGCTGCAAGATAAAGCCATCATTCATTGTAGCCTGTCGAACAAGAGATCTCAGGAACATCCTCTTGATTGGAACTGGCTTGTCTGTAACAGTATACATATGCCATTGACGATCTCGTGAAGGCGTATACTGTATATTTGAGTATCCTTTCAGCTTATTCTGCATCCGAGTATCCGACAAACAGTAAACAATCTATAATTTATAAAAAGAATGCGAGATGCTGTAAAACAAGAATTCACTTTCATGATCATACCAACTCAAGGTACACGGACAGAGGAGATTCAAGATGACGCAGCAATGGCTCTTCTGCATAATACTGTTTCTCCATCGACCAATGGAAAGTATGTCTCATGGGTGCTCGTCCTTCATCTCGCTGAATCATACAGCTTATCACACCTACACCTGCAGAACAGAGGCTCGAACTCACTTCTTCCTCTTTAAATATTTTGGCAAGCTTGTTTACTCTTTCCTGAGCTTGGTCCTCGTCCCCACTGAAACAAATAAACCACCAATGTCAACTATAGAACCTAAGCTAGTTTAAAGCGGTCAGGTTGTGTCAAGTACCTGTCCTGAAGAAGACTCATCTGATTGTTGATGCCTACAATAGCAATGTGCATCATATTGCCTGATAAAGGAGCTCCGGCAGATTCATTGTCGTTGCGGTTTGTTTCTGTGAATGCTGCACTTATTATACTTGGCAGAAACTGCAGCGATTTGATTATAACCATAGACCCCCACTTTTTCTTACGACGAAGCTTCTCAACAAATTCTTTTTCAGATGTCTCCTGATCATCTGAGCCAATGTTTTTTCTTTCCATATGCTCCTCTAGGAATTCCCAGGAAGCGATAAGACCAGACTGGTGCCACTGCATCCTCATGCTTTCTTTAACGAAGTAAGGCTAATGACAAGACACGAGTTAAAATGAAGTCAAGATTGTTTGAGTCTAATAAATCGCAGTTGAATAAAAAGGGTGCAAGAAAATTAACTCTAACCTGATATAATCTGCGAATGTAAGTCTCAACAACCCGTCGTTGAAGTGTGTGATCGCTGTGGTCAAATAGTCCCACGAGAGCATCTTCAACAGCTAAAGATGCGCTCACAAGATCTTCCATCCTTTCATTAATGACAATCTTACTCTTGGGAGTATCCATATTTTCTCCATCCTAAGTAAACATTTCTAACTCTGACAGGCTTCTAGCAATGTTTGAACGAAGTTCACTTAGTTTGGTATGTTCGAGTAATTGACTCGCCTTGAGCGCCAACTACACACACAAACTGATCATCAGCTGACGAATGTCAACATAGATGTTATAAGAAATAAAAGAACCAAACGCACCTCAGAGTAATTAGTATGGTTAAGTGTCGAGAATCGAATAAGTTTATCTCTGTACGCAGCAGGATTAGGGTAAACAAGCTGCTCCATGAGCCTAAGAACAAGTTTGTTTTTGTTTTTTATGCCCTGAAAAGAATAACAGATGAGCATACCAGTTCGATGACATGGTGATGAAAAAAAAAAAAAACACGGTCTGAGAAGGACGACCACAGACCTGGTGTGAGAGCACTATATCCACAATCTTCAACAGATCTTTCTTGTATTGATGACGCATGCATCCAATAACATCAGCCTAATCAAGAAATAAAACATGCTTATAAAGACACCTCAGACATAGCTAGTTACCACAAAGCCATTTATTAACTATAGAACCATATATTACCAGCATGTTATCATTGAATAACTCTTCTATAGATAGGTATTGTTCAAAGAGGGAATGAACAATAACACGGGCATGACTTTCTCTACCACCTTCGAACGACTTTGCAAGGCTCATCAACGGTTCAATGAGCCTTTCAAGGGCACCTCTCTCTTTCTCATCACAAGAGGACAAATGAGCCTGTTACAAGAAGTATACCAACGGGAAGGCCATATCAGAGAGTAAAAAACAGGATGGTACACCTCAAATGGAAGAAATAATAGGCAATCACCTCAAGAATGCCTTTTAAAAGTTTGGCAGGGAAATATGCGGTCAGGGAGTTTCTGGAGATACTCTCAAATTCCCTACACTTTGCTTCGAGCTGATAATGAATTTTATTTTTAAAAAAGCATTAATAGTCTTGAAAGTTGAAACTCATAACAGATAACACAGGAATGGAAAACAGGTTATGAACAGTACATAAGTGTTTACCTTGTTCCTGAGATCTTTAGGTAGACGTGTGGCCAGAACTGCAAAGCACTCTTGCCACTGAAGGAATGGGAGTTCAGGGCTATCAAGGCAATTAAGCAAGTCTTGAACAACCTGCAAGATATGAACAATCACAAAGTCAAATAATATTTTTAAAAGGTTCGAACAAACAGGAAAATCAAATTGTGTTTACCTCATCTACGTTATGCTCATAGCCAGCAAGAATCATGCGAGCAGCATTTAAAGTTGCAGCACATCTCTGATGAACTTTACCAGAAATTGCAGTCGGAAGCCCTAATCTTGGGAAACTTCCATGGAAGGGTTCGGCCTTTCTTACAGCAGAAGGATCATCAAGATCAAGCTTGGCTATAAGTTCACCAGCCTGTCAAAAAATATAATGGATGGGTTAATGAATTTCTACAAAATTGTAGGAAACCAACTTTGTTTTACGAATGGGTTTTTTTACCTGTATGGCTTGTCCTTCAGACATTTTGAAATTTATAACTCCTGACGCAGGTGAAAGAAGTGGCATGCACATTTTCACGACCTCAACTTCCGCATAGGGCGTATCAGCATCAATACTGCTATTATCTGAAACCAGATACCTCAGCAGCTTGCACGGTGTCTCAGCCATCAACTTCGAAGGATCATGATCATTCTGAATAAGCCAAAAATGACAGATAACTTAGTGCTAAAATGACTTCCCAAATATGGTAAAACCAAAAAAATATATATATATCAGTTGGAACCTGTAGTAAACAAGTTCTTCCGTCAATGAGAAGACGGGTTCCTGCAGCTTCTTCCTCTGCATATATCACATGGCTTTTACCATCCAACTGCAATGACAGAAAACCAACCAAGGAGGTGAGATTCTCAAAGGCAGAAAAATTGTAAGTTTCTATTTTGTTGTATGAAACAAAAAGGCAGAAAACTTGCCTGCATCAACAGACCTCCATCACATAGAGTGTGTATTTCTGCTACTACTTCTGAGTTGTTCATTCTTAGCCTGTAGCTTCCAGATCCACCCCGGACCACATCAATCTAGAAACATATATGTTCAGTTTAGTAAGCCTCGGTAACTACATTTTCACTTCAAAAAAAAATACAATATGGCAGAGGAGAAGACGAAATGCATACCGTATATTTACTTCCTTCAATGTTCAGAGGCACTTGAGAATGCACAAGAGATATATGCTGCAATTTAAGAGAGAGAAAGTTAGCTACAAGATCATTACAAGAAAGAAAAAAAAAAGAGAGCTGGAATTAGAATACCTTTGGGGGAATTTGCCCTTTCTCAAGATAACCAACGTAATCCGAGACCACGGCAGCACTGGTCGCTGATGCTTTCTGGATAAACAAAACATGTGGTCAAAGAAACTTCTCAAGAAAAATAGATCTCTGAGAAAGAGGTTCTTACATAGAGAGCCCCGCTGACAACAGAGAGATGCCATGGAGGCCTCTCTGCTCTGACCCGCATAGAAATTCTACTATCCAACCAACCAGTGTGAATTTTTGTTTTCCCGGTAATCAGAAGGCTGATTAATAATTGAAATGATTTTGTCAGGGTACATTGCAAACAGAGAGTGTAACTTTTATGTGTAGGAAGAAGGAAAGTTACATGTAGAAGGTCAATCGTGTAGTCAACATTAGTTCTAATTTCTCCACGAATTTGGATTTCTTTCAGCCCAAGAACCATATTTGCTATTGCCAGGGATCTGGTTTCCCCAAATGCAAAAACATGTCCTGAATAGAAGATTAAAGGAAGTTTCAATTTGTAAAAAATCAAGATAGCTGACCTAGCAGCCCAAATATTTCATTTCACTCACCAAACTGGGAATCTGAGAACTCATGGATGCCTCCACCAGACTGTAAAGAAAAATAGTCGTAAAATTTAAAACATAGCGAAACACGTAATATAGCAGAGCATCTATAGATATGTCTACCTTCACAGAGAAGTACCCCCACACATTTGGCTTGCTCTTAAAACTCAACTCCTGTTACAAGTTCATACAAGTGTTACCCCCACACAGTTCTCAGTGAATAGACAAGTTGCCTTCCACACCTATCGTATTACCTGTATTTTACCGCTTGTGGGTTTAAACCCATCATCAGGATCCTCACTTGTGAGGCGTACAGCCACACAATGACCTTTTGGCGGTACAGATTCAGCTTTATCGAAATCAAAAGGAGAGGCTGCAGCAGCTGTTTTTCTCCAAGAATCATAACCTCCACCATGTTCTATACCATAGAACCGTCTTATCTCTAACACATCAAAGTGAAACAGACAGTACATTACACATGCGAATCCACTAGAAAAAGGAACCCTTGCCTTTGGAGAATAAAGATGCAGGCCATACCGGGGATTTGCCAGAGAGGAATTCCCATCCCCACAGCAACTTGAGCAGCTGGTAGATTTATCCCGGCGATCCACTCAGTTACAGGATGCTCCACCTGACCTCAAACATCAAGTCAACTTTCAAAACCGAAACTTTCGATAGAGTTCAAAACAAAATGTAACCTTTCAATGAGACCAACCTGTAAGCGAGGGTTAAGCTCTAGGAAGTAGTACTCCCCAGTGTCCATGCTGTAGAGATACTCAACAGTAGCAGCTCCAACATAGTTAACACTCTTAGCCAACCTTCTAGCTGCCTGCTCGAGTTTCTTCACGGTTTCTCGCGGAGCCACGGTGATTGGACCCTCCTCTATGATCTGTGATACAATACCATAATTTTAAGAACTCATGCCATCATTTGCGTCTATCAAATAGAGAGTATAGCTCAGTTGGAATATAAAATTGAAATATATATGTTAGGATCGAAGCAATAGGAAAATGAGTTTGTAACGGAAGGGTTCCTCGGATTGACTTCACTGAATCTCGGTGATGAATCCAGAAATGCAGCAAACAGTAACTGGAGATTTCAGAAACTAGATATTGACTCTATCTCTTCCAATAAGAACACAAATCTTAAATCGAAGAATATCAATTTCTCTTATTGAAGATAACCTAACAAAGATCGAAACAACTATAACAAATACCCAAAAACGCGAAATTCTGAATTGAGAAAAAATCAAAACGAATCCTCTTCAATAATCCACTCGATACCTGAGGGTTGCGTATGAGAATCTCGATTCACGTTCTTACGGACGAAATATCCATCAATTGCGAGTTTATTTTTGGTAAAATCATTCTTCTCAGTGCGTCCGAAACATCCCATCGCTAAAATCAAGAAAGCTGAAGAACGAATTATCCCTTGCTCTTCTCCTTCAATGTAATCACGTCTCTCTCTCGGACTAAATCAACACAAAGAACTAGAGAAAAACGGAAAAATGTGATTTTGGGGAAAGAGTGAGTGAGAGGAAGGCAAAGTGAGAGAGAAAGAGAGAGATGCTTAATTTGAAACCCTTTTTGTTTGTACATAAAAGATTAAAGCGCCAAAAGACGTGTGGACAGGTGTCAATGGCAAGTGAATTGCACACCATTTGTTTGATAAATTGCTTCAAACAGAGTTTCAGAATTGGAGTTTTGTGTGGAGTTAAGTGTTGTGATGCAGATTTTGCAAGAGAAAGATTTGAATGATTTTTTCTTGAACATGAGATTTAATAAAAAAACTGATTTTAATGTGTGGCCAAGAACAGAGTGATATGCAAGAAGAGCTACACAACTTCATAATGTTTACTTTTGAGTGTCAATGAAACAGGAACGTACTCAAGACACTTCAAGCTTTAGTCTTTATCTTAGAGAACATGATGATAAGATGCTTACTGTGATTACTATAAAGATGAGTAAGCTCCCTAAGTCTTGGAACTAAACGCATCAAAATTGTGCAGAGATGACTATTGGAACTTGCGTCTTTTTAGCTCACGGATTTGGTTGAAGTTTGAGATCTAAAGGGTTGTGACTTATGACTGAAAAGCAAGTAGATGAAATGGTTTGTTGCAACAAAAGGGTTCAACATTCGACAGGTTCAAGAAAGACAAAGAGCAGCTCCACATTAAGAAAAATTTACAAGGAGTATGTGGACAGGTTCAAGAAAGGAATGCAGGATTTTGTACGCGAGCTTATCGCTGATGAATATGTTGTTGTGCAAATGGGTGACAAGCTTGTGAATGTGTGCATTCACATAAAATTATGCTGCGAGGACTATTGTCCTAGAAGCTAATGGATGCAATTAGAAGGAGAGGCGCAAGAACTAGTTGCAAAAGAAGAAATCTGCTTTTTTCTGTATATTGAGATGCTGAGATTGTTTCATGTCAGCTTGTGGACAAGCTGAATCTCAAAGGGTCTTTGGCCATTAGTTAGTGTGGAAAGCCTCTGGCTTATGGAGAGAGTAAGGACTCTATAGCAAACCTTAATCGTTCTTGTTCTTGATTGTTGAGTAAAAAAAGAGAGATAAGATCTGTGATCTTTATCAAATTAAACCAATAACAAACCTTTTGGTGTCTTCTCTGGACGCTACAATCACGGCTATGCAAAGCCGAAACGTTTCCATACTGGTCACAGAGCAGCTGCACCTCTAAATGCCGACTCTACACAAAAATATAAAGAAAGAAAAAAAAGAAATACATTACTAAGTTAGTCTCTCTAGCAAAGTATACATATAAGAACTCAAGAGATATAGCTAAGTAGCTAAATACCTGTGAAGCAAGCTTCATTATGAAAATCGGCGAGCCAGGGACCTCACCTTGAACTTGCTTGAATAGAGCCTTAACCTCATCATCATTATGAACCTAAGCAATGAAACCAGAATATAAGTAATCACCTTAGTGACAGTCCAAAGGCATATATATCTACACAAAGCTGACCTTCCTAATGCCTTTACCGCCACCGCCCCACGATGCTTTGATCATCGCCGGATAACCGACAACTTGACAACTAGCAACCGCTTCTTCAGTTGTGTAGACACAAGCTTGCCTGTAGATCTCCTCAGGGATCGTCACCAAGCTGCTACCAGGAGGAACTTTAACCTGAAAACATAAAAGAATTCAGCATTTTTGAAACAGGTCAACAATTCTCTAGCAGTAAACAAGTTTCACTTACATGTGAACCACTCCATGGCAGAGTAGGTACATCAGCAGCTTGTGCAATCAATGAAGAACCAATCTTATCCCCTAATGCTACCATTGAAGCTGCTGTAGGACCAAGAAATATTATTCCTTTTGCCTTCAAGGCATCAGGTAACTCGGGGTTTTCAGATGCATGACCCCAACCAGGCCAAACTGCATCCACACGCGTTGCCTCGGCCATCTACACATTAGATTCAAACAAAGATTAATGAAGAACAACTCCAAAGACAACATTAGTAGTACCCCAAGAAGTTGAATTCACCTCTACAATAAGCTGAACATTAGCATAATTGTTATTGTTTGTTCCTCCCGGAACCTCCACAAACTGATCAGCGATTCTGATGTGCTCCGCATTGATACGCATGTCTTCAGGAGTTGCCATCCCAACCAATGATATGGCTTTTTCCGAGCCAAATGTTTTGTAAGCCCATGTTCTTACACTTGTTATGAACTTCACAGCTGCCATTCCATTTGTAGCGACCAAGATGCTATGGATTGGTCTTTTCTCTCCATGAGCTTTGCAGAATTCATCGACTTCAGACGCTGTTGCAGGAATTTTATGACCGTTGATAGAGCCGGGCACTGTAACTGTCGTTTGAGATTCAGATGTATCTGTAAAACAAGACATAAGCAGACATAGTGGATCACTATACAAGGAAAATGGAGAGCAACATTGTCTCAAGAATTGTAGTTTTAGCCAAAAACAGGCTCTTGAAAAGAAATTGGTACTATCCTCATGAGCTTATGACGCTAACAAAATGAATCGGAAGAACATAAACAAACAAAGTTGCATCATAGTCTCAAGAATTGTGCAGTAATTATGTCTCAAGAATTGTACTTTTAGCCAGAAACAGGCTCTTGAAAAGAAATTGAACAAAAACAACAAGATCGTCAAAAACGAAAGTCATGAATTTTGTAATATCCTCATGAGCTTATGACACTACCAAGGTGACTTGAAAGAACAAAAAACAAACAAAGATGCAACATGGTTCTAAGAATCCGTGTTCTTTTCATAGAGATCAAAGACATCAATGCTTTTTTGCGTATTCAAATGAAGCAAAATGCAAATTATAAGCAAAAAGATAGAAAGCAAACCATTATCCCAAAACGAGGTTGGATCAGGGCTTCTCGGGTCGTTCCTTCCTAAGAAAGCCAGAGGACGAAACTGTTTGCTCCGAGACAAAACATTTCTTCTGCTTTTGTTTCTGTAAAGCGAAACTCCTTTGAATGTTCCCAAAGTACTTCCCAGCAGCTTCACTGTGGTTGGAAAATCTCTGCCAATGGTATTACTTGAACGACCAACTGTTGTGATCCACGGAGAAACATTCTTGAGGCTAATCGGATCAGAACCACCATTTCCGGCAGAACACGAAACCAACGCTCTCATCTCCATTGCTACAACAAAACTTTGTAATCAAGCCAAGCTGTCCCTGAGATTAGTGAAAGTGTAAGTAAACCTGTCCCCGTTTTTTACTGGGCTTAATTATATAAATATATTTGGGCTTTAAAGGCAGATGCATGTTGGTCAAAATTTGGACCAGTCAACAACATTTATAATAATCGCCATAGAAAGATCTAAAAATGATGTCAACAAAAAAAGAAAGATCTAAAAATATCTACGTTTTTAGAATAATAACCTGTATTTATTGTAATTAAGGAAATATAAAATTTTGGTTTGATTTTAATATTAACTTGATGGTGTTGCTGGGACATTGCTCATTTTATTCTCGAACTATTTGTAATCGGCATTTTTATTCTTCAAGTATCGTTTGTGCAGATTAATTCCCCAAATTTAAGTTGACTGCGCAAATTTAAGCATGAAAAAAGTCAACGTTAACGAATAGCTGTTGAGTCAGATGTGGCATTAGACTGTTTTCAAATAGGTTCTTCTCGAAGTGGTCATTAGAAACGTTACGTTGACTTTTCTCAGTTTAATTTTGCAAAGTCAACATAAACTTGAAGAATTTAATTTGCCAAATTGAAAGTCGGGGGAATTAATCTGCACAATTAGAAAAACTTGGAAAATTAAATAATCATTTTTTATTAGAAAATTATGATTATTTTCATAAATTATGATTATTTGTATAATACCATCAAATATTTTTTAAGAAAATATTTTTTATGATATTATATTTGTTGTCTAAAATTTCATTGATACTTGATCAAAATTACCAAATCAGTATACATAACTTTCAAAAAACAAATAACTTAAGCATATATATGTGTCTTTAAAAATTTCAGGACTCGTGACTGAAATTGGAAATATGGGAATCCGATAAGAACGAAACGGAGTTGGGAAATTCTCTTACCCAAAATCTTCTCAAGCGCCCAGTAATTTGGGTAAAGATCAACTTCAAGACATATATTTTGGATAATTTCGGGGAAATTCGGGGAATTTTGGAAAAATTAAATAAATATATATAATTATTATTTTTGAACAGGTAATTAAGGTGTATGATCTCATACCATTCTTTTTATACCTGTTTGAATAAAATAAATGGTTCTGATTGAGAATTCTTTTAAACGGAAAAAGGATTAGGATGCGAATAAATGGTTCTGATTGAGAATTCTTTTAAACGGAACGTGAATTTCATCCCTACATTTTCAGGGCTACTACCATATACTGAGAAAGATAGATGAAAATAAGTGAATTTGATGAAAATTGTTTCTTCTAATATAGGGACCATACAAATGACCGTATGATAGGAGAATAAACATCGATTGATAACCAAACATTCTGTCTAGACCTGCAATTTAGGCATAGATAATCTTCGCAGCGAGAGTTGGTTGATTTTACATTAGTGTTTCGAGTTCAAAAACAGTGCTTAATAATTCCTAACATTCTGTCTAGACCTGCAATTTAGATCACCTGAGAATTACCCTGAACCTAGCGTTTTGTTTCCTGAACTTACACCGTTTTAATTACCTGCTGTCTTTACTTTTAATTATTTCTACTTAGCTTAATTAGAATTTAGAAAACTGTTGTGTGACTATCCCTTCTCTGTGGATTCGATCCCTAAGTACTACAACTGATCTCTTAATTTGAGAGAGTAGCTCTAGGGTAAATTTGAGAGCATATCAATCATGATGAACGGCTCCGCTTGCACTACGTTGAAAATTATTTATAAGCTTGTCTCTATTAATCTGCAGAAATTGTATTTTTTGAAATTGATCTCCGGACCTCCTGGTGTAGAAATATTAACGAACCCTTTGTCAACCACTAGATTAAGGGGAGCTTCCACTATAAATATATTTTAGTTTTATAATTTTCTTTTATATTTTTATTAGTTTTGAATTTTATTAAAATGATGAATTTTTTACGTTGGATAGTATTCTTAATTTTAGTATGAAAAGTGAACAGATTTTTTTTAATAATTTTAGGAGTTAGTAATATGACTTGAGTATTAGTTCTAAATCATATATATATATAACTAGGGTAATATTTGCGCTATTCACGGATTTTCATATTTGATTTTTTGGTTAACCTGATTTTCATATTTTATCAGTTTATTTTATTGTTATATTGTTATTAATTTATGAAAGAATTACTCAGATATTATACAAAAGTTAGTTTATTACTAGAATATTATACATTTTTAAAAAATTACTCAGATATTTTGTGCCTTTGTGTAATTACAATAAACATCTTTCATTAATTTGCAATTTTTTTAATTTTAAAATGATTAACCAAAAATTAGTTTAATCCACCTCATTAACATCTAATCCACCTCATTAACATGAAAAAACTAAATCCACGTCATGAAATACAGTTTCGGGAAAAAAACTTCTCTCTCGCCGGCGAAACCTCTCTCTCTCTCGGCGATTCCGAAGTCGAACCCTAATTCCACCGTCGTATCGTCTCTTCCGGCCGCTTCTCTTATCTCCATCGCATTTCGTCTCCTTTTTCACGAACTCGAGTGGGGACTCTTCGTTTTCTCGGCTAAAAATCTCTCCTTTTCACGAACAAACTTGCTCCGGTAAGTTCGCGGCTGAGTTATTATACTTCACGGCTGAGTTATTATACTTCACGGCTAAGTAATTATATTTCACGGCTGAGTTATAATACTTCATGGAAGACGAAAGGTTGCGTAGGTTAACTCGGCGAAACCCCTCTCTCTCTCGGCGAAACCTCGTCTCTTCCGGCCGTCGTATCGTCTCTTCCGGCCGTCGTCGTATCGTCTCTTCCGGCCGCTTCTCTTATATCCGTCGCATTTCGTCTCCTTTTTCACGAACTCGAGTGGGGATTCTTCGTTTTCTCGAGGGGACTCTTCGTTTTCTCGAGTGGACTCTTCATTTCCAATCCATAAGTCAGCCGTAAACAATCCTTAAGTCAGCCGTAAACAATCCATAAGTCAGCCGTAAACAATCCATAAGTCAGCCGTAAACAATCCACAATTACCGAAACCAGATCCATCATATATCGGAGAAGGATGAACGAAAATGAAGAAGAACGAGGAAGACGATGACGAATTGGATGTTCAAAATTTAAGTTCTGGATATCTCTGTTGATGTGAAGAACAAGGTGAAAAACAATGACGACTAGAAAGACGATGACGGCGACGAGGAGGACGAAGACGACGTTTCGTATTTCTCTGTTGATGTGAAGAACAACGACGGCGAGAAATACGATGGCGACGACGAGGAAGAGGAAGACGACGTTTCGTATTTCTCTGTTGATGATGACATGGAAATATGCATCAGACGTCATTTTTTAATTGATGAAGTGGCAAATAAGCCACCAAGCGATCACGTAAATCAACTGTCTTAAACCAGCCATCAAACAAAACTTTAAGTCAGTCGTAACATGAATACTATTACAGTAATTAAAAAACGAAAAAAATGGCTGCCAAATTCAGCCGTAACTCAACTGAAAATATTTAGCTCAGCCGTATCGTTTGATAAGTTAGCCGTCAAAACATGCTATTGTAGTAATTAATCTTTCGCTACTAAATCAGCCGTAATTAGGCCGAGTTTTTCGTTAACCCAACTCATTACGGCGAGTTATGACACTTACACAAAAATCAGCCATAACGAAGCAATAACTCAGCCAGCCGGAGAAAGTTAATTCAGCCGTGTCGAGATAATAACTCAGCCAAATTTTGACAAATAACCATCGGGTTATAACTCAGCCGTAACTTATGGCTGGAATATCTCGTAAGTCAGCCGTTTTCTCATAACTCAGACATATTTCGTTAACTCAGCCGTAACTTATGTCTGAGTTATCTCGTAAGTCAGCCGTTAGCTCATAACTCAACCATTTTTCTTAAATCAGCCGCAACATACCGTAACTCGGCCGTGATTGCCGATGTAGCGCTTTACGGCTGAGTTCATTAATACACGTCAGCGATTTCTGACGTGACGGTGCGTTTTTTCTGATGTGGAATTAAAAAGTAATGGCATTCTTTGTAATTACGTTTTTTCCTATAACATGTAACAAGAACACGCTGGGTATGGAAAATATAGGCGAAATATGATAGTAATAAAAAAAAGTTTTTTATGTTTCTGATCATTTCACCTAATTTGTATGATATATGAGTAAACTTCCCTTAATTTATACATGCAGAGAAAGATCTTGATAAACCGCAGTTGCAAAATTTTATCTAATTAGACAATGAAAACATTAATTTTTCATTTTATGTTTTCCAATTTTTCTCATCACCACAGAATAACTTATTGATATTTCTCAAAGAACTGAGTTTCGGATATTATATGTGCCGACAGAAATTTGGCTTTAGAAGAAATAGATCATTTAGTCAGGATGATCGGTTAACGTACTTCGGATTTTTTTATATTTACTATGCATCTAACTTAGATTCATATCAGTTTAGTGTTTTCAATATATGATGTGGCTATTTTGTTACCAAATATATATATGGTAGTTCAATGTATCGACAGTCTTTGTAATATTATTTAAGCTATCATGTATTTGCAAAATTAATCCGCATACAAGTTCTCAAAACCCAACTTCTATAAATATATAAACTTTTTACCCTCGTCAAGCCACCGGATGCTTTGGGCTAGTGGTTAAACGCTGCTATTAGTTCGATTCCCTGTGGAAGAGATGCTTTACGCTATATCATACGGTATTAGCAAAGGTTGGTCCCGGACCAAATGAGTGACTAGGGCCTTGGCTATATCATACGGTATTAGTTATACAAAAAAAAATCTCAACCAAAACAATATATGAGAGTCCAATTTATCGACCATCTTTGTAACATTGTTTAAATTGAAGAAGAGAACACTGACAGAACAAACTTTCAAAAGGCGCAAGCTTCTTATTTCCCTATTTAATTTGCATTTAGATGAAATTTTTCATTTGCCAATTTTTTCTTAATTAAGCATGATCATGTTTTCCGGTATCATCCTGCATTCTCTTTTGCTAACCCTCCATTAGTTCTATGCCACCTCATCTTCAAAGCTCATCATCCAAGAGCTAAAAAAACAGTAAATTAAAAAGCTTTAAAACAAACCAAATTTTGTTTTCAGAGAGTACTAATCTTGAAGGATGAGCATAATATATTTTAGCTTACCATGCAGAATATTTAAGTAAAGATCATGAAGCCCTGAATAATTCGACATGTTTTGATCAAAGATATATTAGGTTTGAATGAAACACATATCAAAAATATGCAGACAATTAAATAATATAGATCAAGTATAACAAATGCAGATCAGAATAAACTAATTGATCTGCATTGATCTGCTCAAAATAAATAGGGGATAAATTTGTTCTGCTTTTATCACAAAAAAACAGAAAAATGCAGATTGATCTGCATGTAGAAAAAATGAAAAAAAATTGCAGATTGATCTGCTCTATAAATGATCAGCAATTATTCTGCATTTGTCAAGTGTTACCATTCAAACCTATTGTCGGAGATATATTGCAGGAGATAGAGTATGAGAGCTCCTTGTTTGAGAATTTTTTAGTAAACGCAAATTCTTGTTTCTGGCACAACATTCATATATTGTGCCAGAAACAAGAATTTGCTTTTACTAAAAAATTCGAAACTTTTAGCTAGCAATTGGGCGGCCCATAGGCATGTAGTCTTTTATGTTTTTTACGCAACCTGCAGATTTCACAGCATGTAGTTCCAGCATCTTACAGCCTGCGAACAACCTCCTGCATCGGCCAACAACCTCCTGCAACCAAGCGAACAACCTCTTGTAGCCAGCGAACAACCTCCTGCAGCCTACGAACAACCTCATGCAGCTTGACGACAACCTCCTAGAGCTTGCCAATAACCTCATGCAGACTGCCAAGCTTCATCATCCTACAGTATGCCAGCAACTTCCTGCAACATGCTTACAACACATACGTTTGCTGCAATAGGTTGTAGTGCACGTTGTACATTGCACGTTGCATGATGCTTGTTGCACACTTCAGATCCAAGGCATTTCAACAAATCTCCACCTTGACTTGAATCCTCTTTACGGATGTACCAGATGCATAGGTACAATGCTAGATGTACAAAACTTCTCCTTTGCCTCGGATGTACCAGATCAACCCTTATGTGTTGGATGTCTCAGATGCACGCTTACTGTGTCGGATGTACCATATGCACTCATACTATGCCAGATGTCCATGATACAAACTCTATGTGCCAGATGTACCAGATGCATTCTTCACTGTGCCAAATGTCGCTGATGCACTCTTACTGTGCCAGATGTACGGAACGTTCCTCATATCAGATGTACCAGATGTACCAGATGGACCAGATGCTCCCCCTGAAGCCATATGCTTTCCTTGAAGCCAAACCTTCTTCCTTAGAACCAGATGCTCCCTCCTTGGAACAAGACGCTCCCTTCTCGGAGCTAGATGCTATCTACCAGGAACCAGATGCTCCCTACTAGGAACCAGATGTTCCCTCCTAGGAACCAGATATTCCCTTCTTGGAACCAGATGCTCCCACCTTGGAGGCAGCCAGACGCTCCTTTCTTGAAGTCAGATGCTTCCTCCTTGGAAGCCAGACATTCCTCTCTCTTAGCCAGACGCCACTTAAGGCTAGGCGCTCAATTGAGCGAGATGGTCCTCTAACTTGAAAACCAACTTGGAAGTGATAACCTTTCTCCTTACTGGTCGAGTGACATGATCCCATGCGGGATTCTTATCTAGAGACTCGATCTCATCTTCCATTGCAGCATGCCATCTCTCAGCCTCAGAATTCGAGACAACTTCTCTATATGTGGACGACCCTTGTGTATCCACCTATTCTCCAACTTGCAGTGCATAACCTAACATGTCCTTGGGCTATGTAGGTTCTGAATGATCAACTTCTACCTCTTGCTCTTGACTCTCTTCGTGTTTCGGCAAGTCGCTCTCCTCGCGATCAGTCTGCAGCTCCACCTGCTTGTCAAAACAACCATTCTCTGCTGTAATACTGCTTACAACTTCATCCCAGAACCTTCTTTATAAACAACCATTAGAGAGCATGCACCTCACTCTCCCCAGCTTTGGATTCAACCTCTCATCTGTAGTTGTGGTACCTTGCAGAAAATACAACGTTCCACGTAGAACACCCTTCAGAATCACATCAGAACCTTTATAGACATTAAGAACATAATCTCCGCAACTATCAACTGAGTACTTGAAACCCCAACTATCAAGCAGGCTAATGGATATCAAGTTCCTCTTCAACGATGAAACATGCCTAACTTCGTTAAATGTGCAGAATCTACCATCATGCGTCCTGATACTGATCGATCCGACTCCTGCAACCTTGCAAGCAAAACTGTTAGCCATCTTGACAACCTTGTTTTCGTCCTGCTTGTACGCTGAAAACCACTCTCTTCTTGGACACATATGATAGGAAGCTCAAGTATCAAGAACCCACACATCAATGTGTTTCTCCATTAGCAACAAGAGTAATATCCTCTTTAGACTCGGTGTCAACCTCTGCTACAGCAGCAGACTCAGATTGCTTCTTCTTCTTTGAACAATCTGATTTCGAATGTCCTCTGTCCTTACAGTAATTACAGACATCATCTGGTTTGGGACCCCTTGAGAACGACTTCTTCTTGTATCCTCCATATCCCTTACCACCACTGACATACAATCCAACAACTTGATTGTTTGTATATGTACGAGACGCGTTACGTTGCAGCTCCCTGCTGTGAAGGGATGACCTGACTTCTTCCTAAGACATTGTATCTTTACCGTTTATAAACGATTGAACGTAGTTCTTGTATGACAACGGTAGATATACCAATAGAATTAAAGCCACATCCTCATCCTCCACCTTAACATCGATATTACGCAATTCTAGTAATAACATGTTCAACTGATCTAAGTGATCCCTGAGTTTCGTACCTTCCTGCAATCTTAATGCGAACATGCGTTGTTTCAGAAGCAGCTTGTTCGTTAGAGACTTTGTCATGTACAAAGACTCCAACTTCCCCCACATACCGGCATCAGTTGTTTCGTTTGAAACCTCGATAATGATGTCATCTGCAATGCACAGCAAAATCGTTGCATGTGCTTTCTCCTCCAGACTTGTCATCGCAGCAACGTCGCCCTTGTTGTCTTTCACCAGCACCGCCCACAATCCTTTTTGCTTCAGCAAAACTTGCATGTTGATCTGCCAGAGACTGAAACTGTTTCTCCCTATGAACTTGTCGATCTTCATGCTCATCCCAAACATCTTCCCACCAGACGCGGAAACCCTAGAACATGGATGCTCTTATAGCAGTTTGATGTAACTGATGCGAGAAGTAATAATAAACGTAAAGGACACGACATAGAATTTACGTGGTTCACCAACGATGTGTTGGCTATGTCCACGGGCAAAGGGAGATTATTTATTAATGGAGGCAGAACAGTTTCAGAATACAACAGATATTAGGGTAACAAGGTTACTTATTATAGCGAAAAGAAACCCTAGAAACTCTAACAACATGCGATTTGGGCTTGCACGCTAAAGCCCATGTAGAAACCTTTAGCTAGCAACTGGGCGGCCCATAGGCATGTAGTCTTCTATGTTACTTACGTAACCTGCAGATCTCGCAGCATGTAGTTCCAGTATCTTACAGCTTGCGAACAACCTCCTGCAACCGGCCAACAACCCCCTGCAACCAGCGAACAACCTCCTGCAGCCAGCGAACAACCTCCTGCAGCCTACAAACAACCTCATGGAGCTTGACGACAACCTTCTGGAGCTTGGCGACAACTTCCTAGAGCTTGCCTATAACCTCTTGCAGACTGCCAAGCTTCATCATCATGCAGTCTGCCAGCAACTTCCTACAACATGCTTACAACACCTACGCTTGCTGCAATAAGTTGTATTGCACGTTGCACATTACACGTTACATGATGCTTGTTGCACACTTTATATTCAAAGCATTTCAACAAATACATCAAATTTCTAACTACATTGACCATGCTTAGAATGTTGTATATATGGAAATCATGTGATATAACTCATAGTTGAAACTCTATACTGCAAAAATAAAGATATCAAAGGTTTAAAAGTTCACTTTCACGTAAAATTACGGTTAGTACAATCACATGGCTAATTGTCATCACGTGGCCATTAATATCTTCAAGTTTTTGAAGTATAAGCAGCCTTATGCCAACACGTAACAAATGATTAACAAGAAATGTAAAAAATTTCTCATGCGGAAAAACCTGCAACGATGTTTCGGAATAATCTGTCAACACCATCTTAACCTACATCGATGACAGAAAATAAATAGCGGATAATTAATAATACAACAAACTCAACCAGATAATTGTATGGTTCTAAAATCTGAGGAGTTGCACGTTTTAACTATATTTTAACTTAACTATCTACAAGGTAAATTAAACTCAAAATTTAAGAACTTTATTTACACTCATTTATTAATTCATTTCAAAATTCAAATACACATGAATATACATGAGTTTTGTTTCGAACACATGACTGGAAATCTCACAAAATCACAGTAAGGTTTCACCACGGAAACCTTAGAATAGTCCCATTAAGAGAACATTTTCTCAAAATTGTTTATAATTGTGTTGATTAGCCAAACTGAAAATCAAGAAATATATAAAATTAATTCATATCGTAAGTCGTATTCTACACATCAAAAGCATATGTTTACTTGTTGGAAAATGGAACAGTAAATGAATGATGAAAAAACAGATGTTGACACTTAATTCTCTAATACTTTCACTCTATCCCAGTTTTTGCCTCTCGATTTTTTAATATATCTAGTTGTCGTTTGCACTCTTCCGCTCGTCTAGAAACCAGAACAATTTGATACATAGGTTTTTGAGGCTCAATGTACAAAACCGTTGTTCCATAAGGTTAGCCTTTTCAAGTAATTCATTGTTCTTGATACAAAATTAATGAGCATAACTTAGCAGTAAATTTCTGATCTGTTTGACCAACTGTAAATTTCCGATTCGTTTGACCAACTGTAAACATAAACAAATAGCTAAATACGCATCTATACTAAATGAAAGCTGCTGTTTGGGGCTCCTCAAGCTAGCCACATCAGCACAAAAAAAAACTGATCTAAAATTATGCCAGCTCAACACTTTAATCGAAAACAAGAGAAAATAAAAAAAACTATCACAATTCTATTAAGATTATGAATCTAATGGCTTATCATCCGAGCCCACCAATGATTGTGTCCCAACAACAAAGCTCTCAAACAGTCGAGTCTCTTCAGATTCTAAACGTAACATAAATTGCTCCTACTCCATTACAACCTTTTTCCTTAACTGCACAACTAATTATTGCTTTAATTTATCAATTTAAATGGTCACTCTTTTGATATTGATAGGCCGCCGAATACTCCGCCACAACCCTTCATACATAAAAACTATCAACCAAGAGATTCAGAGATCTCGGTTCAACAATTGTAACCATTTTCTTTCCAATTTATGTTATTATAATCACTCATAAGAGTTCCTGATTTTTATGTTTTTTTTTCTTGGTTATTATAATCACTCAACTCATGTACAGACCTTTCTTGTAGTCATCTGATAAAAAACTCCTCTTCAAAAGTCTCTTTAGCTTCTTCCAAGACTTGACACGGGTCTTGCCTTCTCTAACACGCTTAAACTAAAGAGTATCCCACCAAAGACTAACATAACCTTTAAACCTCAAGGTTGCTACCTTAAACTTCTTCTCATAGTCATATGTATTATATTCAAACGCCCTCTCCATGGATATTAATCAATCTAGAAAGTCATATGGATTCAGATTACCTTGAAAATCAGAAAAATCCAATCTTCTTCACGACGATGATGATCCCCCCCCCCCACATTTTCTTGGATCAGAATCAGAACTATAAGAAGAACCTCCAGTACCATCATAAGACGCTTCCCTTCGTCTTCTATGTTGATCGTGTGTCTCTTCTATTGGAAACCATAACCATCTCACGCATCTTCTGCCTTAGATCCGCCATCTCTCTGCCAATACCGTCAGCGAGGCTTTATCGAGTGTCAATCATCTAGTAATACCATGATAACCAATTTGAACTAGAGATTAAAGAATAACCTTCACTCCAACAAGCTGGATTTGCTCTGATACCACTTTAATGTGTTATGCAGGAAACGATCGGAGTGAACAAGATAGAGATTGTAACATGACAGCTTTGGCGCCAAGTTAATGAGCGTTTGGGCTGCGAAGGTTCTTAAAACCAATTTGAAGTAACCGTGAACGAAACGTAACAGGATAGATAGGAAGATTGGGATCAGCACAACTCGTAAAACTGAAGCAATGGAGTTGATAAAGAAACCCGTTGAGCTAACACCACAAGATGATAAAGACACTCGAACCACCACCAATGACTCTTCCAAATCAAAGGATAAAGGTAAAGATCTAAATTGATCCAAAGGGGTCACAAAAGACTCTCCATATATCTTAGTAATTATCTGATTTATTACATGTTAATAAGCCTCATTATATAGAGGAAGTACAAGTAATTTTCGTCCATTGGACTTACAATGAATGTAGTCAATACCAGAAATCAAAATCATATATATAATTAGGTAAACTTCTCTCCTGTTAAGGTGTCCACGTTAGCATATGTTTTTTCCTTTCATGGGCTTACTATAACAAAGCCAATTTCTTTCTCTGGGCTTTCAAAAATAAAAAATACCTCATCATACCATTTTATAAGGCCCATTAAAACCAAAACGACTAAAAAGGTTCGCTCACATACACGCGCCCCACCCCTTTCATCTTCCTCCCAACCTCCCACAACATCCACCGCTCGAGATCCATCATTGCATTCACAGAACTAAACAATACAATCTCTCATAGCCACCCAAAATATTAATGATTCATTCAATTTCTATACTGCCACACCACATAATTACAGCAAACTCTTCTCTTCCTCTCATAAATTTTCTTCCTAACGTTACCTAAACTTCCACTAACCACCAACTCTTCACTTCCAAACACTGTCAAAGAAAGAAAAACCTCACATCAAAAAAAAGAACAATCATATCTGACATTGACGTCGTTGCAATTCCAGCCATGGCTAACTATGTCACTTTTGATGATCTCCGTCTCGGTCGATCAACTCAACAATTTGTTGGTAGGCTTTTACGTTTCTGGGAAGTCTGTAACATAAAAAAGGATGGGCGAATTCATGGGGATTGTCCTACTTCTCCTAGATGAAAAGGTAACTCTTACGCATATTCTACTTAAATTACGCAGATAACATCTACTCTACAGATTTCTAACGAACTCCTTCTGTTTGGCCTTCTAATTGGTTTGTAGAATTTAGTCATTCATGGATTCATACCAGCAGCCCTTGTCGACCAATACCAGGCAAACCTAAGGGAGGATGCAATTTATAACATTGGAGGATTCGAAGTAGGCAGATGCACTAACCTTTACAACATCACATATCATCCGTTCGTACTCCGCTTTCTGCCAATGACAACAATTGTTGAAGTCCATGATGTCAGTGATAACATGCATATTTTCCCTAGTTTTGCTATCATAAGTGAGTGCTTTAATAAGCATTTCACTAAGGTTTTAATACATAAACACTAGATTTCAAGTATTTGGTTGTTCAAGACTCTTTTCAGGTAAACTTAACAAAAGACGCTTATTTTGGAGCAAAATAGATAATTCCGGAAATAGTGCTCAAGGACAGAAGTTCAACACCAGACGAAGGCCTTCCCACCACAAGATCAAGCTTATATTTGGAGACAAGGAAGCCTTATCAGCTGTCTTTCACCACGAAGTGATTTGAGAACAATCCCACGGTTGGATCTCAAGTTATGGAAGAAGCAAGAAGGTCCGTCAAGCACCCGGAAGACCGAGATGGCCGCGCCACGGCCGATCCAGACGACCAGTGGACGAGCCACGACCGATCACTCGAACGGCCAGGCCACTCGCGGTTCCCGAGCCCATTTGAAGCCCAACTTAAACCTGCAGCCGTCTTATGCAAGCCAAGACCTAATCTACGACCTAGGGCACTTGAAGACCTATATATATACTCGTTGTTTAGGGTTTTTCAGAAGAAAAAAGGAGGAGAAGAGAAAAGAGAAAAGGGAGACAAAAACACATATTCATAGCTTTCTTTTGGTGGCCGCGAATCTCGTATTCACGGTTTTCACTTTGTTCTTTGAGGGATATTGATTTGTTCTTGAACCCTCTTTGTTTCTTATCGATTTATACAAGTTATGCATTCATCAATCACGTTTTCTACTTCTTCTTTCATGTCTGAGTAGTTTATTTTCGTTGGGTATTCTTTAAGTGGATCTATGGGGAATTTTCATTAACTGTTTTTAAACCGATTGTTTAGGGCGAAGATTAGGGTTTTCTGTCTCACCATATTCGTTCTTATTGCATGATTCTAGCGTCATGAACTATATTCTGATCGCAGGGTCTTGAGAGCGACGAATGTCCTGAATCTCAGATCTAGACCATAATAGGGTTGAGAGCATCCTTTAAAAGATGTCTGAATGTTTATTGTCCCGATCTTATTGCGTGTTCGTCTAGGACGCAGGATACGACAGTATACCTGCGAAATAGATGTTCACAGATCGATCTTGCTTTGTCAGAGTTAGGTCGTTAAAACCAGTGAATCAGTTTAGGGAAAATCGCCTAGTCTCGTTTGCTTAACTTTTGTGTGTTTGATATCTAGTTAGAACCCCATAGATTTCCCGAGAAGATCCCCAACGTGTTTCACCCATCTGCTTTTCAATCGAGATTTACGCACTTCAATATTTACTTTTTCTGCACTGCCTTTCAATCGAGATTTACGCACTTCAATATTTACTTTTCTGCACCACGCACCTGATTTTCTTTTTACAAGTTCTTAAACTGATTTTCCTTTTTCCGTTGGTTATAGAAGGGATTGACAACCTCCTCTATATAAGGCGTGATACTGCTTTCATTATTTCCTGCAAAAACCGTGACACTTACCCCAAAACCCCAGTTCCCTGCGTCTTTGGTTGCCCTGATTTCCTGTTTTGCAGTTGACCTCCTCCATGTGGTTCGATACCCTAAGTACTACAACGCACGCTGTGCACATGCATCTTAGGGTCCTACAAATTCAAAGCTCGACGAGTCCCCAAATAAATCCTCCAATCTCGGACGACTATTTAGACCCCATCAAGCTTTTGGCGCCGTTGCCGGGGAGGTTACGTTTCGCTGTGCAAAATAAAGGTCAGGATCACAACTCAAAGACATTCTTTTTCTCTAACTTCTAGATTTCCTTCTATGAGTTACAGGAACTACCATACCATGGAGAGCACAAGGAGCGATCCTTACATGCCTCCTAACGCACGCCCACCTGCATACCACTTCACGCCACCACCCCAGGAACACCTGGCGTGTGAAGAAGAACCCGCACCCCTAGCTCAAGACGAGGACGAGAGTTTTCATCACCAGATTTCTGCTCTTTCCCATCACAACCAAAGCCTCCCATATTCTTTCCTGCATCAGCAATTGAACAAGCTTACGGAGCTAGCACGAATCCTCACGGATCGCGGAGCCGAGTCTGAGAAGACCTTCCATTCCCGGATCGATTCAGTGCAAGCTGAGATATCTTACAAGGTGCAGGAAATCGCAGAACAAGTCAAGAAACTTGAGGCTCAAGCTTCAAGGGACCGAAACAACCTTCTGGAGATGGAAGAAAAGCTGGGATGCCATGATTACAACCTGGCATAGATCAGACGGGGAATCCGAGGATACGGCTGTGAGCTCGAAGAAACTAAGGAAGCCCTAGATGAAGTCAAAGATCATCTCGGAAGATACACTGAGGAGGCAAGGGAAGGCTGCCTCGCAATCAAGAGCCAAACTAGCAGTAACAACAGGGCAATCGAGGGCATCGCCTTATAGCTAGAAAGGGGCAGCGACAAGTTCGAAAGATTCGCCAGAGGCCAACGGGAGCTCACTGACATGCTACCCTCTTTCAAGAGAGTCATGAGTTTTCCCACAAGAGAACACGAAGAGACCCCTGATTCTTCGAGCAAGGAAGACGTGGCACCAGACAGCCGGTCGCCCGAGAAGCTCAAGAAAATCATCATCGCACCTTGTAACGCGATCACCCGGTCCGTAACGAGGCGCGAAGATGCCGTTCTTAGGGCAGAATATGCCCGTAACGAGTTCACCTTCACGAACCATCTACCGTCCCAAACATTCTCATATCCAAACTATACATGGGCACCTCTGAAGCTGTCACGATGCATGGCCCTGACCTGACGATCGAATGACAAGAGGGTCCATAAGGAGTCGCGATTCGAAGGCCTCATCAAAAGGGAAAAACTCATCAAGTTCCATGAGAAGGCAAGGAAGATCCCGATATATGTTAGCTTCGAGGAAGCATGGAAAAGGGGAGATTTGAAGGAGTACTTCAAGGATAGCAGTGAAGATGTGGGCATCATCAAATGCCACTTCATGCAAGCGAGATTTAAAGCCACCATGACTATAATCATGGACGTCCACAAATACAAGAAAGTCGGAAGGACTCGCGACCTGATTAGCAGAGAAGATCTTGCGGAATTCGAAAAAGGTAGTGGAAAGCCTGCCTCCGGAGACTACTTTCACCACGGCATGGAAGGAGCATTTGATCGGATATTACTTCCACGAAAGTGATGAGACTACGCAGGAGATACTTCATCTCTACGAATTTGCGAGAGCTCGAAAAGAAACTCGAAATCCAAGGAAGACCCGAAGTGAGAAACATCTTCTCGAGAAGGATGAAGATGCTATCATGGATAGACTCGAGGAGTCCTTAACAGAAGAGGCCACGCAGAAGGCAAAAAGACCTTGCCTAAGGTCAAACTCCACCTCTAACTAAGCTCCCAAATTACCAAAGTCTAGCTAAAAGACTTTAAAAAAGAGCGACTCAATGGGAGACAACTCATTTTAGGTATTCTCTTTCCCATCTCTTTAACCATACTAATCTTTAGTTTTGGTTTCTTCTTAGTTTGCAGCATTTTCATAAACGCCAAAAGCAAAAAAAAAAAATCAGAAAAACCAGAAAAGACCAAAAATATGAAGAAGGAGTTTCGAAGAACACTCACCGGGCGACGAGCTGCCCGTGGGCCGGGCAGAAGGAGCCTGGCCGCGCCACGAGCCACGATGGCGCGGAGAGACGTGCCCGGCCGCGGCCGCGACAACCCGTCGAGCGGCAGGCCTTCGTCTGAAACTCTCTCCATCCGAACTTCACCAAACCGGACCTCCTTCAACCTGTGTCAAGCCTCTCAAGCTTCCTCCTTGATTCAATGGCCTGAACACGTCCTAAAGACCGCAAATACAACTTCCACAACCGCGGCACACTGCTGTTGCATCAAAGATGGCGAGACAAGACAAGACTCCATCCAAGTCAAGTTAAGTCAATGATCCATCTCTCTCATTCTACTTCATCCTGCACGATCAACGGACCTGTATCTAAGAAGACGAAGAAGAGCATCACGGTTCTAGAGGAAGAAAACCGTTGCCCAAGCTCCAGAAGGAAGAAGATGCAACTTCCTTCACCAAACCGCGAAGAGAAAAGTTCCCGAGGACTAGCTTATCTCTTCCGCGACTGAGACCTTTACCAAAGCCAAGTAAGGATTTCATATGGCATTGAAGTTCAAACTAGAAACACCTGTCTTCCGGGATCCCGAACAGATCACTGGATAGGAAAGCATAGACCCAAACTTCAAGTTTCTGAGGTGACACAATCTTATAGACGCAAGGACGAAAGATTTTCCATCTCTCATTCACGGTGTTCTACAAAGGTCAAGGAACCAAGACGAGTGCTCAACAACCGGAGTACATGTTCCTCTCAACAAAGGCGTGCCCCAATAATCATCATCATCACCAGCCGCCAACATCACCAACATCACCACCATACGCCCACCACCACCATCCGAAGCAAGGAAGCTCAACCGCGCAACACATTTCCTTTCGAGCTAAGTTTTCGATTTCTTTTGTTCAATCAAATCGATTCTAAGCAGGGACATAAGGATAATGATCAAGTCCTTAGCTCAATCATACCACACGCCCATCCACCCATACCAAACCCAACGCCACTTTCAAGTAAGTCTTCACAAGCTTGTACTTGAATTTACCTATCTTTTTCACCTCAACTCGATTTAAACAAACTGGGGACAGTTTGATTTAAGTCTGGGGGGGTTTCTTATATTACTAATTATGCTTTTATTTGATGAGTCTTATGCATACTTACATCATTTATCGAGTCGTTTTATAGAGTCAAAAATTTTTTTTCTTTTAGTCGGAAACTATGAACTTTGCTAGGTACAAGTCACTTTGAACAAGGAACCTTAATGACCATTCTCACGGATTTAGAAGCAAGGTTTACTAAGTTGAACACGGCGAGTGGATCATTCCAGCGGAGAAAGTTCTAATCTCTAGAGTACTCGAAGGATCTTGCGTTGACTCCGCACCTAATGAATCAAATCTTCTCGTCAAGGGGCTTGAGGTACTTCGAACTTTGCTCCTCTTTTAGACTCTAGCATGACTAAGTAGATGCAATGCAACCTCTCCTTGATCTTCCCTTGTTAAAAAAAAAAAAAAAATATAGAAAGAAAGGTTTTAGTTTGGGAATGGCAACCAGAGTTCCTTAAAGGACAATGACGGTTCGCAGCAATCATGTAAACTTCAAAGAAGTGATCATTCTCAAGCTAAGAAGAAAAAAAAAAAAAAAATGGAATAAGAAAGTCGATAGAAAAAATAAAATGATACCCTAGAAAAGTAGGGAGAAATCGACTAAGGGAAGAGAAAATAGGAGAGTTGTGTCTGAAATGTCTTTGTCTAGATGTTTGGAAGAGAAGAGTATAATGTCTCGTCGACCAATACTCCCTCGATAGAGACCGCACGCCTAAATGAATAAAGGGGTCAACAAGAGAAAGCTCGAATTACTCAAAGGGACCATGAAGCGTATCCGGGAAGGGTGAAAAGCTCAAGGTAACTAGACACAAAGGCCTTGAAGCTAGATTTCGAGTTATGCGGCTCAGACAGGTCGATTGTTAGACTTGATGAGTTCCCAAGTATTGGGGAGTTTCCACGTTTTCAAAACTTATTTTCCTTACTTAGATTTCTGTTTTGTTTGAGGACAAACAAAGATTTAAGTCTGGGGGGTTGATAACATGCATATTTTACCCATTTTTGCTATTAATCCATTGCTTAAAAACCATTGCTACATCGTTATAAATTAAGTGGTCTTAACCAATTCTAATAATTAATACAACTTCAACAGGAAACCAGGAACGAAAACACAGAGTTAGAAAAGAATGAGGACATCCTAAACACCTCTAAAGACAAACAAGTTCATAGTGCATCGGAGCTACATCCAAAACCACCATTGAGTGAGGATGAGACGAGCCTAAAACGACTACGTGTGTAGTTTGGTATACAGAAGCCGTCTTTCCCAACCACAGCTGCTTTCACTACTTATATGATTTCCAACTCTTTTTCAAAAGTACTACTACTTGAAGAACAATTTCTGCTTTCGTTTATAATTTCATGTTATTGTGCTGATACAAAAGCACTACTTCAAATTTCATAATAAAGGAAACTCTAGACGGGTTTTTCATCTGTCCAAAATTACCTAAACACACAAACTACATGCATTGAAGGGCAAATAATTGAAACAAACAATCATGAATGCATTGTTATTCGGTAGCCCAAATACAACAAGCATTGCCGTCATAACAAAAACCATTCCAATGATGCCACATAATTTACTCAACCATCTTAAACAAAAGTATAAAGGCTATAATAAGTAACGTGGGTAGCCCTATGGGAAACTTAATAACTAATGGATTTCATGCTAAAAATACAACATAATAACCACAACTCTTTAACTAACTGCTCACTATAAAATCTGATACGAAATGATTAACGCAATAAACACCCATCCGGCATGAATACAATAAAATTTTAAGTGGGGTTAAAAAGAACAACTGATTCACGGTGAAGATTTAGTGACATTTCTTAGGGAAAAAAATATTCAACTATGATGACCACAATCGTAGCGTTAGGCAAACGCAGGAGCTAACGTTAAAAAAAAAAATTCAAATACAATAAAACATCATATACTAACTATAATTTAACTAAATTTATATTTGACTAATACCATCTGTGCAATCAAAATTAGCAACACCAATTTTAAAAAAAATTATAGACGCCATAAATGTAAACACAGTAAAAGCCAACGATTACGGAAGTTGTTACTGCCACTCAACGGAATAATTGCTCATCACAATGTATGTTACAAAATTAGAATCCAAATCAACACCCATCCTAAATAAATACACAAACTATTAAATGAGATTAAAGAGATAAACTAATGCACATAGAAGAAGTACGGACGATTATTAGAATATACAATATTCCCCTACAGAAACATAATGTTAGGAAAACTAAGTCGTGTTCTTAAAAACAAAAAATAAATATTAAAAAAGCCGTTCATTATTTTTTTTAAAATTATTAATCGATATTCACAATACTAACTATACTAAAACTTAAAAACGTATACATAAACAAAGCCGAAAGAGGAAGCTAAAACATCGGAAAATAGTAAATTCACATATAAATCACATTAAAGAAAATAGATAAGAACTTCAAAAGTCAAACATTAATCAAGACATGCCTATATAAATCGATCACTTATCAATTCCACACAAATCACCAAACACCAAAAACCAAAAATGAATCCACAAAACAAAACATGTAAGCCGGCTAGAGAAACTACCTCAAGATTTGCTGGGTGAAATAGTTTGTAAAGTCGGTACTGATTCACCAGTGGATTACCAAAAATCCTATCATGCAAAGAATTACGTGTTTCATCCACTGACCACCGAGTGTGTCAAAGACTCAACTTTCCCCCCCCCCTCCTGAAGAAACCTAAAGCTGCAAACCGTTACAATACTGTGATGACTAATTGTGTTGCAAATAACAACAAAAACGCACACTATATCAAAGGTATATTAGAAAACTTCATTCACAAAAAATTATATTGGCCTACATCATTTCTCAATAGCGACTGACGCGGGGCATAAGAACGCAACCTATTTGTATGCTCTCATTCTTCTATGCATCGGGATTTCTGAAAAAGGGGTGAAATCTCAAATGGGCTGAGGACATAACTACAATTGACACATGCTGGGAAAACATAAAAACTGCATTGCAGAGGATTAGAGTGATGAGAAAAAAATATTATCTAAAATCACTTGAACGGATGAAACCCGACAACTTTTGTCACTGAGACGACATGGATAATACCTGTGCCAAGTGTTTTTACTACAAACAAATGTATAAATTTATTTACATGATGTAACTAAATCTGAATCACAATTTACTTTTTCTTTGTTCATCTGATTTGCTTATTAAAACTATCTTATTGTTTTGCAAAATATTTGGTTGTAATGTCTTCTACAAGACCAGTGAAAAATAAATTCAAAACCAACAGTATATCCAAACGGAAAGCTTCACTTTTCATTAAAAAAATAAAAATAAAAAAATCAAACCGTAAGCACAAAAGAAGCAGGAAAACCTACACAATGTGGATTAAAAACAACAAAAATCAATGAAAGAACAAAATGGAAAGTGAATAATACGTCGTCAACACTGATAAAACAACCTCAACTTATGTATGAATTACATATATAATTACATTACAATTTCACGTACACGACTAAATGTAGATGACTCTGAAACCAGTGTTACCAAAAAAGAATAAAGACTAACATATATCATTAGGAGATACTATAGAAGCACGCAACACAAAACCAACTACACAAAATTGATATACATATTAATAAAAAAAACACTATTTAATTCAACATGGTTATAAAAGTACATAAAACATGAGCTTAAATGGCCTTTTACAATTCACCAAAACGTATAACTGTAATTACTATTAATTACACAAACAATAGATAATATATAATATACGAAACAAAGTTGGAGTAACATTAAAGTAGACAAAAAGTCAAGAAGAACAACAAAAATATGAGATCTAAAACTCCGGGAAAAAGAAAACCAAACGCAAGATTCCAATTCAAACGAAGAAGAAAAGGAAAGCTAACACTGATGCAGAGATACAAAACAACTGCAGAGATACAAAACAACTGCGTTGAAAAAAGTAAGTGGTTCATAACCTATAAACAGAACAAGTACAATAGGATTATACACTTTGGTTAAAAGTATGGGGAAAGTAAGACTCTTTTTTTAACGCCTTATTTATGAACTACAGGTACGCGCCTAAGAATTATAAATTGTGGATGCTCAGCTTGCACACAGCTTGGTAATAGGTTCAATACAACATACTCTAATGAGGATTCAACTTTATGCCATAAACTAATAATGACTCATGCTAATGCAGGAGAGCACAAAAAAGCGAGGCAAATGCGACGAGCAATACTACTGGCTAAAAGAACGAAAAGAAATTTAAAAAGTAAGCCTCTAAAATCAATAATGAAGACAAACACTACAATGCAAATCACATGATGCTCATGTTTGTGACTGACACCCAAATAACACAAATTGCAGGGATTACTAATGAACAAGGAGCTGAAACATCTTAAAAAAAGCAAACAGAGAGAAATGGATTGTTAGAATGCCCTTTATGTAATGCTTTAGTGTGGAAGCAAGAAAAAATGGGTACAGGAGGCCCAAACAGATCCCCATTATTTACAATTTGGTGTCAGCAAGGAAGAGTTCAGCTACCGAAAGAGCCACAACCACCCCCACTACTAAAAAAACTTCCAACTGAATCAGCTCGCTACCAACAAAATATCAGAACGTACAACTCCATTCTCGCCTTCACGTTAATGGATGCTCAAATAGATCAATTTGTGATGCAAAAAAGCGGACCATTCAATTTCAAGGATACATGGCCAGAATTACCACAGGATAGGTTCATTGGTGCCAGCAGAAGGAAACAACCCAAAGTTTTTACAGCTCTACATCTTTGACACAGAAAACGAAGTGCAAAACAGAATATTAGCAGTTAACAGAACCACAAAAGCAGGGGAGTTGGATAAAAACATGGTGAAAGACCTCATCAACACAGTGGATACATACAATTGTTTAGCAAAAAAATTCAGGAAGGCACGAGACGTGTATTAAAATGGTGAGTGTCCCGAGTTTAGCATCAGGCTGGTTTTCCAAAAGAGACGTGGGAAGCAGTATGATATTCCAACAACAAATGAAATAGCGGGTCTAATTGTTGGTGATTTAACTACTGCTATCGGTGAAAGAGATGTGGTAGTGAATCAAAAGTCAGCTGGACTACAACAAATTAGTGATTTACACCCAATGTTCATGACTTTGCAATACCCTCTGCTATTTCCATACGGTGAAACTGGATTCCATGAAGCTAATCTAATTGTTGAAAAACACGGGATTACTCGAAAGAGAACATTCGTCACTAAGAGAGAATTCTACGCGTACCAGATACAGACGCATATACACGAAGGAATGACAATTATTACATCTAAGTGCTTCTTCATCAATACATTGTGGACGCATATACGGCAATCGAACAAGAAAGGTTACGTTGGTATCGACTCAACCAGAAGAAACTAAGAGCTGAACTATATAACAACGTCAAAGATGCAGTTAATAGAGGTGACACATATGCTAAGTCGATTGGAAAAAAAGTTATCCTACCAGCGAGCTACACAGGCAGTCCGCGATACATGGTTGAAAAATATCATGATGCAATGGCTATATGCCGGTGGTATGGGAATCCAGATTTATTCATAACTATGACAACTAATCCAAAGTGGGAAGAAATATCACAACACTTAAAGACGCATGCGAGCGATGAACCAAACGACAGGCCTGATCTAGAATGTTGAGTGTTCAAAATCAAGTTAGATGAATTGTTAGCGGATTTCAACAAAGGTCTCTTCTTCCCTCGACCAATTGTAGGTTTGAATGATTTCTAAATTGTTCTATTATAATAGTTACTAATTCATATATAGCATCTACTAAATTTCTAATGAATAAATTTGTCGGCTAAAACAGTGGTATACACAATTGAATTTTAAAAGCGAGGTTTGCCACATGCACACATATTTCTATGGTTAAAAGAAGATTTCAAGAATCTAACACCAGAAGATATTAATAAGTTCATATCAGCTGAGATTCCCGATGAAAAGGAAGATCAAGAGACTTACAAACTGGTAGAGCAACATATGATGCACGGTCCATGTGGGAAAGACCGTCCATCATCTCCATGCATGGATAAAGGTGTTTGTGGGAAAAAGTTTCCAAGAATTCTCCAACTTCACATTTTCAACATCTTTTTGCACAATGCTCCAGAATGCTTCAAAATCTCTAATTATGCTCAAAACGTACTTCAACATGTAAAGATTTTAATAAGACTCTAAAAAAACCAAAAGACTCTATAAATAAAACTTATATCATGGTCAAAAATTGGTAAAAACCATGATATATCAAAAGGAGAATGACCGGATAATTTTATATAATTTATTTTCATTTTAATAACAAACTAAAATAGATTCACATATATTAAAAGCCATATATTAAAAGCCATATATTAAAAGCCAGAGGAAGAAAAGAAAGAAAAAAACTATATCTATTTAAATGGGCATCAAATACAAACGTCCAGCCCAACAACAGCGTTTATGGTCTCAATTTGTACGATCTTATCACCAAGGACAATTCAATTAGTAAGCAACTTATAGGCAGGAAAGCGAGAAAAAAAAAAGAAAAAAAAATTGAGGCGACCAAAGTGAAGAGAAGGGACGAAGTTTGTATTTTTCGGTTTTGTCAGATTATGAGGCTGTTTTTTTAGAGAAAATAGGCTGGCTATCTCTTTAGTTACTGTACTAGAATATGTGGGTTCGAAATTGGATGAATGAGGAACATATAATTAGAAAGTCTAAACTGTACATATAAATAAATTAAAAGAAATATAAACACTGAAAAGTGGATTACCAAACAACCCCACGCGTGCGCAGGGGGTCGATTCCTAGTACTACTTAATTTTGCTTTCAAAGTAGAAAATAAGACTGAAATGGATGTAAACTTGACCAAAAACGAAAATGACTCTTCAACTAGCATTTTTGGGCTTTATAAACTTCTATAAGCTTCATTGCTCCATAAATCAAGTCCATAAAATATGTCCCACATTTTTAGTTATTTGGTTGGTCCAAATACACCAATAAGCCAACCCATTATGTTTTTCAATTTCTTGTGTAATCTCGTTAGTTTGTACGTTTGCTCACGCAAGTTTTTCTTAACGAAATGAAACAAGTAATATATGAACACAATGCCAATACACGTTGGCCCGTGGACCCATCCGCTAACCCGCTGGATTTAGCTCGAGGGCTGGACATAGCTAAATAGACTGCAATTTTAGAAGGCTGGTCGTTGCGATCTAAACAAAAAAATGTACACCGCAGGGCAAGGCCAGATGGATGCAAGTCGGCCCGGTTAACACCGTTACCAATCACCCCCATAATCTCCCAGAGGTAGAACCACGTTGTGAAAAGAAGGTCAACTAATACCTCTTAAGAAATATAAATTATAATTGTAGTTTAAATTTAGTAAACGCCAGCACCTCAATTGGTTAAAATCTGGTCCATTGACCTCATAACCCGAGTTCAACTTACCTGATTTATTTGATTTTCGTAACATATTTTTTAAATTTTATCTTTTATTTGGACTTTAGCACAATTTGTTTTTTTTTAAATAAAATTTAGACTTAAAAATCCAAATTTATTTCTGCTTCTCTTAGATTTGTTTTCTATACAATGTCAACCCAGCACTATAGTTTTTTCGAACTATAATTACATGACTTCCAATTCTTGATGAGACTAACCAGTCACGTGTTTCAGGTGTTGCACTTATGAAATTCATTTTTGATGATAAGATATATACACATACACATGTTGCATCAAAACCGTGATTCACGTAAATTATATGGAAGAAGTTGCGTTTTCGAAACGGATAGAAACATTACTATCAAACAGAATCAAACAGAAACTGCTTTCTTTTGCTTTCTTTTACAGTTCAAGAATGTCAAAAACATCATAAACACATTCCAGGAAGATACAAGGAAATAGTGTAGGTGGCACACATCATACCATCATATAAAGGATCTATACATCCAACAAATGCATCACAAGTTCACAATAACACATGTTGCACAACATTTGTTTGCCAAATTATTAAATTTTTGAGTAGAAGCGAAAGTAATGATCTAGCGAAACTCGAAAGAAAAAGAGAAATAGGCTTTGTTGAGTGACAAATTTTTTATTCTTAACCACATAAATAAATATATTTAGCAATAGTGACATGTTGAATGAATTGTCGCGCAATTCGCTTATACAACGGGAATGACAAAGCTACAACAACATTTACAGCTCGGGCCAACAATTATAAGGAAGATGGTCCAAATCTAATTTCCAACTAGCTTTTGTCACTGTAGGATACAAGAAACTCTAAATGACGATCTTTCTTGGGACACAAGCTAAACCTCTTTGATAATCAACCCAACACCTTTCGTAGCGCAACCACCAGCTCTTCTCTTCTTGAAGGCTCCACCTGCAACACAAATATTCTCTTAAGCCTCCAAAAAACGAGCCATACAGAAGAAAATGAATAATACTAGAATACCAAAAAGGCAAAAACTTGATTTCGCTAGGGTTTCATTACATACCTTATTTAGAAGATTAGCAAGTCCCTGAGGCAGAGCCTGCAGATCAGACGAATTCCCAATCTCTGCAAGTTGATTCAAAAGTTTCTGCGCTCTCAACTCGCTCAGCTTCAACTCGTAATTACCAACATCGTCCTTCCATGTAAAGAACACTTGGTCATCTGTCCAAGCTTCTTCTTTCCCCTTTGCAATATCGGATTTGCAGAACCAGTCCTGAATCAAACCCATTGCAGATGTATATGATAAGTTGTCTCCGGAAGCTTCTCTTACATTTTTCACCAGAGAGCTCTCAGCGATTCTTCTGTTGAGCTTTTTATAAAAGAAGGACCGCGATCCGCTCCATTCCACAACACTCTTGATCACTCCTTTTGCGGCCATTCTCATTGAAGTGTCATGAAGTTCCGCAAATTTGGTGGCTATTTGGATATAAACGGGTAAAAGCTGCTTCTCTCGGGATTTTATCTGTTGCTGGAGAAGCTCGACATTTGCATAAGCCTCGCTTTGCTTGGCATCTTGCAGTTTTGCTTTGAGACTAATTAGCTTCTGGTCCAATCTTCCCATGCACTCTAACATCTCTTTCGTTCTAAACTTTATCTCTATCGTCCCTTCTGGCTCAAGCACATTGCCACGAGCAGTTTCTTCAGCATACATTTCAACATAATCCGAATTTATCTGGCTGTCAACAACAACCCAAGCTCCACCACGCAGCTCTCCCATCTTCGGGATGTACACAAACACTGGCTGCCGATATGTTCTCAGATTTTCTACTATTGTTGAACCAGCCTGAAGTATTCCTTCGAAAAGATCTCTCTGCCCACCTGAAAACCCCCTCCAGTTCGCTAGGATAAACAACGGAAGCTCTTCCCGGTTGAAATCCATGAGCGCTTGAGCTGTCTTGGCCGCTGAATCAGGAAACCAGACTTGCCCTGCTTGCGGAACCACTCTTTCATGAGAGTCGAGCTGTCCTGGATCTGCTGGGATGATCTGCATTACAGTTTGTGTCTCAACAGCAACAACTCCAACGGGTATTCCACCGAGTTTAGCTCTACCAGTCACTACTGTCCTTGCCCAGCCTTCAAGAGTCTCAATAAAGCTATTTTTATCAAAGATACCACCAAGCCATTTACCGGTATTGTCGTTAACCCCAGCTATAGCAGCTCGTGGGTCGCAAGAGTTCTCTGGAACATACTCCACAGTTCTCTCTGGTGGATCTAAAGAGGTAAGAACAGGAAGAGGTCCACCCACGTAAGCAGGAATGTAGCTCAGCCAGTTTAGAATCGCTGATACACCTTCGAGATCATCTGAGACAGTAAGATGAACAACACCATTCGTGCCCATGATTTTCGGGCCACCAAGTTGCATGTGAGAGCTATAGACCTCACGTCCAAGTAACTTGTTGAGCGTAGAAAAGCCAGTCAAGATGATCGGCTGATCTAGTCTCTGTATGCACCGCATACCCAGGCGGGCAAGATAAGCACCAATTCCTACAGTTCTCCCACTAACAAAGGTCAAAGTAAAAGTTTCGTTGTATGCCCTTGAGTACGCACCCGCTATTGCCCCACTTCCGGTTAAGTTCTCTACGCCAATACCATCTTCTTTACCAACGATCGTATCAATCACCCACCTTATTTCCCCACTAGGCAGCTTCACTTCATGCGCAATGACAGACGATCCAATCCTTGCATGGTCTTCAGGACTTAGGTATATATACTGAAAACCATTCTCGGGGGAAACTTCATCTGACCATCCAACTTTGAAGCAGGCTTTGACTTCTTCAGCTACCCCAAGTCGGGCACCAGAATTTGCTGCCAAGTAAATCAACGGAAGCTTCTTGGCACAAGCGAGTTCAGTCACAGCAAGGAAAAACGCGTCCTCTCTAGGACCAAAAGAACCAGCTTTGAAGGTGACATCATTGGCAACTATGAGAAGTTTCCTTCCCATAGGGAACTCAGGAGTCGACATCTCTAGGCACCAGGCCACCATTCCAAACTCGTTGAAACCCGGTGGTCTTTCAACCGGAATAAGAGATGTACAAGAACTTTCTGGATTGGAGAATACAAGCTCTTTAACATTGATTAGAGTATTCTTACATGGTTTCTTAACTCCTGGGTGTTGAGATGCCCACAACTGCTCCAAGGCTGTCTCAAATGCCTGAAAAGGCAAACAAATAACATAAGAGGGGTTGGAAGTAGCCAAAAGAGTAAACTTATATGTGTGAATCTTCTGAATTCAGTAACTAACCAACGGGAAGTCATAGCAATAAGTAGTGTTACTCCTCCTTGCCACTAGACGTTGCCTGTCGAGATATCCCAGCGGCTTGTATTGATCACTGATTGGGGTTCCATTCAAAGGTCCCTTCTTGGTAATTGAGTGGTAAATTAAACTGTCTTGCCCAGTAACTTCAACTTCTCGATATATCTGAAAAATCGAATCACAGCAGGTTAAGTGGTCTGCGATGTGTACTCTTACTCTCTGTATTGTTTGTACCACCAAGTATTTGTAAGCTGAACTTACATGGACGGTGCATGTACGGCCTGTCACGTTTGCAACCACAACCCTCCAAGCGCCACTTGCCAGTCCAGAGGACACCAACCACAGCCGCACTTCCCACTCGCACACACCCAACCTATGCATTCTCACTCCGGCTGACTTGTGAATCTCTCGTGCTGCTTCTTCTAAGATCATCTCAACAGTGGTTTCTTCATCCTCCGCATTCACTTCAACTCTCCTGTGAGAAACATGTTAAGTATTATTACCCAAAGGTCTGACACATTACATACAATAACTTGCCAAGGACACAGCCATAGAAACCTGGGGTGAGGCACAAGATCATCTATCTGCTGCTCACGCAGTATGCTAAGGAACATATGTGCGTGGTCAGGTTTCATGGCAGCATTATGGGCATTCAGTTCCAGTTCTTCCATGGCATCCATCAAAGACCTCAAAACACATTTCGATGTAAACGGCATGGAGAACAGTGTTTGGCTAAGTTTATTATCCTGCCCTTGCTGCAAGATAAAGCCATCATTCATTGTAGCCTGTCGAACAAGAGATCTCAGGAACATCCTCTTGATTGGAACTGGCTTGTCTGTAACAGTATATATATGCCATTGACGATCTCGTGAAGGCGTATACTGTATATTTGAGTATCCTTTCAGCTTATCCTGCATCCGAGTATCCGACAAATAGTAAACAATCTATAAAAGAATGCGAGATGCTGTAAAACAAGAATTTACTTTCATGATCATGATCATACCAACTCAAGGTACACGGACAGAGGAGGTTCAAGATGACGTAGCAATGACTCTTCTGCATAATACTGTTTCTCCATCGACCAATGGAAAGTATGTCTCATGGGTGCTCGTCCTTCATCTCGCTGAATCATACAGCTTATCACACCTACACCTGCAGAACAGAGGCTCGAACTCACTTCTTCCTCTTCAAATATTTTGGCAAGCTTGTTTACTCTTTCCTGAACTTGGTCCTCGTCCCCACTGAAGCAAACAAACCACCAATGTCAACAGATAAGATAGACAATATAGCACCTACGCTTGTTTAGGATGGTCAGGCTGTGTCAAGTACCTGTCCTGAAGCAGACTCATCTGATTGTTGATCCCCACAATAGCAATGTGCATCATATTGCCTGATAAAGGAGCTCCGGCAGATTCATTGTCGTTGAAGTTTGTTTCTGTTAATGCTGCACTTATTATACTTGGCAGAAACTGCAGCGATTTGATTATAACCATAGACCCCCACTTTTTCTTACGACGACGCTTCTCAACAAATTCTTTTTCAGATGTCTCTTTATCGTCTAAGCCAAAGTTTTTTCTTTCCATATGCTCCTCTAGGAATTCCCACGAAGCGATAAGACCAGACTGGTGCCACTGCATCCTCATGCTTTCTTTAACGACGTAAGGCTAATGACAAGACACGAGTTAAAATGAAGTCAAGATTGTTAGAGTCTAAGAAATCGCAGTTGAATATATAGGGTGCAAGAAAATTAACTCTAACCTGATATAATCTGCGAATATAAGTCTCAACAACCCGTCGTTGAAGTGTGTGATCGCTGTGGTCAAATAGTCCCACGAGAGCATCTTCAACAGCTAAAGATGCGCTCACAAGATCTTCCATCCTTTCATTAATGACAATCTTCCTCTTGGGAGTATCCATATTTTCTCCATCCTCTGTAAACATTTCTAACTCTGACAGGCTTCTAGCAATGTTTGAACGAAGTTCACTTAGTTTGGTTTGTTCGAGTAATTGACTCGCCTTGAGCGCCAACTACACACACAAACTGATCATCAGCTGACGAATGTCAACATAGATGTTATAAGAAATAAAAGAACCAAACGCACCTCAGAGTAATTAGTATGGTTAAGTGTCGAGAATCGAATAAGTTTATCTCTGTACGCAGCAGGATTAGGGTAAACAAGCTGCTCCATGAGCCTAAGAACAAGTTTGTTTTTGTTTTTTATGCCCTGAAAAGAATAACAGATGAGCATACCAGTTCGATGACATGGTGATGAAAAAAAAAAAGAAACACGGTCTGAGAAGGACGACCACAGACCTGGTGTGAGAGCACTATATCCACAATCTTCAACAGATCTTTCTTGTATTGATGACGCATGCATTCAATAACATCAGCCTATTCAAGACATAAAACATGCTTATAAAGACTCCTCAGACATAGCTAGTTACCACAAAGCCATTTATTAACTATAGAACCATATTACCAGCATGTTATCATTGAATAATTCTTCTACAGATAGGCATTCTTCAAAGAGGGAATGAACAATAACACGGGCGTGACTTTCTCTACCACCTTCGAACGACTTTGCAAGGCTCATCAACGGTTCAATGAGCCTTTCAAGGGCACCTCTCTCTTTCTCATCACAAGAGGACAAATGAGCCTGTTACAAGAAGTATACCCACGGGAAGGCCATTTCAGAGAGTAAAAAACAGGATGGTACACCTCAAATGGAAGAAATAATAGGCAATCACCTCAAGAATGCCTTTTAAAAGTTTGGCAGGGAAATATGCGGTCAGGGAGTTTCTGGAGATACTCTCAAATTCCCTATACTTTGATTCGAGCTGATAATGAATTTTATTAGAAAAAAGCATTAAGAGTCTTGAAACTCATAACAGATAACACAGGAATGGAATACAGGTTATGAACAGTACATAAGTGTTTACCTTGTTCCTGAGATCTTTAGGTAGACGTGTGGCCAGAACTGCAAAGCACTCTTGCCACTGAAGGAATGGGAGTTCAGGGCTATCAAGGCAATTAAGCAAGTCTTGAACAACCTGCAAGATATGATCAATCTCATAGTCAGATAATTTTTTTTAAAGGTTCGAACAAACAGGAAAATCAAATTGTGTTTACCTCATCTACGTTATGCTCATAGCCAGCAAGAATCATGCGAGCAGCATTTAAAGTTGCAGCACATCTCTGATGAACTTTACCAGAAATTGCAGTCGGAAGCCCTAATCTTGGGAAACTTCCATGGAAGGGTTCGGCCTTTCTTACAGCAGAAGGATCATCAAGATCAAGCTTGGCTATAAGTTCACCAGCCTGTCAAAAAATATAATGGATGGGTTAATGAATTTCTACAAAATTGTAGGAAACCAACTTTGTTTTACGAATGGGTTTTTTTACCTGTATGGCTTGTCCTTCAGACATTTTGAAATTTATAACTCCTGACGCAGGTGAAAGAAGTGGCATGCACATTTTCACGACCTCAACTTCCGCATAGGGCGTATCAGCATCAATACTGCTATTATCTGAAACCAGATACCTCAGCAGCTTGCACGGTGTCTCAGCCATCAACTTCGAAGGATCATGATCATTCTGAATAAGCCAAAAATGATAGATAACTTAGTGCTAAAATGACTTCCCAAATATGGTAAAACCAAAAAAAAAAAAAAAAATAGCAGTTGGAACCTGTAGTAAACAAGTTCTTCCGTCAATGAGAAGACGGGTTCCTGCAGCTTCTTCCTCTGCATATATCACATGGCTTTTACCATCCAACTGCAATGACAAAAAACCAACCAAGGAGGTGAGATTCTCAAATGTAGAAAATTTGTAAGTTTCTGCTTTGTAGTATGAAACAAAAGGCAGAAAACTTTTAAGTTTCTGCTTTGTAGTATGAAACAAAAGGCAGAAAACTTGCCTGCATCAACAGACCTCCATCACGTAGAGTGTGTATTTCTGCTACAACTTCTGAGTTGTTCATTCTTAGCCTGTAGCTTCCTGATCCACCCCGGACCACATCAATCTAGAAACAGTTACGTTCAGTTTAGCAAGCAAAATTCACTGCAAATGATAATAAGGCAGAGGAAAAAAAGAAATGCAGAGAATTAGAATATTGACACTAGATGCATACCGTATATTTACTTCCTTCAATGTTCAGAGACACTTGAGAATGCACAAGAGATATATGCTGCAATTTAAGAGAGAGAAAATAAGCTACAAGGTCCTTATGAGGAAGGCAAAAGAGAGAGTTGTTATTGCCATATTGGACTACCTTTGGGGGAATTTGCCCCTTCTCAAGATAACCAACGTAGTCTGAGACCACGGCAGCACTGGTCGCTGATGCTTTCTGGACAAATAAAATATCTGGTCACCATATAGAAACATTTCAAGATAATTAGATTTCTGAGAAGGAGGCTCTTACATAGAGAGCCCCGCCGACAACAGAGAGATACCATGGAGGCCTCTCTGCTCTGACCCGCATAGCAATTCTACTGTCCAACCAACCAGTGTGAATTTTGTTTTCCCGGTAATCAGAAGCCTGATCAACATTGAAATGATCTTGTCATGGTACAATGAAAACACAGAGTGCAACTTTTTTAGTGTAGGAAGAAGGAAGCGTACATGTAGAAGGTCAATCGTGTAGTCAACATTAGTCCTAATTTCTCCACGAATTTGAATTTCTTTCAGCCCTAGAACCATATTTGCTATTGCCAGGGCTCTGGATTCCCCAAATGCAAAAACATGTCCTGAATAGAAGATTAAAGGAAGTTCAAATATATAAGTATAAGAAACAAACTGACCTAGCAGCCCAAGTATTTCAATTCACTTACCAAACTGGGAATCTGAGAACTCGTGGATGCCTCCACCAGACTGTAAAGAAAAATAGTTGTAAAATTTAAGGCATAGCGAAACACATAATATAGCAGAGCATCTATAGATATGTCTACCTTGACAGAGAAGTACGCCCACACATTTGGCTTGCTCTTAAAACTCAACTCCTGTTACAAGTTCATACGAGTGTTACCCCCACACAGTTCTCAGTGAATGGACTTTTCATTTAGAATTCCACAGCTGTTCATATTACCTGTACTTTACCGCTGGTGGGTTTGAACCCGTCATCAGGATCCTCGCTTGTCACGCGTACAGCCACACAATGACCTTTTGGCCTTATAGATTCAGCTTTATCAAAATCAAAAGGGGAGGCTACGGCAGATATTTTCTTCCAAGAATCATAGCCTCCACCATGTTCTATACCATAGAACCGTCTTATCTCTAACAAATCAAAGTGAAACAGACAGTACATTACACATGTGTATTGCCAAGAAAATGAACTGCTGCGTCTGGAAAATAAGGATGCAGGACGTACCGGGGATTTGCCAGAGAGGAATTCCCATCCCCACGGCAACTTGGGCAGCAGGAAGATTTATCTCGGCAATCCACTCAGTTACAGGATGCTCAACCTGAGCTCAAACATCAAGTCAACAAGTCTTTAACTTTGAAGACCGAACCTTTCAATGGAATTCAAAAGAAAATGTAGCGGTTGTATGAAACCAACCTGTAACCGAGGGTTAAGCTCTAAAAAGTAGTACTCCCCAGTGTCCATGCTGTAGAGATACTCAACAGTAGCAGCTCCAACATAATTGACACTCTTAGCCAACCTTCTAGCTGCCTGCTCGAGTTTCTTCACGGTTTCTCGAGGAGCCACAGTAATTGGACCCTCCTCTATGATCTGTGATACAATACATAAAGAAAGAATTCATGCAATAATTTACCTCCGCCTCGAGGGAGTATAATTCAGTTGGAGATTAAAATTGAAGTATGTAAGAATAGATTAGACAGAATGTGTTTCTATATAACAATATAACTAAAATCCAGAATAAAAAAAAACCTTTTGGTGTCTTCTCTGAACACTACAATCACGGCTATGCAGAGCTGAAACGTTTCCGAACTGGTCACAAAGTAACTGGACCTCTAAATGCCGACTCTACAAAAATAAAATAAAAAAAATTAAAAAGCCATGCATTACTAAGTAAACCTCTCTAGCAAAGTACCCATAGAAGAATTCAGCTATGCTTAGCTCAAGAGATATACCTGTGAAGCAACCTTCATTATGAATATCGGTGAGCCTGGGACCTCACCCTGAACTTGCTTGAACAGAGCCCTAACCTCATCAGCATTATGAACCTACAAAATGAAACCAGAATAAGCTCATTTACATAGTAATCAGCTTAATCTACAATTAACAGAGAAGACAGACAGTCCAAAGGTATATCTACATAAGCTGACCTTCCTAATGCCTTTGCCGCCACCACCCCACGATGCTTTGATCATTGCTGGGTAACCGACAACTTGACAGCTAGCAATCGCTTCTTCAGTTGTGTAGACACAAGCTTGCCTGTAGATCTCCTCGGGGATCGTTACCAAGCTGCTATCCGGAGGTATTTTAACCTGGAAACAAAAGAATTCATCATTTTGAACAGATCAACAATTCGCTGGTAAACAAAAGATTTTACTTACATGGGAACCACTCCATGGCAGAGTAGGTACATCAGCAGCTTGTGCAATCAACGACGAACCAATCTTATCCCCTAACGCTGCCATTGAAGCTGCTGGAGGACCAAGAAATATTATTCCTTTTTCCTTCAAGGCATCAGGTAACTCTGGGTTTTCAGATGCATGACCCCAACCAGGCCAAACTGCATCCACACGTGTAACTTCGGCCATCTGCACATAGTAGTTAGACAAAGATGAATGAAGAATATTCCCAAAGACTACAACTTTCTCATACTGATTCTGTACAGTACACTAAGCACAGGAGAATTCAGATATTTGCATTCACCTCTACAATAAGCTGAACGTTGGCATAATTGTTATTGTTCGTCCCTCCCGGAACCTCCACAAACTGATCAGCGATTCTGATATGCTCTGCATTGATCCGCATGTCTTCAGGTGTTGCCATCCCCACCAACAATATGGCTTTTTCAGAGCCAAATGTCTCGTAAGCCCATGTTCTGACACTTCTTATAAACTTCACAGCTGCCATTCCATTGTTAGCGATCAAAATACTATGGATCGGCCTTTCCCCTCCAAGGGCTTTACAGAACTTATCGACCTCAGACACCGACGCATGATTTCTACCGGGTACTACAACAGTTTGATACCCGTTAATGGAGCCAGCCATTGTTACCGTCCTTTAAGCTTTAAATATATATCTGTAAAACAAGCCATAAAGAACATACTGAATCACTTTACAAAGAAATGGGTAGTAACAAGCTCTTCCAAAACTGAACAACAAATATAAAACGCATTGATACTATCCTCTTCTTCTGAGCTTATGACACTACCAAAGAACATAACGGTTGCTAAATCTCACAAACAAAGATGCATCAGAGTTCCAAGTTTCGTGTTATTCATACAGATGACAAGCAATACTCTGCGTCATTCATATGAAGCTGAGAAAAAAAAAATGACAGCAATGCTTTGCGTAATCCATATGAAGAAAAGCAAAGTATACAGGAAAAGCAAAACGCAATCATAAGCAAAGAACTTGCAAGTTTAAGAAAGCATAATTTTCTCTCTTTTTTTCCAAATAATGAACTCCTTTTAGAAAGGCAAAGAAATCTGAGAGATCTAATGATCAGAAACCCCACACCCCAAAATTGAATAAAAATAAAAATAAAAAGCATGAAATTCCAGAAAACAAAAATGAAGTCGAAAAACACGAAATTCAACGAGACCAGCTCCAAAAAGAAGTTGAAATCCCCAAAATTGACGAGCCATGTTCATCATCGCAGAAACATCAAACCGAAATTAGCAAACACAGGAGCAAAATTCCGACTGTTAGATCAGAAACCAAGAGGAAAACAGCTTAATCAGAAGCTAGAAATCACAAATACCCAAAACTGAATAAAAATAAAAATAAAAAGCATGAAATTCCAGAAAAAAAAAACAAAAATGAAGTCGAAATTCAACGAGCCCAGCTCCAATAAGAAGTTGAAATCCCCAAATTGGCGAGCCATAGTAATCATCGCAAACCGAAAATTCGCAAACACAGGAGCAAAATTCCGACTGTTAGGTCAGAAATTAAGACGAAAACAGCTTAATCAGCAGCTCAAATCCACAAAATACCCAAAACCCAACACCCAATAAGCAATTAAAACTACGAACCTCGGGGTACAATTTCGCTTGAGATCAGTCAAAAAATCATCACAAAGCTCCAGAAGAAGAATAATACAGAGAGAGAGAGAAGGAGAGAGAAGGGTTTAAAGAGCGGGAGAGAGAGGAAGAGAGGGTTAGGTTGGAGGTAGAGAAGGAGGAAGGAAGTGGGGCCGGGAGAGTTAATAATGGCAGATGAAGAAGAGAAGGAGAAGAAGGAGGAGAAGAGAAGAGAGTGCACGTGGTGCCTGCCTCCGCCACACTCCACACCTTCTCCATTGTTTTTTTTTGTAAAAATTGAGATCCCTTTTTGTTAGGAGGCGCCGTAGTTGTTTCCTCAGCTACCTCTTTCTCTCACCCTCCACTCTTGTTTTTTCCGCACTTTTTTATTGGTTCTTTCATTTTGGGTCTTTTCTGAAGTTTTTGAACTTGTATATTTTTATTTACCAACCATTTAAAAGAAGTCAAATATATATATTATTATTTTGGCTCAAATGAATTCTTGTTAGTAAAGACATTCCAGAAATTTTAGTTATTGCTTAGTATAATAAATATGAATTTACATATTAATAGAAGAAACTAATGAATTTTCAATTAATAATATTTATCAAAATCGATAAACTTATTTGAATGTGACCAAAAAAGTTACTTATAGTTCTCCATACATGACACCGTTCAATGTGTTTTATTTAGTAGATACACACTAGATTTAGTCGGAACCTTTACATTATATTCCCAAGCCAAATCAAGAAGTTATATTCTTGATTTTCTTTAGAATTACACGAGGTGTTGACCCCCGCCTACGTGCGGGAAGTTTATTTGAACATTTTATTTACATTTTTTTTTACAATGGAATTATTTATTTTATTTACATAATTTACATTTACATGTATGATACTTATTAGAATAACATTGTTTCGATGTTATATTTTTCTTTTCAGAGCTTGTTTTAGTATCGATCTCACATTTTTATAAGTTAAATCTTTATTTGTATCCTAAAAAATTAGGCGATGAGTTTGTTTTAGAATGTTAAGAATTGTACTAAGAGCTCCATCAGATTCACTTTCATCCATCTTTATCTCTGATAACGAATTAGAGTTCTGTGTTTGGAGCTTCAAGCAAATAAGTGGTACATATCAATCTCAATGAAGTTACCTTGATGCTCATTTGACCAAAAGCATTCTTTGAGTCATCGACGATAACAACAACTTCGTCGTTTACCAAGACAATATCAAGACTCTTCTTATGTCTCACCATAGATGATACCATCATCACCAGATATAATCTGATCCCAAAAATACTCACATTTCGGATCTAACAGCTTAGCCATCTCCCAAGTGTAACGCATATCACCCCATCGTGTATATATACATCATGAACATCTCATATTTTTTGCACTTTAACATATTTTTTTATTTGATATAATTATTTTCTAATTTAATGAATAATAACATCTTGAATTTTTGTTGAAGGCCCAAGCAAATTAAATATCTAGACCCATATAAAAATATGACATGTAAAAACGAAATGTTTTTATTGGTAGTTCAAGTTTTTTCATTTATTGACATGGCAGCTCTACAATCACTTAAAATGCTGAGTTGTCAGCTCGTGGGAGAGACATTCCAAAATTATAGTGTTGATTCTCTCTATTACAACTTTAATTTGTGATTTTTATTTTTATATAATTTATTGAAAATTGTCAAGTAAAAAAGAAATATTATAGAATATTCGCAACCATGTATGTCTAGATTTATATTATAAATTTTGAATATTACATTTCTAGTATAGACTTTTGGATAGTTGCATTCTGCATGAGGTCTTCGAAACCGTGAATCGATCGATGTGAAGTAACTGAACATGCTCCAAAAAGAAGACGGTCAAAGTTACAGAAGCATTAGGGATGCTTTCTGAAGAGTGAAGATTATCAAATGCTCAAGTCCAAAAATATTGGAGAAAATAATAGAAAATATGGTATGCGCATTAGGTGTTAAGTGAAATGTTTTTCAGTGTTTATTTCTCTAAAATGTAATTAAAAAGCTATCATAATGAAATTAAATTTTACCAGAGATGGGATGGATCCAAATAAATAATGTTTAGACTTGTATTTATAAGAAACTATCTCACATGATTCAAATACAAAATACTTGAAACGTGTGACATATGTATTGTCCATCAGTCAGTTTCTTGCAAGAACTATAATATGGAATCAATTCAGCACGCTAACCTTTTATAAAACCTTACTAGAGCATGTGTTTGCCGTATTAATATCCGGACAAATCAAAAGATGGTACTAGTATATATACTTATTTCTCGAGACATTTATTTCAATATATTAAGAAGTAATAGGAAAAACATAGATTTGTGTCAAATTAAAGAATAGTATGGTAGAAATGAATTTATTTGTTGGACAATGAAAGAAATATATGCCATATAAAAATAGTACTATTAGGGCTTTGAATGGAGAGGCAGATCAAATACAAAACAAAAGCAGATCACCAAAAATACAGAACAATCTGCGTACCATTCACTACATAAATGCAGAACAAAAATTTAATAATAAAAAAATAGATGTTCTGCAAGCAGGATAAAAACTGCTCTTAAATTAAAGATATGCACATTACTACGATTAACCTACTGAACAAATGCAGATCAGATTTTTTTTTATTCATTTTGCTAAATTAGTTATAAATGCTAGATTCTCTTCCATTTATTTATTACTCACTTCCATATTTGATAACCAAATCCATATACCCCAAAATTTAAGATATGTTCATATTTTTTTCTTTATTTTGTACAATATTTTTTGTATTGATTAATTATTTTTTTTAAAAAAATATAAAAATTAAAACTTATTAACAGGTATGAAGTAGTAAAATAAATATGTAAATATTATTTTATAGATTATATTTTAATTGTAAATATGTATAGGATTGATCCATGTGATATAAAAATAGTAAAAAAGAAGAGAATGAGATTTTATAGCATATATGAGAAAATAGTATATATTAACTTTTATTTTAAATTTTTTTACATACGTTGTAATCGAATTTTTTTTATAATGTTCAAATTTTAAAACATGTTTATTCTCATAATTATATTATTTCATTTATATTGCAAATACATATAAATAAATAAAATTACTTTATATTAATTTTTATTTTTAAAATTTCTTTTTAATTTGTATTCGAATTTTTTTTTTGATATATTTAAAACTTAAATGTATTATTTATTGCATTTATATGTATTTTTTTCTCTTTGACTTTTTAAATATTTGATTTATATCATTTTATATTGTTATACTATTTAATATAATATGATTATTTGAAGATCTGCATTTGTTCTGCATTTTTTCTTGATCTGTATTTGTTCTGTTTGATCTGCATTATCTACTTGATCTGCATATTTTGATCTGCGTCACCTTTCGAAGCCTAGATAAGTTATGAAAAAGACGGTAAATAAAATGAATTTTAAATTTTTTTGAAGGACGAACATCATTATTGCAGATACTCATATAGGGTTCTTAAATATATTTTAATATTGAACAGTTTAAGAACTGATTTCAAAGCTTCTTTACCAAGAAGCGATTCAACAAAATGGGGTTTGACACATCATTATTTTTTTCTTTTTTCTTTTCTTTTTTACTTAAGAACTCTCATAAAGCTTTGCAATAATGATGCTTTAAACTAACACAGAATTCCGCCATGGCAAAGGCAAAAGGAGTATATTTGCATGACATAAATGTCACAAAGAAGTATTATTTTATTTATTTGGTCGGTCTATTTCCGTTTTGAGAAATTTTTTATTATTAGTATCTTAGATAAAGCCAGGAGAAACTGTATTACCGTTGAGTCGTTAACAGAGGAGTGTGTTTGGTGGTTTAGGCGACCAATCTTTCATGTTTCTCTTGCTTGGGAATAATTTGTTTAAATGTTTTCCTTTTTCTCTTTGTTTTTCTTACTTTATTAGATCGTGCTTTGAAATTTGAACCCAGAACTAATTTTTTTCTGCATCCATCATATATATTCATATCAAATATGCAAGAACAAGGAATTATTTGTTTAAATGTTTTTTTTTTCTCTTTTTCTTAGGACTTTTCATCTATTATATCGTATTCTGGATCAAGATTCGTTTGCCATCCATCATATCATATGAAATAAAATAATAACCAGATACGTTTTGCATCCATCATATCATATATATGAAATAACCGAAGATTGAGTAAGTCATATATTTTAGCAAAAAAAAAAAGTAAGTCATATAACATCAATTCATAACTTTTTAGTTACCAATCCTTCCATCTCATAATCTTTCATGACCATATTTAACGAAGGCAATAGAATCTATCAATTGCATTATCTTCATAATCTATTAATCTATTTCAATTCATAGAAGCATTGGGTTGCAAACCAACTTCATAAAATCATTTGTAACAAAGATCATATCACTTCAACAAAACAATACATACATCATTACAACTCTCTGTCTCCATAGTTTTAAACAACTCCCTGTCTCGATGTGTTTAAGCACATATGCTATTTCTTCAATTCGCTGTTATTTGATTTAGAATAATCATTTTCATACATAGAAAAAAGTTAGATGTATCAGTTTTTATGAGGATTTTAAACTGCGTTTAGGAGAAAGCCATATTATATGATATGATTTCCTGCGTGAAGAGTATGAGTTTTTTAATACTCATAACTTCTCAATAAACAAAAGCAGTTTTTAATAAAACAATAATTATGTGTTTTGTTTGGTACATTGTACTAAAACGGACTTATGTGATTTTATTTTTGTAATTTTTTTTTTTCGGGTTGGTTAACAAAAATCTTTCATTCAAATTAGTAATGCATGTTGACATGAAAAAAAATCTTAAAATCACAGTTAACGTTTATGTTTTTTATGTTTTAGTAATAGAGAAAAGGGGTTAATTTAACTTTGAATTTTTTTTAAAAAAAAGGTTTTGAAGCTTTATCAACGATGCTTTTGATTTTTTATTCGGAAAAGTAGAAGGGGCGCTCTGTTAACCGCCACTCCTTAGATGAAAGAAGATCTTTCCAAACTTTATCGTCATTTTGTTCCACGGTTCGAAATAGATCATCGTAGAGTTATTTGGCTTTGTAAAAACATAAGGGAAGAAGTTTCTCCCACGCGTAAAGCCAATATGACATAAGAGTCGGATCCATCAAAGTCATACACAATTGATTCAAGACTTAACCGCGAGATGGAGGCGATATAGATGATGAAGTAACCGGTTTCTTGATTGAATCCACAACCAACGGTTTATGTTTCTAACTTCCAAGGGCTATTCCTCGCGAGGACAGTAAGAAACAACACGGAAATTCAAGAGTTTGATTCCACAAACATTTAAAACTCGCAGGAACAAGATTGATTTAAAGACAAATTCTTTTGAAACAAACAAAGGATTTTCTATTGATAAAAACGTGAATTGAAAGTACAATGATGAAGAGCTTATATAGTGCTCGACATAAACATAAGCTTAAGGTAACAACTATGAAAAGAGAAAGCAATGAATTGAGCAAATCGTGAAATGATCTCCTTGGTCGATCTTCTAGCCGTTAGGCATTAAAGGTGATGCGGCTTGGGTGAAACTTGAGATGAAAGTGGCGCTCTATAGGTCTTCATGGTGGCATGGACGTCTAGGATCTTCTGTATGAGATGGAGGGTAGAGATCAGCTGGTCTAAATGGTCGTTGATCTTTTATTACTCCAAGTGTGAATGCTTCTGGATATGGAAAGTTTGTAAACAATGGGATCCGCCTGATCCTGTGGGTGCTGGTGTATTGAACGTTGCTAGCTGACTCTCTTGGATGGTTGGATGTGTCTCTTGAATGCTTAGATGTCTCTCCTGGTCGCCAAAGTCTCGTTTGTAACTCATTAAACTCGTGAGCTTCCAAATAAGGCAAGCTGAGACGCCTCTAGTTTAGAAGTTGAATAACTTTTAAACCATAATGTACTTCGGCATGAATTCAATTCGACGAGCTTATCCATTGAACCAAGATTCCATAACAAGCCGGTTCGTAGCTTAGTTCCTCATGGTCCGGTCGAAATCCTCCATTTAATGCACGTATATCCGACTCGGATAAGTTCGGCATCACCCGTTTTGCAAGTTGGATAACTTGGTCATATGAGCTCGGCTTGATCTGATTCCACTTCGACGTGAGTCTCTGATGAGTCAACTTTCTGGAATAAATTGACTTGTTGTTTGGTTCATCTTTTTTGGCCGGAATGACTCGATGAATTATCGTAGGTCTACATCGGGTCCATTGGAGATCTGAATGGGGTTAAAACATGTGAACCAATTTGTCTCTTTAAAATCTTTCTTGGAAAATCCATTGAGATAAAACCAAGGATAAGAAAAAAGAGTACAAATGGTCACAGCTCATTTGTAAGCCTTGCCTTCACGTTCGGATCCAAGCTCGGCAACTGGTTCAATCTCGAATACAAACTTGTTTAGCTCTGGATTGGCGCAAATGCAAATGCAATTTTTCTACTCTGGTACGGTTGGAGTGGTATTGATGTCCACATCACAATGAAATATAGAAATTATATTGAGGTGATACCAACAAAATCCTCTATTTGAAAGAGCCAAAATTAATAGTTTCATTTCCTTGTTTTACGTAAGAATTAATGTACAAATGTCGAGGGAAAAACAATTTAGTTCTTAATTTTGTTTATAAATATGATTAGTTGACTCGTTGCGTCGTTGACAAAGAGAAAATAGTAATGGCTTATGAATGAAAGGGGGTTGAGATGTAGTTGGGAGTTAGGTATGGGTTGTATGATACAACTTGTATCATCACCTTTCTCAATCTTTTCCCCCTTTTTTTTTTTGCTACGTCTGAATAATCCACTAATTTTAGCAAAAAATTTAACAATTCAACGGTGACTTATGTCATATTTTCAAAAAAATTATTTTATTACTTCATAGTTCATACCTAAAAAAAATGCATTCTTAATTTTTCGAATATTTTTTTTGGTTAAAATTCTTAATTTTTAGTAACAAGGTAAAAACGTTTACGTACGAGTACGTACGACGGCTTACCTTTGTATTTTTTGGGTCAGAGTAATTGACTTTAGTTAACAAAGATATCACGAAGTTTGCTAACTGAATTTGTGTCATTCACTATTTTTTTTTTAAAAAAAAGAGAGAGAGAGAATTTAAAACTAATAGACCTGGTCAAAAATTATAAGAATTATAATCATTTGCTTTTTATTTTTCATCAAAAATGTATATTACTTTTTTTTTTCTATTTAGGTCGATTTTTTTTCCTTCTTTCTGATCCATTTGTTTAAAACCAATCAATAATAATCAAATAATGGAATCAATATTTTATAGTTAGGATTGATAACTAAAACAAATATTCGAGAAGATAAATAAGAAATTAGATGATAGATGATAGATCTTCAAATTATATTTAGATCAAAGGTTGAAATACGCTGTAGATATTTTCAGATCCATTGAAAATAAAATCACTGATATATATGATCATGCGCAGCCATAAAATCAGTGATATGATTGTTGACAAAAAAGAAAAAAACAGTGATGTGATTTTTCTGGTTTGCGAATCTTAGTTAAGAAAAATATGAATCATTTTCTATTTTAGATGGTTACAAAGAAGTTAAAAATTGCAAGTGTTATTATGCAGAACCCAACTCTTCGTTAGTTATATAATAATCTGGAAATCAACGAGTTTGACTTTATCAGTTTCCAACATTGGTTTGATACGTTTTTAGCAGGCTTACGAGTGGAAGTGAATTTTTATGAATCTAAATCCAAACTTACTTGGTAGCAATGTTTAAAAAAAATAAAATAAATAATCTTACTGGGTAGGCCCAAAATAAACGAGAAAAACGATAATTCCTTGTATAACAAGAAATTAAATGGAGCAAATAAAAACAACAAACTAATCGTCATTGGTCATCAAAGTTCAAAACGATACAACCATGAAAAATTATTTCTCCAGAATCCATAGAATAATAACAGAAAAAGATTTCGCCTAAACTAAATTTAAAATAAAATAAAAAACGCTAAGCTAAGATGTAAGCAAAAGAAGAAACTATCACGGCGACTAGGAATAGTTTGGATACCAACAAGTTTCCGGTACTTGAATTAGACGGTGACGGTGACGGAGCAGCCATTGCTGGTGACGGAGCAGTAATAGCCGGTGATGAGTGGATAATCGTCGGTGATGAAACGGTGTTAGCCGGTGATGGATGACGAATTACCGGTACTGAAAGTGTAACGGTCGGTGATGAAACGGTATTCGCCGGCGATGAAGTAGAAGATGGTGAAGCCTTAGGTGGCTCTGCCGAAGGAGAAACTGTATTGTACCATTTCAAAAAAAAAAAAAATTTATAGCAAAAAAAAAAAGATACATATAATAAATTTCAACAGTATAAAAAACTTATTAAAAAACAGAAGATACAATAATACATATATTACAATTTTTTAAAAATAATGAAGATCTTATTCTCGAATATTATCTTATCCTCTTTTCAATTGATTTAATAAGATAAGTGGCAATTTAACGTTAAATAGAAAAAAAAAACTTTTATTTATATGATGTACTTGAAATTTACCTATAGACGCAGCTGGTGTTGATGCAACCGGACTTGATGCAACAGGACTTGATGCAACATCTAAAAAAAAGAAAAAAAAAAACAAGAATAATACATTAGAATTCACATTAATAAGAGAATAAATAATTATAAGAGTAAAGGAAAAAGGAATATACCACAATGAGGATCAATGGGGATGTTGCAAATAGAAGGCATAGCAAGAGCTCTACTGTTAATTAACTCAAATCCCATTTCACGACTGCTCTCCAAACCGATGCAAAGACAATTAGGGTTATAGTCAAGAACAGTTTCAACCCCATCACAACATGTTTTGGTCGGACTAAGATCCGTTGATCCGACGGTCAAGAACGATAGACAATCCAACATGCTGTAAATTACGGTGGAACAATCGGAGTTTGATGGTGCCATTGATGGAGATAACATCGGTGACGGCGATACAAAGTCGTCGGATGCATGGCATAAAGATAGAAAAACTAATGCAATACATAGAATGCACGATTTCTTCATCTTTTTTGTTTTTTTTGTTTGGTTTAAAGTAGTGTTTTTTCTTTCTCTGTTAGGTTTGTTTGGAGGTTAGCTAGATGTTTATAGTGAGCTATATATGCTGAACGATAGGATCGAATATAAATTTTTGTTCTTATTTTTTACGTTAATTTTTTATTGTTTATAATTTAAGATTTGTTATTGATTTGCATTTATCTATTAAACATATTATATTTATTTTTTTGGTTCTTGCGTTTAAAATTGAGTAGTGTTTTATTTTCTTAAAACCGTTGGTATAGTTCTATTTTAAACATAATCAACGAATTAATTAACAGATAAATATAAAAATAACATAAATAAGATTTTAACAATACAAAGAATCGAGAACATGATTCCAATTAAGTTTTTGAAAGTATCCTTTATATGATCGGCTAAACAACCACAACCGGTGCACAAAAAAAAAAAAAAAAAACAACCACCACCATAAAAACTGAACCGAACCAAATCAATATTGTTAAAACGGAACTGAACCAAAACAAAATCTAATTACAAATAGTTTTACAGTATAACCTATATAAATTATTAATTATTATTCGATAAATTAATAACTAATATAAAATAATAAATTATGTTGGTTTCGAATAGCCACTGTAAAAATTAACAAAATTAGATAAAATAATAATTTTATTGAAACTCTTAAATAAATATATGATCATAATATAAAAATAAATTATTAATTATAAATCTAAATATATACTTCCTATATTTCACAAATAGTATCATTTTAGGGTTTTTTACACTTATTAAACAAACTTTGAAAAACTTTATTTTACTCCTTATTAATAAAATTATCTCTCCAAAAAATACATTAAATTAATAAGGTTAAAACTAAATTTTTATACAAAATTATGCATTGAAAATTTAAAACACTTTCTTTGTAAAATAAAATTAAAAAAACTTCGTAAAACGGAGAAAATATAACTAATGCAATTTAGTAAGTATGACTCTAGTTTGTTATGTCAAAACATATATTTCTGGTTCAAATTGATAAGCCCACCAAGTTTCTAATTCCTTTGTTGGTTTAAACATTTGCATATAAGGGCCCATATTTACTGCCGTCTTTGTCTTCCTTATCGGACTTATGTCGAATGATCTTCCATGTCCTCTCTGTTTCTGCCGTGTGGCAAAATCTCTTCTTCTCGACTCTTCTTCGTCGCCTTCTATCGCTTCGGCACTCGTCTTCTTTCTCCAGAAACCTCTGCTTCTCTCTTCTACATCTTTTCGTATAATCTTGATTCCCATCGAATTTCTCTACAAGAAGTCTTTCTTCATCACTAAACCCACCTTGCGAGGTAAGAATTTTTCGTTTTCCTCGTTGATTTAAGCTTCTTTTGTGGATGATTGTAAGAATTGATATCCGATCTAAAGAAAGAATAAGAGTTTGTGGGGGAAAAGAGTAATTCTTTATTGATTTAAGCCGAAGATCGGAGATAATACAGCGGTGATTAGATCGTCGGAATAAGAACACCGACCCTAACCTTTTAGACGGTGAATCGAGATCTAGAACTGAATGCCGAAGTCAAGTATGCCCTAGGTCTCGAGAGTAAAATTGCGGATCTGACGAATGGACCATCCTTCCTCTATTTATAGCGGACCTAAGTCAGTGATTCGAACTCCTTCCTTTTCGGGGAAAAGGAAGATTTCCTTTATCCTTAGCCGACGTCCACCTTTCTCGGAAAGTTTCCTTTCTCTTCGGAGGGCGGCACGACGAGTCGAGTGGGCCTGAAACCCTAATTATTTAATGGGCCGAGCAGAATTTAGGAAGGGCCTTTTAGAGGGGTGCTAAACCCATCTCTAATAATTAGTCCCCCCTCCAGTTCGGCGAATGCGAATAATGAGCTCGGGGAACTCATAGAATCAGAAACGGTTCAGCATGAATTCAGCTCGGGAAATTCTACCCTTTAAAAATCGTCAAAATTTACTTCCGGGTGGATTAGGTCGAAAGATTCTATCTTTCCTGCTATAACAGTCCTCATGTTTTAGGGCAACACGTGTACGGTTATGGTGAATGTTCCGAATAGATTTAATTCGGGGAAATACGAAGAGTCTCCAAAGTAATGATGACTCTCGATAACCGTTCTCGTTTCTCTATAAATCGAGGGAGCTCTCCTCATTTCTTCAATTTTCCAACTCGCGAAAGAAAGCAAAGGTTCGCTCTCTCTCCCTCTCTTAATTTATTTCTACGCTCTAGATAACCGAAACATCGTAGTTTTAGATTTCTCGGTGTGATTTTGCCGATCTGCTTTAGATCCGCCGCCCGTGTTCTTCGTGCTCTTCGTGTTCTTCGTGTTCTTCCATTTTCTTCAAGAGGTTCCATTAATCAAGATGGGTTTGATCCGAAAAAATTCCAAAGTGAAGGCGCTTCTGGTTTCTCCGAGCTCAGAAGAAGACACGACTCCGAAGGCATCAGGTCGGATCTCATCTGATAGCTCGGAGGAATTCAACCAAGAGTTCGCAGATGAAACGGGATACTCCCGTGCCGAATTAAAGCTTCTAAATCAGCGGGCAGCTGTCGAGCGGTTTGAAGCGGCGCAGCTCGGGATGACCCGTCCTGGTGATGCCGAAGCGTCCTCAGCTCGGCAAACCTTTAGCATTCCACAACTAAGGGATGAGTCTGATGAGGACGGTGGTGGCAACGAATTATGCCCAGAGGACGAAGCTGTTGTCATGGAGACGGAAGCCCGAGCTGCTATCGGTTCCGGTCTTGACATGGAGTTTGGCGAGTATGGGATCGTCGACCTCTGGACTAAGCCATAGGCCGAGACCAAAAGAGGTGGGGCCAAGAAGAAGAAGAAGAAAATCCTTCCCGAGGCGGATAACCGATGGGGTGTGATCCCGACCCAATCGACGGGGGAGTCTTTGCTCGCGCTAAAGAAACAGCGCGAGATTGGTCCCGAAGTGAAGTTCATAGTTCCAGCTCCTTTTGAGCGTCCCTGGGATGTTCCTTCGGGCTGGGTCTGCCTCTACGAGTGCTTTTTCACGCACTGTCACCTTTGGTTTCCGCTCCCGCGGCTTTTATTCGAGTTCTGTAACGCGAGAGGTATGTCAGTTTCCCAGATGGGCCATGATGGCATCAAGAATTTGGTCGCACTTTCGGTCATGGCCTACGAGAACGGGGTTCCGTTCAATTGTCATGTATTCGAGGAGCTGACCACCCTCAAGCGGATGCCTAGGAAGAAGTCGTCCGGATCGTTCTACGCGAATATGCGACCAAAATATAATATCCTGTCTGGGGGGTTCATTAGTAAAATCGACTATTGGAGGGACTACTACTTCTTTGTCCACATCGACGAGTTCTCGATGGCCGATGTTAATATTCCCGTCGAATCTCGTTGGAAGAGAGAGCTCGGTAGAATTTTAGTCCGCCTATGTCATGTATTTGTTCACTGTAGTTTATAATCGAGCCGATCTCTTGTTTTGCAGGTCAATTTGCCCCCATCGGTCCGCTTCCCGACGATTTTGAAGAGAGCAGAGACGCGTTTCTGACACTCAGTCATCTGTATTGGCCGGAACTCACCATTCGCAGAATAAACCGAGCTGCCAATTCCCTCGCAAGATCATCTCGCAAGAAGAAAATGCCGCTTGCTCCTCGAGAGATCGAAGATTACTCCACGAGATTGGAGGAGGTCATAAAGAAATCGGGCGCGAAGACGCTCGTGGCGGCGCCAGGTTCCGGCGTTGATAAGGGGAAAGGTCCAAAGGAGACCGGGCCGAAGCGGACGAGCGATGCCAAGAAGGCCTCGCGGGGATCTAAGAAGAAAGATCCTAAACGAGACGGTGTTAAAGCGTCCGTTCCGAGCTTGAGCTCGGATGACGTTACTCTTGCAGAGCGCCGGGCTGTCGGAGGTAACAAGGAGGTCGCTGCTGAATACAGGTAACTGCCGAGGAGGCAGCAAAAAGGAAGGTCAAGGCTGGCAAACGGAAATCTTCTGAGGTCGAGTCGAAGAGTACTCCCGACCAGGCTCCCAAGCGTGCCAGATCGGATTCTGCTCTGAATCCTAGCGCCTTCCAGTTCGAGTATCACGGGAAGGAACCGCTGTCGACTGATCGCCGCGCCTGTTCTCAGCTAGTTTGGAAACTCAAAGCCAGACCGATGGCTGGTCCTCCGCTGGAGGAGTTTCTTTATCGAGACGAGTATGAGCAGTGGGCCACGGATGAAGTCCAGGTAAGACTCCTTAGAACAGATTTCTATCTAATATATGAAGACGGGTTCTCACATATGTTTTTACAGGCGAAAAGCAGCGCGAACCATCTGTTCGGCCGTCTTGATCGTGATGCGAAGAAGGCCAAAGAGGCCGAGAAGGAGAGGGCTGCGGCGAAGAAGAAGTTTCACGAGCCTAGCCTTAGCCTTGAAGTCGAGAAGCTCAAGCCAGGGCAACTTGAAAATGAAATTGCCGAGTTTAAGTCCCAGATCGGGGAATTAGAGGTTAACAACGCCGAAGTTTCTTCTGCTTTGATAAGATCTTCGAAGCAGGTTGATTTCTTCCGATCAGAGAATGCTCGCCTAAGGAAGTCTCGCGATGAGATTGGTGCCTTCGCCCAGGGTCAGGTCGTCAACTTCTACGGAAGACTTATCAAAAAGATGAAGAGAAGTCTCGACCAGAGAAAAGAGATCGAGAAGATCGTATCCTCCCTGGCTCAAGCTCGTGGGGCCCGTTCTATCGCGGATCTAGCCATGAGACTCGGGCTTGATTTTCCCAAAGCTGCTTCTGACAAGATTGGCGAAGACGTTGCTGAGTGGGAAGGCAAAGCCAATGCCTTTGACGAAATCCTCTTCACCGAGGACCAGTTTGACGTCCCCTTATTGGTGTTGCGTTACCCCCGCGATGACTTGTCCATTCGTCCTGCAGGAATTAATGAGTTTGGGTCGAATGCGCCCATGGTGACTCCCGACATGCTTTCTCAGCTTAAATCGCGTGAGCCTCAAGTCGAGAGCACGGCCACTGCAACGGCGATTGTTCAAACCGGTGCTCCGCCATTGTTCCAGCTGACCGTCCCGGTCGAAAGTGCTGCCGCAGGAACGGGTGATGGGTAGCTCGAGACTCAAACAACGGTTGATCCCACAATGGTTGATCCCGCTCTGGTTAACCCTGCTGACTCGTCCGTGAGACTTGAGCCGGAGGGAGAGCTTCCAGAAGGAGATGATCGAGCAGAAAAGGCGGAAGGAGAGAATTCTGGCAGTGAGCCTGTTCGAGCTGAGCAAAGCAAGGAGGTGACCGAGCTGGAAGACGTCGAGCAGTTAATCGATGTTCTCGGGGATTGATCACCCCTTAGTTAGAATCTTTTGTATTTGTTTTTACATGGACTTTGATAACCCGAGCTGGGTGTGAGTATATTTCCTTTGATTTGCCCGAGAGGGCTTTTGAACGAGTTTGCCGGTTTCAGCTTTTTATTAAATGCTTTGAATTCTAAACTGCGTGTCCGATCTAAAATTGCTTGGGTATATACATGAGTAATTGGAGTTCGAATACAAACGTGCGATGCGATATCGGCTTTAAGTTGTTTGTACGACTCTGGTTTTCGTAAGTGCGAATGTAAACGTACGAGAGATTTAGTCCAGCTCGGCTTAATTGATGTTTACATGACTTATTAATGTGCGAGACGGATCTCGGCTTAAAAAATAAGTGCTAATATGATCATGCGAAACAGGTCGGCTTATATGGATCATACGACTTTTTCCTAAGTACGAATACCAATATGCGATCAGGTCGGCGTTTATTATCGATATGACTTAGAAAATTCTAAGTTCGAAGGCAAAAGTGCGAGCAGGGTCCGGCTTATGTGCTTTGCATGACTTAGAAGGGTGCGGGAACTGGCTCGGCTTATATTTGTGAATTATTTCACCACGACATCCATGAGGAACGCATGCAAGACGGATCTTGGCTTTTTGTGGGTGCCGAACAAAGTTGATCAGACTTAGTTATAGGCATATCTAACGACTGGCCAGAAAGTTGATGTGTAAATAGCTCGGGAGCGTAAAAGATGGAAAAATTTGAAATTTTTATTAAGTTATAGTTGGACCCAAATATGGCTGCCTACGTATCCAAACGAGATCAAACCATTCGTAGTTCATATTACAACAGACAACTGCTCGGTTGACGAGTTCTTTTTTTTTTTTTTTTTTTTTTGGTGAAGGTGCCGTTCTGAAGGTTGCCGAGCTGGTAAGTCGGGCTTAGGAGTAGAAGCGCTTAAGGCTCATTGAATTCCATGCCCATGGGACTTCATCGCCCGTGGTTGTTTGGAGGCGGTAGACGCGGGGCTTCACGACCTTGGTGATGATGTAGGGGCCTTCCTAGTTAGCGCCGAGCTTGCCTGCTCCCCACTCTTTCGTATTTTCGTACACTTTTCGAAGAACGAGGTCTCCTTTGTCGAAGTGTCTATTGCGGACCTTCTTGTTGTAATACTGCGAAGCTTGGTTCTGGTAGTTCTGCATTCGAAGGAGTGTCAGGTCGCGCAGTTCCTCTGCATTGTCGAGGTTCTCGGTGAGGACGTCATCGTTCACCTCGGGGTTCTCGGGCATTAAAGTTTGGCGAATGCTGGAAACATTGACTTCGGCGGGAACCATTGCTTCGCAGCCGTGTGATAAGGAAAATTGAGTTTGACCAGTTGCAGTGCGGGGTGTTGTGCGATGGGACTTGAGGACGCCGTCCAGCTCGTCAGCCCAGAGACCCTTCTTCTTTTCGAGGCGTTTCTTGAGGTTTTGGTTGTGGCTTCAGCCTGTCTGTTGCCTTGGGGGTAGCGCGGGGTTGACTTGCTTAGTCGGATGTTCCAGCGTTCGCAAAACCCTTCGAAGAGCTTGGAGATGAACTTGGAGCTTCGAAGAGCCCGTGTCGGCAGATGATGTATTTCCATACGAAGTTTTGTACTTCCTTGACCTGGATCCGAACGTATGCCTTAGCCTCCACCCACTTAGTAAAGTAGTCGATCATCACGAGCAGGTATTTGCGTTGCCTTGAGGAAGGGAGAGGTCCGAATATGTCCATTGCCCAGCGCATGAAGGGGTAGGGCGGGATTGCCGAGGTAAGCAGCTCGGTGGGCTGGTTGATCATTGGAGCGTGCCTTTGACAAAATTCGCATTTCTTGGCGTATGTTTCGCAGTCCGTCATCATGGAAGGCCAATAAAAACCAGCCTTTTTTACTTTTAGGGCGAGAGTCCGGCCGCCAGAGTGATTGCCTCCGGCTCCGTCATGTGTCTTTTTGATAACGCGGGAGATTTCATCACCATTGATGCATTTGAGCAAGACGCCTGTTGAGGTCCATCGGCAGAGTTGGTCGCGTACCATCGAGTACTTTGCACCACGGGCTCGAAGGCGACGCGCCAATCTACGCCGTCGGTTCTTGGTTCGTTTAGAAGCTCCATGGGGTCGTCATATTCATCTTCTTGATAGGTCAGAGTGCAGACCTCCCCGGGCTGCCAGGGCTGCTAGAGCGTCTGCGGCCGTGTTCTCCTTCCGAGGTATCTTCAGGAGCTCGAGTGTCGTAAATTCCTTTGCCAGCAGTTGAACAAGTTTGAGGTAGGCATCCATTCAGTCATCCTTGGCGTCGTGTTCGCCGTTGAATTGATTCGCAACGAGCTGTGAATCGCAGAAGGCACGGATGTGTTTAATATGCATTCCCCAAGCTAATCGTAGACTGGCGAGTAGCGCTTCGTACTCAGCTTCGTTGTTCGATGCTGGAAACTCGAGGCGAAATGACTGTTCCAGAATCTCACCAGTAGGGGATTCAAGTTGTACGCTGATTCCCGATCCGAGGCGTGAAAAGGCTCTGTCAACGTGCAAGGTCCAGCGCTACAATGGTGCTTCTGCACTAGTTAGCTTGGGTGGTAACTCAATGAGAAAATCAGCAAGGACTTGTGCCTTCGCGCAAGTTTGGGTGCGGTACTCGATGTCGTACTCAGACAGCTCGATTGCCCACTTGGCCATTCTTCCGGATTGGGAGGGGCTGTGAAGTATGGTTATGAGCGGGTGACTCGTGAGGACGGCTATTGTGTGCGATTGGAAGTAAGGTCGGAGCTTTCGCGGGACGACGACTAGAGCCAAGGCCAATTTTTCCAAGGTCGGGTACCTAGTTTCGGCCCCATCTAGAGATTTGTTGATGTAAAAAATTGGTTTCTATTTTCCTCGGTCTTCTCGAACAAGGACCCCACTGATCGCCGAGCTGGAAATTGCTACGTAAAGGTACATAGTTTCGCCGTCCTCTGGTTTTGCTAAGATCGGGGGTGTTGACAGGTAGGCCTTGAGCTATTGGAAAGCTTCTTCGCACTTCTCGTCCCATTCGATACGCTTGTTTCCCCGAAGCAGCTGATAGAACGGGAGACATTTGTCTGTTGACCGGGAAATAAAGCGATTTAGAGCGGCGATCCGTCCGATGAGTTTCTGGACTTCTCTTGTATTCGTAGGAGAAGGAAGGTTGAGAATCGCCGAGATCTGTTTTGGATTTGCTTCAATTTCGCGCTGTGTAACGAGGTAACCGAGGAATTCTCCAAACGTGACCGCGGACGTGCATTTGGTCGGGTTGAGTTTCATGTCGTATTCGTTAAGGATGACGAAACACTCATTTAAGTGTGTAATGTGATCTTCGGCCCTTGCTGACTTGACCAGCATATCATCGATGTATACTTCCATGGTATTTCCGAGTTGGTTAGCAAACATTTTGTTGACGAGACGTTGGTAAGTCGCGCCCGCGTTTTTCAGGCCGAAAGACATTACCTTGTAGCAGTATGTTCCGCGGTCCGTGATAAAGGCCCGTCTTTTCTCGGTCATCGGGATGCATGACGATCTGGTTGTATCCTGAGAACGCATCCATGAAGGACAAGAGCTGGTTGCCGGCGGTGGCTTCAACGAGTTGGTCGATCCGAGGGAGGGGAAAGCTATCCTTCGGGCATGCCTTATTGAGGTCGGTGAAATCTACACACACTCTCCATTTCCCTTTCTTCTTTTTGACCACCACGGGGTTTGTCAGCCAATCCGGATATTGCACCTTGGCTATGGATCCTGCCTTCAGTAATTTATCTACTTCGTCATGAACCGCCTGAGCTCATTCTGGTCCGAGCTTTCATCTTTTTTGCTTGATCGGTTTAAATGTGACATCGACGTTGAGTTCGTGGCTAGTTATGCTTGGACTAATTCCTTTAATATCTTCCATTGACCAGGCGAAGGTTGTCACGTTTTGGCGCAAGAATGCAATGAGCTCGTCCTTTACGCTTGGAAGCAGTTCGGTACCAATCCCAACACATCGGTCAGGATTGGCTTCGTCTATGTTGACCTGTACTATCAACTCGCTCTTTGACTTCTCGTGATGGACGACTCGGGGGTCGAAATCGTTCTGGCTGCCGATAGTGAAAGCGTTGCGAACACGTTGCTTATCTATGTAGCAATAGCGGGACTCGCGTTGGTCACCTCAGAGCGTATAAACTCCTCTTTTGGCCGGAAACTTAAGGCATTGGTGATACGAGGACGGGATGGCTCACATTGAATTTATCCACGGGGTACCAAGTATGGCGTTGTAGATAGCCGGCCTGTCAATGACATCGAAATCGATGATCTTCATCACCCCTCCAACTAGGGTGGGTAGTTGGATAGTCCCGATCGTAGAGATCGAATCTCCCGTGAATCCTGTGAGCGGTCTAGGTGCGATCTTGATCTCGCTCTCCTTTATGCCCATCTTCTGGAGTGTTGTTTTGAATATTACGTCGACCGAGCTGCTTGTATCGATGAGGATCTTGGAGACCTCGTCGTGACCCATTCTCAGTGAGATAACGAGAGGATCGTTATGAGGACGGTCTATTTCTTTGGCGTCATCTTCGGTGAACGTGATGTGTATATCATCATCGTAGAGCGAGGTCTCATTCGTGACGTTCACAGCTCGGCGTTCATGCTTTTTAATCGAGTTTATCGATTCAGTGCAAGTGAGGAGTCTGCCCATGATCATGTTGATTACTCGTCGAGGCGAACCTGGCGGGGTCGGCGCAGTATCGTCGCGCGCTCTTTTCGGGGCATGCTCAACTTCGCCCTGACGCGGTTCGGGCCGGGTATCCCTTTTTTGATTTGTTTGTTACCGTTCTCAGGTCGGTTTTGATTTCCTCCAGGATTCGATGAACGATCATCGAGGTTGGTTTCGCCTTTCTTCCATTTTCGTATTAATCTTCCTGTTAAGGTTCTTCATTATTTCTCGGTGTGGCCCAATCTGCCATGCCATCTGCAGAAAGAATCTGGGTTGGAAGGAGTTTCGTCGGGTCGGTCGGCTCTCCGATCCCATGTGTTCCAGCGAGTCGATCGGGTTACTGCGGATACGTTTGATTTCCGAGACTTATCTTCCTGATCGTAGTGCTGTCTCAGCTCCTGATAGTCCTCGGATTTCTCCCGAGCTGCCTTCCGTTTGTCCTTGGCGGCTTCTTCGCGTTGTTCCGCGAGAGTTTCGTCCTCCAGACCCATGAATCCTGTAGCTTTATGATGCGTGTCTTCCAGCGTTCTCGGTCTTCCGGTCTTCAATCTTTCGCGAAACAGCTGATTTTTTCGGAGGTTTTGTAGCAGTGCGGATATCGCGTTGTCGTCAGACGCGTTGGTCCGTGATACGATGTCTCGAAAGCGAGTTCTGAAATCCTGGAGGGTTTCGTTTTTGCCTTGTACACAAGCCCAAAGGTCTAGCGTGGAGGTCGCTTACTCGATGTAGATGGAATAATGTTTGAGAAACGCCTGCGATAACTGATCGTAGGTCATGATGGAGTGCGGCTTGAGTCGGGAGAACCAGGTGAGGGCGCTTCCACTCAGACTTTCGACGAAGTATTGGCAGTAACTCGCGTCGCGTTCCTCGACGTTGGAATGTGCTCGAGCCATGGCTATGTTGAACTCCGTGAGGTGCTTGTTGGGATCACTCTTCCCGTCGTAGGAAGTCAGATTCTTGAGCTTCCCGTGGTCTCTGAGCGGGATGCTCGTAATGTTGGTAGCGAAGGGTGTCTGTTGCGTAAGTTGCAACATCTTTTGGAGCTCTGGTGCTGACGATATGGCTCGACGAACTTGAGATCCTATCGCGCTAATCTGCTCTTGCATGAGTTCCATGGCTCTGGCATCCGCACTGGGTGCTAAGGGGTTCGGTGCTAAAACCAGAGTTGTGATGACCGGAGGATGGATCGGCCTGATCCCGGCATTCGACGCCGCTATGTCTCTTTGCTGTCCCGGAAGTTGATCAGTTGGGGTATCTCCGAACAACGTTCTGTTGAGTCCCGATCTAGNGTAGTTGGATAGTCCCGATCGTAGAGATCGAATCTCCCGTGAATCCTGTGAGCGGTCTAGGTGCGATCTTGATCTCGCTCTCCTTTATGCCCATCTTCTGGAGTGTTGTTTTGAATATTACGTCGACCGAGCTGCTTGTATCGATGAGGATCTTGGAGACCTCGTCGTGACCCATTCTCAGTGAGATAACGAGAGGATCGTTATGAGGACGGTCTATTTCTTTGGCGTCATCTTCGGTGAACGTGATGTGTATATCATCATCGTAGAGCGAGGTCTCATTCGTGACGTTCACAGCTCGGCGTTCATGCTTTTTAATCGAGTTTATCGATTCAGTGCAAGTGAGGAGTCTGCCCATGATCATGTTGATTACTCGTCGAGGCGAACCTGGCGGGGTCGGCGCAGTATCGTCGCGCGCTCTTTTCGGGGCATGCTCAACTTCGCCCTGACGCGGTTCGGGCCGGGTATCCCTTTTTTGATTTGTTTGTTACCGTTCTCAGGTCGGTTTTGATTTCCTCCAGGATTCGATGAACGATCATCGAGGTTGGTTTCGCCTTTCTTCCATTTTCGTATTAATCTTCCTGTTAAGGTTCTTCATTATTTCTCGGTGTGGCCCAATCTGCCATGCCATCTGCAGAAAGAATCTGGGTTGGAAGGAGTTTCGTCGGGTCGGTCGGCTCTCCGATCCCATGTGTTCCAGCGAGTCGATCGGGTTACTGCGGATACGTTTGATTTCCGAGACTTATCTTCCTGATCGTAGTGCTGTCTCAGCTCCTGATAGTCCTCGGATTTCTCCCGAGCTGCCTTCCGTTTGTCCTTGGCGGCTTCTTCGCGTTGTTCCGCGAGAGTTTCGTCCTCCAGACCCATGAATCCTGTAGCTTTATGATGCGTGTCTTCCAGCGTTCTCGGTCTTCCGGTCTTCAATCTTTCGCGAAACAGCTGATTTTTTCGGAGGTTTTGTAGCAGTGCGGATATCGCGTTGTCGTCAGACGCGTTGGTCCGTGATACGATGTCTCGAAAGCGAGTTCTGAAATCCTGGAGGGTTTCGTTTTTGCCTTGTACACAAGCCCAAAGGTCTAGCGTGGAGGTCGCTTACTCGATGTAGATGGAATAATGTTTGAGAAACGCCTGCGATAACTGATCGTAGGTCATGATGGAGTGCGGCTTGAGTCGGGAGAACCAGGTGAGGGCGCTTCCACTCAGACTTTCGACGAAGTATTGGCAGTAACTCGCGTCGCGTTCCTCGACGTTGGAATGTGCTCGAGCCATGGCTATGTTGAACTCCGTGAGGTGCTTGTTGGGATCACTCTTCCCGTCGTAGGAAGTCAGATTCTTGAGCTTCCCGTGGTCTCTGAGCGGGATGCTCGTAATGTTGGTAGCGAAGGGTGTCTGTTGCGTAAGTTGCAACATCTTTTGGAGCTCTGGTGCTGACGATATGGCTCGACGAACTTGAGATCCTATCGCGCTAATCTGCTCTTGCATGAGTTCCATGGCTCTGGCATCCGCACTGGGTGCTAAGGGGTTCGGTGCTAAAACCAGAGTTGTGATGACCGGAGGATGGATCGGCCTGATCCCGGCATTCGACGCCGCTATGTCTCTTTGCTGTCCCGGAAGTTGATCAGTTGGGGTATCTCCGAACAACGTTCTGTTGAGTCCCGATCTAGTTTGGAAAGCGGGTTGCTGTTGTTCCGGAGTGCCGATGGTGTTATGAGCTCCTGGTTGCCGAAGACTGTCCAGCTCATCACGGTAAGCGATCTGTTGAGCCTGCATCTCGTTTAGGCGCACCATGACAGTTTGCATGAAGGTCATCACATCGGGAGGTGGTGGTGGTGCGTTGTTGACACCCGATGTGTTCCGTGGGAGGTTCTGGCCTCCAGCCCCGGTGGTAGTATCCTCTGGCGGTGGTGTCCCGACCATCTTCGAGCTTTTAGGCTTTTCAAAGACTTGTCTCTCTTTTGCCCACAGTCGGCGTCAATTGTAAGAACTGATATCCGATCTAAAGAAAGAATAAGAGTTTGTGGGGGAAAATAGTAAGTCTTTATTGATTTAAGCCGGAGCTCGGAGATAATACAGCGGTGGTTAGGTCGTCGGAATAAGAACGCCGACCCTAACCTTTTAGACGGTGAATCGAGATCTAGAACTGAATGCCGAAGTCAAGTATGCCCTAGGTCTCGAGAGTAAAATTGCAGATCTGGCGAATGGATCATCCTTCCTCTATTTATAGCGGACCTAAGTCGGTCATTCGAATTCCTTCATTTTCGGGGAAAAGGAAGATTTCCTTTATCCTTAGCCGACCTCCACCTTTCTTGGAAAGTTTCCTTTCTCTTCGGAGGGCGGCGCCGACCTCAACGTTGCGACGAGGCGAGTGGGCCTGAAACCCTAATTATTTAATGGGTCGAGCTGAATTTAGGAAAAACCTTTTAGAGGGGTGCTAAACCATCTCTAACAATGATCGAGTACTACTAGTGCTTATTTGTAGGTTTAATGGCACCGTTTAACAGTGATCACAAAAATATAACAAAGTCGAAAGGAGACGAAGAATTTGAGTTTACTGATTCTGATTTTGAGGATGATTCTGAAACGGTATGATAGTTCTTGTGACTTGTGAGTCTAAAAGTCTTGTGGTGGTAGAGATTAGAGAATGATCTCTCAAAGCTACCTTATGTGTTAGATGAAGACAGAGACTGATATATCAGCTTAAGAAGCAAGAAATGGTAAAGACATTCAAGGGATTTCGTGGGGTGGGTTTAAGTACACTAGAGATGAGTTCCGTGAAAACAGGTTAGTGTGATTTCAATACTCTTCTTCAAGATAATTTGAAGTTATTTTGTATCTGAAGATTGGTACAATTTGACAGGAACATCTACGAGTTGAGAAAGGGAATAACTTTTATGATTTTCAGTTCAACACAAGGCTTGTAACATCCACAGTTGTCCATTTTCAGGTAGAGATTTTTTTGTAGATGCTTATTCAATTTTTTTTTTAGTTTTGCAACATTTTTAGATGTAACTCTATGTAAAAGACGAATCCTGGTTCGAGATTTACGAGTTTTGTTCTTAGTTTATTTTGCTCCTCAGTTTTCATATGCCAGATCATTTGCATCATTTATTGGTTTTAGCATTTTTTTTCTCTGAGGTATAACAATCAATGACCATCAACAAACCATGGTGATACGATCCTCTTCTCATTTTGTATATATATATATATATATTTTTTTTTTTTCATTTTGTATTTTATATTTTACTATAGGTTGTGAAATGTCCTCTAATTTTTTTTTTAGTTTTTTTTTTCTTAAAGGAAATGTCCTCTAATGTTTAAGTTTACCATATCAGAGCTTCATTGCTGTGACTTTTTCAGCAAATCGAACAAAAGCACATTGACTTAAATATGAAAGCAGAGTCGTGTTTATATAGTGGACTTGAAAACCACTAATGGGTTGCTTAAATCTTAGACATATAACACAAATCTAATGGACTCAAATTCGTATAACACAAGCTAAACAAGATTGGTACAAAAGCATCTGGTTCCGTTACGCCACGCCGAAGTATTCTTTTTTAGCTTGGATCGCTGTTCAAAATCGACTCTCTACGGAAGATCGAATGAGTAGTTGGAACACGGGACATCAGAGAGGCTGTGTTTTATGCAATCAATCTGATGAGTCAAGGAACCACATATTTTTCGACTGTCAATATTCAGCGGAGATTTGGAAAAATCTCACAGCCAAGTTGCTTGGTAATCGCTACACATCATCATGGGATCAACTCCTTGCTCTCCTGGTGAATCAACAATATGATCGACTAACAGCGTTCTTACTTAGATATGTATTCCAAGCTACAATCTGTCATATCTCCCGAGAACGGAACAACAGACGTCATGGCGAAGCTCCCCTCTTGGCTGCGTCCACCATGAAATTCATCGACAAAACTGTCAGGAATCGATGCAGTTCAATTCCCTTCTTGGGAGATCGCAACTATGATGAAAGTCTGCAGCTGTGGTTCTCTGCGGCAAACTGATTCAAGTTCTGGGTTTCTTGTTAATTTGTCTCTAAAGTCTCTGTTTTTAAGCTCAAAAGAAAAGAAGCATTTATTGTAAAAACTGTTTTTTTTTTGGTTTGAAATTTAACATTCAATTAAAAAAAAAAAAAAAACTTAGACATATACAAGTAAGAACAAAGTGTTGCAGATCTGGGGTGTGATTATTCAAATAAGGCTATGGCTTATAAATATATTGCTCAATACTTTGTGGCCTTTAGGGCTATTTTTCTTCTTATTTCAGCCTCTAATGCAGTTGGGAGTAAGGCCTGAGCAGCTTGCGCCATAATGTTTAAGAGATCCGTGTCCAGATAAAGTTTCGTTTCTTATCACATCATACGCCATTACATGCATATATTTTGTTTTACTTTCAGTTTTTGGTGTGTTAATCATTTCACTGTTTAACTTATCTGTTCTTGCATTTCGTGCAATGGCTTATTGTTGCTCCATACATAGGATGAAGTTTGACTCAATCCGATATAATAGCAACTTAGTCATTTTTGGGTAAAAACAACATTGTTCCATATGTAATGGCTTTAGTTCCTTGAGTCCATTAGGAACAGAGTCAGAGAGTTAATTCATGCACAAGAAAATCTTGTATTTCATGTTTTCTTTTTTTAATATGGCGTGTGATTGATCCTTCATATTCATACTTTGCAGCTTCGGAACTTGGTATGGGCAACATCAAAGCATGATGTATATCTAATGCAAAATTATTCAGTCATTCACTGGTCATCTTTACTCCAGAGAGGGAAAGAAGTAGTTAATCTCGCTAGATCAGTTACTCCCACTCTGGTGAGAGCTTTGGAATCCATAGAAAGTATGGCAAGAATTAGTTTTGTCAGATTGATCTTAGTTCCTGCTTTGATTTGTTCTCAGAAACTACCTGGATCGTTATCCGAGCCGCTCTCCAGAGTGTAAGTTAGCAGCATGGCAGTCAAAGAAAATCTAATCCTCTTAGGAGGGTTCGACGGAGAGCTTCTCTGCAAGGTTTGTTCACATGTTCTTTGAATAGTCATTTATTTTCCAAATAACTATATCCTTTAACTTGTAGTTCTCTTCTCTTTCTCCAGTGTGTAAACAAGCCTGGGGTAGCTTTCTGCACAAGACTAACAACAGAAGATAATGCCATCACAAACGCAGTTGATTTATACCGAAGCCCGAGGTATGAAAGGGCTTAAGGTTTATGGTTTATGGTTTATAATTTTTTACAGATTCCTAGAGGTTTTATGTATCATCATCATGAACCCGGACTGAAGTTTCTTCTTCTTTCCTTATTGCAGTGGCTCCCTTACGCTTAAAACCGCGAATAACGACTGTAAGATTCAGGTATTCGATGCTCAGAGCTTTATACGTCTCAGTGAATTTGCTTTCGGTTGGTCTGTCAATGTGAGTGTCTAGTCTATTTCTCTACTCCATATCCACCAAAATCTCTAGTTGCCAAATTTCTCTAATTATAAACATTCTTGCAGAATACCTCAGCTAGTCCTAATGGGAAGCTGCTTGCTATACTTGGGGACAGTCTAGAATGCTTTATCTCTGACTCCCAGTCTGGAAAAGTAAGTATCATACAACTTTGATCACTTTATCTTTTTTCTCAACCACATTCAAGTTATGCGGTGACTTGTTTTTCAGGTTATTTCAAGCCTTGAAGGACACAAAGACTACTCGTTTGCATCGACTTGGCACCCAAATGGTATAGTCTTAGCAACATGAAACCAAGACATGACATGCCGTCTATGGGTCATTCGAAACCCATCAAAGTCATTCGCTGTCTTGAAGGGAAACATGGGAGCCATCAGGGGACTTAAGTTCACATCAGACGGACGCTTCCTTGCCATGGCTGAGCCTGCAGACTTTGTTCACATCTTTGACACACAGTGTGGGTATGTACAGTGTCAAGAGATTGATCTGTTTGGGGAAATAGCTGGGATCTCGTTCAGCCCGGACACAGAGGAACTGTATGTTGATGTCGCAGACCGCACTTATGGAAGTTTGATGGAGTATAAGAGGAGAAATGGTAATCAGTATATGGACATTATTTTCTGGTAAATGATAAAATGTAAAAAAAAAAAAAATTGGGTCATCTAAAATGTGCTAATAATTTGATATGAGTTTTACCCTTTTAAGTTTACATGCAGAGAAAACATAATTATGTTATTTTAGTATTGCAATAACTACATGAATTATCTAAATATTTCAAATTCCCATCATAAACTATATAAATATTGTCACAACCATCAAAACTGTAAATTGATGATGAAGACGACAACGTTTTGTTAATTGATGGTGAAAAACACAAAATGGCGTCGTTTTCTCTTATGCCGTGAATAACAATTTATATTTCACGGTTATGATGAGAGTTAGGGTTCATGAGAGTTAGAGAGGAAGAAGCATAACAATTGTTGTAATTTAGTGGACGTTGATTTAAATTGATTAACAGTGGTGTAGTTTGGGTTTTAGGGAAGAAGCATAAGCATTGGATATTTCGAATTGTGTTTCCCGTCCGAGAATTTGACAATGAGGTAAGCGAAGTTTGATTTTCAAAAATTCATAGTTTTAGTTGATTTTAGATGGCGAAGAATGTTAGTTTTTGTCTAGGATTCATTAATTTAAGTTACTGTTGCGATTTATGTTTGATTTTTCATGATTAAAGAATGAGATTGTAACATGTCCACCAAGTGTTTGATTAAATGTGTCAAAGAGTTTAACTTGGTTTTAATTTATGCTAATTTTTGCAGTGATCCTCAAGTAGACGCACTGATTACTTTCGCTTGTTTCTTTGGTAGCCAGTTTGACAGTGTTGATGGGCATGAGAGGTGGTGGTTATCGAATTTTTGAAGCTCGCCCATCTACACTGTTTACAGAGTTAATGAATCAAATAAATGAGACTAAAAACCAACAAATAAATGAGAGTAAAAACCTGCAATTTTTGAATCAAACCTGCAATTTTTGAGATCCTAAAATCTCCAAATGATCAAATGAGCAAATATAAAAAGATGCATTAAAATTATGAACCAACGTGAGAAGGGAGAAACATTACACACAAAACTCAGTCTTAAGAGAAACTACATTGGCAGAAAAAACAACCCCCGAAACCAAAAACACATCTAACAAGATCATACAAAATCACCCTCTTCTTCAACTTACTAGCTTCATGCACCCAACAATGATCATATATCCAATGACCATAAGAACCATTTTCTTTTTTATGCTACATTTCGCATCAACCAACACATCTTCAACTCTCTCGAATATCTCATTCTCAAGCTTCATTTGAACTTTCTCAAAAACCTTCTTCTCAAACTCCATACGCTCTAGTAAAACCTCTATAAATTAATAATGTTGGGACTTCAAAATTTTATTAATTTATAAAGTTATTAATTAATCGATAAATTAATAATTATTAATTTATCGATAAATTAATATTTTATTAATTTATAGAGATATTTTCGGTTCGAATTCTTAATGTTCATCAAAATACAAAAAAAATATTTTCAACAATGTAAAATTCATTAAAAAATTATCATATCAATAAATTTGAAAGATAAGCAAAACAACATTTATAAACTTGAAATAACAATATAATCACTTTTTACTATATTACATCATTTATATATACATAAATGTATAATTATTAATTTATATAATTATTGGGACCATATTTTTACATATGAGTTTCAAAAAAACTATTATCTTATCGAAATTTGCTAATTTTTACACTGGCCCGTTTCGGGACCGGAAAAATTTATTAATTTATAGTGATTATTAATTTATCGAGTATTAATTTATAGAGGTTCCACTGTAATTTCTTTCAACTCTTGCTCAAGTCTTGCAGTTTTGAATTGCAATGTCTCATTCTCGTTTACGAATGCCTCATCAACCCATTTGAATAAATGATTATCATTCATAAGCTAAAAGAAAAAAACACACATTAATCACAAGCAACGATACTAATCACAAGCAACAAATCACAAGCAATTCATATTACCTTCTTCGATTCAGCATAACCACAACGGAAGTGATATAATACTCGGAGGTGAGTCTTAAGGCAGGCGGAAGATGAGATCTAGAGGCTGGCTTTCACGCTCTCTCTTCTAGATCAGTGGATGAACGGTGGTAGAACAAAGGCTTGAATCCACAAGTCTTTGAGCTGAGGGCGGGGTCTAACAAGTTGGCTTTCACGCTCTCTCTTGTTGGACGGTTAAAGGGGAAGGTGATGGTGGATCGAATGGCACCACATAGAGATGGAGGATCTCTGATACTGCACAAGTACTCGGCCTTGGTGAATCTCACACGCAAGAACACACGTACGATTCTAAGCAAGCGGCGGCCGCTAGGTTTAGAAGAAAGTTCGTCTCTTTATTGATAATCAAAAGGTAACAAAAAATACAATTCTGCAGGGGAGCTTTATAAACAGCTCGCCAGCTAGCCCTAAGGCCGAAATCTTAAAGCAAAACGACAACAAAATAACCTACAAAGCTAAGAAAACGCGAAAAGGCAAAATACATCAAAAAGAAAAGTTCATTAAACGAAAAGAAAATAAAAGAACTAAGCCTATGCTCATGGCCTTCTTCTGGGGCCTGATCCTGGGGCTCTTGGACGTGCTAAGAACCAATGGGACAAGTCGTCTTACTTGCACAGATTGTATAAATTGAATATACCTGGTTTTGCCGCGCAATGGTCGAGAATGTTTTTGTCGCGGTTGAACTTGGTTCAGGTGTGGTCCATTCTGGCTTCTGTGCGATTCCATCCTCTTGAGGTCTAGTGAAGTCCAGATGATAGAAGTCTTCAAGTGTCTTCCCATGGTTAGCTCCCAAAATGTCCTCTTGCTCCATTTGCTCTCTCTCAGCTTCAAGACTTGTTTTCGCGGTATCTTGAGGCTCAGATATGATCTCTACGAGATTCTTGGTGTTTTGAACTCCATTTCCTGCCAAGTAAACAGACTTACCTTGGGCTGTACGAGTCTTGTCTTCCTTGAGGCTCAACCTTGCAAAATCCTCCAATATGTCCATATCGGGTGCGTTGAAGCTATCATTGAGGTCGGCTTGTGGTGGTGGAGTTCTGAACGCGTCTCCCAGCTCCATTGTGTTTAGGAGGGTCTCCACAGCTGCATTGAATCCTTTTCTAATCCTCCTGGTGTGACGCCCCCGATCCGGTCTAGGTCAAAGTTGGCTCGGCCGGCCGCCCAACAATCAAACAAGAACATGAACGACCAACCATCCGACCCGATCGAACCAGAACGAAAATGCAACATTGTGCACTCAAACGCTCAGTCCGAGGTTTCCAGAGCAAATTCAGAGACCCTAGACCAATCTTCTGAGCACACTTACCTATCGAACATGACTCAAAACTTTTCAACCCGAGGCATATCTGATAGATGGTTCGTCCCAAACGAGGACTAGTACCACATGGAAGCTCAAGTATTTTCTCAAATATATCTTATTCATATAATACTTAGTTTCCAAGTGTTACCACAAACTACATATATAGATCTGGCCAGGGGTTCAACACCCAAATCCTAACTATAAATATTAAACACATACTTGTTCTTACAAAAGGCATGCGAACTACATCAACTTTAGAAAGCTCCTTCAGCCCATAAGGTTTCCCCACTAATGGTTTCCTGCAAAACAAGTAGAGTCGTGAGCAACTACTTTGCTCAGTGAGTTCGGGTCCCCTTATACGAATAATCAATCCCCATATATCCCAAAATAACAATTAGCACGCAATCACGCAATCACACAAGAATTACACAATCACACAATCATCAGATGCAACCGAAGCTATACCATATGCATATATATATATATATATACTATACGATGCATAACAATAATACGTATACTTCATTTTACTAGCCATGGCAATTCTCCAAATTTGAGATTCACACCCCTCTGCTCTCCCTTCTTGCCCATCCGAACCATAGCCACAAAGGCTAGATAATACGAATGGATGGTGGTCAATCATATTACCCATTCAGACTATAGCCACACATGCTAAATAACCTCAATGTCCTGACAAAATCTGCACCATCGTGCACAGCACGACCCTAGGCTGCAATCCCGTCTCTCCGTGCTGTCGTAACTTAACCAACTCATTTGATACTGGCCAAGCCACGAACCTCTAGGGGGTCTCATATGGCCTCATTCATTCTCATAAACAATTCATGCATAATAATCTGCGCGAATCGGTTAAATCCGGCAGCATGCATACACTATCTCAACTACGGTGACATAAATAGGTGCTAATGCACATGTCACATGATCAACAATCAAGTAAAGTAAACACTCATACTTGTTTTGCAGTAAAGCAACAAACAACCCATACCACGACTCACATGGGGTTTCTGAAAGAGAGGAATGAAAGACTAAGGTTTCCGGCAGCAATTCAACATCCTACTTAAAACTTCAGTTTCATAATGATTGGTCCATAATCACAAGAAACAGAGGTTAGAATTGGACTCGGGACGTAAGACTAAGCTAGACAAGAGATTTTGTGCTAAAACGGCTTGCCTTAAAATTTTCTCCACTAGCCTTGTGGTGGTCCTGCGGTGGTGCTCGCGGTGGTCAGGTGGTCGGATTTTCTTAAGTGGGTTGAGGACGTGATGCTTCTCCAAGGATGGGGGAGACTCCTTATATAGACAAGGCCATGGACGTGCATAGTCATCACCCGCCACTGATCTCCGCCGTATCGCGCCATGTGTCGGTGCCGGAAAGCGCTTGGTGGCGGCGACTCATCAACAAGATTGTGAAGCAGCTGAAGTAGCTCAAGCAGAAAAAGCCTCCAAGCTGGTGAAGCAGGTCAAGCACGTCAAGTAGGACAGCCAATCTTCTTAGTCACAGAGGTGCTTCTTCCGACCAATCCGACAAACCACCCGATTGCACTGAAACGACCCACCGAGATCACCGATTGGTCCTATTGAAAAAATTATGGACTAAACTTATTCCTTAACCTTTATAAGTCATTTAAGACTTAACTTAACCAAGAAACACTCAAGAACTCACTAGGACGAACTCAACTTCCTCGATCACTTAGACGAGCCGAAACTACCTCGACAAGGCACTGCTGGATCAAACTTGAATCCTTTCAACCAAACCTGCTTTCCTTTGACTATGATGCTTCTCATAACTCCTTTCTTACCCTTGTAAGGCTGACTTATCATTCTTGATCACAACAAATCACCACTTGATCATTCTGGCCGCGTCTGACGAGTTGATCGGCAACGCGACTAAAATCTGCTCCGTCTAATTCTTTCATGCTTTTCTTTGACCAATTTCCTTTCTTTGGCTTCCCTTAGCCCTTCCAAACTCATACAACCTTTTTATATATCTTAGATACGTTCTGACCACTTCCGTCAGGAACAAATGCTCAACGGTCGATCCCATGCCTTGTGTGTCTACTAGATTTGAATCCCTTTGATCCAAATTGCAGTCCTTCAACTACTTAGGCTTCTTTTAGTCACTCTTATCATTCCCAAGTATGAAAATACTTCTTGAACTCTTTGGAAAAGCTTACACCATCTTTGGCCGCACATGGCCTTGCTGGCCGCGTTCTGGTCCTTCATACATGTTATTACATTCTCCCCCCCTTATTAGAATTCGTCCCGAATTCTGATAACTATTATTTTTAGGTGATTATCAAAACCTTCAGCATGCTCATTTCATTGCAATACTTAAGGGTCAATCCAACTTGGGTAGTTTGAATGGTACTAATAATGCAAAAGCTTAGTAAATCTAAGTGAAATCCGAATATTTGGGGGTAAAATCTGTAACTAAATGAATATAAAAACTATTTTAAAATCCCTACTGAGATGTTAACTAACTAGCAGACAACTTCTAGGAATTTAAAAGACACAACTACTAATTTTATAAAAACAAAATCTAAAACCGGAAAAACTAGAAAATGGCTAACAACCTAGGACGAATTTTAAAAACTAGAAATAAAATTCTAATGGCTTCTAATTCAAGACCAGGGTGAAAATAAGATTAAAGGGAATTTCTAAAATACTAACTAGATCAAGAACACGACTTTATGAATTTTAAGAACCTAAAGCAAGTATTAAGCTAAAAAGATGAGTTTTTGAATTGCTAAGATAAAAGATTGAAACTTTAGAACTAAAGATTGATGATTTTAAGTTTTCAGATACTAAGAGATGGATTCACGGTTGGGGATCAGCTTAAGGAGGTTCAAGATTCAAGCTTTGGGTTTTGAAAATATAGATCTACACGTTTTGTGCTTTCTTTAAGCCTTGAGAAGCTAAAGCTAGCTTTATCCATGGTGTTTGGAATAAAGCCTTTCCTCACCCTTCGCTCCTAACCCATGGTTCGTGGTGGAAAGAAATGATGAAGAACATGAAGCATATATCTCAAATAGTGGCTTAACTAACCCCCTAAGCATCCATGGCGTTTGGGAAAGGATATATTAGTCTCTTGGATTTGGTTTTAAGGGATCTCCTAAATCTGTCTAGGACAAGGAAATCCCTGAGATCCAAGAGGTCTCTCTCGAGATCTTCTAGGCTTTAAACGCCCAAATCCAAGAAGAGAATAGATGAAGAGCAAGAAAAAGACCAAAGCTTAAACCCTTAAACCCCCTTAATCACCCCAAACATAAACCCAAAAGATTACTACTCGCTAAGCATGATTAATGCATATGAAAACGTAGAGGAAAGAAAGCTAAGCATGATTAAATGAATAAACAAGAGAGATTAAGAGAAATACTTATGATTAATTCCAAGATTAAGGTTTTAAAACATGAAAAGCTTAAAAGTACTAACAATGGTGTTTTTTGCTTAAAGAAGGAGAGACAAATGTATATCGTAAAGTCTGGGATAAGATGTGATATGTGACCCAAAAATAGTTTAAGTGCCTTTTATACAAAAGAGGAAATGGTCCCTCACTAAACTACAAAGTGAGCTGTCGGATTAGGTAAGAGATCGAGCTCGGTCGTCGATCTCTGGCTCGATCGTGCGCGCTGGACGCCTTCCCTTGCTCGATCGTCGGGTCGATCCAGCGATCGTGTAGTCGATCCTTGGATGATCGAGTCGCGAGCTCGATTTTGCTCTCGTTCTTCTCGGACTCAGTTTTCGTGTCCGTACTCGCGATCGATCCCCGTGGTCGATCTTGACCTCGATCTTCTTTTCGTGGAACGACCCGCTTGTCTCGATCTTCTGATCGATCTCGTCTAGACCGACTTGCCTAGCTCGATCTACCTCTCGATCTCGGTTCCCTTGTTGCATGGCCGAGTTCTCCCAAGTGTCCATAAGCTCCTTTACGCTCCTTGGCATACCCACGCACTCTCCATAGCTCTAGTGTATCTAAAACAACCTGAAAATGATGCAAGAATGCAAAAAACATGCAAATGCTAATGCAAAGTGCTCTAGGACCTAAAATGAGATAAATGGTGCAAACTAGCCTATTATGAAGGATACAAGCATGAAAATCTATTCTAAATGTAAGATAAATATGCGAAATATATGAGTATATCAACTCCCCCAAACTTGCCTTTTTGCTTGTCCTCAAGCAAACAAACACAAATCTGAGAGAGAGGTTTAAAGGTGGGAGCTCAATATCCAAGATAGTTAACAATAATGATCAACTCAATATCCTAGTTCTTAATTCTAGAATGCATGTGAATACTTCCTACTCCAAAAGAGTTAGCCATGCCCATCTCAACATTCAAGTGCACTAAGAATTTAATCAAAACAAGTCTCCCTATCAAACTCTTGCAAGAGAAGGATCCATCTTAGGAGTCTCGGTTTGGTGTCTTTCTTGGAGTATATGTACCTCAATTAGACATGGTCAGTGTATACTATGACCTTAGAACCCACCAAGTAAGACCGAAACTTCTCAAAAGCAAAGACCACGGCTAGAAGCTCTTTCTCGGTGGTAGCATACTTCACTTGCGTGTCATCCAAGGTACGACTTGCATAATAGATGACATGCAGCTTCTTGTCCTTCCTTTGACCCAAGACAGCACCCACAGCATAGTCACTTGCATCGCACATAATCTCAAAGGGCAAATTCTAATCCGGAGCTTGCACTATAGGCGCGGTGACTAAGGCTTCTTTGATGGTCTTAAAGGCTTGTAGACATTCTCCATCAAAGAAGAACTCGGTTTCCTTGCACAATAGCCTTGTAAGTGGACGTGCTATCTTGGAGAAATCTTTGATAAACCTCCTGTAGAAGCCAGCATGCCCTAAGAAACTTCTTATCCCTTTCACATTCACCGGAGGCGCCAAGGTGACCATAACTTCAACCTTTGCTCTATCCACTTCAATACTGATATGATCCTGACCAGCATTAAAGAAATAGAGCTTGAACCTGCTGGAAACATACTTGTAGCTGAAGGGAAGCTTGTAGCTGAGAATGCAGCTAGTGCTGGAGTTACACTTGAGCCGAAATGGGAGACGCTTGATCCTAAACCTCCTTGGTTTTTGATCCAAGAATTAACAAATGGACAACATGGGAAGGAGGATAAGGAGCAGCTTGAACCAGAGGAGCGCCTTGAACCTGAGCTAGGAGAAGGAGAAACTTTGATTGTGCCTACTGGGCCAATGACTCATTCAAAGGCAAAGCTGTTTAAACAAGCTGCTGGAGGATTTTTCAATCACAAAGAAGAACCCGACGATCAAGACTACAAGATAGCTTGTCAAAACACTTTTGTTTTGATTCAAGCTATATGATTTTAACAATTGGGTAAGTGTTGGGTTTATACTCTTTTTCCCTTGTCAAGTTTTATCCCACTGGGTTTT